>BSBN01000524.1:11015187-11650375 GCA_027924645.1 Cunninghamia lanceolata
AGAGGGAAATGAAGAAAAATGTTCTAAGTAAAAATGAGGAAATTTCTCATACACGAGAAATATGCGCCCTGGAAAAGAAGATAACTTGATCCATGAAAAATGCTAGAATCATTTAAACATCAAGATGAAATTTGCCAAAGAGAAAAGATTTTGAAAGAGGGAAATGAAGAAAAATGTTCTAAGTAAAAATGAGGAAATTTCTCATACACGTGCAGAATGCGCCCTTGCTAGGGCGCATATTTCTCATGAACAAGAAAAATCCACCCCACACACACATTCCCTCCAAATAGTGAAAGCTTAACCAGAAATCATCACAAGGTGTCTAAGATAGATAATAAGAGTAAATTCATAAAGAAATGTTGTTAATGATCATCATCTTTGCAATTGATATTTGTTTCTCTTTTGCAGGTGATGGAATGGTGAGAGCTTATACGTGACAAGTTCAGAGGATGGAGGAAAATTGTTTGAGTTCATCATCAACATCACATGGTGGAGAGCTAGTCCAGATAATCAAGTTTCAAGCAAGTCATTGCCAAACATGATGAAGCTAACACCAGGGTCACCATCCAGAGTTAGAATCTTGCACAAGAACAAGAATTTCGCAAGATGAGAAATGAGCATGTACATCAAGCAAATTCATGAATTACATCAAGACAACAAGAAGATTCAAAATTCCCAAGTTTCAAGTTCAAACAGCTAAGTTCCAGAGGTGAAAATCCAAGATTGAAGACTATTCCAGGAAAAATGATAAAATTTGGGAAATATTCTAGGTAGTCTAAACATGTTGAAGATCAAACCAGCTTGCTCAATGCTGAGGTGGCCTTTGCACACCACTAGTCCAAACATATCCTGCCACATCATCCATTCACATTCAGTGTATTTACAACAAAGAAAGAGGCTAAATAGGGCGTTTCTCTAGAAGATTCTAAAGATTCTACTTCAAGCTTATCACCTTGGAAAACGTGCCTTCATTGCCTATGAGTTTTTATGTACACAAGTTGTGTCAACCTTTACTTTTGCTAAAAATAGCAAGTTGTTGTAACTACCTTGTGTTATCAAGATCTTGGCCATTGATTCCGAAATCAATTTGGGCCCTTAATTGTAATTCTTGAGCTCTATATAAAGCTCATTCTTCTCATTTGTAAAGGGGAGGATACATTAGAATTAGGAGTAGGAAGAATAGCAAGTAGAGTAGAGGAGACTTCTTGAAGTCATTGAAGAGATCATGAAATTGTTGTAAAAGGACTTCCAAATCAATACAAGCTCATTGTTGTTCTCATGGTGATTTGTGTGATTGTGGAATGTTAACATGGTTTCTAATTCTTGAATATGATGGAGAGATGTTTCTAAGTAGAGTAAAATTAGATTAGAAGTTCATTGATGTAATGTTTATATGCAACGATATTTGATGAATTCCTTCTTGGTTCATACTTTTCGTGGATTGTCGAAGGCAACTCACTTTGCAAAGTTAGCCTGAACCTTCATTTGCTTTAGTTCGGTTGTGAATACTTGTTCAAGTTGCGCCCGCTGTGGGTGTTTGGATGAAGGTTTACAACATGAAAATCCTTGAGTTACCTTACAAGATTGCACCGACTTCGTGTAGTTGTTGGTTCTCATGGCGAAGCGGAGTTAAGTCTCATGAGTAATTTATCTATCTTGGCATATTTCATTATCTCATTGTCCTTAGATTAGAATCCTCTCAACCCTTATCCTTTTCCATTTTCTTTTATGTCAGCGTAAGTCCCTTTGTGAGTTTCAGCAAATCACATCAACTACTAAGTCTATCCATTGCAAAACACGAATTAGGAACCTTGGAGTTGTCTCATTAGATCACATTGTTTAGCCTTTGAGAGACTTTATTCAAGAGAGGATAGAATACTTTGGTATTTTATTCTGAGTTTGCATGTGCATAAAAAACACATCAACAGAACCCTCGTAAAGAACATTAGACTTTGTTAAAAGAATTGTTAGATATTTACGTGCCTAACCATTGCATTTGTTATCATGGGACTAATGATGTGGACAAGATGGTTGATTTACAGGGTTTCGTCAATTCTGATTGGGCTAGTGATCTAAATTGCAGGAGTTCTATGAGTGAGTATGGCTTTACTTTGTTTGGAGGTGTAGTTAGTTGGATGAGCAACAACAACCTATAATCGCATTGTCCACTATAAAAGCAAAGTACATGGCTGCATCACATGCTTGTAAGGAGGCAGTGTGGTTAGAGAGATTATGTTTAGGTATTAGCTTTCAATGTAAACAAGTTAAAATTGGATGAGACAGTCGGAGCACCATTTATTTGGCTAAAAACCCATTGTATTATACTCGCATGAAGCACACTGATGTTCAGTATCACTTTGTTCGGAAAATGGTTGAGTGTGGTAAAGTCATGTTATAGAAAGTGGATACTTTGGAGAATGTTGCAGATTTTTTCACAAAGGTAGTGAGCACAGAGTTCTCCTGGTGTAGGGAGGCCATGGGCCTTGCCTCTCCTAGCACCTAATTTAGTTTATTTCATTCCCTATTGTGCCATTGCAATGTGAATATCAAGTGGGAGAATGTTAGGATTGATGATATTAACCTTGCGATCCTAGGACTATGTACGGTAATTTTAATATTTTAATAGTCGGTTATCATTTCATGTGACTCCAAGAATCATGGAAGGGGAACTTGGACGTCCCACATGAGAAGGAACATTTTTGTAATTAAATGCTATTTTCTAGGCACGTGGAATATTTTTTGCAAGGTGGCATTGAGTGGGGAAACTTAATTTGGCCTATGACAGCATCATTGGACACTTGACATGAAGTGTTGATAAAACAGATGTTCAAACAATTTAATCAACTAAGCACTAAGTAGTGTCACTAATAAAGCACAGTTCAAGCTTTCCAAGAACTCAATATAATATAATTTATCTTCTTTGTAATCTTTTTCCTTTTCTAATTGCATCCCAGGAGGCATTCATTTGGATATGGTACTTTAATTTTAAATATCTTCCCTTGCAATCACATTCTTTGTCTTGCTATCACTAGTGTTCTCATATCTAGGACTCAAGTTACAGACCCCCATAATGGCTCACTTGAGAAAAAAACATATCAAGAGATATGGAAACAAGCAACAAAAAGAGGCTGAAAGCTGAAAGTTATTCAAAAGGAAACAAAAGGAAACGGAAGTAATATTCCAGTTTTATGTCTATATTACCTCAGATGTATAGTCAACAGCCTGCTCTGCTCCAGCTGCCATAACACGGTCTATACTTACTTTCCCACAAGTACTTACTACTCTACACCCTGCTGCAACTGACAACTGGATTGCAGAAAGCCCAACTGCGCCTCCACCTCCGATTACAAGTAAACTCTGTCTACAAATCAAATTAAACCAAAATCACCAATTCTATGAGAAATATAATTTGAGTCTCTGCACATATAGAAAGAAAAAAGAGTCTGAAAGTTGAGGATTCTTGATTTATTATTGTACTGCAGCATAGATTTAAAGCAAGGATCTAAAGGTTTTTACATTTATGGCAATCCATAATCTCCATTAGTTGTTTGAGACCGTGCAGTAGGGTCATTGTAAGAAAGTTAACAGATAAAATAGAAAGAATACATAATAACATATCAAGTTCTTAAACCAGTTAGAAATCATGTAATGACATTAAATTGTACAAACTGAAGCCAAGAATTGTACTTACGGCAATTACAAGATCTAGCAAATGCAAGTTCAAGAGGCTAAAAAAAAACAGATACAAAAAGAATGGGCTAGAGAATAGCCTATTTTGTTGTCATATAGTCCTGTGTTAATGAAAAATTAATTTAAAAATTAGATAAATTTTATAAGGACCAATTAGTTCTCTACAGCGTAAACTTAATAACAATTATTATGAGAATGTAAAAGCAATTAGCACAATATTATTGAAGTCGTCATGAGCAATACAATGTCCTACATATGTGTGTTCACACTTGAAATTATAGTCACTGTTATGTTAGCCCTCGTTTCTCATGAATTTTTTGTACAATCTAGTGTCACTATATTGTATATGCCTCCCTCTCCCTACTCTCACAAGTGCACACACATACAGCACCCTATGTGCATGTATGTGTCCAACATGTTTGTCGCGTCACATTTTTAGAATTAAAAGAATTAATAATATTTTAAGAGGGGCTGATCACTTCATTTTCAAAATGGCCACTTAAATATTATTTTAGGTCCTATGTAATGTTTAAAAAGTGCGTTTAACACTTTATTCAAAATGTAATTCAAAAAGGGGTGTTTGGATGTAATTTATAAGTATTTTTTAATACTTGGAGGGAAAAGGCAAAATAAATAAAATAAAGAGCCAAGAAGAAGCATGTTTCTCATGTTATTTTGGAATCTGACTCTAGAATTTTGATTGATCATTTCAACAATCAGTCTTCCTCTTACTTCCAGCATTGGCAATTGAATGAATGCAAAAGAGACATTAGCATCATTCTTCATGGTTTCAATGTTGTCCAGTGGAGCCATACTAAAAGGGCAGGAAATCAAGTTGCTGATTTTTTGGCTAAATTTGCTTCCAATTGGCACAATATCGATCTTGATATTGGAAGTGATCAAGTTTGTCCTATATGGGATTTGGACAATGCCTTCAGTGATTGTGTGACCACTGATTACAATGCTTCTCTGGATTTTTGATCCCTACTTGGGTTCTCCTTGTTGGTGTTCTGGTTTCTAGAATGTCTTCCCTGCCAACTTTGTTATTCCTTTTGTTAATTGGTTTTCCTTTTGTTTCACCTTTTTTAGCATAAAGGCTAGAATTACTTTTGATACTCACGGCATGTACATTCCTCATGGTTACAAGGGTTTATACATTGTCTATGGGGTTCGAAGGATCTCTCCTCTTATTTTGATGGTTTGTCTTCAGTCAATTTGGATTGTAAGGATCCTTTTGTTAGGATTAAGGTGCCATCAACCTTGTAAATCCTATGTAATTTATTATTCCTATTATTGCTTGTAAATCACCCATAACAAATGAAAGGTTTCACCAGCAGCGGTCTTGTTTCAACCGCATGTTTATAACCGGTACCCAACGCTAATTCGTCCATGACGGGGGGTCACGGGGGGTTCCCCCCTGCGAGGGGTCACAGATCTAACGGTCGATATTATGTTGGTTTTCTTGCCCTAGAAGGCAACCCCCTTTTATAAGAATATTTGTACTACATTTTTTAGCAGAGTTGAGAGTAACAGACGCCGTTGGATTGAAGACTGAAGAAGAAGACGAAGTGCATGTATTGTAATCTCATATTTGAAGATAATACACCTTGGAGCCTCTTTTCTTGGAGTTTTTTACCCAAAAGGGTTTTCTTCACGTTACATACTGTGTTATGTGTCCAGTTCTTAATGCATGTCATTTCTATGTAGTGGGTTTTTATTTTTGTTGCAATCTCCATTGATTCTACATTGTTTAGAGGACAGGCTAGAAATGTTGAGAACAGCAGTTCTATGATTTGAGGCCATACTTGTAATGGTTCTTGGTTTATGTAACTTGTACCCAATACTCATCCTTATTATGTCAAGTTGGTGATTCTCAACAAGAAAGTCCCATCTTACAATTATTCCTTTTGGCGGCCTTCTTAGGAGTCTAATATTGAACATATCCAAATTAGACCAAACACGATCAAGCATCTCAACTTTGGAAAAAGTTGTGATTGTCACCAAATGATCTTCCATCCACATATCCATGGAAACTAGTGGATCTCCTCCTTCAATGCCTAGAAGTTCTACCTCTTCTCCCTTGGATTCCAACTCCATAGTGAACTCTCCCATAGAATGCACCCATCGCAAGCTTCGTGTTTTACTTCTCCCTCCAAGACCCATTCTATAGAAGTCTTTGCGTATCTCTTATTCACCCAAAGTGATGACCAATTGCCTTGCCTTCATGATGCTAGGAATTTGTAGTGTCTCATCCTTCATGAATCCTCCAACTTGTTTCCACACTTAGTCACAAAATCTTGAACATCAAAATGACATCTATTTTGCTTACCATCATCTAGCATCAAGCACCCTGCGGTGGTTATCTTGTAACGATCAGGATTATATTACACTGATATATTAAATTACAAAGAGCAAAGCTCTTTAAATAGAGTTACAAGGTTTCTAAATATACAGAGTTAGATGTTTCTTTAATAGATTAGAGTTAATCTATAACACCTGAATAGAAACAAACTAAGAATACAATAGATGACCATTAAGAAACTATCTAAATATTTTAATACCCCCCCTTAATGGTCAACCTATCAACTAAACCAAGATGCCCCCTAAAACAGACTGCCTTCCGAGGCAGATGGATGGCACAAACAGGGAACAGAACCCGAGCACGGGTGTCGAAACACAAATCCCAAGGAATCCGAAGAATCATAATGGTTGCCTACCAAAAACAAATGTGTTGAGCGCTGGTCCTTGGTCGCCACGTGACCGAAGGCCGAAACTATGAGAGCTGGATGGAAGCCGCCAATCAAGAACTTACATAGAACACAATACCTGCCAAAGGTTTTAAAAACACTTGATCCAAGGGAATACGGTGATCGCCAAAAAACGCCGATTGGAACCTCCAGAACGACTAAAAAAAGATTAACAAAAGGCGACCCAACACAAATAATACTACCAACCCGCTAAATGAACTGAATGAGAGGTTGAAGCTTTAACAAACTACGGAGGAAACTTTAACATGGAAACAGCAATGAACAGGAGCAAACTGCTGCTAACAAAAAACCCTAAGCCGCCGTCGACCAAGGAAAACCGCCTACAGAAGCCTCACATTGCAGACTGTGAGCACAAACCTTAAGCCCCCCAAAAAAAACAAAGGACCCGTAGCAAAAGGAAAGCACCAACTAGGAAAACCGCCGTCTTTAAACACTGTCGTTTCAAAGAACGCAACCCTGAAGGTCAACAACGGGCATAGCACCAATGCTTGTAAGGCATGAACAAACAAAGCCGCTGGAACGTCAATTAAAGTCTGCAATCCGCAATTTTCAAAGAACACGGGCGTCGGAAGATTGAAAACAGACAACGACCAAGAAATCGCCAAACAAAAGATGTCGCAACTCATAAAGACACTTGGGTTTCGAATAGGAAAGCCAAACAGAGAAACACGATTTCAAACTCCCGTGCGACCTCCAGAACAAACAAAAGAGCAGAAATCGCCCACAAAAAAAAAAATTGCGATCAACCAGAGAGGGAATCGCGATTTTGAGAGGACAAAAATTACATTAAAAAACAAACGGGTACGGCTGCCCATACGGCGCCATACAATCCGTACACCGTACGGAATACAGAGAGCCCATTCTGGCTCTGATACCATGTAACGATCAGGATTATATTACACTGATATATTAAATTACAAAGAGAAAAGCTCTTTAAATAGAGTTACAAGGTTTCTAAATATACAGAGTTAGATGTTTCTTTAATAGATTAGAGTTAATCTATAACACCAAAATTGAAACAATAAGAATACAATAGATGACCATTAAGAAACTATCTAAATATTTTAATATATCTCCATATGGCCATCACCTACGATTTTGTCTTCAATTGTGGTACTTGGCTCCCATGAGTGATCTATGAACCGTGAACATTGATCCTTCACAATGTGGTTAGAATGCACAACAAACCCTATATGATTCCTCATAACTTCCTTTCAATCCAAATGCAAGAGATGGAGAACTCAATAGTGACACCAATGCCTCTATCCACTTTGACACTCGAGATCACCCAAATCCTATATGCAAAAACAATTTGGGACTTGAATCAAAGAGTCCACATGCTCTATACTACAAGTTGTATCCCTTACTTTATCACCCTTTTTAGCATGCTTTCCATGATGACAAGAATTTTGCGGTGACACAGGAAGCAACAAATCTGAAATATTTTCATACCTTAGGCTTTGAACGAAATGCTCATCCTCATTTGCCGAAAGAGAATTTGTTGAGATATCTTCAACACCTCCATTTTTGTGACTCAAAACTCTCGAATTAGGGCTAATTAGAATGTTCTCCTGAAATGCATATCCATCCACAATGCTACTCTGAAAATCAATCAATGACTCACCATGTGGAAGTTTGAAGGATAGTTCATGATTTTGTGCGTCTTCCTCCATCTTGAGCTCATTGCATCCAACAAGCAATGCCTTTCCCTCCTTGACTTCCTCACTATTTTGCTAACACATGCAATCATTAAAAGTCAGTAAAACATCTACTATCAAAGAATCTTTACCTTCAACTTGCATGTTGGGTCCCTTCTGTTCTTGCTCAATGATGTCTTGTGACTGTTCTTCTTTCTTCTGTTCCACCAATTCTTTCCTATGCATTTGGAGATCCTCATGGGTCTAGTTCTGTTGAAATCTTCTCTTGGATGGGGATCTCATTCCCATGTTGCAAAAATCTTCAAAAGATAACATCTCCTTAATATCAAGGTCGAAAGTCTTATACTTATCATAACAAGCGATGATGTCATCTACTGGTTCTCTGCTTTTCAATCATAGGTGGTTCTTCTGATAAGAACCTTGGCTGGAAAAGATTAAGTGTGGGACTGATCACTGGTCGATTATTTGTTAATGCACAAAATTTTTGTACTACCTGGTAGTATTCATGTTTTGCAATGTCTACAACATTTGTTCTAATTGACAGTTCATTTGCTGCTGTCTTTGAATGATGGCATTGAGTTGGGCATCTGAAAATCCTTCCATCTCTATCTTCCTTGTAGACTTTCAAGTCTCTTTGACCGGAATGGATCCACTATTAGCTTAACCCGCAAGCTAGCAGGGTCTAAGCTCTGATACCACTATAATGCCCATAAACAGACATTCTTAGAAAATAGATGAATGTGCAAGCTGGAACGATAATGAAATGACCAATATAGATGCCAAACCCTAGCTGGCTAGTGATAATGCAATATTGCAACCCTTGTAAATCAAACTTATACTTCCAACACAACGAATTTAGATCCTCATAATGCTGATATAAGTACATCACAAACAGTAGATTTTATGATTTGACCAGCAACAACAATGCAAAATCCTCCAGTTTATACAAATAAGTAAATAAGCATGGAAATATATTACTGATTATACAGCAGCAATCTTCCTCAAATCGTTTCTGTCAGCAATTATTCCATATGCAATCAGAGAAATCAGGATTATGATAATACCAGGTTGAGCTATAAGCTATAGAAGAAATTCCAACTGGGAACCATAAAAAAGTTATTCATCCACATCTCTGAATAGCTGCTACAAGATATAGTTATCCAACTGCTACTGCAAGAATGCAACATTTATCAAAATCTGAACAACACTTCTGGAAACATACCTTCATTCCTCAATAACTGTGCGACACTAAGCTGATCTGATATGGCACTTCTAACAATGGTACGGCTGCCCTATAATGCAGTGATTCCTTCTCATATGCAGCAGCAAGAATAAGATAGCAGATAACATTTATTGCGACTCCTTTGGATGTCAAATCGCCCTCCTTGAACAATGTACAACTTGCACAAAGGTATAATCTGAGATAAATATGACGCAGCCCTCTAAAGCATACAAGAAGCTGCGATAGAAGTTTCTAACGATGCGATTTTCCTTTTAATAATTGGCAATTGCTAAGAATCATAAATTATCAGCTATTTCCCTTGGTACGGGACCCACCACAGCAGTTTATCAACTCAAATTCAAGCGTCCATCCTGCTGTATGAATTTCCAGCCTGGGCCCACCAAACATAACCCCTAAAAATAACAATTGATTTCTTAGAAAATATTTCTGCAGCACTGGCCCACATGTCAGATTTGTCCCTTATACAGCAACAGATTTCAAATAATAATATATCTTTCAAGACTTATAACTGCCTCCTATGAAGTTAATATAATAGTTAGTGGTACGGCTGCTTCCCTATTTATGTACGACACAAATAAAATCTAGAAACTCATAAACATTTTCAACAATTCTAAAATTCTTCTAGATCTCTAAATTCTTCAACAATTTGCTTGCAAATGCCTCATCACCCAAACCTCCAGAAAGAGACCCAAGAGGGTTTTCATCCTGAATCGCAGACAAAGCCAAGGGTTTTCATCCTGGGATGACCTAGATTCAACAAACTGTTCAAATCTGCAAATAGGATAACTTGAATGATGATCAAATGAAGATAAGCGCCTCCTTGATATACCCTTTTCAAATTGGGCCCTTGGGTCCTACATTTCCCTCCAAGTATTTAAAAATACTTTTTAATTTTTATTTTATTTTATTTTTATTTTGAGTATTTGAAAATACTTATATTTTAGTGCTAGTGTTTAGAAAAAACAACTTTTATTTTAATTAATAATAATATTATTAAGTTGCCCTTAAATTAGGAATATTGGGCCCAACTTAAATAATATTATTAATTTATTTTAACCCGAAAAGAGGGACATGACAAATTCTAACGAACCAATTGTTGATTTAGATGCTCTTGATGAAAAGCAATATGATGTTAAATAATTGAAGACTTCCAAAGGCATATTTAGTTCTACTTTCTAGTTTTATGGGATTTGACCTATGTGTGTTTTAAGTCATATCAAGATGACTTCCATGAGTAGTCCTTACTCCTTACAATAATGACATATTTCCTCATGTGTGTTGGAAATATTCACCTTTTAAGCATTTGTTAGTAAGGGGGATTATAAATATAATCCATCACTTTGAGTTTTTCACCTGCTAGCCTCTCAAAGCTTTTGGAGCATGTAATGCCTTGTAAGTCACCCTTGTCTCACAATTCTTACCAATCAGAGATTAACCCAAGTACAACCCAATCCTCTATTTGCGTTAGGTAATTGAAAGCTTCCACTACCATTTTAATTTTATTTTTAAATTTCTGTGGGATTCAAACTCTACCCTCTTTCCCCATTGGTAAAGCTTTTAGAGCATGTAATATCTTTATGTCACCCTTGTCTCACAATTCTTATCAATGTAGTTTTAATCCAATTACAACCCGATCATGTATTTGTGTTAAGTATTAAAAGCTTTCACTGGCGTTTTTCATTTATCTTCAAATCAAATACCAAGTAATGTTCATGACTAATCATTTGGGAAGCATCAAGTTTGCAAACCAGCAACTACAGGCTAATCACACAGCTTCTATGAACTTCAAATTACTTCCATAAGGCAAAAGGAGTTCTATAGTAGCACAAAACAAGTACCATGCTCGTAATTTTCTTCCATAGAATCTAGGGCAACATCACTATAGTAAGTGCACGTCTCTATTTGGCACTACCAGCCTCTTTTAGCCCTAAGCTACTCTAGGCTTTCAAAATATTCTCAGATACCCACTTAAAACTTCAATAAAAATATTATTTGATTGCAAGTTGCAATCAACCAATCTGAAGCCCTTTTTCCATATGCAATAACCATTGGTAGCAAGTAGAACAAAAGATATGATTTGGTACCTCAAACAATAAATACCATCCAAGCTCCAACCAACCAATCCAAAGCTTTCCTCCATATGAAATAACCATATGGAGCACGTATGTGCAGATGCATTAAGTTAGTTGTAGGATGGAAAGTATGAGTTGGTATGAAGCTATTAGAAATGGTTATAGCTGCAGCAGGATTCTTGTATTTTATTCGGATACTAGATTTTCTAGCCTTGCCAGGGGATATTACAGCCTGTCAAGATCTCTGAAATTTCTAAAATTGAATCTTTTCTATGCATCTGGACATCCTAAGATCTGCAAGCCAGAACAGTAGTTCATATGGTAATTTATTCTGAAGTTAATAAATATTAGCTTAAAGCCTTTTAGTACAAAAGTTTTCAGTTTTGTTAAAAAACAAGCCTAAGAGAGAGAAATTAAGTAACAAACTCAGAAGTGAATAAGTTCTCAAAAGATTAACTTAAATTTTATTGTCGTATTCCAAGTCAATAGTTGGATTGTCAGAGGAGAGTTCGGCGAGGAAGGATATCCATCAGCAAAGCCCACTATTTGTATTGTTCAATTAGTTAAAAGTCATGTATTTCACAAAATTATTAAAAATGATAAGATAAATCTCCTTTTAATACTATCCTACCTTTAGTCTTAACATAACAGAGAATCGACAGAATGGTTTCAAGCCGTTGAAATTTTAATTGTAACAAAGAGAGGTGTCCATGAAGATCTAAGAGTTGCCTACAAAGAATAAATAATTTGAAGATTTGAGCATGGTAATCTATTATCAAACTTTACATGCCTAAACCTAGGGAGATTTATGGCCGTCTACTTTTAATCTAAAAACACAAAGTAATGGGATTGCCCCTAAAAGGAGAATGTTTCCTCAAACCAGATAACCATGGGAAATGCATAAGCATATCAACACTAGAGAGTTACTCAATTTTATCTTTCAGAGTCTACATCTACTTGTTTCTTATTTCCTCAAATAACCAGGCAATGCTCGTGACTAATCAGCTGTGGAGTGTCCATTTTGCAAACCACAAGCTAATCAAACATCTTCTATGAACCTCAAGTCACCTCCTAACCATTTTCTGGCATATGATTGAATGTTCCATATGGTAAGCAATCCTATAGCAGCATAAAATAAGTACCAAGCTCAGCCATAGATAGTGTACTTTACATGTTTTATACCATGAATTATACATCAAAATCACTATAACAAGTGTGGTTTATAATTCAACTATACCAGCCTCTTTAAGCATATGCTATTCTAGAATTTCAAAACGTTCCTCAACACCCATTTAAACTTTCACTCAATGTATTAATTGCATGCAAGTCGCAATCAACCGATCTAAACCCTTTCCTCCATTATACAATAACCATTGGTACCAGGTAAATGCAGATGCAATAAGTTAATTGTAGGCTGAAAAGTATGAGTTGGTACCTCAAAGTTCAAACGGTCGGTATAATCCATAGATATTTCTCATCAAGCACAGAACCTAGAACTTAGGACATAGGGACATGAAATCATACCATACCATGATATTCCCATAGTTCATCAGATTACAATCCCCAAAAAATGAATTGCACACAAATAAACATCACCTTGGAGAATCAGAGTAATAAATATAAACCTCTATTGATTCAGCAATATTTGTGAAAACTAAACTAATATTCCTGCACAGCCCTTACCCTGGATCAACAACTCAATCTTTAATAGAGATGCATTAATTGAAAAGAAACTCATCTAAAAGACAAAACTTACTGCTGTGTGGTAAAAAATGCTCAGAAATGCATGTGAGTTATGCTCCTTTTTCAATTTTTTCTTTATCTGATATCTTATTTCCCTTTGTGAACAAATATTAATCCAAATCCTTAAGCATGTTACAATAAAAATTCAACTGATACATTTTTTCTTTTAAGAATAAGAGGTGACAAAGGCTTCCAGGACAAAGGCAAGACATACCCCGAAGTTATTCTAGCAGTGCTTTTTAAAGCTCGCCATGCTGTCAATGCTGCAAAGGGTATCGCACTCGCTTCCTAGAAAGTTCAATTTCAGGAGAATCATTATTTAACTGCTTTAAATAGATACTAAATGAAATAGTCAGATATATTTTTATTATTATCGCCTTCTAGGAACTGATGTGAATAAATACTAAGTATGACACTCTCTAGGAAGTTAGAGAAATGTGCTATAGCTAGCAGAAATGAAAAATAAGCAAAATGGGAAAGTTTCATTGCATGAAGACTACAAGATAATACAGTTTGGCAGAAATGGTGCATCTGAGAACTGGAGTTATTGTGCCCAGCTTTCTTTACAAGCTTCATAAAGGACTACTTTATTAAAGAGAACAGAAAAGCCCAAGAGTTTGGAGTAGATACTTTGACTAACATTCATTATTTTATTCAGACAAACTAACATTATTTTGATCAACTAGAAACAGTAAGTTGGTCAGCACCACCACCATATGTGAACACAACATAAATTTAACATCATCATGTGCAAAAGGCAGAGTCATGTGGGAAGTATCTTTGAATAGTAAACAGAAAAGTCAATAGAACCTAAGAAGCCAAAACTATCCCTTTGAGCATAAAAAAGTATCTACCTGATGAATCAAGACTATTCAAAGATCTCAATTTGATAGCAATATATAGGAGAAACAAAAACCTCTAATGAACAAGTAACAGAGCTTTCATAGGAATCATGTCAAATCCTCTTCATTTGTACATTGACTAGCTATGCAAGAAATAATTGGACAACAAGGTCATTAATACAAGACAAAAAAAAACATCATCAAAAGAACCGAGTGTCACCTACTTAAAGAGAAGACCTTTGGAAGTCCAACCATAACAGACTAGCATTAGAGAAAAAACATAGACATACAATTGATAGCCGATTATGTACAAGAGGTGAAGGAAGAAAATCTACAGATGGAAAAAAGAAAGAAAGTATTCAGCTTCGACTCTCTCAAAAGTTCACAAAACCAGGGCACAATTAATCATTTATAAGAAATAGGTACTCAATATCCAATGATGCTACCAGAGAAAGGAAGTTAGATGTCTAAACAACCATTTTCAAAACTAAAACTTACCACATGGGTAAGAGAAGGTGGCTTAGGTGCAAGCTCCTCCTCTGATAGAATAGCGTAATCACTGTAAGTGCCTCTTATTGCAGTGGGATGCAGAGCTCCAAAAACTTCTTGCCCCACATGTAACTGTTGAACTGAACTTCCAACAGCTGCAACTTCACCACTGATGTCCCGACCCAAAATCAGAGGCAAAAGAGGTTCAAATAATGACCGACCATATCCTGATCGCATCTGAAGTATTCAAACCAATGAATTCATAATGCAAAAAATGCAAGCAAGCCAAATTTTATGATACAAACTCATAGATGCACAATGAGCACATAAAGGAATTCTAGAGAGGCAATAAAAGAGAACTAAGAAAATTTCAATGCCGGTAGAGCACATCTATTTTTGGCCATGGCATTGAGACCTGCAATTTTGTTGCCTGATGTA
This sequence comes from Cunninghamia lanceolata, assembly GCA_027924645.1. Lineage (NCBI taxonomy): Eukaryota > Viridiplantae > Streptophyta > Pinopsida > Cupressales > Cupressaceae > Cunninghamia > Cunninghamia lanceolata. The sequence goes on from BSBN01000524.1 coordinate 11,030,131, forward strand.
ATAGAAATCTACAAAAATTAGTAATTTAGGACTACCAATAGTGCAGTTTTTGTCAAGTGTATTGAGTCACGTGATAAGATGGAATAATGGATAGGTTTTATTAGCGGATTAAAGTGCCAAAGCTACATCTTGTCTGATTCGGTTAAAATCAGAATTGTGTGAATACTTCTGTACTCCCATCAGCTGCACTTGTATTGTTGCACATACACCTCAACAACCTTAATCCACAGGAAGCTTTTGCTAAGTCCACTAAATCACCTTTGATATAAAACTAAGACTTTATTCGATAATTATTTCAAAATGGCTAGCATCATTCAGAAATTAAATATTTTGTGGCCTCACTATCTTGGTACCATAGAAAATTGGCTGTGATGATATTAAAAAAGTAGCAGATAGTGTGCATTGAAGGCAAAGCAGAGCTAAAGGAGTATTAGAGAGTTAAAAACTTATGTGTATAAAAGGAAGCGACAGATTTGCATTAGACAGATTGGACCAAATTTATCAGTACAATGTGCAAGGACACTTGAAAGCTAACATCCCCTGGAGAATAAGTCAGTAATTGGTGCAACAGAAGATGACATCTATACAACTTTAGTCCAAAGCTGGAAAGGAATTATTGTGCATTAGTCCTTGATCTCATTCCTTCCTATACCTATTACTATTGATCATCCTATAATTACATATCTACATTTTAGTCATAATACATTTTAACAATCTTTATGAACATACATTCTGTTTAATCCAATCTACAAAATAATAATTTCCTCTTAAATATTCTGACTAACCTATTTATTATATAACAAAAAACTACAACTCTATTCTATATTAAAAATCTACTCCAACTCTTTAAAGCCAACACAAGCACAAATTTAGACATTAGCCCTTTATTAATATATTTATGCTACAACGTGTCCATGATTCCTAACCAACTTCTATTTCCATGAGGATATGTGAGGTAGCTCACTCAAAACATCAGACTATAAACATATTAGTGCAGGAGCACCCCTTCAACAAGCCAACTATACATCTGAGGGAGAAGACTAAGGTCTTGATATGTTGTTATGTTTTATGCATTTCTATGTTTGTTCATGTTGTCATGTAGTTCTTGTTGTTGTGATTTCATGTTTGTAATAAAGACCCCACCATGTGAACTAGTGTCACAAATTTGGCATCCTGATAAGCGAATTTGGACATCTTGGGCAATTGGGGTATGTGGATGATCAAATCAAGTGTGTTGTGTTGTTTTTAGGTGTCTTGTTGATGTTCTAGGGTGTTTAAATCATGTCTTGTGCTAAATATGTGTCTTGTGATTAGTTAGTGCTTTGGCTTACAACCTTGGTTAAGCCAAAATCTGAAACATGGAAGTTGTAACGACTCCAACCTCTGGTATTCCGGTTGGAACTGGATGGGAAGAGACCATAAATGCCTTGAGGATTGGGATCCCAAGGTAGAAGATATGATTGATGAAGTTTGGAGAGAATAGAAGATGGAAAAAGAAAACACATTTTTGGAGACATCGAAGTTTAAGTGAGAAATATAAATTCTGTCAGTTTGTGTTTGCAAGTTCTGTGTTCTGTATATCTTCTCTGTATCGAACTATTCTGTACATAATCTGGTTTTCTGTGTCATTTGTTCGGTTACAAGAGTCGCAGAGAATTATATCGGCGTGGATTTTGTGTTGTCACCGAATATGCATTTTATGTGTATACTACAATTGTATGTCGAGAACATTTCATGTGTATATCGCAATTGTACCTGAGTATCGTTTCGTGTTTATCCCGCTATTGTATGTTGCGGTTGTATGTTGTGAAGATACATTGAGAATATACAAGCGTCGGATACAAGGAATGACTGGTAGGAATGGTAAGGATTACCGGCAATAGCAAGTCATGCAAAGTATATACAAGTGTTGGATGTATCGGCATATCGGAGGTAAGGAATAATGTTTGGCCGATGTAGAATGTCATACCGATAGAGAAGAAGTATGTATTTCAGTGTTGTTTAGAGCTAGCGAAGGGTTTTTTTTAAAGTTATTTGAGCACTAAGCATCCATATGGTGGGTTGATGGGTATTTCACCCTTGAATTGAGTGCTTCCACTGTGCAATCTCTGCATCACATATACACAAGAAATCCAGAAAAAGTTTCACAAAAACGATATGTAATATCATTTTGGGACCTGCATGCTTTCATTGCCTTGTGGATGTTAATAAAATACTTGCACCCTCCCTCATAAACATTATACATGATATACTTAAGATTCTGAAGTCTGGAATACAGTCATACTAAAACACAATACCTTTATGCTCCAACAAATTATATAATGTGAGCATACAATTTTCCTCACCATGGACTTAAACCTGCAAATCCTGCTTCTGAACACAAGAGCTCTCAATAGATCAAAACTCAAGGACTGCATCTAAAGCCATGCCACATCCCTTCTTTTCCAAAATGGATTTAATATGAGGAAAAAGCACACATTTTTAATAGATTGGTTACATTATTGTTTATTTTCAGATATATTTAAATTATAATTGAAGTACATGTTTCTTTTATTCAATTGCTTTTACCTTTAAAGATGTGATTATGTAAAATTGGCTATCTAAATAAGTGATGCCCAAGAAAGGGGTGAGGCACTGGAGACTAGAAATAGCACAGTTGGTGCAAGCATTGTGCCAATAGGAATTGGGAATTTGATATGTTTCTCACAGCCAACCTGCAGAAAAGTACTTTTGAATTAAGGGGGAAAATAAAAATTTCAAAAAAACATTATTGTATCTCACAAATTCAAGTTATTTTTCAAATGATCTTCTCTACACTCCAAAAAAAATCCTAGTTATCATTGTGTAAATAACTTAGATGAGATTGTAGCCGAAATTATATCTTCATGCTACTTACACTTAATCATTCAGGTCTTTATGGCCTACGTACATGAAACACAAAATTAAACACAGCAACAACTATTTATATAAAGAAGCAAGAATTGGTGAGAATTGTGAAACAAGTGTGACTATAGGTATTACATGCTCCAAAAGCTTTATCAATGGGGAAGGAGGCTAGAGGATGAAAAGCCCAAAAGCGGTAGATTAAATTCACCACTCCTTCCCCCTACTAACAGATGATTAGAGGTGCTTATGCACCAAGTCCCCTTGCCTTGAAATTAAACCAACATACATGAGGAACAAACTTCATTAGAATAGATCAGTTGAATGCAAAATCAAAGGCTTCCAAATTGCAATCAAATAAACTATTTACCATAGTCACCATGAAATGTGAGTTATGTTGACACTCAAATATGTTCAATATCAGTACCTCACATAGAGGATCAACATGGGAAGTCTTGCAAGTGTGGAACTTTATAATGCAAGACAACCTCCGGCATTGAAAGATAGGTTCCTTATCTATCCTAGCTAAACCTTAATTGAACAGAGAAAAGAGATAGAAAGAACTAAAAAGTAAATGATCTAAGGGAAACAGGGGTGATGTGCCAAAATAGATTATCCTTCCATTTGCGTAGGGATTCTTAGCATGAAATTCAATAGTCAGCAGAAATTTAAGTAATAACAATTGCAGCAATGTAAAAGACAGTTATATTAATTAATCATAACAGGAAAAGATAGAGAAAATCACAATCACTGCATTTGATTAAATCAAAATTTTGCACAGTTAAATGCTACAAAACCAGCAGAGTTCTAGACACATGAATTAAAGCTACCCTAGAGCTTACGAATGAAAAATGTGAGAAAGGTTTGCACACAAGGCTTCTAATAGCACAAGTTTGCAAATCTGAATCTAACCTATACAATGAGCCAACAACTCTTACTTATACAAGAAAAAATCATGAAAAACTGAAAATTGGGGTCAGTTAGAAGCCCAAGAGCCATGCAGGAGTGCCCCATTACTTTGCCACTCTGCATGATCAAAGACGGGGCTTGAATTGAATGTTCCTACCTAAAAATAGCTCTTCACTAAGTGCATAAGGTTGCATGAATTGAAGATGTAATGAAGGAGCAGTTGTATTCCTTGAATGCATCTTAATGCTCATACATGCCCTATTTGTACTCAACTGAATATTTAAACATGTTTGTGGCTTTCCCCGCCTTCAAAATTCTTCTTGATATCTGTTTGAACATCCATGAACCATTGGATCCGCCAAGTGGCTTGATCAACAGTTATTGCTGGCTTTCTTTATGTTCTTTTTCAGTTAAAGCATGGTGGGCTGTTGATTTGTGGGCCCTACTGAGATATCAAGGGCCCCAAGGAACTCCACCCAGCTGCAAGATGTTATACCTTTCAAAGCTCTGCGAACTGCCCGATGAGAATGAATCTGATGGCTTCTCAAAATTGATGACGCATCCCTTCGTAGCTTTTTCAAAACCAAAGTAACTTGCAGGGTGCACTAGATATCCAACTGGCCAATCTCAAAACTTTCTACTGACAACTCTCTCTGCCAAAAAAAGGAACTTATGCAGTCCACCCAATGATGCTGATGTGGACCCATCAACAGCGGAGATCTTTTGCCTAGCTGCTTATCAAAATTGCCTTTGCTTCTTGTTGGCTTCTGTGAACCATAGATCAAACATCCGATTGTTAATCCTGGGACCCTTTACAAAACTGTCAGGTCACAATCTCCCACGTGCCATTAGATCAAAATGATCAATGACCCACATTCTTTCAATCCTGTCATGGCCTCAGAATGTCTGTGATAGACTGAACCTTCATGATGCAAGGCAAAATGTGAAATTTTGCCATTGTAATGAAAAATCACTACAGGTTACAAACTTACAGGTACAGGGATGTCATTTTCAAATAGGTTATGGGCACATGTGAAAAGGGGTACAGCAATATGACATTTTAATATAGTCACCAAGAGATGCGGATACAGAGCTTGGGTCTCTGTGAGAAACTGAATTTCCTACTAAATACAGTATTTGCTATCAGCTGACAACTAAATTAACCTTCCTTTCTACAGAAATTATATGCTATAAAACAAACCCAAAGGAGAAATAATAATGAAATTCAGAAATCATATTCAAGCTCATTTAAGTGAGGTAAGAAATACTGCTTGAATGGCCCTCAAATAAGAAATTCCTCAAATTCCTTATGAAAAGGATTTACCAAAGAAGCGAGACATTCTCATTTTCCTCCAATCACATTTTTCTTCCTCAATCATCCCAGGTGTATCCTCAGTATAATATGTGAAACTTGTAAATACATCCATCTTAAGTCAGAAGAGACAGCACTGTGGAATTGAATTTTGTTCATGGCACATGGTTACAGTATACAGACATGAACAGCATGAGAATACAATATTGAAGGTTACCATTATTTATGTTGGCTGCTATTATTAATCACAATTCAGGTGAAATGGGCTATTACTCAAAACAAAGCAAAGGAAGGCATGAGAAAGCAAACAAAGCAATGAATCAAGATTCAAATGGTCCAAAGCTATAACATGGACCCTTGCTTGCTTCATACTTTTAAATTTGCACGCCCACAATATGGTTTCCTTTGCATTCTGCATTTGGTTTTGTGAATGTTTAACATCTCATAGGTTGTGATTCTGTTTCTTTTTATGTTCCTTCAATCTAGCACATTTACCTTAAATGTGATCAAAATGCTATATCAATATTTTCAAGATGAAATGGTTTCTCTGCATTTTTCCCCACTTTTTGCCATTTATATTCCAAAACCTAATGAACTCCTGCATAGAAAATCAACTGAAACTGCCTGGGGCCATCAATAATTTTTTAACCAAACTGACAACTAACATGTATATTAGAGGAGCATGTTTGCCCCTGCCAAGACTTCAATCACTGAGTGACCTGCAACTTAGTAAAAGAATACTATGCCGGTGGTTGACTCACATTCGAGCCCTAGGGAAGAACATAAAAGAAATGCAGGTTCCCCACACATCAACCACGCATCTGAGCCTTAGCACTCTTGCCCATGGATCACCAAAAGTCTAAATCTAATTAAAGAAGATAATTAGGCTGAACTTAGGCATCGATGCATATAAAATGCAGGCCTTAAGATTTATCCCAACTTAAACAATATTATGAACAAGGAGGACCATAACAATGATATATGCAACAAATTCTGTCAATAAACTTGTAATTAAGAAGACATAAATACACAACGATAACAACCACAAGGCATGTGGATCTTCAAAGCACGGCTAAGAGAAGCTAGTTCAAGAAAGAATGTATGACTCTACGTTACAAATAATAACAAGAGCACATGGAAGCCAAAAATAAGCTCCACCCCTAAAAGATACAAAAAAGAAGTTACAAGTTTAAAACACAGAAAAAGACTTAACCGACTAAGGTGGATGAACGAATAATGGATAAACCCTAAACATCTCAACATGACGGCACAGAGAACGTAACATATATTAAACATTACATATGACCAATCACCAAATACAAGGTAATTGCTAACAAACTTAAGATAGCTGATAAAGACCACGGTCTGCGGCAAGTACTTGCAACAGACATTTCCTTTGAATTGAAATGAATTGAGAAATCTAATAGCAGAAATAATAGGAAGTCACTGCCAAAATTCAACCTAATTACCCCAGATACCTATATTTAATTGCGGAACCCAATAATATTTGTTTAATTAAAAACCAAGCCGAGTGAATTTACAAAGAAACCCAACAACTCAAAAGATCATTTCAGAAACAGAAAAATCTAACACCCTCCTGTGTTTTTCCTCTCCTATGTAATATAAAATATGTATTCCTCTGTACAACATGATCATAGAGACATGAGTTTTTCCTCTCCTATGTGTAATTAACTATGTATTCTTCCCTTTAGAAAATGAACATGGAAACTCACCCGACAATCCAGAGGATTAATACCCACAGCAAGAGTTCTAACCAGCACCTCTGAAGCACCCAAATCTGGAATATCCACATTGTGTCGAACCTCCAAAACATCTGGCCCTCCAAATCTGGGCACCACCACTGCTCTGCATGTGGACATCAATCTCGTTTCCACATTGTTTAGTACCGACATTAATAAAGAACTGTAATCTACAAACCCAACTGGCTTCCAGGCTCTTTTTATTCCTATCATGGCTTTATACAAATGTAATTATGCTTTCAAGGCTTAGATATAAAGATGGAGTTCAAGTAAAACCTTTGCAACTATAAGAACTGGGTTTGATTATTGAATTGGCTATTTTGAAAAGGAGAGTATGATCGAGTCAAATGCTAGTTTAATTGTTTTGGCTTGCTTCTGGATTTGTTGAATCAGAAGAACCATGAGTCTTACAAAATCTGTTCGCTTACAAATATATACAGGGCATGATTGCTTTCTCGTCTTCAAGAGGCCACGTTTCCCTAGCTGTCGGAGTCTTAAAAAATCTGTTCCCTTACAAATATATAAAGAACTAACTAGAGTTACAAGTTTGCTGGCCTGTGGTTAAAGGAACAGATAATGCCCCGGATGTGAATTTCTTTTTGTTCTTTTCAGTTTTTCGATATTTGAAAAGGATACGTTGTTTTTAAGAGCAAGAAGAAAAAATATTTCTGTCGAAGAATAAGCCACGAAGTGGCTAGTGCCGCCGTGCATTGCAATTTAAAAATAAAATCCTTTTTAAATAAATCCAAGCTAATTAAATGAATGAAAGAATTTTAGTATCGCCACCACCCTAGAGCAGTCTATGGGATCCAAAAATCACACACAGCCCCGTCAGAAACGGAACAAACACACCCTAAGGTGTCTGTAAATACTTTTTAATATCCTCCCTTCTGCTATGCATTTTGATCAAGAGGTTCATAGTTCTGTAAACAATAAATGCAAACAATAAGCACGAAATTAACTTAGATTAATAAATCTAAAAAAACATTTATAAATTAAATGTGAAGATTAGGATATTTAGTTCTAGGATCAACGATGTAGAAATACTATTGATGTCATGTTAAATTTGTTTATCATTTTTTTGAAAATAAATGTTTTTGATTTGATATATTTGTGGAAGTTTGTGCAGTCTTAGAATTTTCTTTGATTCAATCCGCAAGTGTTGTGGGATTGATCGCAATTAGTGTAGACTCAATCTAATATGTGGAACCGATCTTTATCATGCAAGAACTATATGACAAATAATGCGCCTAAAATCTTATTCACCTTCTAGCTATCTGAATTATCAGGGTGGTGTTTAGGGACATCATTGGGGAGATTGTCAACTCGATAGATGATCATGTTCTCCTCAGTCAACCCCCTTGGCAAGTTGGATTAATGGCAATAAGTAATATCAAAGACAACAAGCACATCAATGTAGGTGGCCCATATGATAATGATGTAGATTCTGTCTTTTAGGAGATCTAAGTGTGATCTAATGATTTTCTCCCTGTAATTGCTTACTTCTCTCAATTCTTGGATTGATCTTCCTTATGAAATCAAGTGTGCATTAATGTCTTTAAATATATTGACATAACATGTTGCACAAATGTGTACCAAGTCGACTCATAACAACTAGTGCCAAAGGGGAGAGAACTTTCGGATTTGAATATGAATATTTTAATTTTGGGGTCATTCATGTGTGCCTCAAGATTGATCTTAAGTAACGCAAAAATAAACTACAAGGATAAGTGTTAATCTCGAGGCAAGGAGCAAATATATGGAGATAAGTCCAAATGAGGGTGCAATAATAAGGGATGAGATGACAAATGTATGGGAATAAGTGTGAATGAGAGTAAATAAAGATGGATAGGGATAAGGCCATGTGCCAAACTTGGCACAAGAGAGTGACACTTGTCAATATGTAATTACATTCAAGACATTCCACTAAGGTGGGCACAAATATAAATGGGAAATGACATGGGTATGCAAATTTCACCACTACATTTTGCCCCCACTTTGATGTGTGTGTGAACCTAACATGAGCATGCATTTCAAAGTATATAGACATTCTCAGCCAACATGAAAAGAAAATAGTCAACTCAATGTAATTTCCCCTTTCCTAGGCAATGTTAGTCTATACTTGGTTCCCGTAGACTAACCAGTATGGTTAGGGAACTCTTGGAGTGTTCGTTGGATGGTTTTGGACATCTTAGCTAGAACTTACTATTTTTAGTAAGTTAGGGTTTTGACCATTTGGGGAAATTCAAGATTGGAGGTGGAGTATTTCGGAGAGACCTTTCCAATGGTCTATAGCTCATTGGATTCTGAGTTCATTTGGCCTTTTATTTTAAAGTCTGTAACTTAATATTGCATATTTAATATTGGGACTTTATAATGCTAATGTCGGTGACTAAGTGAAAAAAGTAAAATGCAAATAAAAGTCACTTTTTGGGACTTGGACGCCTCTAGGGGAAATAAAGTGAATTTGAAATGTTATTTTTCTCCTTTATGTGGGTCAACCCTCTTGAAGGAAAATATAAAAGCCAAAAGGAAAAGAAAACATCCATTCACGATAATTACATTTGATGATATTTGCTCTGCAAAGAGAATAAGGGTTTGAAGAAAACCATCCATGGCTTTTGGAGACAAAATCCTCCATTAGTGATAGCATTCCATAGGTGTGAGAGACCACCCAAGGGTGCCTCTGAGCAGCCATATTCAGTGGTTGTATTTGTGCTTCATTTTCATTTAGTTTGGGAGTTTGGAGATCAGTTGCGAAGGGTTTTTTCTTGATAAATCTCATAAGTTTTGGCATGATAATTTGTGGGGAACATTGAGGAGCAGTTTGCAAGTGATGGCAGGGATTTTACAAGTGTTTTGAGCTATTTTAATGCCCTAGACCAAGTTGTACCAGACCTAGGGCCAGCCGTACCAACACAGAGACATTCTTGGAGTTTGAAGACAATTTTTGGCAAGGTTTCTTTACACATCTAGGTGCCCAACAATATTGTATTTGTGCAGAGTTTAGTGCAGTGTATTGAAAGACTTAAAGTGTTTTCATTGCCAAAGCTTGGTCGTACCTCCCTAACTATAGGTCGTACTTAAGGGGTTTAGTGACTGTGTTTTGGTGTTGTAACAACATGATGTCTACTCTTCCTTGGACATGGACAGTCAGCTAACCATCTCAGGTGTTCGTAGCAGTTTAGAGTTGCATTGTGGGTTGCAAAGACCATTCTCTATTATTGCCTATAGTCATATCATAGCAGATGGGTCATGGGTGTTGAGAGAGCTTCAAGACCCAAAGTTTAGCACTGTTATTTAAGGTCAACATCACTGGTTTTTGGTTCCAAACAGGTTGTGATAAAAAAAGATAGAGATTTCCCCTTCATTCTTTGTATCAAACGCCAAACTGTATGTTGTTCCATGTTGTAGATTCTCATTTTTACCCAGGACAGCAAATGGGTATATTGGAGAACTATTTGTTTTGAGTATATTGCTTGTGGGTATTGCTTAGATATTCTTTGTAATGCATTTCCATTAATATTAAGCATCTGCGTATCTTCATTCTAGTGTGTTTTCAAAAATATATGTATGCATGTGTTTTTTCTTGTCAAATGCAAAAACACCAAAACGCAAGCGGGTTACAACTAAACCATAAAAACCCAAACAATGAGAAAAAATTAGACCCAGATCAGAAAATATAAAAATATAGAACATGATGAGTTATTTTAGTGGTATCAAAGCTGGTGCATCTTGCCAGCCTGTGAAACAGTTTTATGAGTGAGTGGAAAGTTGTTTACACCCAAGAAACTCTGATTGTTTATTTTAGAGATACTCCACAATGGCAGCCACCACAAGTACCAAAAGATGAAACAATATCTAGGATTTTGGGTATGCACAGAAATTCCTCTAGTGACAATGATAGTATCACAAGAAATATGGGGGATAGAAACAAGAGACTGGAATAGCCAGATAGCCCAGATTTAAGAAGGGAGAGAAAGTTTGATCATATGATAGACATGATGTCACATATGTTAGCCAAACTGAACCAGGGTACTCCTATAACACAACCACATACAGAACTTGAGAGGGAGACAAGTGGTTCAAACAATAACAATCACAGACATGAAGGCCAGGGTAGTGGACATGCAGGTCGTGGTAGTGGACATGCATGCCAGGGTAGTGGGCATGGCACCAGGACTACCCCAGGATCGGTTCCCAGACCACTTCTGCCTATCTTTCCACGCAAAGAGGAGGCATCAATTAATCAGGAGCTAGAGGTTCAGATTTTGATGGCAGATGATATTAGGATACAACATGCAGAATATATGACACTTCCTCCTGATATTCGAGACATGTTGACATTTGAGCAGTTCATGAACCAGAAGATGTAATGCCCCTCGCTTTTGGCTTGTGATAGATGTTATTTCCATACTTCCCTCTGACAGTTCTGATACAGTTGATAGTCTTTTATTGCACATTTTAGTTTCGAGACATCGGATTTGCATGTTTTGGGTTTATGATCTCTTTGATCTGATGGACTATGTTCGATGGATATATTTAGACATGTGTTATGAGTTATGACGACATTATGATTACTTTAGTTTTGATGTGTTGGACCTATTTAGTAATGGATTGTTGTTTACATGTTTTATTAGATCTATTGATATTTGATTTTAAATGCTGTGATTATACTCTTGTTCAAGAGCAGGGACGGTGCAGCATTTACTCGCTTCGAGTACCCTGCTGCGCCGCGATTCTCTAACTCTCCGTATGCAAACATATATGTAATCGATCGTATACAACCAGTTGTTTTGTTGCAGGCTGCAGGTACCGAACCTCGACTCCACCTGATATAGCAGGTTTGAGCGGGTTCTTTCACCAATGGATATTAGTGATGGGAGATAACACGAGGTCTAATCCACTGGGTCGGTCCTTGTCTTCTGTTGTGGTCTCGAGTCGTGTTGGGACACTTGGTCCTTATCTTGTTATGATTGATTATTTTGTGTCGTGATGTTTAGTCAAGTCATATTTTATAAGGTTAAAATTATTCTCCTGTGTGGTTGGAAGATTCTTTAATATGTTATAATTTATGTTGGAAGATTCTTTAATATGTTATAATTTATGTTGGAAGATTCTCCTGTGTGGTTGGAAGATTCTCCTGTTTAGTCAAGTCCATATGGTAGAAAAATGTAATATGTTATAAGTAGAAAATGATAGATATTGATGTGTGTTTTGTACAATTGGTAGTTTTAGAATTTAATACGGGGAAAAGTATTTTCTTAAGGATGTGAGAAAATGGTGAGACGTTAGGAGCATACCCGTTGATGTTATAGTATCTCATTAGAAATTATTGATCTCATTAACTTGAACTCTTCTTAATGTTACATTGTACGGCTGGTTTCTTGCTTCATAGAAAACATGTGAGTCGCCTTTCATGTTGGCAACTTTATCGCACATGTGGTCTAGTAGGGAATCCTTGTGTTCGTCTTGGGTGGTGTTATGTCTTTATTTTGGTCAGTTGTGAAGTGGAAAATCAAGTAAGATGTCTTAACCTCTTGGTGTCATAAAGGCGAAATCTTTTTCCCCGTCAGATAATGGATTCTTGGGCTTTGATTGTGTACCTGTCTCTAGAGGTGTGTTATTTTAGATTCTGTATCTTATTATGGCCTATCAATGCATGGGATTTTTATTGCCAGGGCAAGTGAATGGCAAGAGTGGTGGTTAGACGTTGTGTTGTACTATATCTTTGCTCTTGATGGTTTGTTGTTGTTTGGAGTTTGCTAAGGGAGTGGCTTCTATGGTGGGGCCGGTGCCTAGTGAGAGGCCCCTTGGGTAACCCCATGGAAGCTATGAGCTGTTAGAAAACTTATAACTTTTAGGAGGGTTGGGGTAGTAAACATTTAACAAGTTAAGCAAGATACCTCACCCATGCCTTGAGTACTCTCACAGGCTAAGGATGGGATGAGAAGGCCTGGTTGGCAAGACCGACCTCCTCGTCTCCATGAGAGGACCCGTCAATTCCGCATGTGTCACCCTATGGGGCCGGTGCCTAGAGAGGGGCTGCCAGGGTAACCATAGATGGGGGCCGGCTTCTAGTGATAGATAGCCTGGGTAACCCATGCCAGGACCATGCGATGACACTCTCATTACACAACTCAATATTGTTTTCTTGATTTTGTTGTTACCTCTGGAGTATGATCTTGACTTCTTGGTTGATCTTGTTTGGATGCTGGTTTTGTCTGGTGGTTTACTGTCGTATCTGTACAGTCTTGTTCCCTTGTTGGTCTGTGAGGCATCTATATCTTACTGATGTCTCACTATTGTAACTTTGACCTAGTGGAGCCTCGGTGTTATCTCCTAGCTCGGTGGGGTGGACCCCAAGGGTCCACATGGTTGGGAGGCAGAGCTATCCATTAATTCTTCTTGGAGATTCGGATCGAGCCTCGTGCGGAGATGTTCCAGTTCCAGTTGCTTCTTCCTTCAACAGTGTTGTATACTTCCTTATGTACTCTTTTGTAAATCGACAAGATCGATCTTGTAATCTTGTAATCTTGTAATCTTGCAATCTTGTAACCGTGTATTTGGAACTGAGGTCTTGTGTTTAAACCATCCTACGTTTGTAAAAGTTATTGTATCTTTTTCAAGTAGTGTAATGGTTATCTCTCGATAGTTTTATTTTTTTACTAATGTAGTTATGTTGCCCTAGAGTTGCCAGAAGAGTAATTTCTCTGATGCTTGTATTATGATATGTTTGGTTACTGCATTGTAATATCTTTTTTTTTTTTAAATATTTCTGTAATCTACACTTTTGCCTAGCACTCCAGGGTTGCATGACGGGGCATTACAGAAGAGGCAAAGAGGAGCTATGGGTGGTAGAGCACATAGAGCTAATTGGGACTACCAGCATGTATTGAGCAAAGTCCTTATGGATTGATTTAATGGGAGTAGCAAGGTTTCAACTAGAGCTTGGGTGCAGAAGCTGGACAATTATCTGACTCTTAAGCCTATGCCAAAGGACGAGGCTCTCAACTTTGCTACCATACACCTAGATGAGTTAGCTCATGAGTGGTGGTATCATGGGTTGGTCACACTAGGCCAGAATCTCATTACCACATACGATGAGTTCACAAACAGACTCATCGAGAGATTTGACACTAAGGACCCAGAACTATAGTTTAGAGAGTTGGCACAGCTGAAGCAGTATGGGTCACGAGGTTTACATTTCTAAGTTCCAGAGACTCGGTGTGATGGTTCCTAGTATAACGGAAAGGAGACTCATAGTTCTATTTACTGAGGGACTAATGGAACCACTCAGGGGATGGGTTAAGGCATTTAACCCACCATCTTTACAGAAGACAATTAAGAAAGCTCACAACATGGAGTTCGCGGTACCAAAGAATAAGTATGTCTCCAAACCTTTTCCTCCACAAAAGGATAAGATGCCTTCACATCATTGGGACACCATTCCATAGAAGAAACTAGCACCCCACCTTGATGATGATGCCTTGAATGAATATAGGAGGAGGAAGTTGTGCTTCAAATGCAAGGGTCCATGGGATCCTAATCATAAGTGCCTAATGAAGGGGCAAGTGAAGCAACTAGAATACTATTTTGCTGAAGAAACAACCTCAAAGAAATCAGATCAACAGAGTGATTGGGAGGATAGTGATGTAGAGAGTGCAGCATAGGTGCAGCATGTTCAATATGATGATATACCTACAACACATCTTTCTACCATTCAGAAAGAGGGCTCCTTCAGGATACAGGGAGTATTGGAGGGACAGAGAGTGATCACCTTGCTTGATACATGGGCCACTCATAACTTCATCGATGAGGGGCTAGTAGCACGGAGGGGACTCAAGACTGAGGAGTTTGAGGGATTCAAGGTTCGAGTTGCAGATGGCTTTGTTATTACTTGCAAACGGAGAATCCCAAACTTAACCATCAGGTTAAGTGATTATGAGTTCTAGGATGAGTATTACGTGGTCAGTATGGGGGACATGGATGTAGTCCTCAACATGAAGTGGCTTCACTCCATTGGAGAGTTTTCTCTCAATCTTCGCACTATGGAGATGAAGTTTGAGGCGGATGGCAAGAAACATATCTTGAGAGCTATATCAGATGGTGGATTGAGGACAATCTCTTTGAGGAGGATGGAGAGGATACTGTGACATGATCGGTATAGTGGGCAGTAGAGATATTGGTCATGCCCAAGGTTCCTAAGCAGCAAAAGCAGGAGTATCTGGTAGAGATCCAGTCTTTGTTGATTAAACACACCAAAGTGTTTAGTGACATACCACCAAGTAGACCTCCTGACAGGGGATTTGAGCACGTCATTGAGCTTGAGTAGGGTGCCAAGCTAGTTATCACTGTACCCTACAGGCATCCTAAGCAATACAAGGATGAGATTGAGAAGGCCATTCAGGAGCTTCTCAAGATGGGACATATCAGACCTAGCAAGAGTCCCTTTGTTTCTTCTGTGGTATTGATCAAGAAGAAGGATGGCACACTTAGGATGTGCATAGATTACAAGGAGTTGAACAAGAAGATGATCAAGAATAGATATCCCATCCCTCGGATTGACGAGCTCATTGACGAGTTGCATGGTGCATGCTTCTTCTCAAAGATAGATTTGAGATCTGGGTACCATCAGATATGGGTACAAGAGGAGGATGTAGAGAAGATGGCATTTAGGTCCCACCATGGGCACTTTAAGTTTCTGGTTGTGCCTTTTGGCTTAACCAATGCGACAGCTACATTCTAGTCTTGCATGAATAAGGTATTCCGAGAGCAGCTAAGGAAGTTTGTGCTTATCTTCTTCAATGATATACTTATATATAGCAAGACATGGGAGGAGCACCTGAGGCACATAGATATTGTGTTGGGCATACTTGAGCAGGAGTCCCTTTTGCCAAAATGTCTAAGTGTGAGTTTGGCATGACAGAGTTACTATATCTGGGACACATCATCAGTATAAAGGGTGTTCGTGTGAATCCGGAGAAGATCCAGGCTATCATAGACTGGCTGCCACCCAAGAATCTCTCACAGCTCAAGGGATTCTTCTATTTATGTCAATTCTATCGATGCTTTGTGAGGGGCTTTTCTCAGTTGGTTGCCCCCCTTACCGACTTGACTCAGAAAGGTGCTTTTGAGTGGTCTAGCAATGCTCAACAGTGTTTTGATAGATTCAAGGAGGTGATAAGTACTTGCCCAGTGTTGGCCATTCCAAATTTCTTGAGACCTTTCGAGTTATAGTGTGATGCCTCAGGAGAAGGCATTGGAGCGGTGTTGATGCAGGACAAACACCCCATTGCATTTGAGAGTAGGAAGTTGAGGGGTGCAGAGAGGAGCTACAACATATATGATAAGGAGATGCTAGCCATTATGCATGCAGTGGCTAAGTTTAGACAGTACCTTGTTGGAGGTAAATTTGTTGTCAAATATGGTCATAACAATTTGAAGCATTTCCTTATTCTGAAGGATCTGAATGACCGGTAGCAAAAATGGGTTAGTAAACTACATGCATATGACTTTGACATGGTTTTTGTCAAAGGAAAAAAGAACATAGTTGTTGATGCATTATCCAGGAGACCTCACTTGTGCGCCTTGGGGGAGATTGTAGAGGATTGGAGAGATTTGATTTCTGCAGAGTATGCGAAGGATAAGTGGGTTGCTGGGATTGTTGATGGCACCATTAGTGATGACATGTATTCAGTTGTACATGACTTGATCATTTACAAGAGTAGGATTTATTTGGTGCCAGGATCTGCTATGAAGCAGAAGATCTTAAGGGCTTTTCACGACTTGCCTATGGCAAGACATCTAGGTTTATTCAAAACCTACAGGTAGGTTAGGGAGCGCTTCACTTAGAAAGGCCTCACGACTGAAGTATTAAAGTATGTGAGGGAGTGCCCAGTGTGTCAATAGAATAAACACGAGCACTCTTTCCTGAGAGGATTATTGTAGCCCTTACCCATTCCTAAGAGCAAGTGGGGGTGTATTTCGATGGATTTTATTACAGGCTTTCCCAAAGCCCAAGGTAGGGACTACATCTTTGTGGTGGTTGATAGGTTAACTAAGTTTTCTCATTTCTTTGCTATTTCAACCACCTACACAGCAGCTTAGGTTGCTGACTTATTCTTCAGAGAGGTATTCTGACTACATGGGTTGCCACGGAGCATAGTGAGTGACAGGGATAGCAGGTTCCTGAGTAACTTTTGGCAGGAGCTCTTTAGGTTGAGTGGGATAGAGCTCACCCCCAGACAAATGGGAAAACTAAGATAGTCAACAAGTGGGTGGAAGGGTACCTCATAAATTATATTGCAAGGCAGCAAAAGGCATGGGTGAAGTGGATTCACTTGGGTGAGTATTGCTACAATACCACTTACCACATGTCTATTCAGATGTCACCATTCATGACACTCTACAAGTACGAGGCCCTAAGATTCTTGGATTTGTTGTTTGGAGACAGTAGAGTACCTAAGGCCAGAGACCTCTTGCGGGAGAGTTAGGACATTCTAATGTCTTTAAGAGAGAACATCTAGAAGGTGCAAAACCAACTGAAGCAATATGCAAATCAGCATAGGCTTGAGCGTTCTTTTGAGATTGGTGATATGGTATATCCTATGTTGTAGCCTTATAGACAGTCCACTCTTAAGAAGAATGGTGCATAAAAGTTGAAGCCACAGTATTATGGACCATTCAGGATCTCCAGGAGGGTTGGAGAGGTGGCTTATGAGTTGGAGTTGTCGGCAGATAACAGGGTTCACAATGTTTTTCATGTGTCTCGCCTTAAAAAGGCACTGGGTCACAATGTGATACCTTCTACAGAGTTGCCTCCTCTTGATGAAGAAGGGAAGTTGGTTTTGGCACCTGAGGCCATCATTGACACCAGGGAGCTTACATTGAGGAAGAGGGTCATCAGGGAATTTTGGGTGAAATGGAAGAACCTACCAGTAGAAGATGCTACATGGGAGAGAGTAGATTTTGATGCATCCAAATCTGAGATTGCTCGAGGCAAGCAATCTTGGGAAGGGCAGACTATAATGTCCCCTTTTCTAGGCGATGTTAGTCTATACTTGGTTCTCGTAGACTAACTAATATGGTTAGGGAACTCTTGGAGTGTTTGTTGGATGGTTTTGGACATCTTGGCTAGAACTTACTATTTTTAGTAAGTTAGGGTTTTGACCATTTGG
The DNA here is from genome assembly GCA_027924645.1 of Cunninghamia lanceolata. Classification (NCBI taxonomy): domain Eukaryota; kingdom Viridiplantae; phylum Streptophyta; class Pinopsida; order Cupressales; family Cupressaceae; genus Cunninghamia; species Cunninghamia lanceolata. The sequence goes on from BSBN01000524.1 coordinate 11,048,175, forward strand.
GGAAATTCAAGATTGGAGGTGGAGTGTTTCGGAGAGACCTTTCCAATGGTCTATAGCTCATTGGATTCCAAGTTCATTTGGCCTTTTATTTTAAAGTCCATAACCCAATATTGCATATTTAATATTGAGACTTCATAATGCTAATGTCAGTGACTAAGTGAAAAAAGTAAAATGCAAATAAAAGTCACTTTTTAGGACTTGGACGCCTCTAGAAGAAATAACGTGAATTTGAAATTTTATTTTTCTCCTTTATGTGGGTCGACCCTCTTGAAGGAAAATATAAAATCCAAAAGGAAAAGAAAACATTCATTCATGACAATTACGTTTTATGATACTTGCTCTACAAAGAGAACAAGGGTTTGAAGAAAACCATCCATGGCTTTTGGAGACGAAATCCTCCATTAGTGACAACATTCCATAGGTGTGAGAGACCACCCAAGGGTGCTTCTGAGCGGCTATATTCAGTGGTTGTATTTGTGCTTCATTTTCATTTAGTTTGGGAGTTTGGAGATTAGTCACGAAGGGTTTTTTCTTGATAAATCTCATAAGTTTTGGCATGATAATTTGTGGGGAACATTGAGGAGCAGTTTGCAAGTGATGGCAAGGATTTTACAAGTGTTTTGAGCTATTTTCATGCCCTAGACCAGGCTATACTAGACCTAGGGCCGGTCGTACCAACAGAGAGACATTCTTGGAGTTTGAAGACCATTTTTGGCAAGGTTTCTTGACACATCTAGGCACCCAACAATACTGTATTTGTGCAGAGTTTAGTGCAGTGTATTGAAAGAGACTTGAAGTGTTTTCATTGCCAAAGCTTGGCCGTACCTCTTGAGGGGTTTAGTGACCGTGTTTTGGTGTTGTAACAACATGATGTCTACTCTTCATTGGACGTGGACAGTCAGCTAACAATCTCAGGTATTTGTAGCAGTTTAGAGTTGCATTATGGGTCACAAAGACCATTCTCTATTGCTTCCTGTAGTCGTATCATAGCAGATGGGTCAGGGTGTTGAGAGAGCTTCAAGACTTAAAGTTTAGTACTGTTATTTAAGGGCAACATCATTGGTTTTTGGTTCCAAACAGGTTGTGATAAAAAGATAGAGATTTCCCCTTCATTCTGTGTATCAAACACCAAACTGTATGTTGTTCCATGATGTAGATTCTCATTTTTACCCAGGACAACAAATGGGTATGTTGGAAAACTATTTGTTTTGAGTATATTGCTTGTGGGTATTGCTTAGATATGCTTTGTAATGCATTTCCATTAATATTAAGCATCTGGGTATCTTCATTCTATTGTGTTTTCAAAAATATATGTATGCATGTGTTTTTTCTTGTCAAATGCAAAAACATCAAAACGCAAGTAGGTTACAACTAAACCATAAAAACCCAAACAGTGAGAAAAAATTAGACTCATATTAGAAAATATAAAAATACATAACATGGTGGGTTATTTCACTCAAAAGGATATTGATTTGTATGAAGTAATAGATTGTTCTTAGATTCTTCTTGTATTCTCCTTGGTATGAGAACTCCATCAAAATCTACAAAATAGAAAAGGATATGCAACTAAAACATAAATTACAAGTTACTTTTGTGTATGTAGAAAATGGAAATCAAATAAAGAACAAATGCATCAAAGAACCTACTCCATATTCAACATCACATCAAGAGCAAGTAACTAAAGAAATGAAATGAAACAATTTACCAAAGCAATCCTTGTTGCCCTTGATATTTGATAATGATCTTTGAATTGTTGGTTGCTCAATTTTGTAGCATAACTTTATCATACAGAGACTATATGATAATGGCTTGGTTGATGTTTGATTTATAGATTTTTGGATAATAGGATAGATGGTTAAGATTAAGAGGTGCAATGAAATGAGTGGCTAGGATATAAAGTTGATTTAACTTTTGGGACACTCATTTATTATTTGTGGCAAGTCATGTTAATAAAATTAATTAATTAATTATTGGACAAGGGTGATGAGGATAAGGACAAATGGAGAATAATTAATCAAATAATAAAATTATTTAATTAATTATTGGAGAGGGGTGATGTGGGAAATATTAATTAAATAAATATTTAATTAATTTGGCTAAAAGGGATAAAAAGGGATTAGTTGAATAAATATATATTTTTTAATTAATTAGATGATAGAGAAAAATGATTAAATTAATTAAATAAACTAAAATAATATATTTAATTAATTAGGTGATTAAAGGGGACATAAAAGGGTCCTAGGACAAATGTATCACAAGGTGATAGTCATTTTTAGGTGTCTACATTTTGCCCCTCTTTGAGATGATGTTGCGATTAAGAGAAGTAACATCATTTCAAAGAAGATAAGGTATGGATAAAGGGAAAATGATGCCCCAACTACTTGAAGGAGTGACGAGGAGGAATGGTGGAGATATGGGATGCCCCCTTGGAGAGGATAGGCAAGTTGGAAGAACATGGGTAGGCTATTGAAATGGAGGAAATGGATTGGTCAAGGAGACGGAGGAAAGATAGGGGGCAGAGAAAAGATAGGCAATGGAGAAGTAAGACATTATACTGCACTAAGTGAACAACCATATAGTTTGATATAGCACTAGACATTATGCACCAAGGTATAAAGACCAGGGTGACAATGTGTTGTGTGCATGAAAGGACTGACTCAAAAAAGATAAAAGGTCACAAGCACACATATGCTTTTAGGCACCATGATATGAGAGACCATGATGTCATTGTAGCAATATGTTGCAAGGACTTGAAATAAATGCAAGATAAAATGATAACACACACAAGCAAGCAAGCACAAATGATTCAAAAACAAACAAGGTTGTGCCCCTATCAAGTTGAAAACTGATGATTGATTGATTGATGATAAGGATAGTGTTGTGGAAATGATATATCCCAAGAACGACACAAGGATAGGGAACGATATATCCCATTTATGATGATTGATTGATTGGGTTGACAACAAGGTTTGAACAAAACCAAGGATGCAATTGGATAATTTGGCTAGATTGCTTAACTAGATTGGTATGGATTAAGACGTGGCATTTGGATTTATTGCTTGAATTTTTGAGATATAAATTGATTTTTTTTTTTTTGATTTTGGACATGTTTTGATTTTTTTTTGGATTTTTGAAATGTTTATGGGACAGTTGAACGAGATTGGAAGGATGAAGGGTTGTTCATAATGAATAGGATGGGTGAGGATGCGACAGTTGATGCTAAAAGATGCTAACACCATAGGTATAATAGAGGATATGTGATATCACCATACATGTAAAGACACAAGACACACAAGTGTATGAAGCTTAACCAAGAGGACAAGGCAATGAGATATACCAGCAAAAGGAATATTTATCAAGGAAATTAATTTCAAATCAAAGCACAATCCACTGTCCCCGGTGTATGACAAGGGTAGCGATACAAGAGGGATGCAAGGGGAATGTGATGGAGAATGAAGACATGGAATGGATATGGGATGATACAGAAAATACTAAGACATGTGAGGAAGATAGGATGATGGAGGCATGCAATGGATGTGACCAAAAGGATAACGAGACCTGGCTACTACACATGGTGACTGCAAGCAAGTTTTCACCATGGTACTTATCCAAGGTGCCACAAAAGTGATTTTCATCATAGGATGAATTATCTCTTTACTATTTTTTTGTATATTGGGATATTGCAACAAGATAAGCATGGAAATATATGATATCAGGTGGAAGTGTGGACTTTGGAACAAGTGGACAAGGATCATGATGGTGGATAATGTCACTAGGATGGACACCATGGATACCATGATGCAACTCATTAAATGCAAGATTATCCTCTTTTGTGTTTAGGCAATGTAAATGGGAACCATCATAGCCCCGTTGATTATGGATGGAGTGAAGTGTACGGGGGATAGAATCATGTAAGGTGGTGGAACTATTATGAAGTGAAAGTGATGGGGACCAACAATCTCACTTTTAGGAATATTCTTTGGATTTGCTTTGATGCTCAAATGGATTTTCTTTTCTTCAGGTAAATGCTCTTTGAATACCAGGGGTAAAATGGATTTTTCTTTTACTTTGGATACCCTATAATTTTTCTCTTTGAAGTTCAATGTTTTCTTATTTTTTCTTTTTCTTTTCTATTTGTAGGATGAAGGAGTGCAAGATGTACTTCATCATTTTGACAATTATCGTGAGAGATTGTATGTTGTTGGTCCCGGGAAGTGGAAGCAGGAGATGGTGATGAAAGTTCAATGGAGAAGATGGCATTGTCATGGAATAAAGATGAAATGTTAAGGTCTTTGGAGGAGGCATTGATGGACCCATCGACAATACTTTCAATGATGTTAGAAGGTTCATTGAGACTCGTGGAGGGACCATGAGGATCCTTGGTTTCCAAACCAAGAAGCATGTATCCTAAGCCATGGGATAATGGAGATAAAGATAATTGTTCAAAATGAAAGGCATTATGTACCTCATAATCTCCACAACCTTTATTGACGATCTTGACCTTTGTAAATTTAGGATCCTTGGAGGATGATGAAGTGGCTTTTATAACAAGAGGATCTTTGGAAGATGAGGAAGTGGAAGGAAGATCATTTGGATGGATATAGGATATGGAAGAGGTGATCTTCTCTTTAGTGGAAATATCATTGTTAGGACAAAGGTTATCTTTATGAGAGCCAACTTCCAAAGCTCGACAATACTCAAAGGGTTGGGTATCCGTGGGAATAGTGACTTCCACACCATTATAAGGGAACTTCAAACAATGATGGTAAGTGGAGGGAATAGCTTGCATAGCATGGATCCATGGGCAACCAAGTAAGATATTGTATGGAAGATCAAGATTAAGGACATGACATGTAGTGTGTAAAAGGACATGTCCCACTTGTATGGGAAGACATATGGTGTACTTTCATATTCTCTCTCAATATCATCATATCCTTTGATATTATAAGGGCATGGTTCCAAGTTAGCTTCTGAATATCCAAATTATTTTATTAACCTCAAGGTACATAGATTCAAGCTAGATCCATTATCCAAAAGGACACGTTTAACTTTGTGTTAAGCAATCAAGACCTCAATGTGAAGGGTTGTATTATGAGATGGATTAATGGGTGACATGTCATGTTGGCTAAAGGCAAGTTGGTAAGTGAATGAAAGGACCCACAAGGGCTTGGAAGCGATTAGGATCAATATCATGGGGAACTTGGGATTCTTACAAGGTTCATTCTAATATGGATTTATGGATTGGAGAGGCTCTAAGGATATCCAAGTTGGAGATTTATGCAGAAGTCTTCCCAAGGTGATCTAGAATATTGTAATAGGATGGTTGGGATGATGAGGATGAGGATGGGGTCCTAGGATGGTAATTGTTCCATATCTTGTTGTAACAACACAGTTAAGAGATGGGACTTTTATGGTAATAGTGGCAATGGATGAGGGATCATAATCTATACGCCCTATAACAGAGTCATAGTTAAAAGGGGTCTTATTATAATAGACATGGTTGGTGTGATTATTTTGGGATGGATTTGGATTGGACGATGAGGATGAAGTAGATTTACCATGCTTTGGAAAAGGATACTAATAAATACCCAATTGTGCATTGGATGAGGAAGTAGGGGTGACATCTATTTTACCTTCATCAATAAGATCTTGGATATAATGCTTAAGCTTCATAAAATTGTTTGTAGAATTTCCATGGTCACAATGGTAACCACAATAGTCCTTCTCATTGTACCATGTGGGTTTAGACTAATTGTCACCATATGGTCCAGTGAAAGGCAATGTAATCATATTATCTTGCATCAACTTTTGAAATACCATTTCAATGGGTTCCCCTAAGTCAGTAAAGTGACATCTGGGATTGGAAGGGGGTTTAAATTATCGCTCAAGAATGGAAAGGGTATTAGTCTTAAGCACATTATTATGGGAAGATTGAGTGGTTTGAATGTGCTTTGCATTGGTGACTCCATCACTAACCACATGTTTATTTTTGTTCCAAGTTTTAAATTTGTCAGTCATGTGGGTGTTGTCCTTAGCATAGGTATTGAGTGAACCTTCAACAATAAGGGCCTTTTCAATAAGGACACCCTTTTCAATGACCTCTTCAAAAGTAGATAGATAATGGACTTGAAGATGAAAGGCTAGTCTTGGAAGAAAACATTTACCAATTGTTTTTCAGGGATTGGCCATGGGATTCAACTTGTAAGACCTCTCCATCATTGGAGGTAAGCAACGAAGCTTTCTTCATTATTTTGTTTAGTATTACAAAGATATAGCATGGTAGTCTCATGTTCAACATTGTAGGAGAAATGTGTGACAAATGTTTCAGCTAGTTGAGGAAATGGTTTGATAGAACCATGAGTAAGATGTTGAAACCATTCCAAGGCTTGACTTGCCAAACTTTGGGGAAAATTTTTCATTAGGTATACATCATTATAGGAAACCTCTTGACAAACCATGTAAAATTGATTGATGTGGTCTCTAAGATCTCCTTTTCACTTATATTTATCAAATTTAGGGACTTCAAAGTTAGGAGGAAAAGGAGTCATCATGATGGATTGGTCAAGAGGGTAACAACAAAACTCCTCAAATTTGTATTATTTAGGTTGGGTCCCAATTTATAATCTTTAGAGGGCATGATCAATCGCTTGCACCTTATGTTCCAATGGAGTCACAAGAGGTGGGGTTGGATACGAAGTTATTGGGATGAGTGATCAAAGGATTGGGTTGGTATGTGGTATGTGATATAGTGGGTTGAGATGAAGTGTTCAAGTAGATGGGGTGTGGACGATTTAATGGTATGTGATAAGGGATTGGTTGGGATAGAATATCATATGACAATGTAGATGGGATTGCTAGTGTTTGTTGAGCCATTGAGATAGGTGGAAATGAAGTTTGTAATGAAGTGGAAAGTGTAGGAATGCATTAATGAGATGTTCTAGATGGCTTAGAGATTTGTGGCATGAGTGATGAGGGTGGACCTAGTTGAAAGGCATAGGTAGAATTAGGATCATCAAAAGGTGGAGGTGAGGCCATATCACCTATTGGATTGTCTTAAGGGTTTCCATAGTGGGTTGTTGTAATGTCCCCATTTGGCGTTTAGCCAAGTTTGTGACCAATAGCCTATTTCATTGAGCTTCTGTAGGCTATCTGGCTTGGTTAGGGAGCTTTGTAAGTTGTGGAGAGCACAGGTTCAGTTATTTGTGATGTTTTTCCTTGGCTTTGAGCTCAGTAATGTCTTAGGATGGCTATGCAACTTTTGAAAGTTTGTTCGACTTCCCAGATAGATCTCCAAGATTCTTGGAGGAGCCATCTATTTATAGTAAATCACCTGGATGACATCATTTTTCATACCAAACCTCCTGGAGCGCGTTGGTATGATTCAATTTGCAGTTCGCTTAACTTTGGGATTTTCTGCAAAGTTGGGTGGATTAATGAGCTATTTAATTATTATTTTCACTTAAGTCTTCTGAGGGTGGAAATAATTAAAAAGTACCTAAGTGTTATAGCTCATTGGAAAGGTAATTAAGTGTTTTAAAAGATACACACTTGAAAAAGGTGCCTCACACATGACAAAATAATATTATTTCAAAAAAGGTATATTTGAGAGGAGAAATATGAAGAGGTAAAAAGAAAATAATATTTTATTCCTCTCAAATGGTTATAAAAGGGGGTTGAGAGCTCATTTGGAATTTTATGCTTGTTGAGATATTGTTATGCTACGGGAATGAACCTGTAAGATCTTCTTCCTTCTTGAGAATGATGATGAGGGTCAAAGTAGTGTTTGTTAATGCATCATCATTTAATTTTATCAATCTGGAGGTGTCTGGAGCGATCTGTGATAAGACTCTTTGGTATGGGGGGATTTGGTTGAATGGTTCATGGATAGAACTTGGTTTGTCAATCTTACGGAAATGAAAGGTCATACAGAAATGAAAATCTATGTATTTTCTTCGAAATTAAACATTCATGCAATGAAAGAAACTATTTTAGCTTGTTGGAAGATAAACACACTTTGCTGGAAATAAACACACTTATAGTAAAAGAAACTATTCTAGCTTGCTGGAAAATAAACACACTTGCAATGAAAGAAACTATTCTAGCTTGCTGGAAAATAAACACAATTGCAATGAAAGAAATGATTCTATCTTACTGGAAAGTAACCATACTTGTTGGAAAAGTAATGAAAATAAACTGCCTTTACTTGTTAAGCTACAACAATGAAACACTCTGAATATGACAATGTTGTGGAATAACAAATCTATTTAGAACTTTTAAAACAATCCTACAGGGAACAACTTAGCTCACAATTACACAGAAGTGAAACACACATCACATGAACACAAGTACAAAGCTAACTGAACAGGGGATATAATAGAATTGAACAAACATGAAAATACCGAGAGATCTCCTCCAAAATAGGGAAGCGGCCCCTACTTTCCCAGCTAGAGACGATCCTCTTTCCTCAACTAAATATTTTAGAATAATTCCCCCTTCATTTGCATTCAATCATAGTCCAAAGGATGGATGAAAGTACATGTCTGAAAACAAGGAGTTTTCCTCCTACTAAAAACATAATTTGGCGAACAACTATCTAAGAAAAACTGGAACTAACTTAGAGAGATCCTATGCTCCTATTTATACATTCAAGCTTTATTAAAAGGAAATAACTAACAATGATTCTAACTACAACGAACTAGACTTGAAACCAGTTGCTAGTTTATTACATTGATGATTCCTCTGTGGTTTACTGAAGATCAAGGATTTGTATTGACTTGGCTGTTGGCGAACTTGATTGATTTTCTGAAATGGCGTGGCATTTGGTGGTAATGACTTTAGTTAGAACTGATGCCAATTTAGCAGCTACTTCAGTTAGTCACTGAAATGGAGTGATGTGGAGATTTAGATTTTGACAGCTACTTTAATTAGACGTGGGTCATGTTTGCATCGCTGGACCTTTTGGGTAGCCCTAGGATCGACCGGTAACAATCATCGACTCGAGGGGAGGATAACTCTATTGGAGGGTAACAACATCTGGAGCCGTCTAGAGTTCAGGTTCTTCACAGAAAAAGGGGGGGCTCCGGAGGGATCTGGAGACCACTGGAAGTCTTACTAGCGTAATCCTCATGCAAACACAAACCACTTGTACCACAATTCATAAGATATGCATTTTTAAAAGTGTATTTCAAGTAAATAAGTTAAGAGATTTCATCAAAGGAAATGAAAACCAAACATGTGCATAATCCATCCAAAAGATAAACATAATTATAATAATATGTAAATATATGCCATAATGTTTTGTTAAAGTCTTTCAGAATAGGAAATAGCGTGAAATAAATGAGTCATATATTTGACTCATCAAATGAAAACTCTCTTGAAGAAGTCTAGTTTCGGTGGTGAAATATCCACCCTAGTTGGTAGAGGTAACTTCACAGCAGGAGTTGCATAGAGCCATCAATGGAGTTCAATTATTTTTTATCAGTTTGGAATGAATACATTTTGGTTGAGTGTTAGAGTTTTGAGTGAATGTTTTGGAGTGGTTTTGGAAGTTGTTGTTGTTCTTTGCATTATTCCCTTAATGGTCGTATAGAACCAGCCGTACATGTAAAAGGGAACTTTTTAGATGGTGTGTGGATGCATGGTTAGCATGTTGTATGAGGATTGGAGACTCTTTACAGGGTAATAGTGATTAGTTATGGGTGATTTTTATAGAGTTTGATGCTGATATATTCTTCTAAAACTTGTTGTACATCCCTATAGGTCGTACTCATGTGGAATCCAAAATAATTGTTCATTGAGGGTTTTGAAATGTTGTATATTAGAGGATAAATGAGCATGGACTGGTGATATGATTTTCATGAATGTGTAGATTATTTGGCTGAGGAGATAGTGACTTGCATTGGTCATACCATCTACTAGGATTGTACTAGGTTTGACTGGATGTGAGGATTCTCAGTCCTAATCGCTGCACTTTGTGACTTCCTTTCATTGTTATCTTGGGCGCCTAGCATGGTATTGTGTGAAGCCATGAGAATGGGGTTGGAGACTACATTGAATAGGCTATTGTGAGCTTGGATTTGACCATTGTGGGTGTTGTTACAATTCTGTTCTAGCTTCTGTATCAGGTCAGACTAGCAACTAGTACTTCCCCTATACTCTCTCTTGATGGGATATAACTATAACCTCTCATTCATGACCTTATGATACATTTACATGTTCAATTTAGCACTAGATATTGTTTAATAAGGCCTTTTGCTACAGTTGTATGCAAGACTACATCTAAGTTGGTGCTCTAACATTTCAGGGGTTTATTGTTGTAATGTTTTATCTTGATGTAAACTCTTACAATGGCTTCCCACTGAACAAGTGGATGCACCTTTCTTTCAGTACTCCAGAGCTCAAGTTCCCATTGAATAAGTGGATGCACCTAGATTTACCTTTCATTGCATAGCATCATTTTCCCGCTAAATAAGTGGATGCACCTAGTTTCCTTTCTTTGTATTTCCCACTGAATAAGTGGATGCCCATTGCATAAGTGGATGTTTACATCTCATGCTCCTTCCCACATTTGAGTGGATGCCCACTGAATAAGTGGAAGATTGTTACTTTAGTTGTTTATGCTTTGAATACTAACTTTGAAACACTCGTATGCTCTCACCTTGCCCACATCGAGATCTGGGTGATCAGAAAGGTGTGGAAGAACATTGCTCCTAACATTCAATGTCTTCCTCTTGTGTTTAAAAAAAAAGGTAGCATATTATACTTGTGATGAAGGACAAGGAGGATTGGGCTTTTGGTTTGGCCTCAAGGTGAGAAGGAAGTTTCACCCCTTCTTCCAAGAGAAATTATACAACAAAGTCTTTGTCCAACAAGTTCTTGAAGTGACCTATGTATGTGGGTGAATACTCAATTTGATCAAAACTAGGTTCAGGTTCACCATGTGTCACAGGTGGTTGTATCTTAGGATGGATTCCTTCATTTTTGATAGATGACATAAAGCCAAGTGAGTACCTAATTTCATCATCAGTGGGATGAGGTAAGGTGTGTTGATTGTCTATATTAAGGTTCGTGATTTTCTTGGCTTGCGATCTAGTGATGGGGGCATAAAATGAGAGATCTTGATGATGGAACTAAAGGTTGATTTCTTGGAGACTTTGGATTGGATTAGAGATGACGAGGGATTAGATGACAACAAGATTAGGGATGATGTGGATAAGGATGATGAGACTAGAAGGATGACAGTGACTTAGACTAGATTTGGGGTTAAGATCAAGATGCAAGACCCTATTAGATTTGATTGGATGGACCAAGGATGGTATTGTGGAAATAATATATCCCAAGATCAACACAAAGATTGATTAATATTAAAGGATTGGATGATGAATTAAAAGATAAGGGTCTTGATCAAGGGCTAAATATTGATTCAAAGTCTAAGACAAGCTTGATGTGGATGCCAGATAAGGTAAGTGAAATGCATGGAAGTAATGTGGACTATGGATGTGGATCTCAAATGAATCAACCTTAAGCTAAAGTGTGACAAGGATTCTCACAAAATGTTGAACTATGGACCCTAGGATGGTTGGATGTTTGGATGCTTGACTCGAGGCAATTGGCAAAAGATTTCATACAATCATACACACAAGTTCGTAAAAGATTTAACAAATGAACACACACACCAAACACATGAACAAGCCTAAAATTATTCAATTGGGATTGACTTCTAATGTGGACCCACACTCAATACCTCTCAATATTCCTACCTAGCTAGGAATATTTTCTCAAGAGAAAATAGGTAGGGATCAAGTGGCCTTTGCTCACCCTTTCCCTTTCCTTGGAGCCCTTGATGCCTTGCCTAAGGAGATTCTATCTCCACTCAAGGAGTTACATGGTGAGTAACTTCAGGGTTGATGTTGACCCTTGCACCACACTAAAAGATAGTTGAGATGTCTTAAACTAGGTTTGTACAAGTTCTCTAAGGGCACCCCCTATATACACAAGGTGTGTGGGGTTCAATCCATGAACATTAGTCGGTTGAAGGCATGTGGTATGAGCGATTAAGAAAATGCCACTTCACCTTGTGTCTGGAAACACTCGATGCCCCAAGGCTGTGCCAATGACAACATAACTAGATTGAGGTACAAATTTTATTCTCCCCCTTTGATATACCACATTGGAACACATGGTTGAGGTCATCCCTTGTGGTGATGAAATCCCCAAGAAGGCCTCTTAATGGGAAAGGTAATGCTAGGTGCTTTTGATCTCCAAGCTTGCATGAAGTGCAAGGATAGACCATACACACACTAACACACCTTGGGTGACAAAAAGTGAACCAAGAGGTATTTTTGATCCCCAAGATCACACTAGGTGCAGGGGGAGAGCATACACACACACACATGTGATGCACACAAACAAGATTAATTACCATTAGAAAATAAATGTGTGTGTGAAAATGAGAGTGACTAGAGGATGCTTTTGATTCCCAAGATCACACTAAGTGCAAGGGAAGAGCATACACACCCCAAGTCACAATCAAGCCCACCAAACAAAGCACACACAAAGGGTTTCAAATGGTATATCTTTGACCAACATATCGTGCAACAAACTTGTTAGTAGTTTGAAAGATTTTGGCCTTTGATAAGTGAAACACTACAAAACAAGTGTTAAGTCAAAATGATGAAATCTAAAAAGGTCAAAAATATGATGAGATACAATAGATTAGATGACATGATCAGATTACTTGCAAAATTCTATGCAATTTGAAAAAATAGTTCATCAAATTTTGATATGATTTGCAAAAGTTATAAGCGATTGAGGTTTGCAAGCAAACATAAACTTCAAATAATTATACCTTGAAATCTAGGTCAAATCTGATGATGATACCTACACCATTATGAAGTTGGGTGAATCATCTTTCCAACAATTATAATTTTGTAAAATTCTGATATGATTTGCCCAAGTTGTGCAAATTTGAAAAAATAGCCTATTTGGGAGCTAGGAGGATAGGAGGACCCTAAGATAGACCTCTGGCAGTCAGGTTTGGTGGCTAGTAAAGATTGTTCACATGTTGTGGTCAGGTCTTACAATTAATGTTGGCGATTATGTCTAAGGGTGCAGTCCTTGGTCCCTCATGTGACCATGACCAAAGGGCAAAGGTTTGTTGGTGAGCAAAGGTCACAAGATGGTGGCAGATTGTCTAAGCAGAGGTGGTGGGTTGGCACCGTTGAAAGGCTAGGTGATAGGCTATAGCCCCTATGGTCTGATCAGAATCATGGGCTTAAAATCCCACCGGGGGCTAAAGGTGGGGGAAATGACCAAGCGCATGATGCTCAAATCCTATGGATAAATCTAACAACTGCCGATCTAAGGCAAAATATCCGATGGATAAAGCATAATGCCTAGCTGGGCAATAACCTCCAACAAAATTTAAACCATGTAGGGGGTGTTAGCCTTAACCCACAGGTGAAACCATAATTGCCTGTGGTCAAAGAAATAAACCCAAGTTAAATTGTAAACTCTATGGATATAAGAAAGGTCTCGACCGCCTAGGCCTTTAACCGATGGATGAAATACAATAAAACCTGTGATTAGCCAATTTAAAAATATTTCAAAAAAACACTATAGAACTTTTTTTTAAAATTATTGAATTTTTATTTTAAAACTTGCGATAGAGCGATGGAAGCGCCAATCTGCGCAGTGACTGCATACAGATCTACAATAGGGGTTAGATAAAAAAAAATTAAATTTTTTTTAGTGACAATAAATAAAAAAATTATGTATGCTTACTAGGGTTTTTGGGCCTCCCGGACGCAATGGTGAGGTTTTGTCAGACAACTAAAACATGCACAAATTACAAGTTACTTCTGTGTATGCAGAAAATGGAAATCAAATAAAGAACAAAGGCATCAAAGAACCTACTCCATATTCAACATCACATGAAGAGCAAGTAACTAAAGAAAGGAAATGAAACAATTTACCAAAGCAATCCTTGTTGCCCTTGATATTTGATAATGATCTTTGAATTGTTGGTTGCTCAATTCTATAGCATAACTTTATCATATGGAGACTATCTGATAACAACTTAGTTGACGTTTGATTTATAGATTTTTGAATAATAGGATGGATGGTTAAGATTAAGAGGTGCAATGAAATGAGTGGCTAGGATATAAAGTTGATTTAACTTTTGGGACACTCATTTATTATGTGTGGCAAGTCATGTGACTCTCAACAATTAATTAAATAATAAAATTATTTAATTAATTATTGGGCAAAGGTGATGAGGATAAGGACAAATGGAGAATAATTAATCAAATAATAAAATTATTTAATTAATTATTAGAGAGGGATGATGTGGCAAATATTAATTAAATAAATACTTAATTTATTCAATTAATTTGGCTAAAAGGGATTAAATAAATAAATATAATTTATTTAATTATTTGGATGATATAGAAAAATGATTAAATTAATTAAATAAACCAAAATAATTTATTTAATTAATTAGGTGATGAAAGGGGACATAAAAGGGTCCTAGGACAAATTATCACAAGGTGATGGTCATTTTTAGGTGTCTACAACTTCATCCGTCTACAAAATGAAAATAAGAGAGAAGGGAGAAGGGATAGGAAATTTTGGTTGTTTGTAAAGCGATACAAAAATACTTCACGCAATGTAATAATACAATATGGATCCATGCAATGTGGCCACACAATCAATCTCTACATAATGTAGTCATGTGATAGATCTTCATGCAATGTGGGCATGTGATGCAATAAAGATTTTACATGATGCAACCATAGGTCTCCAAGTAATGTGGCAATATAATAGATCTTTGCACGATGTGGGTGTCTAATGTGACCAAGATTTGAGTAGGTATGGTGATGATTCTATCTAGCATAGATTACTATGTGAAATCTTAACCATGAAATGTGTTGGTGATAATATATACCCCCTCCAATTGGTTACATACACAATATGCAAGAAACTAAAAGAGAGGAAAAATGATACATGACAATGATAAAATAATTGCATAAGATGTAAGCAAGTATAACATGTAAAGTTTTATCATCATAGAATAAGCATGTAAGATCATAAATTAGAGATGAACATCAAGGCATAATGTTGCCCCACAATATAGGAAAATGATAAAGTAAAGATAGCCTTAAAGGCTAGATGAATATCATGTAAGCATAAGGGTGGAAGCATAAAGGTGTATCCCACTTGTGGGCCACATGCCAATTTATACAAAATAATAAGGAAAATTAGATTAAGTTCATTGTAGATGACATTCTTGACATATATATGTGTGTCCCTTAAACATTCTATGTGGTGCCCTTTTCCCTTCAAGCCATATGGAAGGATTTCATTAGACACAAACTGTTGATTTAGATCACCTTTTTCATGATCAAAAGAAATCATCATGACATGAAATTTTGCAAGAATGTAGTCCTCAGAGTAGGCTTTCCAAAAATATAGATTTAATATATTTATTTTCTATTTTTTAATCAAAATAGGTTTATTACAAAAATCAAAGACCTCTATTGGAAAAATAGTGAACAATGAAAATATTTCTAAAAAATAAGAGTTTCCTTCACATTGATGTCCTTCTTTCAATAAAAACTTTATTAATTAATTTGGGTATATACAAAGAGATTTATGTGTTATGGGGAAATGTGTAAATTAATAGTTGTTCTCATTTAAAAAATGATATTTATAAAATATGCAACAAAATATTACAATATATGTGTGCCCTAGATATCAGTGTTAATAATCAATGTTGGAGGATTTATGAGTGGAGGTTAAGATGGAGAGGATCTTATGTTCTAGGGACTGAAAGGGGTATTAAAAAATTGAAGTACAAAGTCACATTTATCCCCTTTCAAAGTTATAAAGTTAATCCTTTGCCAAAATGCAAATCCACCTCAAAAGTTTGGTCCAATGCCTTTGTATTACAAAACCTTGAAATTTTAGAGGGCGAGAGGGTGTTTCATGCAAAACCCTTTCAAAATCCTGAGGGTCGAAGGGCTTCATTTCATTTTCTGACTATTCATCTACCTATCACAAATTCTGGTGATTCAAATCCCCTACAACCAATGACGCTTCAAAATTTTGGATCCCTCAAGTTTTTCAAGGTAGATATTTTTTGCGATTACCATGTTTTCTCTTTTTGTTTCTCTAATTTTTGCCAAGTATGTTAGGTTTAAGGTTTTAGTTTACAGTCATGAAATATGTGGGAATTGATTGATTTTGCTTGTGAATCATTGCATTTCTATAATGTCTTGTAGAGATCATTTGTATTTGTGTGTTTAGCCTGTTAAAATCAATGTTGCATTCCAACTTTGGTTAGGGCATTCATTTATTCCATGCTCTAAAAAACTCTTTTTCCATGCCCTAGTTCTTTGGGCCTAATGAAATTATAAACTTGATTTAGGACTTAGTGCATTTAAACCTTTTTTTATTTTGTGCCTTTGAATCCAATTTTAACGTTGTGTAAAACAATTTACAACATTTTTACAAAATATATGGTGGGTCTGAAGTTTAGTGTGTAGTTTGGAAGTTCAACATCATTACAATTTTTTTGCAAACTACAATTTAGGTCCAAACTTCGACATGTAATTCAAAAGTCCAACTTTATTTACAATTTGCAATTTCTGTGCAAACTGCAATTCGGGTCCAAACTCTAGCATGTAATTCAGTACTCCAACTTCATTTGCAATTTGTAACTTTTTTTTAAATCACAAGCCAAGTCCAAAGTCTGGTGTGTAGTTCACAATTCAACTTCACTTTGCAATTTATATTTCATAGTAACATTTGTAAAGTGTAAATCAGGCCAGAACCCCGGTTCATAACTTGCAAACCGAGCCTGAACTTTGATTTGCATGCAATCAACAAACCACTTGTTTTGATCAGTTTTATTTCTACATATTGAAAATTTTGTCTGAATTGACATTGGAATTTGTGCATGTGATTTCATAAAGACCTAATAATTACAAAATTGTCTTTGTTTCCCACAAATATATTTTGAAAGTCAAAATATTTATAATAATATTTTAATCTTTGGGAGAAATTATTTAGAAGAATTAATATTATTAATTGTTAAATTTTATTTAAATAAATTTAATGCTTCAGTGTTTTTAATGTAAGGTACCAGAAATGTTGATTGCAGGTAAAGAATACGAATTGCTAAAGCAAAGGAAGAAATGAGGATCAAGTTGCATGTTCTTTAAACAAATTAGTACAAGATGAAGATTTTAACAATAGAAGATGATCTCCAGAAAGTGTAGGATACTTGGGAAGTGTGCACAAGTTTTGTGACATGCATCTACACATCAAATTTTAGATGACATGTAATGAAGGAATAGTATGTGAAAGGACAAGTCAAAGTGACCCTTCACATTCCAAAATATTTTGTCATTTTGTGATTTTGGAGGGAATGGTTATTTGTCTTCCCTTCTAATTGTGACTATTTAACTCATGTGCAACTTGTTTGTAAGCATTGGAAAACTTGTTGAAGTTTGGGAGATTCAAATTACATACAACATATTAGTTTAATGGTGTTTTCCAAGCTTTGAATTTGTTTCCTTTTCACTTCAGTTTACACATTTAATTCACTAAATGTCGATGAACCTCGATATGTGTTTTAACCATTGATGCCTCGTTGATGGTGAGGTGTTTGTGTGGTCGAATGAACACATTCATGCACGCTATAATTCACCAACTATCAAGCACATGATTTTTCCTTCGAAGATCGCACTATCTCACATTGAGATTATAGGTAACAAGTCTAGTGGAGATTGGTTTCATGTTGAGTTTGTTCATTTGTAGAATGGTGTGTAGGAGGATTAGAGACAAGTTCATATTTTTTTTATTTTCTCTTTAACCCTCTTCTCCTCCCCTCTCCTTTTTGCTTTTTTAACATTAATGATAGATTAGTTTAATTTCAAGTTTTAATGATAACTTTTAGTCACACAAGGCAAAGACTTGAGCTAATTTTTAAACTTCTAGATGGCGTAATCTTACAGATTTTCATACGTATTTCATGTTGTCCCAAAAATTAGAATTAAATTCTTTCAAATTGGAATAAATTTTCTTGCATAACTCTTCAAATTCCATGCAATTAAATTCTAATTTTAAGGGAAACATTTGTTGTTTTGAAGTTTTTAATCATTTTAAATGCAATTTAATGATGAAAAATCATCAAAGGAAGTCACACAAACTAAAACTAAAATCATCCACACATTTAACAGTGAAATAGAGGTTTACACCAACTAATAGTGGTTTATTTTCACTAAGTGAGCCTTTTTTCATGTGAATGATTCCTAATGTTCATTGTAGCCCCTTGAATAGACTAATCAAAGTGCTCTCCAACCAAGGGATTTTGCTAAACCTCATACAATAATTGATGAAGAATTGAGGCTAGACACCTTCCAAGTAGGGGAACCTTTGTCATTTCAACCTGTGGTGCTTCACGGCTCATAGGAAAGTTGGTGTGTCAAAAGCCACATCAATAGGTATCAATGGGCTTACAAGATCAAGATGAAGGCAATTTGAAGATAAGTTGTTTAGAGATGAACAAAGAGGAGATTTTTAGGTTATTAGATGTTTCATCAAGTTTAATGTGTAATGTTCAAAGTATATAGGTAGATATAATTTGGATCCTCTCTTTAGAGGAGGATTGTCCTTCAAAGGTTGGATTGAAAGCAAGGAAGAGATGGTGCCAGAGGTAGCTTCTCCAAAAAAAGGAAGTTGAAATACCATGGTTAATTAAAAAGAAAGATAAAAACTAAATCTTTTATGTGTATGGTGCTTAGATCACATGTTAAACAAAGATAATTGTGTGATTTTAATGTTGTAGCCTACTATGTAAGGCAAATGCCAGCTTGAATATCGTGCTTATGTATTGCTTGAAATCTAAATATTCAAGTGAGGGGGGCCAATAGAACCCCTATTAAATTATCTAAAAAATGTTAATAATCTATGTTTAAACAAATATAAAGAGATTGAATTTCTAGCTCAAGTTATGCATTATAGGAAAATATTACTCATTAAAAATACTATAAAGTGTAAGAAGCACTTTATTAACAAATAAATTTAAAATACAAGATAAATTATTTTTAAAAGATTAGAATTAGAATTTGTATAAGAAACATCATAAATGTTTATTTTATATTATCTTCAAATTCTTTATGGTTTGTTTTCTATAATTGAGAGAAAATAAAAATTCTTAAAATATTGATTTGTGTAGCCACTTAGGCCAAAAATGAGACACATTTACAATGTCACCCATATCAAATATGTAATTAAGTTCAAAGATAAGTGTGGAATCACAAACAAGTAGGATATAAGCATGGAAGAACATGTAAAGATGATTGCCCTGAATTGGGCAAAATGATAAGATGAAGCTCATAAAAGTATCAATGGTATATCTATAAGATAAAGTCTTGACATGGGTCTCAAATGTGTGATCATAAGAAAAAGCATGTTATAAATCATAAGGCCTAGTATCATAAGCATGAAAACATGTACGTATGACAAAATGAGCATAAAGTGATAACCATGGAATCATAAGGAGATAGACATAATAAGCATATGATAACTAAACATAGATCATGATAAAGATAAGCATAAGAGGCATGGTGAATAATAAGACAATAAAGACATGAAAATAATGAAGAAGTGGCAAGCATGGGACATAAGAGAATATAAGAGTGAATAAAAAGCATGTAAGAACATAAAAGCAAAAAAGAAAAAAATAAGCAAGCATAAAAGTAAAATATGAAACATAAGATGTCATAAGTACCAAGCATGAAAATTAACATGAGAAAGGTGCCCTCGAGTGGGAAACAAAGCACATAAATTAAAATATATAAGGTAAAATGAGAATAGGAAAAATACAACAAACAAGGTGTAATCAAAAGGCCAACATGTAATGAAATAACTTGCACAAGATAAGAATATAATAGGAAATATGCTTAAAATACTTAATAATAGTTGAGAATAATAAGCCACTTTAAGGGGGGAAACCTCCATAAGTATCCAATGAGAACACAATTCACAATATGATGATAATAAACTAACCACTAGCTCCTATTGTAGACACCTAAAATTAACCTCACTCCCCGACTTAGTTATCCATTTACCAGACCTTACAATTAATTAAGTAATTCTTAATTATTTGATTGATTTCATCTATCTTTATGAAAATCACTCTACCTTATTCTTCCACATTAATTAAATAATTTTACAATTATTTAATAAATCCTTTCTTTTTTCTAATATTGATTAAATAATTTATAATTATTTCATTAATTAAATCACAATCCAATATTAATTAAATAAATCAAATACTTATTTAATTAATAAATCCTAATAACACCCCATTCTCGATTTCTTTCCTTTTTTTAAACTCATGTGTGTATCTAATTAATTAAATTAATTAGATAATCCTCTCATATCCTATCTTGCCTTCTTCTAGATTTATTTCTTTTTAAATAAAAATTAAATCCCTTCCCTCTTTCAAATCTTATCTTCTATCTGATTTATTTCCTCTTTTGTCAAATAAAGCAAAAAACAAATCTCTATCTCCAAAATTAAATCCTTATCTCTCCATCATCAAAAATCTATAAATAAGCCCTTCCCTAAACCAAAAGGGGGACTTGATCTGATGCAAAGTTATGTTGTTGCATTAATTACTCCATTTTCAGTTAACAAAGTTATGCTATTAAATTGAGCTATCCACATACACACTTGAATCCAAGGAGCGGATCCATCGGAGCTTGGGTGCGCTTCAATATGCTCGATCGGTGAGGTAAACCTGCATTTCAAGGAAGGTATACTTGTTTGTTTGATTTACTTTCTCTGGTTATTCTTCTTATGCAACATTTTACGTTCACATTTTGGCATGCCCCATTGGTCTAACTCTCGTCATTTACAAGTTTATGCATTTTATTTTGCAGATCTAACATATTTTTTGTCAAGATTTGGGAGTAAATTTTTGCAGGTCATATCCTACGCTGAATCTAACCTCATCGTTGAGTTCAAGAGGCCTCGTAGGCAATTTTTGACATAAAATATCATATATTTCTCTCACTACAATTTTTTTTTTGCTTGTAAACCGTATAGATCCATACCGTACGGACCCACTCTGCACAGACCTATTCCTATTGTCCTCACTCTGTAGTCACTATTTTAAAAATAATCTTTGTCAACCTTTGTAATTTTGTACCAACACTCTTATACCCTTCTGTCGACACCATTTAATCCTTCGTCAACTGCAATTTCCAAACCCCCGCCACCACCAATCTCCTGTCGACACTCTACAATCCCTGTTCTCCACCTGCAGATCCCCTTCACTGACCATTTAACTTTATTTTGTCACCACCACTGCTAAGCCTCCTATTGCCACTCCT
The DNA here is from genome assembly GCA_027924645.1 of Cunninghamia lanceolata. Taxonomy (NCBI): domain Eukaryota; kingdom Viridiplantae; phylum Streptophyta; class Pinopsida; order Cupressales; family Cupressaceae; genus Cunninghamia; species Cunninghamia lanceolata. The sequence continues at coordinate 11,069,579 of BSBN01000524.1, forward strand.
TATCCCTCTCACACCTTCTGTCGCCACCCTTCCCTCTGCTCAACATAGTCGCCTCCGCCAATCCTTAACTGACTCCTCCTCGCTCGTCGCCACCCAATCCACTTTGACCTTCCCATCCACTGACACCTTTTCTGCTCACGGCTTAGCACCCCAGCCCCGCCTCTCTGGCCTGTGGTCACATTCATGACTAGAGGGTCGGCACCTCCTATTCTCCTTTTTTTGGGGGGGAGGGGGGCCTTGGTTACATGGGTGACCAAGGGCCCTGTTAACCCTAAACTACAGCCGAAACCATCGGTGGCTTAAACTAACACATGTGACCAATAAAATGTGCTAACTGTTAGCAGTTATTATAGTTGTCAAGGCCTACCTTCATCCTCTAAAGCCTTAATGAGGCTATTTTTTCTTTTTCACATAACTTGGGCATAATAGATCATATTTTCGTGAAATTGGTGGCGTTAGAAAGTTGATTCACCCAACTTCACTGTGGCATAGGTCTCATCAGTCAATTTCACTAGATTTATCAGGTATTATCAGTCAAATGCACCCTTTCATTACAATCTTTAAATCACTATAACTTTTACATTTCTTAACATATTGATGAACTTTTTTGAAACAACATAGAATTTCATGTAGAATCATATCATAATACCCAATTTGTTGTACCTGTTCATCATTTTCTATTTTTTTCTAGATTTCCATCTTTTTCATCTAACCCTTATTTTGTAGCTTTTTCGCTTGTCCAATATCAAATAATTGAAACTACTAATAAGTTGCTACAAATTCGCATGTCCAAGACATATTTTTATCACTAATAGAGGCACTTAATCTAATCTAGGGGGATAGTAATTGAACATTATTTTCTTTATCTTTGGATTTTGAAAAGGGTGTATTCTCTCTTCTCGCACCTTTTGGTGATCTTGGAGTTCAAAAACCCCTTCATTATCCTTATTTTTATTTGTTCAATCCTAGGAACATTATCTCACATATGGTCTCCCCTTTCACTTCATGCGATCTTGGGGATCAAAAGTGAATAGTGTCCCTTCCCTTTAGGAGGCCTGCTAGGGGATTTCATCACCCCTAGGGATGACCTCAACCACACATTCTGGTGGGGTATATCAAAGGGGAGAGAGAAAATTTGTACCTCAATCTAGTCACGTAGTTATTGCCACAGCCTTGGGGCCTCGGGTGATTCTGGACACAAGGTGAAGTGACATTCGCTCAATTGCTTATGTTGCATGCCTTCAATGAACTAGTGTTCACAGACTTGTGTCCCCATACCTTGCATATATTGGGGACTCCCTTAGCAAACTTGTAAATCCTAGCTTAAGACCTTTTAGTTGTCTTCTAGTGTGGTGTAGGGTTCAATTGATCAAGCTCGAAGGTACTCACCATGTTCCTCATAGAGGAGATGTAGAATTCTTCCTCGTGTAAGGTGTCAAAACCTCCAAGGGAAAGGGATACTTAGTGCAACGCCTTTATCCCTAGCTATTCCCCATAAAAGGTATTCCTAGTTAGGTAGGAATATTGAGAGGAATTGAGCGTGGACCTACACTATGAAGATAACCCCCACTTGAATAATCTAGGGTGTTGTTGTGTATTATGTGTGTGTACATTTGCATAATCCCAAACCCAAACTCATATCTTTTGCAAACCTATGCATATGTCTGTATGAAAATTATTATTTGCAAATTTACCTAAATCAAGTTTTAAACCATTCCCAATCACCTTCTTTTTCATCCTTCTAATCCAATCCACTTCATCCCTATCATCCTAGTCATCTTAATAATCTTATCACCTTATCCCAATTATCTTAATCATCCAATCACTTCATACCAACTATTCTAATCATCCATAATAATCCTAATTATCCACCCTTATCAACCTAATCATCCTATTATCCATCTCGCATCTCTAATAATCCCTAATTATCCAATCCACTTCATCCTCATCCTAATCCAATCTATTCCATCTTAATAATCTTATCACCTTATACCAATCATCTTAATCATCCAATCACATCATATGAACCTATCTCCAATCCATCCCTAATCTATCATCTAGGACCCTAATCCTAATCAAGTTATCCAAACCCTATCAAGGTCCTAACCCTAATCCATTCTATCGACATAATCCACTTCATATGCATCTCATCCAATCATCTACCAACATCCATGTGCGTAATAACACTTGACATGTTCTATGTTCCACAAGCATCCAAAAATGGGACACTATCACATCCTCTTGGAAACAAATGCTTGAGTCCCCACCCGCCATCCAAATCTCTCTTTCCCCCCATCCACCCATCCCATTCAAATAGCAAAAAAAAAAAAAAGTAAAGAGAAATCCTTCGTCCAATGGTGAAAACCACCTCGATGGCACCTTGGATAAGTACCATGATGAAAACCTGGCAAACATGTGTCACGTGTAGAATGATTATCTATGTACCTCACACTTGGGGACAAGTTGTATCATCTAACCCAACCTATCATTTCTATCCTATTCTACCAACCCTATCCATTATATTTGCATACCTATCCACTATCATCCTAATATATTATATCTACATACCTATCTCATTTTGTCACTCCATCTTCCCTTCCTCCTTTGATCTTGATAAGGATAGGGAAAAAATGTTGAAAAATATCTAAAACTTGCTTTGGACACCTCTTGACATACTCTGAAGTCTACCCATCCATTCCAAGCATTCTCCCTATCATGCATCGTAATAAGCATCACCTTGCCTTCTCATAAGTAATACCTATCTAGAGTGGGGGCATGTTATTCCTATGTGACTTAGTCCCTGGAAATCTATCTTAAACCCCCCCATCCATCCACCATGTATCTTCCATCCATTCTATCCATTATTGCCAATCATTTTATCCATCCATCCATCTATCCTTTCATCCTTGCCCTTTGACTTGGTCTTCCCTTGTCATTGTATCTAGCAAAAAGGCTATCCAAATTGCAATCCAATGCCATCCCATAAAACAAAAAAATATCCAAAAAAATCAAATATCCCAAAATCCAAAAAATCAAAATACCAAAAATCCAAGCAATAAATCGAAATGCAGGTCCATTCTTTTAATCCATGCCCATCTAGCAAAGCGATCTTGCTAATCATCTAAAAGTATCCAAAGGTTTTGTTCCTAGCCTTGCTGCAAACCTGATCATCATCATCATCAATACAACCAATCAACTCTTGATTAAGGACTGTCTAACTTAAGTCGAGAGACCCATCCTTATCAATCAATCCTGGTGTTGATTTGCATGGCCAACAACACTAGTCAATCTAATTAATTCATCAATCATCAGTTTTCAGCTTGACACCTGGGCAACAACCTTGTTTATCTTTTTATCATTTGTACATGCTTGCTTGTGTGCGTTATCTTTTTTATCTTTCATTTGTATTGGTCCTTGCAACATACTATCACTATGAAATCATGGTCTTCCATATCATGGTGCCCAACGACATATGTTTGCTTGTGACCTTGATTTTGTGTCAGTCCTATGCATTGAATGCATTTTCACCTTGGTCTTCTATACCCTAGTGCATAACATCCTAAATAAAGGATTTCTCAACTCAAGTTAGCATAACTAATCATCATAATAAATCCATCATTCTTGCATCCATCTTTTATCTTCTCCGTTTTTCTCTATATTTTATTCTTCCACCAATTTCCTGTTGCAAGTATGGGCCTAACCGGTGTTTTCATTGATGTCAACATACTCCTGTTGCATTAATGATAAGGATTGGAAGAGCTGTGTGCTAAGGATATTGAGAAAATTAGTCTCAATCAGGAACAGTGAAGAACAGTGATGACAATAAGGTAAAAGTCCAAGATAGGATGAGGATCAGAGGATGCAGATTAAAGGGTTTGTAGATATGAGTCTTAAGGTGATCCAATAGAGATTTTAGAGGTCCACATGAAGATTTGAAGAAGGTGTGGCCGCTCAAGTAAAACCGGTTCCGGTAGGCATTCAGAGGTGACAGAGTGATACAGACAGGTCCGATGAGATCCGGAATTGCATTGTCCTATTCTACGAATTTGAGGGAGTGTTGAGGAAGTCTTTGTCGAGTGTCAACTAGATTGGTTTGTGATTTGAAGGTCCGCAAGCATCTATTCTTTTGTGACAGTGATGACAGACTGTGTTCTTGAGGTTTCGGATGAAGGGGAGAAGGATTTTAGTAAGCAGATGAAGTGTGGATGTTCTTGGTGATTTAGGAAAGCTTGTGGTGATCTTTGGATCATGTCTAGTTCATATTGGTGGTCTGCATTAAAGTTGGAGTTCGCATTTGAAGAACAACTTCCGGATGATGGTGTTCTTCCTAGACAGGCTGACCGGATGAGTTATACATCTTACAGATGTTCTTATGGATGTTTGCCAACTTAGATGATCATTCCTAAGTTAATGTCTGGTATAAATAAGGGATTATGAAGTCATTTTAAAGTTGTCCTTGTTGAGATGAGTGTGTGGTAGCGAGGAAGAGAGCGAAAGGCAGAGCAGAAGTATTGGGCTTAATGGAACTGATTCAAGCATGGTGAAGATGCTATTCTCCAGTTCATGTATGTGATAATTATTTCTTTGTAGACAGTGTGTCTCTTGTAGGCAGTGAGCCTCTTGTGAGCAGTGTGCTCAGGTAGTGAGCCCTAATTGGCATGTGCCATTTTGTTCTTTCTATTCTTCTAACAGAGAGTACATTCTTGGGTTAATCACCCCATGGTTTTTCCCTTAACCGGGTTTTCCACGTCAAAATCTTGGTGTCTCATGTGTTGATGTGTTTCTGCTCTTAATTTGTTGCATTGTGTTTCCATGATTAATTTATTATTATGCTGCTGAATTGCTAAGTGGAGTTAAGTGTGTAATTGGAAGAAAGTTTTGTACAACTGATTCACCCCCCCTCTTAGTTGTGTGCCCTAAGTCTAACATTTTCCATCTTTTATCTAATCTTTTCTTCACATCCATTCATTTCGAGAGCACACCCGTATTCTTCCAAATTGTCCGTCCTCTCAAGGGGGCATCATTCAACCCACTAATTAATCTACTAAGTACTTATTCTACCCGACTGGGGCATCATCATTTCTAATCCAATCATATTCTTCTAAACCAAAGTCTTCTTCTATCCAACACAACACTATGTTTTAAACTTCTTTGAAATGATGTTACTTCGCAACACCATCTCAAAGAGGGGAAAAATGTAGACATCTAAAATTAACCTCACTCCTCAACTTAGTTATTCATTTACCAGACCTTCACATTAATTAAATAATTCTTAATTATTTGATTAATCCTTTCTTTTTTCTAATATTGATTAAATAATTTATAATTATTTAATTAATTAAAGCACACTCTAATATTAATTAAATAAATCAAATATTTATTTAATTAATAAATCCTAATAACACCTCAGTCTTGATTTCTTTCATTTTTTTAAACTCATGTGTGTATCTAATTAATTAAATTAATTAGATAATCCTCTCATATCCTATCTTGCCTTCTTCTAGATTTATTTCTTTTTAAATAAAAATAAAATCCCTTCCCTCTTTCAAATCTTATCTTCTATCTGATTTATTTCCTCTTTTTTCAAATAAAGCAAAAAACAAATCTCTATCTCCAAAATCAAATCCTTATCTCTCCATCAAAAATCTATAAATAAGCCCTTCCCCAAACCAAAAGGGGGACTTGATCTGATATAAAGTTATGATATTGCATTGATTAGTCCATTCTCAGTTATCAAAGTTATGCTATTAAATTGAGCAATCCACATGCACACTTGAATCCAAGGAGCAGATCCATCAGAGCTTAGGTGCGCTTCGATATGATTGATCGGTAAGGTAAACTTGCATTTGAAGGAAGGTATACTTGTTTGTTTGATTTACTTTCTCTGGTTATTCTTCTTATACAACATTTTACGTTCACACCTAAATATACTATATTTATGAACTTGACTTAACTACCTATACAAGACTATATAAATGATTATATGACTTAATCAAGGGTTATGCTAGCCACAATTCAATTACACATATCACAATACAATCAATAGGTTAAGGTTTTAGCATGCCCTCCCTCTTCAAAGAAGCATTGATCCTCAATGCTAATCAACTAAGTCTTTGCCTTGTTCATCTTGAAACTAGAGAGTACCTCTTGTTGGTGTTGAATGTGTTCTTCCACTACTATAATCAAGTTTGGTGTACCTTCAAAGAAGAGTTGAAGGATGGTAGATGGTTCCCTAAAACCAATTGAATGGCCCTATTGGGATCTCTTTTGGGAGGTAATCCTTTTTCCTATCCCTCAAAATAGATGTTGATTTGGTGATGTAGGAATCTTTGACTATTGCACTTACAATGATAATAATTGAGCCATATTCCTATCTACCCCCTTGTGAAGCATATTTTTCATTTGGTGTGATCTTACCATTTATGGATGATTTGCATGCAACCCTTCTAGGTCAAATGTTTTACTCTTTAAGTGAAAACACATGAACAACTCCTACAAATTCATCTGAATTGCTCCTAAGGTAGCGAGCCATTGAACTCCCAAAATAATGTCTGCTCTAGCCATGGGGATAGAAAACATAGGACAATCAAGCATGTAGTCCTACATGGTGAGTTCAATATTATGGCATTTCCCTAAAATTGACTATACCTCCACCTTCAATCATAACCTAAAATTATGGGGTTAGGTAAACTAAATAGTTCAATTGTATTTCCAACTTATTATTGATGAAGTTATGAGTACTCCTTGAATCAACCAATACTATTACCTTCTATTATTTAAGGAAACCCAATACCTTAAGGGTTTATGAGATGCTAATACTTGATAATGCATGGAAAGAGATAGTTGGTTGAGCATCTTTTGAGTCTTCCACAACATGACCGCCTTTTCTTTATCATTGTTGTCCTAAATGCAGAACAACTTCTTAAAACATTTATGTCCTCTACTATACTTTCCATCACAGTTGAAACTTAACCCTCTGGCCCTTTTTTCTTCAATTTTTTGAGGAGACAATCTCGTAGGTTGAAGAGATGGCAATGTAGGAGTCATCCCATCTTTATTGCTAGTGAATTCCTCCTTTTTATGAGCTAAAAACTTTTCCTCTACCTTGTGTACCATCATAAAGGACTTAGATATAGGACATGGATTAAACCTGTGCACCTCATGTTGGATGTGATCCTTGAGCCTATCAAGAAATAAGTCATTCAAAATTTTATTTGTGCTTGTTTCCACTCATAATGATAGATTTTAGAACTACTGAATATAATCCTTGACATATCCTATTTGGTGCAGTTTTGCTAATTTGTCTAAAGTAGTTCTCTACCATGCTATTACAATAGTATGTCTATAATTCATTAGTAAAAACTAACCAATTGACACTAAGACCCTTCTTATTTTGAGCATAAAGACACTTGTACCAGATGAACTACTCTAGTTCTAGATATAAGGAAGCCATCCTCACTTTTTGCCCACTTGGAATTTGATGTACATAAAAAAAATCCCCATTTGATTTACCCAATTTAGTGGATCCTTTCCATCAAACTTGTGCATAACCACCTTTACTAGTAGGTTCCAAGATTCCATATGAGTGTTATCATTTGGATCCAAATTCTTTGGCCTAGGCAATTCATCTTGATTGCTTGAAACATCATTTGTGCCTTTGGTTGTGAGAGAGATAACACATGAATAGATCTTTGGAGTTGGGACAATGCTTCCTTGAAGTTAGCCATGTTGTCTTTCATACTAGTGACATCTTATATTTGAGAATGCATATTCTAAATACTTTCTTCCAACTTTTGCACTTTCTCATTTGTTGAAGACAACAAAAAATTTGAAATTCCACTTGATCCTAACTCCAAATATATATCCTCTTTGTTAAGAGATTTCTCAATGTGTGGGAATTCTCACCTCGACCTCTAATCTACGGCCATAGAGATGCCTCCAAAATAGTTTTGACAATAACTTATTCGAAACAAATAAAAATATGCTAAACTTTGTATTCTAACTTACCTATACCTAGAACTCACTTCTTTGAAAAATCTCTAACAATTCACCAATTTACAACCTTGGGAGTGAATTTGGTGGAAACCCTAATTTCACAATAACTTATTTAAATATGATTTAAATTTAGCAAATTTGGAGTGTGGGAGCATTGATATGCCCTTGATCAACCCTCAAAAACTCAAAAAAAATCTTATTTGCAACCTTGGGAGAAAATTTGGTAGAAACCCAAATTTTGTAATAACTTCTTCAAATTAGCTTCAATTGACCTCAAATTTAGATTGTAGTAACTTCAATTTTTCCTTGATCAACCCTTCAAAAATTAGAAAAAAATTTGCCAAATTGAGAGAGATATGGCTTAATCTAGCCTCCAAAATTTAAAAAACAATTCACCTTGTTTCTTGCCTTTTGGATGCCAAGATCATGCTCTAGTACCACTTGTAATGAAATAACTTGCACAAGAGAAGAATATAATAGGAAATATAATGCAAATACTTGATAATACTTGAGAACAATAAGCCACTTTAAGGGGGCAAACCTTGAAAAGTCTCCAATGAGAACACAATTTGTAATATGATAATCATAAACTAACCACTATCTCCTTTATATACTATACTTAGCCTTGGATGCCACCTAGGCTAAATTAACTACCTATATAGAACTATATAAATATATATAATTTAATTAAGGGTTGTGCTAGCCATAAGTCAGCTACACATATTGATGAAGGGATACTCTACCCAACACTCACTCATGAAACAACAACAAAGATTCCCCCCAAAAATGTGAGGAATGAAATCAAACAACTTTTATTTATTTAGTGAAATGTAGTACAAAATCTAGTATTACATGCTATAGAAACATGGGATATTTCACAACAAAGAAAATCCTACTTTATCAAAGATTTCTACAATCCAGAGCCACAACTGCACATATGGAACTGTCCCCCATAACCTTTTTGTTTCCCCTTTTTATTTGGCACCAATAACTTCCACACCACTTCTCCACTACCTTCCTGAATGTTCTAGAAAGTGTAACTCCCCTTTTTGGGGACCAAGTCCAGTTGTTTATTTTCCCGCCCAAGAAATTAGCAATTTGAAAATTTTAAAGTTTTTGAAATTTTGTAACACAACTTTCAGGGCCATAACTTTTGAATTGGGCATCCGATTGACAAAAAAACCAGGCGTTGGAAAGCTTGTGAAGATGTCTAAGACACCTAATGAGGCTTCTAAAGGCCTCAAATTCAAACATGAAGTTCATCAAGAGCAATTTTCCAAGATGAAAACTTTAATCTCTCAAACTATAAATGATATTTAGATGATTTATTCACCATTTGCTTATTTTTACAATTTCGCTTCTTGGGGTAAATTTTTAGGCCCATGCGTACCCAAATAGGCCAACTTACTAAAAATAACAGGTTACTATTTTTAGCCTTTCTGAACTTCTGACAGTCCCGAACCACTAAAGTGTCAACATGGACTCCAACACAACTAAAGATACCTACAAAAACAAAGAAATTCAAAACAACTTCAAATATTTTTGGGTGATGCAAGATTGCCCTTACACCACTCGATGCTCCTGCATTAGATATCCCAATATAATCAATGGGTTAACCTAACATAACACAACATGCAAAACATCAATTGAAAACTAAAAATATAGATATCACAATATTCAATGTCTCATGGCATATAATTGGCAAGATCCTCCTTTAAGAGGTCATCCTCTTCCCAAAAAGTTTCATCATATTCTTCTTCTTTTATTGCGTGACTTGCATCCTCATGGCTTACTTGTTCAATCACATGTGTTTCTTCTTGATAATAATTTGTACTTTTTGTAAACACATTATCAATTGGTGGAATATTTATTCTTTCTCTCCTTTGCCAATTTTGTTGTATTTTTGGAGGTCATCGTGTAGAAAGATTTGACATTTATTATATTGCCACATTCTTCTTTGGAATCCATGTAGTAGTACTCTTAACATGAAACACTTGTTTCGATAATATTGGTTCTTTATCATTCTTAGGTGGTGTAGGTAGCAAAGTATGCTCTACATGATCATGTGACACCTTATCTTTATCTTTCTCTTTGTTTTGTTATTTGAATTTTCTTTGATACACTTCATGAATAGATTTATCACTTTGATATGGAGGTTTCTTGGGAGTATGGATGTAATTATGCAAAGTAAAATGGCTTAACTCCTCAAGAGGTTGATATGAATTTCGTGACATCTTTACAACTCTACCCTCATAAACAAATTTGACATGCACTAATGCCCAACCAAAGGTATAGCTTCTAAATTTTCTAACGAAGGTCTACCAAGCAATATAGAAAATATTGAATAAGAAGGAATGGCATGACATAACACAAGTTTCCTTGGGTCCAATCTTAAAATGTACCATAAGACAATTCAAAGTTTTAATTAATACTCCATTAATCATTTTTCATGATACTCCTAAAGGACCATATTTATCTACCATTAGATGATTGGAAACTAAGAAGTCATTTATACATACATTATATTGATTGGTAGCATGTATAAGAATATCATTAATGAATTTGTAGTGCACTTCACCCATCACATATATTGGCCTTGATGATTGTATTCCATGGGGTTTCCTCATATGAAAATGCGATCAATAGAATGGCACATTAGGAAGAAGGTGTATCTTGAGAATGTACTATTCCCACAAAAGCATCAGTAGGTAATGTAGCCCATGAATCAATACAATGATCATCTAACATATCATGGTCCATAGAAATTTGATCTTTTATCTACACATTTTTGGGATGGCTAGGAACTAGGTTGATATGATTCACAAGTTTTGATTTGAAGGAGCAACCAAATAATTTTTATTATCAAATTGACACATTCGATATGAATCATGTTATTGTCAATTTAAGATCGTGTACCTTATGTTATTGAGTATAATGTCCTTTGAATCTATGATAATTAAAAATGCTTGTTCATTATAATTCTTAGGGAGTGCTTTGTTAGGATCCAATGGATGAATAGAAGGAGGATTAATCAAATTTGAGCTCAATAAACTTTGAATCACATTGTCCAAGGATTCTTGCAGCTTTGTAAATTTCCTAGGAATATTTTGTTTGAAAGTAGGAACATTATAAGTATTTGTCATTTCAAAACATTTTCTTTTATTTTCCTAAGATCATTACCCTTTGAAAAATTATTAGACTTTTGAAGCTTTGAAGGGTGTAATGATGTAGACGATGATGAGGATCCATACTTAAGTGTGTTAGATGCAAGAAACTTGACCTTAGTATTCTTTAACTAGGTACACATTTCTCTAAAATAAGGGAAACTACACAAGTTTTCATTTCTCTCAATGATAGGAAGAAGCTTTTCAAGAAACATGATTTGAAGCCCATTGTCATCAAATTGATGTTCAAATTTTCCACATAATGATTGAAAATGAATGACATAATGATTGAAAATGAATGGCATAATCATTAAGAGGCTCGTTGCTTCTTTGTGTATACTTGGTCAAATCATTTACAATAATTTTAAGACCCATATTGATGTGAAAATGGTTAAGGTTATTGGAAATAACTTAGCCAATATCTTATCTTCGTATGCAAAGTCTATACATGTTGCATTAAAAGATCGCAAATGAACATTAGGATCACCCCTTCTATAACTAAAATCTTGGTGCAAAAAACCCCAAAGGCAACATATATGTAACAACTTTAAAGGCAAGGGGTGTGCAATGTGGAGGATTATATGTGATAGAATCTTTAATATTATCATTTACTTCCTATGAACAATTTAAAATAATTTAGACTTATGGCCCCAAACTAAATTCAAGAGACTTTTTCCCCAAGTAAACTAGACTAGGAATATAGACATTTCAAATAATTCGAACTTGCTCCCTACAATCTAGACTAGGAATAATACTATATATCAAATTTGAGCTTTTTTCAAATAGTTTTTTAAAATATAGACTAGCTATAAGTCTATAATATTTGAAATAATTTGTTGGACCTTCTTAAGAATGGTCATGCCTTGCAACAATGTATCTAGGGTGGAAGTTGTTGGAGTACAAGACCACTGAGAGGGGGGAGGGGGTGAATCAGTGGTCTAATAAGGAATAAAACTTTTTGATTCATCAACTCACTTATATTATGCAAAGAGATCCATTAAAAACATTTCAAACATTATAGGTATTGAATGTTGAGTGAGTCACACTAACATGTAAAACAAAACATGATATTTGACCAAAGATCTCCTATTAGACACAAAGTGACAAACCATCAAAAAGAGACATGACACAAGTATTTTGAGTGGAAAACCCTAGAAGGGTGAAAAACCACTATGAAAATAACCTTCATTAAGCCTCACTGGCCAAATCTCACTGGTTACATTGTATGCCTCACTAGAAACACCTCATTGGTATCAAATTGTTTGCCTCACTGGCAACAAATTATCTGCCTCACCAGAAAATAGGATTATACATCTCTTTCACAAATTTAAATGGAAATGAAAAATACAGAGGGACACTCTATTTCACTACGTATCATTGCTCTTCTCATCAATCTCTACAAGACACCTTACTAATATAACCTTATCTTCTCAAATGTACACCCAATATAAACTCTCTCAATATAACTCCTATCTCTACATCAATATTTGTTTATACATGAATCCCTTAAAACAAATTTTGCTCACATCATCCTAAAACATCAGTAAACTCTTCTCCAGATAGAACATTCAACTCTTATGCAGACAAAACTCATCACAGAGTGACACATATACAAACTACAACTTCAAACTTTAATTCTCTGCATAAGATATACATATTCAAAACATGAGCACTATGGTCATTTTCCTGCAGATCTTACTGTCACCAATCCGAATATGCTATCAAGAAACTCTCCAAACATTCACATAGATCTTAAAACAATTCCCTGGCCTGATGCAGTTAAACAACTGAAAGAAAAACAATTAGAATGCAGTTTGAAGAAACTGCCCGTCAAATTTCATGTAGGAAGTGATCCATTGCATTTTAATTTTAGTTTAAATCTCCTCCATCGATATATTCTTTGGCACTCTTGGGAGAGCCCTTGATTTCAATCTCCTGCTTAAAACACAATGCACTACTGTCGGACCCAGTGATTGTAAGGAGTTGGGGCCAGTTAAACAACAGTGACGACCCCTTGAAGTGTTCACTTAAGTGAACTATGACCTCCGACGGCCAGTCAAAGCACAATTAAAACATAAAGTGCATACGGGTGAAAGAGTATGTTTTGTGCCTTGTTTAACTTGAGGGTTTTTAGGGTTTAAGTCCCTAAACACTAAAAAATGAATACCCTAATCAAAGTATGTGATGGTTTAAACAATTGAACTCATCAAAGGAAAAGTATAATGACACTACAGAGGTATAAGTGACTTCAAAGAAGGTAATAATAAGGAAAGACACCTAGCATTGACCTAGGAAACTTAGATAAGAAATAGGGCACAAAGAGTCAATGAATACTAACCACATCAAGAGCTCCAAGACTTACACCATGCGCTTATACAAGACAAATGTGTTCTGATGGAGAATAGACAAGGTCACCAAGAGCTAGGTGTTAAGACATGAACACAAAGAAGATACACCACTTGAAACTTGTAACACAAGATAATCATGTGAACATCCCACTAACAATTAGATGCTTTGAACTGCTGACCAATACAAGACACTTGAACACACTCTGATCCTGAGCAACTTGCATTGCACAATCCACAACACATCCTAACTCCCCCTGTGACAACATCAATCACAATTACCTTAACATCAATAACCTTCCTTGTATTGATCCCGATCCTTCCGATTCTTAAAAAGACATGAACATCATATCTAGAAGCAACCAAAGCAACTCCTGATGACACCTCACTTTTGACATCAATGACAAACAACTCAACAAAAGTAGAGACAAGAGTGGTGTAAGGAGCATGTAAGATAATAAATTCTAGTTATAATGAGGATGTGTGAAGGGTGGTGAGATCATGTCCATGGAAGGAGATACCACATTATGAAACAAAGTGGACATGAGGTGTGAGGGAGGAATTGTGTGGGATATAGAATGAGGATAATGAGAGGTGGTCATGTAGAAGTAGGGATGACACTAGAGATAGAAGTGATATAATGGATGAAGTGATCAGAGTAGAATTATATGAAGGAGAAGAAGATGTGAAGAATGTCGTAATGAGATGTAAGTATGGTAGGGGCTATCACCAAGAAGGTAAAGCATGGTGAGGAATAAAATCGATGAGAAATCTGGAAGAAAATATCACCATATAAGGAGCAAGAATGATAGAGGTAGGGGCAATAGAGGTAGGATTCACATTAGAAGAAACAAAATGAGTGTTAGTGGCAAGGGAAGTGGTAACTATGGAGTTAGGATTCAGAGAAAAGGAGGGATAAGAGGATACACCATTAGAAGAAGTAATAAAAGAGATGATGCTATAAAGAATATTTGTGCCAACTAGAGAATTTACTAATGTTTGATGTATTATGATAGCCAACTATGGAGGAGATTGAGCACTCATAAGTGCATCCACAAGTAATTTCCAATAATTACAAGATCTTGCTTACCTATATGCCCATCAAGATCAAAATCAACTTGGTTGGTACAATCCTCAAGATGGTTCTTAACATGAATATTAGAAAAGACTTTGTTTTCATCAGATCAAGCAACTGTGTTAGGGTCACAAAGGAAGATTAAAGTCTCGAGGAGCTCATGGTATAAACAAAAAACATTGCTAAATGAAAGAGAAATATGAAGCAATGTAAATCACTCTTAGATTTATAAAATTAAAAAATTAGCATAGTATCAAATTTGAAAATGAAACCCTAGAAGCAAATCCAAGGGTGGGTAGGGTGGGAAAAAACAAGGTCACACAATAAATTTCAAACCCTAAGATAGGAATGAACTATGGAGCACAAATAAATAAGAAGAAAAAACCCTAATAAACTCCATAAATAGGATGAAGTACTAAAACATAAGATCTAAAAGCACTAAATTAGAAAGTAAAACCCTAAGACAAAAACCTAGGGGGTGTAGTATACATTAGGTTCATAAAAAGTATAAGGGAATAAAATTCCCTTTTATATAAATGTAAGCTAATTAAATAAATACAAACAATGAGCACAAAATTAACCATTTTTTCCTTGAAAAAATCCATAACTTTCATTTTAGAGTATGAAAAGGTTACATCAACCAAGGTACTAAAACCCTGCAAAACCTCACTACACCAAGGAAGTATGGTTTTAAAAATATACCATTAAGTAAGAAACATCAAAAAGAGTAACAAAACTAGCTAAAAATGCTATCAAATCTCTAACCTTCCAAACCACACCAAATAGTCCAACAAAGACTATCAAAAGATCTAAATCCAGATCAAAAAAAGGAGAATGCACATTTACATATTAAAGAGTCAATATTAGAATAAGAAATATGTTGAAACATTAATATATTTAAGTTATGATAATCATTAATAATTAATATTGTATAAATTAAACATTTAAATAATAAACTAATAATACAAATGAGACAACATTACACAATACACAATAATTTACGTGGGGAAAACCATTGCTAGTAAAAAACCATAGAAATAACATATTTAATATTAAGAAAACTTACAGAGTTGTCTAAAAAATTAGATTGAACCTTGTGGATACACTTCTCTCAACTTCCACAGGTCTTTAACTCTCTTCGTGCAAATTTTCCAAATTTCTCATTTTTCTCCTTGCAAATTGATGAGTGGCAGGTAACACTCATCCAAACACACCTTTTTGTTCCCTTTTTCTCATTTTCATGCACTACTTGATTTGCTGATTGCACTATGAAAGTTGTGAAATCTTGTTTAATTATGTTAATTAAAGATGAAATGTTGAAGTTACTGTTGTGATGAAAAGACTCATGTTTTGGATTTACACTGACAAAATTATGTAGAAATATCTCCTTTCTATCACAGGTGTCTATCTATCAGGTGAAGAAATGTTTTTGGAGACTCCAGAAATGTTCCTAACTATCTTTGGAGTTGAGCAAAAGATACACTACATAGCACTCCAACATTTTCCAGGATGGTTAGAGGATCTCTGGAGCTAGAGTGGCAGGACATGAAGGGTTGCTGATCATAAAGATCTCTAGAGCTGTGTTCTAATGAGCCATATGGTGATATTCAGAGCTGTTGTTAACTACACAGAGTCTCCAGAGTTGCACATAATCTTTGGAGCTATTTCACTGCCAGAATCTCTAGAACTGCTATGAATCTGTGGAGTTCTGCACATCAAGGCTGGGGTTTTTGATAAGATAACTGCAGTGGTTTGGAGGGGACAAAGTACAACTTCCATTTGATTTTTCATGAATTAGGGACTTCCAGTAGCTCATTGTTTTAAAGTTAATTTCCTTTTTATCAGGGCCTCCATGACCTATTTTAGTAAAAGTCAAAACTCTAGATTTAAGGACACCTATGTTGGAATTAGTCCGGACAACTGAGACGGGGGTTGAATTAGTTGTCCCATGAATTTAATCTTTTCTACTTTTAATCTTATTTAACAACTTTCAATTAGATAAACATTAAAACATGAATAAATAACACAAGAGCATAAATAAATTGAGCACACATAACACCAAAATTTTTACGTGGAAACCCGGTTAAGGGAAAACCACGGTGGGGGTTAACCCACAAGATTTGTACCTTGCTAAAAGTACTTAGATGAAAAGGGAAGGCACATGCCTTCGGGATCACTGCCTACATAATTTATGTTTAATACAGAAAGAATGAACTGTGAAATAACATCTTTTTTATGCCTGGTTCAGTTCCTTTGAAAGCTTACAAAACTTCTTTACTCCAAATACTTCTTCTCTATCTCTTCATCTAAACATCTCTTGTTCTTCTACTTCTCCTCTGCTCTACTATGCCTTTGATCCTTTCTTTGGATTTTATTATTTTTCGCACAAGGATGATTTTCCACAACTCATCAACAAGTATTTATATGCTTCATCAACCTTGGAATGAACATCAAGGTCAGCACTACAAACATTTGACTTAATGTGAATCACTAAGATGTCGGCCAAACATAAATGGGACTCAAATCTTCCTTGATCAACATGCCATGCTTCATAGAATTGCTCTTAGATCATCCACAACACGCTTGAATCATCTAGTCGACCAAGACTGGGAAGAACAACAACACCAAGAAGGAAGTCTTCTTTAACAAGCTCAAACTTCAATGCGGACCTTCAACATAGTAGTCACACGATCCAGAGACCTCCACAAGTACATTGAATTCAACAAAAACATCCGCACTCCAAATCATCAGAATCACTTGCATCTTCTTCTGGAACCTCAAGAACACTGTCTGCCATGACTGTCACATTAAAAAGATTGCTTGCGGACCTCCAAACCATGAACCACTTGAATGGAACATACATATTGACTTCCCAAACATGCCTCTATATCCACAGATCATCATTTGACATATCCAGAACAATCTGGACCTCTTTCCTATCACTCTGTCTCTTTTGAACACTGCAAAAACTGGTTCTACTCAGATGGCCACAGCTTCTTCAAATCTTCATGCAAACCCTTCAAAGCTTAATTGGAGCTTCTTTAGACAATCCTCTACTTAGCCATATGGTCCGCATACATTGATCCTCATTTTCTCAATATCCTCAACAATCCAGTCTTCTATACATGTAGGAAAATAGGATACAGTTGACACCAATGGCAACAAGGATATGTTGACATCAATGACAACACTGATTAGGCACATATTTGCAACAATCTCCCCCTTTGTCATTAATGGCAACATATGATGTGAAAAATTGATTTGACCATCAAGACAAGACCTTCTCCCCCTTTCTCTTATCACTTCTGCAATCACTTTCTTCATTGCTCCCCCTTTCATCAGCAATTAGTTTTTCACAGGAACTTCTCTCTCCCTTTGACATCAATGGCAAAGGGCACATGTTTGCAATCTTTTCTCCCTTTTTGTTTCAGACGGATCCCAAAATTTTCATACTGACTACTCCCCCTGAGTAGTATCTCCTTAACATCAATCCGGATCACAAGATATGACTATGAATTCCACCGGATTGATGCACCTTAGTGCATCTTAGTTCCGATTAGGAGGGGTAATAACCCCTAACTTCTCTCTGAGATACTCAAAAGTATCCTTGGGAAGAGGCTTAGTGAAAATATCTATAATCTGATCCTTTAAAGACACAAACTCCAACTTGACTTCATTCTCATTACCCTTCTCTATCAAGAAATGAAATGAAAATGGATATATGCTGTCTTTGAATGCAACACTAGATTCTTTGAGATACTTATTGCACTTGAGTTATCACAGAAGATTGTGACAGGCTCCTCAAACACAATTCTGATGTCCTTCAATATTTGCTTCATCCACAGAACTTGAGTGCAATTGTTTGCGGCTACTATATACTTTGCCTCTGCTATAGATAGGGATATTGGCTCCTACTTTTTGCTCAGCCAAGAAACCACTCTACTTCCCAAGAAGAATGCACCACCACTAGTACTTTTCCTATCATCCATATCTCCTACCCAATCAACATCTGTACATGCATTAAGAGTGAAGTCATTGTATTTTGGATACCATAATCCATAATCAAGTGTTCCTTTGAGATATCTAAAGATTCTTTTGACTGCTACGACATGGGATTCTTTAGGATCAGCTTGGAATCTAGCAACAAGCCCAACTGCATTCATGATATCAGGTCTAGTCTGAGTCAGATAGAGCAGTCCTCTAATCATTGATCTATACCTTTTCTAATTTGTCTTAGAGGAGTCATCATCTTTGCTCAACTTACATCCGGTTACCATAGGCATACCTACTGGCTTTGAATCTTCCATTCCAATCTTCTTCAACAATTCTTTCACATACTTAGACTGAGATATAAAGATGCCTTTATCTGATTGAGTAATTTGCAGACCTAAGAAGAAATTCATCTCACCAAACATGAACATCTCAAATTCACTTTGCATCTGATCAACAAATGTTTTGCACATGCTCTCAATTCCACCAAAAATGATATCATCAACAAATACCTCAACAATCAGAATATTCTCATGATCAATCTTGAAGTAAAGATTACTGTCAACAGTGCCTTTGTTATATCCTAGCTTTAGCAGATACTTATCTAATCTTGCATACTAGGCTCTTGGGGCTTGTTTGAGTCCATATAATGCTTTCCTCAATCTGCAGACTGTGTCTTTTTGATCAGACAACTGAAATCCTTCCGGTTGCTCAATGTAGACTTCTTCTAACTCTCCGTTTATAAATGCTGACTTGACATCCATCTAATAGACTTTGAAATCTTTATAAGCAACAAAAGCAAGAAACAATATGACTACCTCTATTCTTACCATTGGAGCAAAAGTTTCTTCAAAATCAATTCCTTCC
Source organism: Cunninghamia lanceolata (assembly GCA_027924645.1). Classification (NCBI taxonomy): domain Eukaryota; kingdom Viridiplantae; phylum Streptophyta; class Pinopsida; order Cupressales; family Cupressaceae; genus Cunninghamia; species Cunninghamia lanceolata. The sequence goes on from BSBN01000524.1 coordinate 11,089,015, forward strand.
ACTTGAGAATATCCTTTGCATACCAACCTTGCTTTATTCTTACAACTTTACCATCTTCATTTAGTTTATTCCGGAAGACCCATTTAGTTCCAATCACATTTTTGTCCTCAGGTCTAGAAACAAGATCCCAAGTGTGATTATTTTCAATTTTCATTAGTTCTTCCTCCATTGCTTTTACCCAATTTTCATCATTGCAAGCTTCACTTACTGATTTTGGTTCAATCTTTGAAATCAAACAAATCTCTTCTTGATCTTCAGCAATTCTTCTCCTAGTTCAAACACCTTTATTTCTATCTCCTATGATTTGATCTTCAGGATGATTCATCCTTACATACCTGGGAGTTTTGGGAATTGCTTGAGCTTCTGTTTCTTAAGCTTGTTCCTCAACTTTTGCACTATCTTCTTGAATTACTAGATTTTCTGGATCAATCTGGATTTGAATCTAAGTTTGTACTTGCCTTTCTTGACTTGGATTTTCATCTTGATCATTTGAATCATATCCGCAAGACCTAGAATGTCCTTCTTTTCTCTCATCAACTTTGACATTAGCACTTTCAACAATCTTTTTCAACCTCTTGTTAAAGCACCGGTATGCTTTGCTTTGAGTAGAGTAACCCAGAAAAATTCCTTCATCACTTTTTGCTTCAAACTTGCCTAGATCCTCATCTCTTTTGATATAGCATTTACTACCAAAAACTCTAAAATATCTTACAGTAGGAAGATGACCAAACCAGAGTTCATAAGGAGTCTTACCAGAATTGCCTTTGATCTACACCCGGTTAAGAGTGTAGACATCAACACTTATAGCTTCTTTCCAATAAACTTGTGGAACATTTGTTTCCATCATCATGGTCCTGGCATCTTCTTGAATGGTCTGGTTCTTTCTTTTCACAACTCCATTTTGTTGAGGAGTCCTAGGAGTAGATAACTGTCCTTTTATTCCATGCTTTTCATAGAATGTATCAAACTCACCGGAGGTAAACTCTCCACCTCTGTCGGATCTCAGACACTTTATCTTCATACCAATATCATTTTCCACCATAACTTTGAACACTTTGAATTTGTCAAGAGCTTCTGATTTTTCTTTTAAGAAAGTTACCCACATCATCCGGGAGTAATCATCAATTAGGAATATAAAATATCTGTCTCCTTGTACACTCCTAATTCTAGCAGGACCGCATAGATCAGTATGCACAAGTTCCAATCGCCCAATTGAAAATTGTTCTTTACTTTTGAATGATATTTTATTTTGTTTACCCAATTGACATTCTCTACACATGCTATCAGGTTTCACAAGTCTTGGAAGATCTCTCACAGCTTGAGTAGAACTTATCTTGACAATGTTGTCAAAATTCACATGACACATTCTCCTATGCCATAACCAACTTTGATCTGTCTGTGCAATCAAACAACTTTTACCAGAACTACTTAATTGAAAGATGTTACCTCTAGTTTGTGTACTAGATGCAATTTTAGTTCTAGAGATTTCCAAGATTCTGCATTTATCATCCTTGAATCAAAGATCATAACCCTTGTCAACTAATTGTCCAACACTAAGAAGATTATGCTTTAGCCCTTCCACATACAGAACAGCATTTGTGTTATTCTTACCATCAAAAGAGATGGATCCTCTACCGTAGACTCTACCAGCTGAGTTGTCTCCAAATTTCACAATTCCACCTTCATATTTTTCAAAGTTTATAAACTTACTTTTATCACCAGTCATATGATGAGAACATCCACTATCAATCACCCATTTATCCTTTTCAACAACCTGAGTAGCCAAAGCACTTTACACAATTGCACAACTAGCAGATTCAGTAGACACTAGATCTTCTTCTTTGATAGCAATGAACACCCAATCATCTTCAGTGGCACCTCCATGATCGGATTCATCATCTGTGACTCCTTCTCCAACTTCTTGGACATAGTAACATTTTTTCTGACCTTTATATCTGTTAGGGTTTGGCCTTGAAAATTTCTCCGGACATCTTGAGGCAAAATGACCAATCTTATTATAAGCAAACATTTGAAAGGCAACTTTCCTTCATACTTACCGGATCCTCTTGGCATTCTTTTGGCAATAAGAGCTTCAAGTTCTGTAGACTCAATTTCATCATTTTCAAGATCCTTCCTTGCCTTAGCAAATCTGTTTGATCTTGTAGAAGAGCTTTCACCTGGATCATATCTTTGTTTTCCATATACACTGGCCTTAAAAGCAGATTTAGACTTAGGAAGAGAATCACCAAACTCACTTAATTCAAAAGCTGAAATTTTGCCAACCAGCTGATCTCTTGTAACTTTTGAGATAGTCCTGATCTCCTCTATAGCAACAACCTTATGTTTGTATGAATCAGGTAAAGATCTGAGCACTTTTGCCACAATCTCTGATTCTTCCAAAGTTCCACCAGCACACCTGATACCACACACAAGTTCATTTATCTTTTGCATGTAGATTGTGATGTTTTCATCTTCACTCATACTCAGATTTTCAAATTTTCCTCTTAGACTTTGTAGCTTGGCACATTTGACATGTTCATCACCTTCATAAAGATTCTCTAACTTCTTCCAGATTTCATGAGCAATTTTTAGTCCAAAGACATTTGTCATTTCTGAATCAGTCAAGGCACGCGACAAGTCTTCTTTAGCTCGAAGGTTATTTTCAGCATCTTTGATTTGATTTAGAGTTTAAGGACCTTTCTCCGGAGGTTTATACTCATCATTGGTTATCACCCAATAAGCATCACCCATGCATTGCAAATGGCACTCCATGCGACTCTTCTAAACAGAGTAATTTGTTCCATCAAATCTTGGACTATCCTTCTTGTAAGTTGACATCTTGGATCTCCTTGGGCAGTTAAGCTTCTTTTAGAGAACTTGGCTCTGATACCAATTGTTGGAATTAGTCTAGACAACTGAGAGGGGGTGTGAATCAATTGTCCCATGAATTTAATCTTTTCTGCTTTTAATCTTTTTTAACAACTTTCAATCAGATAAACATTAAAACATGAATCAATAATACAAGAGTAGAAATAAATTAAGCACACATAACACCATAATTTTTATGTGGAAACCCAGTTAAGGGAAAACCACGATGGGGGTTAAACCACAAGATTCGTACCCTGTTAAAAGTACTTAGATGAAAAGGGAAGGCACATGCCTTTGGGCTCACTGCACAGAGTTCACTTCTCAAGAGAGGCTCACTGCCTACAGAATTTATGTTTAATATAGAAAGAATGAACTGTGAAATAACATCTTCTTTATGCCTAGTTCAGTTCCTTTGAAAACTTACAAAACTTCTGCTCTACTCGAAATACTTATTCTCTAGCTCTTCATCTAAACATCTCTTGTTCTTCTGCTTCTCCTCTGCTCTTCTCCGCCTTTGATCCTTTCTTTGGATTTTATTATTTTTTCACAAGGATGATTTTCCACAACTCATCAACAAGTATTTATACACTTCATCAACCTTGGAATGAACATCAAGGTCGGCACTACAAACATCTGACTTAATGCGAATCACTAAGCTGTCGGCCAAACATAAATGGGACTCAAATCTTCCTTGATCAACATGCCACGCTTCATAGAATTGCTCTTAGATCATCCACAACATGCTTGAATCATTCGGTTAGCCAAGACTGGGAAGAACAACAACACCAAGAAGGAAGTCTTCTTTGACAAGCTCAAACTTCAATACGGACCTCCACAAGAACATTGAATTCAACAAAAACATCTGCACTGCTCCAAATCATCAGAATCACTTGCATCTTCTTCTAGAACCTCAAGAACACTATTTGCCATGACTGTCACATTAAAAAGATTGCTTGCGGACCTCCAAACCACGAACCACTTGAATGGATGATACATACTGACTTCCCAAACATGCCTCTAGATCCATAGATCATCATTTGACATATCTAGAACAATCCAGACCTCTTTCCTGTCACTCTATCTCTTCTGAACATTGCAAAAACTAGTTCTACTTAGATGGCCATAGATTCTTCAAATCTTCATGTGAACCCTTCAAAGCTTAACTGAAGCTTCTTCAAACAATCCTCTACTCAACCATATGGTTCGCATACATTGATCCTCATTAATTTTCTCAATATCCTCAACAATCCAGTCTTCTATACAGGCAACAAAATAGGATACAATTGACACCAATGGCAACAAGGATATGTTGACATCAATGACAACACTGATTAGGCACATATTTGCAAGAACCTCTAGTGTCACTTAAGTCTCTTTAAGTCCTGCATGGTTATACTTTTATAGAGGTAGTTGCATGTTTAGTTTTAGAATTTAAAGGATCTTTTGTATCTCAAGATGAATTGAGAGTAAAGATGGTAAAATCTGGAGATATGATATTTGATGAGGCTGTACTTTGTTTTGTTTCTCTTTATTTAGTTCATACTTTTTAAAGACATTCCCTGACTTTTCCATACATTGTCTATGCTTATAATTATCTTTAAGACACCGAAAGCATTAAGAATAGTACATGATATGTTGGTGAATGACATGTGTGGATTAATGATTGTTCATAAAATTGTGATAGTAATTTCTATTAATTTTAGTATTTTGTGATGTATAAATATTATATGGTGAACTAACCGCTATGTAGCAAGCACATGATTACATATGATGGAGACCACTTGTCAACCTGCAACAAAGGAGGTGTTTTCATCTACAATGAACAATGCAGTTACCCACAACCAAAGGAAAAGGATTCTAAATTGAGTGGGCATGAGTTAACCATAACCCCCCACTCCTCGACGGTTTTGCCTTCAATAGTTGATGCAATCATGAATAATGAAGGAAACTCATATCGTGGTTTATGTTCTATTTGCATTTATGGTTGTCTTCATGATGACTAAGAAGAGTCATAGTGGGATTGTGATGTCTGATTATCTTTGTGGTAGTTAGTCTCCTATTTCTAGTCTAATTAGAATAATAATAATGTCTTCTCCTATGTTTGTGGGAGAATGGACGAGTATAGGATAAGTTGCTTAGAAGTTTTATTCAATTAGGAAACTTAAATCTTGTCTATATATATGTTAGATTTTGTATACAACAAGGAGGTTAGAAAGATATTGTATTGTCAATTGTTATTATATTGCTTTTTCAACATTCAATAAAGATCACAAATTTGGATTCAGTTAATGATTCATTGATAAAAGTGATCTAGTTTAGATTATGTTGAGATTACAGTCACTCAAGCAAGGGCCACTTGAGGTAACTATAGTTCTCTTATGTTGATTAGTTCATGTTGTTAGCTTATGTTTATGTTGATTAGTTCATGTTGTTAATTTATGTTTATGTGGATTAATTAATATTGTTGATCTGGATTGTTGGTTTAAGGTGATCACCGACTTAGTGTATAGATTGTTTCTCTGTTTTGATTTACATAGACTGTTCTACCAACTGAATGAAGTATTTATTATTTTTTAAACATCATTACTTACTTGTAGTAAATGTATTCCTTGCAAAGTAGAATTTGTTTCTATTTCCATAGTTTGTTTCTATGCACAACTTTTAGATTACAATTCAAAAATCCTTGACTGTACACAAAATATGTGGGCACCATCCAAGAAGAATACGATTCCCTAGTTTTACAATCTAAATGTAAGACATTATAGCCATTAGGTTGCTTGATATAGGATCTATTGGTCCATTGAGTTGTGTGCATGCCCTCTCTGCATCAATGTATTGGTTAATAATGGAGTTTGACATTTTTGGCACCGTTGCCGGGGATGGTGCTAAGGTTTAGAGTTTTTGAGTTCTTTTGATTCATGTTTGTATTTGCTTTCATAGGATATAGGATTTATTTTCTAGCAATTAGGATTACTTAGATATTTAATCCATTTCCAAACTATCTACTAACATGGTGCAGGAACAGAGCTATTAGCTCACGCATCATTGTATGCGGCGGCCAAGAGACCAGTTAGGGAGATTTCTTCCATCTAGTTCAACAGAAGAAGGGGGAGACCATTTTTAACTACCCCTTTGACCAAGGGACGTTGTAGACTTGGAAGATATAGCCACTTGGCATCAAGACACAATGACAGATGAAGCAGTAGAAAATCTAGTTGAGCTAGTTACCTTTGCATTTCCCATCACATAGCAAGCAAGAGCTGATACCCTGAAGAACATACCTTCTTCATCTCTGCCAAAATTTCATGGATTAATCACTGAGGACCTAGATACATTTCTTTTTGAATTTAATGTACTCTGTAGAAGCTATGACTACACTATAGATGCATACATAATCAAACTCTTTCTGGCCACCCTCAAGGATGCAGCCTTACGATGGTTCATGGGGCTGGGTTAGAATTTAGTACCAAACTGGGGTACCATGAAGGAGAATTTCTTGCAGAACTACCAAGACTATTGTCATAGTAGGGATATGAAAGGAGATGACATCTTTAGGATGTCACAAAAGGAAGATGAACCTCTTGAAGACTATGTTGAAATATTTTACTTTTGCCTCAAGAAGTCAAGATAGAATTGGCTCTTTCCAGAGTCACTCAAGTTGGTCTTCTTAAGAGGTGTGAGTGAAGAATGTATGGATGCACTAAATTTAGTTGGATCATGGGACATCTCTCAACTCAGGTTTGATGAAATTTGTCAAATATGTAGAAACTATTCACATTCCACCTTGAAGAATAATAGAGGCTTGAGAGCTCTATCTTCTACAAAAACATCTATTGGAGTCTCCAGGGTAGAACTCAGCAATCTCCTATCAAATATGAAAGAGGACATCATAAGCCATCTGACAAATCAACTAGACACCCTACACATTGAAGAAGAAGCAAGATGCAACATAGGCAACTTTAGTTGAGTATTGTCCACATTGTCAAAAAAAGAAGACCAACCGTAAGTGTAAATGTATTGCCAACATTTATGAGGAAAGGAGTGAGAAGGTAGATTTCTGAACCATAAGGGATGAAGAAGGTTAAGTGTTTTATATTGCACAATGTAAGCCTTGGCAACAACGACAAGTTTTGCCTCAGGACCACTTGACTAATAATGTTTCATTTCCATCATCTACTTCAAACATCCCTAATTGGAACAATGCACCTTGGTATAACATGCCACAACAGCCTTGGGCAACTATGCCACCTAGTTGGAACCAACAACAGGGGTATGTCCACAACAACCATTCCAAACCCCTAATTATAATCCACAGTGGTAGGCCAATCAAAACCCATGGTCACAATAGTGGCATGGAAATTAGCCTTTGCAAAACTCAAATATAAATTATTTGTAGCCACAGCAAGTCCTGCCTCAACAACCTACCATTATGCCAAATGTAGCTTCACCTACTTCTGTTCCACCTAGAGCCACTCAATTTCCAGCCCAACCTACACCAAATCCTAACAACAAGCCTATTCAACAGGCTTATACTAACGAAACCATCAAATACCCAACTTATATTGTTGAGGTTAGTGATGTTCACCTAAGCTCAGGTAAAATGCTTGCTAGACCTCCATCTCCACTTATCATGGAACTTGCTGATGAAGAACCAACCTCCGACACTAACAATCATTCAAATAACTAGCATAACCCTCTCGAGCAAACTTCACCACAGGAAGAAAACATCACCAGGAACCCTCCATTTCTAGAAAGATTAAAAATGCATAAAGCACCACTTCTATCTGAACCTGACTTTGATTTCATTGGGCAATTAAAAAATGTATGTGTAAAAATTCCCCTAATCCAAGCTATCAAGGATGTAGCTATATATATCTAAGCTATAAGGGAACTATGCCTTAAGAAACTAGGAAGAAAGATAAAAGATCCTCAGACAGTACATGTTATAGGACAACTTGCTAATACATGTTAGACAACTTGGCTGTCCCAAAATATGTAGATCTTGGAAGCCCTATAGTTGATGTGCACATTAATGACATCCTTATCAAAAACACTTTGATTGACTTGGGTGCAACCATAAATATGATGACAAAAGAAATAATAAATAACATTCAGTTGATTAACTTAAAACCTACTCCAACAGTCTTACAGTTAGTAGACAGGTCAACTGTCAAACCTGAAGGGATCGTTGAAGATCTAGTGATCACATTGGTTGGAAACAACAGATGCCTTCATAGGATGTAGGTCTAGGAATATGATAATTTCCAATGGGAATATAACTAAGAAATTAGTCCTTTACCCCCCAACACAACCTTTTGCTGATAGGGAACAACCTATTTTGCCAGACCTAGAGGATACTGACCAATATTCTCTTCAGACATTAATGACAATTGAACAAAGCCCATTGTTAAATATCCAGGATGAGGATGAAGTGCTTTCCAATATGACACAAAACACTTATAGAAGGGACCGCAACAAGACCCATGTCTAGCATGCCTTACTTGCCCACTACATAATATTCTACCTTCAATCAACACACAAGCCTATGCTTCTATTACCTGCATGTTTCATCATTTGCTACCCCATAGTTGTAGCCTCAATTTATTAGGACTAGATATTGCTTCTGTTATGACATCTGCAACACCAATTGACATTACACCAGGCATGACACTTAATATCAAGAATCAATTGACAGTTATGCAGCTGATTGAACTGATAAAAATGCTAAAAACTCACAAAACAACATTTTCCTGGGACTATCATGATATGAAGGGCATAGATCCTAACCTCTACATGCATAGGATATACATCAATGTGGGATGCAGGCCAATTAGGTAGCATCAATGGAGAATGAACCCTGTTGTAAGAGACATAGTGAAGAATGAATTGCAAAAACTACTGGATGTAGGATTCATATATCCTATATTAGATAGCCAATGGGTATCCCCACTAGTCATAGTACCCAAAAAAGGAGGTAAGTGGTAGGTTTGTGTGGACTATAGAAAATTGAATACAACCACTAGGAAAGATCACTTTCCTTTTCCTTTCATTGACTAGGTATTAGACTCCTTGGCTGGGAAGAAGTATTTTTATTTACTAGATGGATTCAATGGCTATAATCAGATCAAAATAACCCCAGAGGATCAGGATAAAACTACATTCACATGCCCATGGGGGACCTATGCCTATTCAGTCCTTCCATTTGGACTCTTTAATGCACATACAACATTTCAAAGGGCTATTTTAAGCATCTTTTCTGATTTTTCCCATGACTCTATGGAAGTGTATATGGATGATTTCACCAAATTATGGAGATTCTTATGAAGAAGCATTGACAAACCTTGAAAAAGTCCTTCAGAGATGTCAAGATCATAACCTATCTCTTAGTCATGAAAAATGTTTCATGATGATGGAAGGAGTAGTGCTTGGCCACTTTGTGTCCAAGAAAGGCATTCACGTGGATCCAAATAAAATTGAATTCATCTCAACATTGTCTATTCCTCAAAAGCAGAAGGATGTCAGAAGCTTTCTTGGGCATGCAGGATATTATAGGAGATTTATAAAAGATTTTAGTAAGATAGTTGCACCCCTATTTGTCCTACTCTCTAAAGATGTGGAATTTGATTGGAAAACTGAATGTCAAGAAGCCTTTGAAAATCTTAAAAACTCATTGATAAAGACACCTATACTCAGAGGACCTAATTGAGAAATCCCTTTCCATATTCATACAGATGCCTCTAATTTTGCTATAAGGGCTGTGTTAGGATAGAAGGAGGGAAATTTGGAATATGCCATTTACTACATCAGTAAGAATATACAAGGTGCTGAACTTAACTATACTGTTATAGATAAGGAAATGTTAGCTTTTATCTATGCAATCAATAACTTCAAACACTATATCACTGGGTATCATGTTTTTGTTCATACTGACCATCTAATAATAAGGTATCTAATGAACAAACTAGTGGTAAGTGGTAGATTGGTTAGATGGATGTTGCTACTACAGGAATTTGATATCATCATTGTAGACAAGCCTGAGAAGGCCAATGTTGTTGCTAATTTCCTCTCCAGGCTACCTACTTGTAATGAAGATCTAGTTATTGATGACTCATTCCTAATGAACACTTATTTGCACTAACTGTACAAACTCCTTGGTATGTAGATATATCCAATTATCTAGTTCTAGGAAAGACACCTCCACACCTTTCACCAAGATAAAGGCACCACTTGGTTGAACGCAACTTCCCCTATTCTTCGGTAGCTGGATACCTCTTTTACACAGGACTTGATCATGTCATGCGTAGATGTATGAGAGAAGATGAAGTATATGACATTATCAAGACATGCCATGATGAACCTTGTGGGGGACACTTTGCAGCAAAGCGAACAACATTCAAGGTCTTAACTACTAGATACTACTAGCTAACCCTACACAAATATGCAACTCTCTATACAAGGAGATGTGATCATTATCAAAGGATGGGTAAACCTACAAGAATTGATGAGATGCCCCTGCAGCCACAATTGGTGTAACACTGTTTGACAAATGGGGCATTGATTTTATTGGGCCCATTGATCCTCCCTTTAATAATAAAGATTACATACTGATATCTACTGATTACCTAACCAAGTGGGCGGAGGTGAAATCTCTAAAGGTTGTCAAAGACAGTAAGGTTGCCACATTTTTGTATGAGGAAATATTTACTATATCTGGAGTGCTAAGGGAAATAGTTACAGATCAGGGACCACAGTTTACATCAGCCCTGATTGCTAGTCTCATTCAAGAATATGAAATCAGACATAAGAAGTCCACTCCCTATCATCCACAATCAAATGGCTAGGTTGCGGTCACAAACAGGGATCTTGAGGCAATATTAACCAAGATAGTTGCATTACACAGAAAGGATTGGGTAGCTAGACTCTCAGAAGTATTTTGGGCATACAGAACCACATGGAAAACCACAACAGGGTATACACCCTATGAACTAGTCTATGGCAAAAAGGTTGTCCTTCCTATTGAGTTTGAATACAAAACATTGAGAACTACCATACAGCTTGGGATGGATCTATCTATAGCTCAACAAGAAAGCTTACACTAGCTTAATGCCTTAGATGAGTTAAGGATGGAAGCAGTCCACCACATTGAAATAATCCAAAAGCAAAGAGTCAAATGACATGAACAATACATCAAAACCAAAGAATTTTAGGCAGGTGACTGGGCCTTGCTCTATATGACTCCAGATATAAGAATAGTAAAGGAAAATGGCAAACCAAATGGTTAGGTCCTTATGAAACCAGGGAAGTTTTTCCCAATGGTGCAGTCCAACTTACAATAATTGATCCAGTCAGATTTTCACTCATGGTTAATGGACATCGATTGAAATTATATAAGGAGCCATTGGACAAAGACAACTTTCTACAGTAGTTGAGAGGACATACGAATACACAAGTTTTGTAATAGTGCCCACTAGATGCAACATGCATACCAATCACAACTGCTCCTAGCAATACAACAACAAATGAAGCCACACGCTTGTCTACAGTCACTCCTCAGGTATGATTTTTTACAATCCTTGTAAATAAATAAAATAAAATATATAAAAAATAAAAAATAAAAAAAACAACAAAAACAAAATCAATCACCACTAGGTCCACCGAATAAGCTTCCTTATATCCAGTTGAAGATCATTGATAGCACCTGCAACCACTCTACTCACAAGACTTGTAGCCAAAGGTTTTCTACTATTTTAAGGGACCTGTACCATTCCACTTGCAGCCACTATAATTGTGATCATTTTCGAGGGACCTATAACCACTGCACCCGTAGCCAAGTCACACGGACCCTGTTCACATCACATTTCTGATTATGTGCATGCAACCACTTTGGCTTGCAACACCTTTATTTCCAGCATCCGCATGCCACCATTTTCTCTTCCATGATGTAGCTTGCAGCTATGTGTCACAAAGCTACCACTCATCCTTCCCACACACTTCTTTCACATCAAATCCATTTGGTTCACTTCAGCACATCCTTTGAACACATCCACTCCATCTGCCATGTCATCAACATCGCATGCATCATATACATGTTCGTCAGCATTCAAAAGGTATTCATCTCCAAACTTCTATTAATTAACATTTAATATTATTTCTTTTATAATAGTCTTACTTCACCCAATCATTAATTCGACTATTGTGCACAATTCAAAATGCTTTCAACCTTGTCTTCCGTACATTCACCTTGTCATCGCATTTGTGGACAAATGTCACGTTAGGTGGGGCGAATTCCATGCACAAAAATCATTTCATGTACATCACCCAAGCTGAAACCTCTCATTTCATAATTAATGACCATCCACCACATGCCATACACAATCAAGCAAGATAGAAACTAGTAAATGCATTAGCTAAAAAATAGGGAATTGAATTTGCAGAGTGAAAATTGGGTTCAACAACAAAAATTTCTATAGAAACTGGGCACACAGGGGAATCATAGCTAGAAGGAAACCAAAGAGTATCACACGATGGGTGGAGAACCAATTAGAAAAGAGCCTACAAATCATACAACATTGTTAACTGACCCTAATTGTAGGCCTATTTTCCAACAAGCTAGATGTTTGGACTATTTTCTTAGGTTGACTGAATATAATGAAGCTATGACTTAGCAGTTTGCAAGGACCTTTGAAAATAATAAAGCTACAGTCAGGGGATTGTGAGTTGATGCGTCTGAAGCTTCCATTGTAGAGGTAATAGGGTTACCTACGGCTGGAAAAGGTTTCCCTGTGAAAGCCAATGCCATTGCAGCAAGGGCTGAATTCGTTCAACCAGGAGAAAGCATAGACTCTTCATCACAAGGTACCAAACATATTTCTTTACTCTGGTTATGGGCTTCTGTTGCTACTCACATTATTAAGTATCTAACCTGTGATGGGAGACAATCATTGTTGTATATTGTACATTTTAAACTTTTAAGTCATCTTTGTCATGGGAAGGTTGTAAACGTCTCAAATTTCCTGTTTAATCTATTGAAAAGAATGTCTGTCGAGTATAGGAGAAAAGGTAACTAGTCATCACTGTCTCATGATGGCTCAGGTGAAGAGAAGTCTGTCTATTCAGTTTCTTGACATTTCTTTGGAATGTTTTCTTGAGATCAACCACATCGATGAGGAATCCATGAGTAAAGAATGTACAATCAGGGAAAGGGGAGGAATCACTTGTAGCCTCTTCCCAATCAACGACTTCACCTACCCGTTGCCATGCCACTATTCCAGAGCACTTAGCTCCAAGTACTGATAACCCCGTGAGCAAACCTGCAAAGTCTCCTACACCTGCAGCTTCGCTAGTATCAACCCCTTTTCCAGAGCATTCACCCTCACAAACCTATAGACACACAGAGCAAAGTGAAAAATGAAAATCGTAGCCTGAAACTACCAGCTCATCACTCACAATACCTAAGACTTCCCGAAATCTCCCTTCTACTTCCAAGCCCACTAAAAAGAGAAAAGCATCTTCTTCCCCCTCAAAATCCAAAAAGAAAAGAAAGGTGACCACTCAACCACTCAAGCGCTTAGGCTGAGTGAAGGAGAAAGGAGTTACAAGAGGAAAAACCCCTCCTAAACAAAAGAAAGTGGTTGATGTGCAAACTGACACAGACTCAGAAAGGGAACATTTGTTTGTTAATAGGGAACAATTGAATGTAGCCCAATCACTTGTTATGAAAAATGATACAAAATTAGAGGAAGATGACATACATAGCAAGGAAATGACATCAACCTTCCCTGATATAGAGAACCGAGACTTGTCAACTTCTCCAGATTAAATCCAAACAGGAGAATTGTTGTTGGATTATGAGGAGAAAACATAGGGAAATATAGATGAGCTACAGGTAGCTCTACAAAAGATTGCAACATTGGAGAAATGGTTGAAAGAATATTAACAAAAGGAAACTTAGTTAAATGAGAGAGTTAAGAGATTGGAAGATTAGCTACATGTTACCAGCAATAGGGAATAGGACTAGACTATTTGGCTCAATTGGCCATAATAGAAATCAATTGGAGAAGGTTGTAGCTTGTGCAGTAGGAGGAGCAACAGGAAGAGGCTACACCATGAACTTTGTTAATTGTTACTTTGTAACTGTGGAGGAAGATAGAGGAAATGGGAAAGGAACAACATGAAATGAAGGAAAAGCACAACAAGGAGATTGAGGACAAAAATAAAGAAATAAGAAGACTAAAGTTCAAAACGGATAGGATGGCAGATATGACTATCTAGCTTATGAGATGCCGACCACCTACAAGGGTTTATGCCCTTTATTTACAAGAACAATATTTGAGTTTTCAATTTAGTTAGCTTTATAGTGATGCCCCTATTTCTCTTTTCACACCTAATTTATTTTTGACAGCCTACCAACAAGCTACCCCTGAGATGCAGAACCAATTATATGAATTTTATCTACATGAATTGGCTATTTCTTATGATACCAATTGGAATCCTCTAATTGTTATTGGGGATGTGCAAATAAAAGCCCTATCATCATTCATACAAAATGAGCATAGGAGAAGGATCTTTTAGCAGCAGTATAATGAGAGAGAGAAATCAATTCCTCTCAAAATCAGGGCAGAGGCCCCATATCCCAATAGGATAGTGGTAGAATGGATTAATCTTATTGAACATCCTGAGGTGGAAAGAAAACTCTTGGAATGCAGGTCCATGGACTATAAGAAATTCAAGGAATTAGCTGAGGGTATTGGTAAGGAGGCATTGAGCTTCTCAAGAGGTAGATGGAATGAGTTGACACCAGCATTGAAAAGAAAAGAGCCGAACACACTATTCAATTTCTTAGTAGCAATCACTAGGGCACAGAGGTATATCAGATCAACCAATGAGCATGAGATTACTTAGCTACCTTTGGTGTTTGATCCTCCTTTGCTCCTTTATCCAATCCCACACTGGCAAGAAAAGAAGACATCCCAATCAATAGAGTGGGCCAGGTGGAACCAGTTGGCTGAACAGAAGGGTTTCTATCTTAAAAATGATAGAGGAGTCATGGAACCCACATATTATAGAGAAATTACTCTCTAATATAATCAGAGGCCTTGGTTGCTTGAGGACCAACAACATGTTTAGTAAGGGGGTGTGATGAGGCTGTACTTTGTTCTATTTCTCTTGCTTTAGTTCATACTTTTTAAAGACATTCCCAGACTTTTCCATACATTGTCTATGCTTATAATTATCTTTAAGACACCGAAAGCATTAAGAATAGTACATGATATGTTGGTGAATGACTATGTGTGGATTAATGATTGTTCATAAAATGTGATAGTAATTTCTATTAATTTTAGTAGTTTGTGATGTATAAATATTATATGTTGAACTAACCCCTATGCAACAAGCACACGATTACATATGATGGAGACCACCTGTCAGCCTATAGAAAAGGAGGTGTTTTCATCTATAGCAGACAATGCAGTTACCTGCAGCTAAAGGAAAAGGATTCTAAATTGAGTGGGCATGAGTTAACCATAACTCCCCCCACTCCTCAATAATTTTCCCTTCAACAGTTGATGCATTCATGAATAATGAAGGAAGATCAGATCATGGTTTATGTTCTGTTTTCATTTATGACTGTCTTCATGATGATGAAGAAGAGTCATAGTGGGACTGTGATGTCTGATTATCTTTGTGGTAGTCAGTTTCCTATTTCTAGTCTGATTAGAATAATAATAATGTCTTCTCCTATGTTTGTGGGATAATGGACGAGTATAGGATAAGTTGCTTAGAAGTTTTATTCAATTAGGAAACACAAATCTTGTCTATACATATGTTAGATTTTGTATACGACAAGGAGATTAGAAAGAGATTGTATTGTGAATTTGTTATTGTATTATATTTTTAGCATTCAATAAAGAACACAGATTTGGATTCAGTTAATGATTTGTTGATACAAGCGATCTAGTTTAGATTATGTTGAGATTACAGTCACTCAAGCAAGGGCCACTTGAGGTAACTGTAGTTCTCTTATATGTTTATGTTGATTAGTTCATGTTGTTAGCTCATGTTTATGTTGATTAGTTCATGTTGTTAGTTTATGTTTATGTGGATTAGTTAATATTTTTGATCAACATTGATGGTTTAAGGTGATCACCAACTTAGTGTATAGATTGTTTTTCTATTTTTATTTACATAGACTGTTCTACCAACTGAGTGAAGTATTTATTATTTCTTAAACAACATTACATACTTGTAGTAACTATATTCCTTGCAAAGTAGAATTTGTTTCTATTTCCATAGTTTGTTTCTACTCACAACTTCTAGATTACAATTCAAGAATCCTTGACTGTACACATAGTATGGGCACCATCCAAGAAGAATACGATTCCCTAGTTTGACAATCTAAACATAACACATTATAGCCATTAGGTTGCTTAATATAGGATTTGTTAGTCTGTTGAGTTGTGTGCATGCCCTCTTTGCATCAATGTATTGGTTAATAATGGATTTCGACAATATCAACAACAAACTGATATATATTGAAGGAGAAAATAGAATAAGATATAGTTTTTAGTTGGTTTTTACATAGTTCAGAAAGTTGTAGAAATAGATACTCTTTGAATAGACTTTATTTTGAAATACTGGATTAAGGAAGGCAGTTCTTTTATCTTTTTGAGTTCTAAAATCTTTGTTTAGCCTTCAATTTTGAAGGTTTGGAGCAAGGGCCCACTCCCAGTAACAAATGGAAGGCTAGTATTATTTATTGCTTTCTCATATTATTGTAGATTCCTTAATTTAGTTTTTCCTAGTTTCATAGAATAAATCAGATTATTGTTAATTCAGTTTTGTTTATGTTTTAATGTCTGTTTCAACTCTTGTAGTCAGATAGAACATTTCAAGCATTGTACTGTTTCAATTCCTAGATTAGGTTTCCTTCACAATAGATAGTTAGAAGTATGAATTTGATTCAATAGGAAAGTTTCATTTCAGTCGTTAGTTAAGGACTGTTAATTGCTAGTTCCTATTGCAGATTGCCATGGACACAACTCTGGATTTGACAAATAAATATGATTAAATGCCAAGGTACAATGACCTTTGTCATTTTTAGAAACAGAGAGCTCCAAAGGTGAGATAGGTCTATTGTAAGAGGTTTCAGGAAAGTAAGAGGGAAAGTTGAGGGTTTGCAAGCAGAGGGGGATAAATCACCACCAAGTTGCAGTCTGTTTGAAGGCATGGGGGTTAAAAAAATTAGAGTCAGAGACAGTAGAGGGGCAACTGCAAGATCAAGCATCTGCTAACATACTAAAGGTTGCAGGATAACTTAAATTCTTGGAGAAATTTGAGGGTTACCAAGAAGACATTGTGGAAGAATTCCTCTCCAACCCAAAAAACAACCAAACATAAGTACGAGGGGTCACCATTCCTATCTTTGCCACCATCATCAATAGGATCTCTGGACTCCCAAAATAAGGTGCGAGGTTCTATCACCTGAAAACTCTATATACTGATTTAATCAAAGCTTTCTCCATAGATAATGACCTTGAAATACAAACACACACGAATAAGGGAGAAGTGAAAGAAACTATTAGAAACACCCTTCCCCAGCCATGGTAGTCCTTGGCTATTTGGCTAATGAAGTATTTCACTTGTGATGGCTAGTTCTCCCTAATATTAGGACCCATTATGAAGATGGTAATCTTTCTAAGGCATGGTCACACACACCCTGAATATAGGATCACTTTACCCAACTTCCTATTTTTTGCAATCACCTCATTAGTAGCAAAATATGAGTAGGGAAAGGGTCTTCTTAAACACCATGGTCTCATATACCTTATTATCAAGCATCATTTTATCTCCAAGAGGGGAGGGGTGGCACTATGGCAAGAATTTCTAGATAATACTCATAGGCCAAAGAAAAAGGGGTAGAAAGTAGCACTAGAATCACCATCCTCCACTCAAGAGATGGAGGAGGAAAGGCCAACTCCATCCACTTCTTCCCCATCTACTGAGAAGAAGAAAAAGGTCAAAGGAATTCTACAGGAATCATCTGCTGTACCAGGACATGAAGAGGCCATACCCGAGGAAGAGTCCCACAAAACACCCCATAAAGCAAAATGGAAATTAACTTTGGCTAAGGAATCCACCCTAGTATAGAAAAATAGAGGTTTTATAAGTTCTCCTCAAGTTTCAGAAAAGGGTAAGTGAAGAAGAAAAAGGAGAGGAGCCTACATAGACTCCCAAACCCCAAAAACATAAAAAGAAGAATGAGGACCTAACCAGTGTAGACACTCCTCCCATTTTGAGAAGGAGCAAAAGAGGGAGGGTAATTGAGGAGAGAAACCTAGAGATCCCTATTCCCCAAACTACCAAGGCACTTGAGGTTACATCTAGTGAACCTTAGACAATTTCTTTAGATTCAAAAGAAGAGACACCAACACTGAAGACGTAAGTAAAGCAAGTGCTCCAAACAAGCCAATGGAAAAGACATCAAACTTAGATGGAGAAAGAAACTACACTCCTTGCTAAGGTACTTGTTGGATTCAGAACCTTAATGACCCCTCCTAAGGATCAGGCTGGGCCATCACATGCCTAAGAGTCTGTTGAAGACATAGAAACAAAAGAAAAGAGGGAATCCACACATATGGAAGGGGTAGAGGGAGAAGAAGAGCAGGGTGGTTTTGAAGAACAAGGGGATATTGGAGTGCAGGAGATAGACATGACAGAGGGGTTGGAGACAAAAAACTTCTCCCGTCCTTCTGATCAGGATGATATTGAGATATCAAAAGAGAAACAACTAATGGAGGAAATTAATAACTTAAAGAGACAGTTGTGGGGTAAATAATTGTTTATCACAGACCTTAAAAAGGTCATGCAAGAAAAGGAATCAACTAAGGACCAAGAAATCAATGACCTGAAGGAACAAATGGGGAAGAAAGAAAATGTCATTGAGGCAAAATGAGCTAAGATTAAGAAGGATGTGAAGATAACATAGAGAGATATTCACATCTTTGATGTTGTCAAAGCTAGGGATAACAACATCACCTTAATCTCAGTCCTAATTGAGAAAATGCACAACCAGGCTTGGGAGTTGGTAAAGGCCAACAACAAAATTAATAATCAAGCAGAATTGATTAAAGAATTGGTTGTTTCAGTACCTACAAGTGATCAAGACACACAAGCTGACGTCTCTTTGAGGACATTTTAGCTGGATGTTCCTAGGGCATTGTTAAATTGGGAAAGTTGGTGTCAAGAACTGTTAGGTACAACTGTCATGATGCAGTTACAAAGGTCAGTCATTGTGATGACTAACAAAGTGAAGACCCTAGAAGAAAAAATAATGACAGTAGCAAGTCTCTCACCAGAAATACTCTCATGTGCACCATCCAGTGGTAATTATGTAGTGTTTTTACAAGAACGGATCTTTCAAAGGAAGCTCCCATTGGTTCTCTCTAACCTCACTGAAACCATAAAAGATGGGAATGATTTCCTTAAAGTGTATATGCAGAGTAGTGATGAAGAAAAGAACTTCCTCTATGAGTTGTTTTTGCATAATTTCTTTATTGAAGACCACACATTATTTATCAAACTTTTTGTAGGGGAATGCCAATTGGGGGCATTCATGTCATTGATGAAAAACCATCAAATATGGCACAAGAGAATGGAGGCATATATAGAAAAAGTGGTAGAAACAGGCCTATTCCTCCGAAAGGACTGCCCAAATCCCAAGGCTTTTGAAATCTAGTTCAGATTATCAATCTATTCTCCTAGAGCCAAAATTTTGCCCCTATACCAGTAGCACCTACAAGAATGTGTTATAGAGTTTGGTATGTTCATGCACACCTCAGCTGACCAGATCATTACAATTTATAAGAAGGTGGAATACCTTAACCCAGGATCAAAAAATGAGGGACATAATATCCCCAGCTAACCTTAAATGCTTCACAAGGAAGGCAAGGGCTATAGTCAAAATGATATATAAATATAAACAAGAATGGATAGGGGACACTTTAGGCTACCCTTAACCATTGAGCCCCTACCCATGTGGGCTGAACAACTGGAGGATACAAGGTTTCAAGAATGGCTAAATTAGATTAACCAATTAAGAGGGAATGTTAATACTCACATAAGAACTTGGGCAACCTATGAACATGAATATAACATCTCAAATAGGTTGTACAAGCTTAATAAATCTAGGCTGTGAGCAGTGCAGGAGGACCTGCAAATCCTCAAGCTTGGGGGGGATGATGAGTGGTAGGTAGTACTCATCCAAACACACCTTTTTGTTCCCTTTTCCCCATTTTCATGCACCACCTGATCTGTTGATTAAACTATGAAAGCTATGAAATCTTGTTTAATAATGTTAATTAAAGATGAAATGCTGAAGTTACTATTATGATGAAAATACTCATGTTTTAGATTTAAACTAACAAAATTATGTAGAAATGTCTTCTTTTTATCACAGGTGTCTATCTATTAGTTGAAGAAAGGTTTTTGGAGACTCCGGAGATGTTCCTAACTATCTTCGGAGTTGAGCAGAATATACACTACACAATGGTCCAACTTTTTCTAGGATGGTTGGAGGATCTTTGGAGTTGGAGTGGCAGGACATGAAGGGTTGCTGATCACAAAGACCTCTGGAGCTGTGTCCTAACGAGCCATATGGTGATCTCTAGATCTATTGTTAATTGCATAGAGTCTCCAGAGTTGCACATAACCTTTGAAGCTATTTCACTACCAGAATCTCTGGAGCTACTGTGAAGCTATGGAGTTTCACACATCAAGGCTAGGGTTTTTGAGAAGATAAATGCAGTGGTTCAGAGGGGACAAAATACAAATGCCATTTGATTTTGCATGAGTTAGGGACTTCCAGTAGTTCATTGTTTTAAAGTTAATTCCCTTTTTATCATGGCCTCCACGACCTATTTTATTAAAAATCAAAACTCTAGATTTAAGGACACCTTCAGTGTCACTTAAGTCTCTTTAAGTTCTGCATGGTTATACTTTTATTGTTAAGAAAAGTGTCTCAACCTTAGAAATTCGAAAGGTTATTATTCTTCCTAGTTTTGGTCTTTTCGAGTACCCTTTATCTTGAAGAATGATCTAGAACTTTCAAAGTTTCCAAAAGGGTTAAAAATGGTGGGACTTACTATTTTTAGTAAGTTTACATTGTTGAAATTAAGGAACACTGAGAGGGGGGGTGAATCAGTGTTTTGCAAAACTTATTATTATGTTCCTTTATTAATTTACCACATACATTCAAAAGAAAGAAGCATGAACTTAAGAATAGCAACAACAAGATCATCACACATGAACACCGGGATTTTTACGTGGAAACCTTGTTAAGGGAAAAACCACGGTGGGGGTTAACCCACAATATTTTATACTCTGTTAAAAGTATTACAAATGGGAAGGCACATGCCTTCGGGCACACTATCCAGAGCTCACTACTCAAAGGAGGCTCATTGCCTACAAGATTAATTACAAAGAGTTCACCGAAATACTTGAACTGAAGAATAGCATCTAACAATGCAAGATTACAGTTCCGGTTAGGCTCAATTTACTAACTTCACACACTTCATCTCTCACTACCCTGTTTCACTATTTGCCATGATCCAGACCTCAGATCTCCTTGCTTCACACTTGATACTGTTAGAATTAGGGCTGACAATTGAGAGGGGGGGTGAATCAGTTATCTTAAAACTTTAAAGCTTGCAACAATTAATTCTTCTTTACACCTTCGTAACAGAAAACATCATGTAAAAGCAGGAATCAATAACATATGAGCAGAAACACAAATAATACACTTGACACCATGATTTTTAATGTGGAAACCTGGTTAAGGGAAAAACCACGGTGGGGGTTAACCCACAAAGATTATCCTTTGTTAAAAGTATTACAAAAGGAGAAGGTACATGCCTTCAGGCTCACTGCCTAGAGTTCACTGCTCAAGAGAGGCTCACTGCCTATAAGAATGATTACAAAAGGATTATAGATTGTTTGAACTGATGAGTAGCATCTGCCAATGCAAGAATTCAATTCCAATTAAGCACAAAATACTGATTTTACACACTTCATCTTTATTCTTCCTTGTTTACTGCTCTGCCATAATTTAGACTTCATATATCTTCTCTTTCACACTTCTATCTTTCTTTTTACACTTACTCCATATTCGCATCACTATCACACACCACAATACTCAAATCCATCGGCTATATATATTCAATCTCCTTTCTGTCAGCCTTGTGAAGAACTTAACACACAATACAAATACTCTATTCAGTCGGCTGAGTCCATACACAAATAAAGATGCATACCAAAAAAAGCACTTGCATGTCACAATACATGTCATCCACTAACATTATATCCCATACGCAACTCACCAAAACACTTCTATTGGATCCGCACAGGGATCAAACACAAGTCGGCCTACTCTTCACTGAACTGTTCTGTCATATTAAGATCCGGTACTCAGATGCTTATAACTTTTAGTCCCCTTTTCATCAGAGGATAAAATATTGGATTTGGATTGTCTTGACATCCCTCTACACTCCCTCAGATCTGCAACACACAATGATTAACTAGAGATATCCGTTGGTCAAAATACTGAACTCTGCCATATGCTCTATTTCTGGCTCCCCAGACTTAGATAAATTCTCATTCTGACTACCATTAAGAACAAATTATGTTATATGGATGAGTGGAATAGTCTTAGTTGCCATCAATGACAACACTTGTCATGTGTAGTAGTGTCTCTTGCCAACAATCTCCCCCTTTGGCATTGATGGCAACACTTTGTGAAAAATGACTAAGTGTTGGAGCTACTCCCCCTTACTCTATACTTATGCTTTCCACTGTTTCCAAAGCTCCCCCTTTGCTGGATTTCTAATTTTTCACTTCTCTTCACTCCCCCTTTGACATCAATGGAAAAGTATGGAATCTGCAAACCAAAATTCACCCAAAAATTTGTATACAATGTCGCATATGTACAACCATTCCTTAAGTTATATTTACATATACTTGAGTACATCTCCAAAAATATTCTTCAACAGGGCCAACTCTGTATCCCAACTCTTCTTCATACTATTCAAAGATAAAATGTGGCCATTGAACAAAAATGCTTGTGTTTCAACCTTCCGGAAGTCAATGGGATCACCTGTTTGTGCAACAGTTTGGGCTTCTGTCACAACATTGAACATTGCTTCTATCTTAGGGGAAATCAGTCCCCAAAGCTCACCCATTCTTGCTTCAATGTTCTCCTTTTCTGTTGTCAACTTCTTTATTTCTTCCATCAGGCTGATTGCTTGACATTCCTTACTTTCCAATGATACTGTCAATGGATCAAAAGCTTGGGACATACTTGACAATTTCTGTTTGGAGTCCTTTCTTTTATCTTCTATATCCTCTATGACTGTAGGAGTAGATAAACAAAACTTATATACTGCCTCCTTCTGAAAGAACATTTTGAATACTCTTTATACTGTTATCTAGCACTAATCTATCTATCTCGATCATGCCTTTAAGTGCATTAAATCTTTTGCTATTAAATTCATTCTGAACTTTAACTTCTGTAGATTTTTCAAAGGACTCAAAGTGTGTACTTACATAATTCACAAGGTTCTTTAGATTTCTAGAGGGAGAGTCAAATGGATTCTTCTGGAACGTTGGCATTATCTTCTCCAATATATTGGATGCAAGGCCTAGCAACTCATTGTCCTCTATGTGAGATTTCAATACCTTTTCTCTTACCTTGGCTTGTGTGAAAGATGCTATCTTCATCAATTGGACCAGAGAGAAAGTATCCAGGTTGAGTGATCCTTGAATCAATTCAGGTTCATCAAACTCTATCATCTCTTTACTCAGAAAACTCTTCACTGCATCTGCAGTGTCTCTTGCCACAATTTCTGGACCACTTTCCTTTCCTTGAGTTTTCCCAGTGTTAGTATTAGGACTATTTTTCTTGGGTGCATCAACATTTGTACCATCTTCTTCTATTTTATCTTCCTTGCCCTTGACTTCTTCTTCTTTCTTTTTCTGTGGGTTAACTTCAGTGGGAATTTCTATTTCCATGTTTACTTATGTGTTAACTTTATCTATTTGATCCTAAGTATCCCTTTTGTCTTCAGCCTCTTCTGATTTCTAATCCTCTTTCTTCTCTGAGTCACCTTGAGTAGGACTTAGTGTCTCTTCATTGGTTTGCTCTGGAGGATTTAGAGTATCATTTTGGTCATCATTTCCCTCTCTAATCTTACCTTCTGAAGTCTCTTGTTCTGGAACTAAAGGATTGTCTTCCTCAACTTGTTTTTCTAAAACAATATAATATTTATCTTTATCTAGGGCCTTCTTCAAAATTTCCTCTGTTTCCTTTACAACTTCCTTAGTTTCACCAAGCATTAGCTTGTTCATCCGAATCTTGCTTCTGAATTTCCCCTTAACTTCCTTGAGGATTTTATCTGCTTCCCTTCTGGTCATTACTAGACATAGGGTGGAGAGGGCATATTCTCTGAGTTCTATATCTTTATCGTTGGCGGCTTCCTTCCTCATCTCTAGTATTTTCCTTAAACTTTTAGGTTTTTCTTGCAAAATTTCTAGTAGAGCTCTATTGAATTTATTTAAGTATAGGATGGTGGCATCCTCCAAGATTTTCTTATTTGCTTCATCAAAACTATCATAATATTTTCTGATAGGCCTTAGATTTCCATGAATAGTAATTGTTTTTACAATTTCATCAATAGTCATAGCAACCTTACCAGCCTCTTGATTTTTACTTGCCTTTTTGCTTTTGGAAGGTTGGTCCTCAGGAGCCCTTGAAGTCTTGGCTCTCTTAGATCTTATCTCTTTAACTTCTTCATCTATCTCCATCTCTTCATCATCTTTTGTGCTCACATACGTTCTTGTGGCCTTTGTTTTCTTTCTCTTACTTCCTTCACTGAATGGTCTATCTTCTGGTTTTGTAGGTTTAGGGGGAACAGAAACAGTAACAAAGCTCCTAGTAGTCCTTGGAGTGGAGGATGGTTCCACTGGAGCATCTTCTTGTTTCTTGTCCTACTTTTCCTTTTCAACCTTTTTAATTCTTTCTCTGTTTTGCTTCATTGCCTCCTTAGTTAGGCCAATGCTTTCAGCATACCTTTCAACTTGCCTCTAAACTTTTCTCTTGATCTCTGGTTGCCTAAGCTCAACATGCAATTTTAGACTTAGCTCCTTATACATTCCAAACCTTTCAATAGATGTGTCTTTTGACTTTCTCAGGAGATGTTGAGCATGCATGTCCAAGACCTTTTCATCAACCTCATAGCCCATAGGCATAATCCATACAGTTCTAGGTTCCACAGCCTCCATTAGGCACTGATCAGTGTCTACCATAAAGCAGATTTCATTCTCATACTTCTCAACTATTGATTTGGGGATTCTTTCCCTTGAGTGCATCATACTCTATTTTTTTTTAAAGTACCCCCAGATTGCAGTCTTTTGTGCACTTGAGTCTTCAATGCTATGTAAATGATCCCTTATTTGAATTGCAACTGGCCTGCCATGTGTCCAGTGCACACCTTGCACTCCAGGTACTTCATTCATGAAATAAAATAATAAGCATATAATTAAGGAACCATACTTGAAGGTGTTTTTTTATCCTTCTTGATTTTGCTCAGATTTTTAACCAGTTGGTTTTGTAGTAGCTCACATAAGTCATAATTTGCATTTTCCTTCAACATTTGATATGCTACATATATAGTAGTTCCAGAGACTGAATTCTCTCTGCTAGATTGATAGATCTTGTAGCTAATCACCATGGAAGCAAACTTCACATCCGGTTCTATAATGTCATTTATGGTCATAGCCCTCTTATTGAACTTTGCACCAGTTGCATCAGTAATAGTTTGGTTTTTCACATATTTTAACATGGGTAATCCACTGGTTGAGTTTAACCCAGTTAGAATTATGATAACATCCTTGGTAATCTTGAATGGTTTTAATAGCCATATGAATTCATCATGTATCCGGCTCAACACATATCGAAGCCATTCACTTTCATCAAACATCAGAAATTCAATCACTTGAAGAAAATGTTTGCTTTCCAGGGTTTCAAATTCTAGTTTCAACTGATAGTTATCATCCTTTAGATGATTTTTAAACAATTCAAGCAACTTTAGATTCCCAAATTCTTCTACATTGCAGTGGATGTATGCCCTAATATCTTCAACATGCAGTACTCTGTTGGGACATCGGAGAATGCACCTAACAGTTCGATTTCGACTGACTTGTAAGGATGCTTCTTAAATTTTGGACGAGGCCTTTCAGTAATGTCAACAACAAGAGGAGTAGCTATCTCAATAGATTTCAGATTCAAAGCTTTTACAGAGAAGTACCTTTTTCTTCCACGGGGTTAGGGTTGATCAATTGCCAGTTGAATTCACTTTTCATGCTTCAATCTCTGGATTTGCAGCTCAGATGCTCTTCTTCTTGTTTCCTTCGAATGCAAAGTGATTTAAATGCATGACTAAGTGACCTTTTATCCTCTGCAAAACCTAATTTGACATTGTAATAAATGTGTTGCCCTAACTTCATCTGGTTACTCTGTTTCTTGAACAATTTTTCATGAATCACTCTACAAATTTCCATATCAACATCTTTTCTTCCAGAAATCCTTCCAAAAGTTCTGAAACAATTCAAAATATCTTCTCTCATTGTGCTAGAGCCAAGCACCCACTTACTGGCTGGGGGAATTTGATTTTTAATGTAGTTCCCCCTGAGCTAAAGCTCCAAATTCAATTTTTGGTGGAATTATCAACACTGGATTCCGGTGTGGACCCATTACTATTATTCACAACATTTTTCTTGACCCATGTCTTGCTCATTTCATCCTGGATTTCATTCACATCAATTTTTCCCTTGCCTTTGTCTTGTCTTTGCTCATCCAGTTTTCTGTTTATCGGACCTCTTCTTTCATTATTCTTGCTTCTTCAGAATCTTGCAATATGACCAGATTTATTGCAATTAAAGCACACAACATTTCTTTGCTTATGTGCTTGATTTCCTCTTGATCTGCACTGATTAGCCATGTGTCCAAATCCATTGCAAGTAAAGAAGTAACCATTGAAAGAGTTTCCATTTCCTCTATTGTTAGAGTTATTCATTATCATACTTTTGCATTTATTTGATCTATGACCACACCTCTTACACTTGAAGCATTGACTGGAGAAGGATGGACCATTTTGATTTACTCTGCTTCTACACTAAGTAGCTATATGACCAAATTTATTGTAGTTGAAACAATTGCCATTGAAAGATGAATATCTTTTAGCATTAAGCTATCTTACCAGAGGTCTTCTAGGTCTATTTCTCCCATTCCTTGGTTGAAAATTTCTTTGTTCGGATTCAGAGCTTTCACCTTTCTCATATCCAAGACCATGCTTGTCATCAACCTTTTTCTATCCTTCAAGCAGTGCTTCAAGTTTAGCTGATCTTATCTTGAACTTCTCCTTGTATTCATTTGCAACTTCTAGGTCATGTCTAAGAATGACAATTTGCCTTTCAAGTTCTCTCTCATTATCTCTGCTTTCTTGTAGATCAGACTCTAGATGGCCAGCTATTCTATCCAATCTGCAGCATTCTTCAATTCTATCTTTTAGAGTTTGATTTAGGTATTCTTTAGTCTTCTTCATTTGCTCAATTTCTTTGGTTAACCTCATTACCCTAGATTCCATCTCATGTTTTAGAACATAAACTTCTTTTGTCAGATTCTCACATTCCTTTGTCTTTTCTTCTAAAGCCTCATTCATGCCATTTTCTTCAGTAAGATTAGCTAGATGAGAAGTAGTTCCTTCCTTTTTTCCATTGATTTCTTTAGTTTATCTTTTAGCAAGGTAATGCAATCATCAGCATCCTTAAGGTTTGCTTTTAGATAATCTATTTCTACTCTGGACCATTCAAGATCTTCTAAAGCCAATTGAAGTTGTTCTCTGAGTGAACCCATTGAAACTCCTTCCCAGATCCTCCTCAAGCTGTTAGGCTTCTTTCAAGGAACCTTTCTCTGATACCAATTGTTGGAATTAGGGCTGACAACTGAGAGGGGGGTGAATCAGTTGTCTTAAAAATTTAAAGCTTGTAGCAATTAATTCTTCTTTACACCTTCTTAACAGAAAACATCATCATGTAAAAGCAGGAATCAATAACATATGAGCAGAAACACAAATAATACACTTGACACCATGATTTTCAACGTGGAAACCGATTAAGGGAAAAGCCATGGTAGGGGTTAACCCACAAAGATTATACTCTGTTAAAAGTATTACAAAAGGAGAAGGCACATGACTTTGGGCTCACTGCCCAGAGCTCATTGCTCAAGAGAGGCTCATTGCCTACAAGAATGATTACAGAAGGATTATAGATTGTTTGAACTGATGAGTAGCATCTGCCAATGTAAGAATTCAGTTCTGGTTAAGCACAAAATACTAATTTTACACACTTCATCTTTATTCTGCCCTGTTTATTGCTCTGCCATAATCTGGACTTTAGATCTCTTCTCTTTCACACTTCTATCTGCCTTTTTGCACTTACTCAATATTCACATCACTATCACACACCACAATACTCGAATCCATCGGCTATATATATTTAATCTCTTTTCTGTCGGCCTTGTGAAGAACTTAACACATAATACAAATACTCTGTTCAGTCGGCTGAATCCATACACAAATAAAGATGCGTACTAGAAATAACACTTGCATGTCATAATACATGTCATCCACTAACATTATATCCCATACGCAACTCACCAAAACACTTCTATTGGATCCGCACAGGGATCAAACACAAGTCAGCCTGTTCTTCAATGAACTATTCTGTCATATTAGGACACGGTACTTAGATACTTATAACTTTTAATCCCTTTGTCACTGGAGGCTAAAATCTTGGATTTGGATTGTCTTGACATCCCTCTACACTCCCTCAGATCCGCAACACATAATGATTAACTAAAGAGATCCACTCATCAAAATACTAAAACTCTGCCATATGCTCTGTTTCTGGCTCCCCGGACTTAGATAAATTCTCATTCTAACTTCCGGTAAGAACAAATTATGTTGTGAATGAGTGGAATAGTCTTAGTTGCCATCAATGACAACACTTGTCATGCATAGCAGTGTCTCTTTCCAATAGATACTTCCACCCATCACACTTATCACATCATATTCACACATCCATACCTCAAAATGATCACACCAATCGATCATATATATCTGCAACATGAAATTACATCAATTGCAGTCAGCCTCAAGAAAACTTAGAAACTTTTTCAAGATCACTATTCTGTCAGCTAAATTCATGCACAAACATCAACGCGGACCAAAACTTATGTATTCAAGTCATCACACATGTTGGCCAATACCACTGTATCTCATAAATTACTCAACCAACCATTTCTCTTACAAGGATCAAACACCAAGTCGGCCTGTTCTTCACCGGACTTTAATTGTCTAACCAAAACCTGATACTCAGATGCTTGTAGCTTTCAATCCCTTCATCACTGGAGGCTAAAACTTTGGATTTAGGTAGCCCTGACATCCCTTAACATTCCCTCAGATCCACAACACAATATGATTACCTATGGAGAAATGCGGACCAAAATACTGAACCCTATCATATGCTCTGTTCTTGTCTATCCGGACTTAGACAAATCTGCAACCTAACTTTCAGTATGATCAAATTATACAATACGGATGTGTAAGATAGATTCAGTTGCCATTAATGACAACACTTGACATGCCTAGCAGTGTCTCTTGCCAACAATCTCCCCCTTTGGCATTGATGGCAACACTTAGTGAAAAATGACTAAGTATTAGAACATCTCCCCCTTACTATGTACACTTGTGATTTCCAATGCTCCCCCTTACATGAATTCCTCATTTTTCACTGCTTTCCACTCCCCCTTTGACATCAATGGCAAAGGATGAGATCCACATACCAAAATTCACACAAAACCTCTATGTACATAGGCACATATATACAAACAATCCTTATGTCTTGTCTACATGAACTTAAACACATCACCAAAAATGTTTTTCAACAGTGCCAATTCACTATCCCAACTTTTCTTCATGCTATCCAAAACTGAAGTATGACCACTGAATAAAAATGCTTGTGACTCTGCCTTCTGTACATGAGTGGGATCACTTGTTAGGACAATAGCTTGAGCTTTTGTCAATGCATTGAACATTGTTTCTAACTTAGGGGAAATCAGTTCCCGGAGTTCACACATCCTTGCCACAATGTTTTCTTTTTCTTTCACCAATTTCTTTATTTCATCAATCAAGCTAATTACTTGACATTCTTGACTCGCCGCAGATACTATCAAAGGATTGAGATACATTTGACAATTTTTGCTCGGACTCCTTTATTTTCTTCTCAATATCCTCTACAAATTTTGGCCAAGATAGAGAAAATTTGTACACATCTCCTCCTTCAGTGAGGGCATTTTGAATACTCTTTACACTAGTTTCAAGAACTAATCTATCATAACTAATTATTCTCTTTAATTAAGCAAACCTCTTCTCATTAAATTCATTCCGGACTTTAACTTCTGCTGACTTCTCAAAAGATTCAAAATGAGTACTTACAAAGTTTATTAGACTCTTCAACTGACTGGAGGGGGATGCTGATGAATCCTTCTAAAATGAAGGCATGATTTTCTCCAAAATCCCAGATGCGAGATCAAGCAACTCACTGTCTTCTATATGGAACTTCAAGATTTCCTCTCTGGCCTTAGCTTGTGCAAAAGAGGCCAACTTCATCTTCTGTACTGGTGATAGAGTATCAAAATTTATTGTACCTTGTATTATATCCAGATCTTCTGCAACTTATTTATCTTTCTCCAAAATTTCTTTCACTGCTTCTACAGTGTCTCTTACCCAATATGATATTTCAGTTTTATGCTCTTTAGGGCCTGCATCTCTTCCCTTTTTGGAGTCAACTACATTGTCTTGCTTATCATTTTCATTCTTTTTCTCTACTTCTGCTTTCTCTGCATCATCAGCAGAGGCATCCTTCTTTTTATCTTTATCAAAAATGTCTTTTGCATTCTTTTTCAGAGGATTTTGTGTATCCTCAGCAACAACATTATTATTTTCCTTCACCATCTCTTCATCTCCTTTATTTAATATTTCTTCTTCCAGAACAGAGATATAATCTACCTCAGCTTGTTGCTCATTTTTCTTCAACTCTTCATCATTCAGAATGGATGTATCATCAGCATCAACAGGTTCTTCAGTGACCACATAAAAAATATTCTTGTCCAGGGCTTTCTTCAGAATTTGTTTTGT
This sequence comes from Cunninghamia lanceolata, assembly GCA_027924645.1. Taxonomy (NCBI): domain Eukaryota; kingdom Viridiplantae; phylum Streptophyta; class Pinopsida; order Cupressales; family Cupressaceae; genus Cunninghamia; species Cunninghamia lanceolata. The sequence continues at coordinate 11,120,184 of BSBN01000524.1, forward strand.
TTCTTTGACCACTTCATCAATGTCTCCAATCATTAGCTTATTCACCTTTTTCTTGCTTCTGAATTCATCTTTAACTTCTTTGAAAATTTGATTTGCTTCCTTCCTAGAGATTACCAGACATAGACTGGACAAAACATGTTCTCTTAGCTCCAAATCCTTTACTTTAGTAGCTTCTTTTCTCATCTCCAAAATGTCTCTTAGACTCTTAGGGATTTTTGAAAAAATTTCCACAAGTGCTCTATTAAATGTATTCAAGTACTTAACAGTGGCATCCTCCAAAACTTTCTTGTTGGCATCATCAAGGTTGTCATAATATTCAGTCATTGGCTTTAAGTTTCCATCTATAGTGATTTACTTTATGATGTCTTCCATAGAAGGAGTAGGCTTCTCAACATAAGCCTCTGACTTATGCCTTTTACTTGACTTTTTGCTTTCAGAGGGCTTGTCCTTAGACACTTTAGTAGCCTTAGTGCCTAAGGCCTTCAACTCTTTAACCTCACCATCTAACTCAATCTCTTCTTCATCATCCTTCTCCACACTGACATATGACCTTTTGCCCATTACTTTTGTCCTTTTTCCTTCCTTATCGGTAGATTTTTCTTTGAATTTCTCTGCAATAGGAGAAGGTGATGCACCGGAGGTTGAACCAGAACTCCTAGTAGTCCTTGACTTAGAAGGGGGTTCTACTAGAACAATTCCCTGTTCCCTATCCTGCTTCTCCTTCTCAGCTTTCTCTATCCTTTCCTTGTGTTGTCTCATAGCTTCCTTTGTTATTCCAACACTTTCTGCATACATTTCAACTTGCCTTTGGACCTTTTTCTTAGTTTTAGGTCTTCGGGGCTCAACATGCAGTTTCAAACTAAGCTCACCATATGTACCGAATCTCTCAACTGAGGTATCTTTTGGTTTGCTCAGAAGGTGTTGAGCATACATTTCCAGTATTTGTTCATCAACTTCATGCCCCATGGGCATGATCCATACAGTCCTTAGTTCAACTTCTTTCATCAAGCATTGATTTGTTTCCACCATGAAACAAATTGTATCCTTGTACTTTTCCACCACAGACTTAGGGATTCTTTCCCTTGATTGCATCATATTCTGGAAATTTTTGAAATATCCCCAAAGAGCAGTCCTTTGGGCATTGGAGTCACCAATATTGTGCAAGTGCTCTTTTATTTGTATGGAAACAGGCTTGTTACTAGTCCAATACAAGCTTTTCATCCTGGGCAACTCATTCATGAAATAAAAGAACAAGCACAAGACCAACGTACCATACTTGAATGTATTCTTCTTATCCTTCTTGATCTTGTTTAGATTCTCCATTAGCTAGTTTTGCAATAGCTCACACAAGTCATAGTCAACATTTTCTCTTAACATCTGATAAGCAACATAAATGGCTGTACCGGACATTGAGTTTTCCCTGCTGGAGTGGTATATCTTATACCCAATCATCATAGATGCAAATTTGACATCCAGATTAGTTATATCATTTATTATCATTGCCCTCTTATCAAATTTTGATCATGTAGCATCAGTTACAGTCTGATTCTTCACTGTCTTTAACATCGGCAGTCCATCGGATGAGTTCAATCCTGTTACGACCTTGATGGCATCCTTAGTGGTCTTAAAGGGTTTCATCAACCACATAAATTTAGCATGTATCTAACTCAGTACATATAGACCCACTCGTCCTCATTGAAGGACGGGAACCCAATAACTTGAATGAAATGTTTGTCTTGTAGTGCCTTATACTCAAGTTTAAGACCATAAATCTCATCCCTTAGGTGATTCTTAAACAAATCTAATAACTATGAATCCCCAAACTCATCTATGCTAGCATGAATGTAAGCCCTAATATCTTTTACATGTAACACACCATGTAGAACATCAGAAAGGGCACCTAACAGATCGACCTCTACAGATTTGTGTGGATGCTTTTTGAATTTAGGTTGGGGCCTTTCAGTGATGTCAACAACCAATGGAGTAGCCATATCAAAAATCACAAGTTCAAAGCTTCACAGAAAAATACCTTTTTCTCGATGGGATTAGGGTTAGCTATCGAATTCACTTTTCGCACTCCAAATCTTTGAGATCTTAGCTCAAGCACTCTTCTCCTTGTTCTCTTCAAATGCAAAGTGATTCAAATGTTGAATGAATGACCTTTTATGCTCTGCAAAACCTAATTCACCATTGTAATAAATGGTTTGCCCTAATTCATCCAGTTACACTGTTTCTAAATATAGTCAATCTTCAATTACTCCGCAATCAATCACATTAGCTTCTTTTCTTCTAAAATTTGCTTCAATAGATCTGCAATAGGCTTCTTTATCTTCATTCATCATGCTAGATTTAGGCAACCACTTACTGGAAGGGGGAATTAGATTTTCAATGCAACTCCCCCTGAGCTAGAGCTCCTATTTCAATTCTCAGAAGAATTATCAACACTGAATTCTGGTGCGGACCCATCACCATCATTCATTATACTTTTCTTCACCTATGTTTTGTTCATTTCATTCTGGATCTCATTCACATCTACTTTGCCCTTGCCTTTATCTTGTCTCTGCATATTCTGGTTTCTGTTTACTGGACCTTTTCTATCATCATTCCTGCTTCTACAGAATCTTGCAATATGACCGGATCTATTGCAATTAAAGCACACAAGATTTCTTTGCTCATTTACTTAATTTCCTCTTGATTTGCACTGATTAGCCATGTGTCCAAATCTATTGCATGCAAAACATTTGCAATTGAAAGAATTGACTTTTCCTCTGTTGTTAGAGTTGTTCATCATCGTACTTTTGCATTCATTGGATCTATGACCATACCTTTTACAATTAAAGCATTGACCGAAGAAGGATGGACCACTTTGATTCACTCTACTTCTGCACTGAGTAGCTCTATGACCAAATTTATTACAATTGAAACAATTTTCATTGAAGGATGGATACCTTTGAGCATTAGGCTGTCTGACCGGAGGTCTTCTGGGATTCTTTCTTTGATTTCTTGCTTCACGATTTCTTTGACTAGATCTAGAGTTTTCACCTTTCTCATATCCCAGACCACACTTATCATCTACCTTCTTCTTACTATCAAGCAGCACCTCAAGTTTAGCTAAGCTTATCTTGAACTTCTCTTTGTATTCATTTGCAGCGTCTAGATCATGTTTGAGAATGACAATTTACCTTTCAAGTTGTTCCTCATTATACTTGGTTTCTTGTAGATCAGACTCTAGATGGCCAATTATTCTATCTAATCTGGAACACTCTTCTATTCTTTCTTTCAGAGACTGATTCAAGTTTTCTTCAGTCTTCTTCCTTTCCTCGATTTCCTTGGTTATCCTCATCACCCCAGATTCCATCTCATGTTTTAGGACAAATTCTTTTGCCAGCTTCTCACATTCCTTTGTCTTCTCCTTTAGAGCCTCATCCATGCCATTATCTTCCTTCTGATTTACTAACTGCTGAAGTAGCTCCTTCCTCGTTTCCATAGATTTACTCAGTTGCCCTTTTAAAGTTTGAATGAAATCCTCAGCATCTTTAAGGTTCTCTTGCAGTTCTTTGACTTTTGCTCTGGATTGATCAAGATCTTCTAAAGAAACTTGAAGTTGTTCATTGATGCCATCAGAATACCTAAATGAACCCATTGAAACACCTTTCCAGATCTTCCTCAAGATGTTAAACTTCTTCCAAGGAACCTTGCTCTGATACCAATTGTTGAAATTAAGGAACACCGAGAGGGGGGGTGAATTAGTGTTCTGCAAAACTTATTATTATGTTCCTTTATTAATTTACCACATACATTCAAAAGAAAGAAGCATGAACTCAAGAATAGCAACAACAAGATCATCACACATGAACACAAGGATTTTTATGTGGAAACCTTGTTAAGGGAAAAACCACGGCGGGGGTTAACCCACAAGATTTTATACTCTGTTAAAAGTATTACAAATGGGAAGGCACATGCCTTTGGGCACACTGCCCAGAGCTCACTGCTCAAAGGAGGCTCACTGCCTATAAGATTATTTACAAAGAGTTCACTGAAATACTTGAATTGAAGAATAGCATCTAACAATGCAAGATTACAGTTCCGGTTAGGCTCAATATACCGACTTCACACACTTCATCTCTCACTACCCTGTTTCACTGTTCTGCCATGATCCAGAGCTCAGATCTACTTGCTTCACACTTGATACTGCCACACTTTGCACCTATCATGTCATATTCACACATCCATGCCTCAAAATGCTCACACCAATCAATCATATATATCTGCAACATGAAATTACATCAACTACAGTTGGCCTCAAGAAAACTTGGAAACTTTTTCAAGATCACTGTTCTGTCAGGTGAATCCATGCACAAACATTAATGCGGACCAAAAATTATGTATTAAAGTCATCATACATGTTAGCCAATACCACTAGATCTCATAAATTACTCAACCAACCATTTCTCTTACAAGGATCAAACACCAAGTCAGCATGTTCTTCACCGGACTGAACTGTCTAACCAAAACCTGATACTCAGATGCTTGTAGCTTTCAATCCCTTCATCACTGGAGGCTAAACCTTTGGATTTAGATAGCCCTGACATCCCTTAACATTCCCTCAGATCCATAGCACAGTATGATTACCTGTGGAGAAATGCAGACCAAAATGTTGAACCCTATCATATGCTCTGTTCCTGTCTATCTAGACTTAGACAAATCTGCAACCTGACTTTAGGTATGATCAAATGATATAATGCAAATGTGTAAGATAGATTCAGTTTGCATCAATGACAACACCTGACATGCCTAGCAATGTGTCTTGCCAACATACATTTGACCTCATATTGACCTAAAATTTTCCCAGAAGGTGTGGAACAACTAAGGAAACATCTCGGGTGAGTTTCGACTCAAGATCATACCTGGATCGCGAGATATTAAAGTTTATATTTTTTGAAAACTGTCGAAAAATTTTCAAACTCAATTTTGAGGAAATTAGAGGTCCCTAAACATTCTAAAAATTGTCATAACTGATAAAGTGGGTTACAAGGTGATAGATCTCTTCACAAGCTTTCCAACACATAAAATGGTTCGTCAATTGGACACTCGGATCAAAAGTTATGACCTCCAGAAGTTGGACCTCCTATTTTTGGGAAATGTCAAAACGTGTTGGGCACTTAAAGGAGCTATAAAGGGGAGGGTTACATGTGTTGGTGTGTGTTTTGGCACATCACAAGGCATCTTTGATTGGAGATAATTTGGGCACCACTTTTGGGTGGTTTTAGCTCATGGTTTGGTAATTACCAGTAATAGTTTACCGTATTGTATCTCCTATATATCAGGAGCTGGAGATGGAGGTTGTGTGTAATAACTTATAGATGTCGAGTTAACTCTTAGATCTCTGGTTGGCTATACTCATGTGAAATTTTGCTCTGCAAGTATATTGTAATCTTCTTGATTCCTGAATAATATATTGGGCGGCTTTGGAGTGTGGGGTTTTTTACCTGAAAGGGTTTTCCCCATGTATATCTTGTGTTGTGAGTTTTGTGTTTGCATTTGAAAATTGTTATTATCTTTCTGTTAATGTGCATCTTAATATATAACTATAAAAGTAAAAATTTGCATAAATCTTTCCTCAGTAGATCAGTGTAGGAAGCGTTTCCGCATACCTTGCTTCCTTTCATTTATAGAGGTAGTTGCATGTTTAGTTTTAGAATAAAAGATCTTTTGTATCTCAAAATGAACTGAGAGTAAAGATGGCAAACTTCAAAGATATGATATCAACAACAAACTGATATATATTAAAGGAGACAACATAATAAGACATAGTTTTTAGTTGGTTGTTACATAGTTCAAAAAGTTGCTGAAACAAATACCCTTTGAATATACTCTATTTTGAAATACTAGATTAAGGAAGGTGGTTCTTTTACCCTTTTGTGTTCTGAAATCTCTATTTAGCCTTCAATTCTAAAGGTGTGGAGCAAGGGCCTACTCCCACTAACAAAATGAAGGCTAGTATTGTTTATTTCTTTCTCATGTTATTGTGGATTCCTTAATTTAGTTTTTCCCGCTTTCATAGAATAAATTGGATTCTTGTTAATTCAGTTTTGTTTCTGTTTTAATGTTTGTTTCAACTTTTGTAGTTAGATAGATCATTTCAAGCATTGTATTTTTTTAATTCCTAGATTAGGTTTCCTTCACATCAAATAGTTAGAAGTATGAATTTGATTCAATAGGAAAGTTTCATTTTAGTAGTTAGTTAAGGATTGTTAATTTCTAGTTCCTATTGTAGATTACCATGGACACAACCCTAGATTTGACAAATAAATATGATTAAATGCCAAGGTACAACAACTCTTGTCACAAATTATAAAGAAGAATCCTCCCTTAAATATAGGGAAAAGGGATGGTAAAATACCCAAAAGGATAGTTACCATACCTTTACAAAAAATTATCTTTTTAACATTAAATAAATAAGAAGTATTCAATATTTCATTATTTTATTAATTGTTAGGAGTGTTTGGAGAAAGTTTTTATAAAGCATCAAATAAAATAAGAACATTACAAATATTATAAGGGTTTGACCCCTAATAATATTATGTTCTAATACTCCCCTTAATGTTAATAGGGGCAAATCCTATTAATTTTTATAGAATAAAAAATGAAGTACCCCAGTGACGTAAGTCTTCTTGATAGGGATAAACAAGGACACAAATATATGCCAAAATGAAGATCATGTATTCCAGATTACATGAAGGTCATCTTGTCATAATTTATAATCTTGGTGTTCTTAGAAATGCTATATATGAGGTCTTCTAAAGATTTTTTTTGGAGCTTAAGACTCCTCAAACTAGCGTCCCCCAAGTTCATTACATAGTGCCTATAGGTCCTATATAATACAATGCTTGTACAAGTGGAAGATTTATAGAGAGAAGAATTACAATAAGCCTGAAGAACTTATACATATAATGCCTAGAAGTATTGTTTTATGCCTTTTAGGTCTTACATCTAGAGTTTAGCTAGTAGGAAATGTCATTTTCATGTGCACCCCCCTCAATGACAACTCCTTAAGGCCAAATATTGATTTGAATTTGTAAAATTTAGTATCTGTTAAGTTACAAATTGCATACCCTTGCAATTTCACACTATATTTTGTCCTTGCTTTGGTGTCCATTCCTTTAGTTTGTTTGTAGGCTCATTTTAGCCCTTGCATTAGCCTTTTTCCTTCCCATGGTGCTTAGGCTTTGTTTCATTTGTTGCCTTTTCATCAAGTTTCATTGTCACTTTGTGTTATCCCTGTGATGTTCTAATGTCTCATTGTTTTTGAACCCAAACTTTCCAACACTAGTGCTTTATGTGGATGTTCGCATGATGCGCTAGCGTCTCACAATAATTTCTTATTTGGTAGCCATTTCTAAGTGTTTCACCACTTGTTGCCTTCCTAGGTTAGTGGTAACAACTCAGGAAGATTCCAAATGGTTCGTCAACCTCTTCCTCTTCCCTCCTCTCTTTTTGAATCAATCTTTTCATTCTTTCCTTCTTGATTCTCTTTGCAACTTTCTTGCTCTCTACAACACTCACGCAACTCTCTCAAGCTTTACATCTCTACAGTGCTCCTACAACATTCTCCTTCATCTTTCTTGCCCTCTTGGCTTCTTAAAGCCCCTTCCAGGTGATATTATTCTTGTTCTTTTTATTGCAAGCATTTATTTTGTTGTGCCCCTAAGTGTTGGATTTATTGCATCTTTTATATAGTTTAGACTATAGTAGATAACAAATAAATATAGGTTAGTTTCTAGTTAGTAAATAATAAATTCTAAGAGTTAGTTTGTTGGGAGTTATTCCTGTAAGTAGGTTAGTTGGTTTGATATGGGAAATGTGAGGCTATATAAGCCAATGTGGAGCATTGTAAAAAGTAATCCAAAAAGTTAATATATTATTTTATGTTTTTGATATTTTTGTTCAACAATGGTGTAATTTGCATTTATTTATTTTTCTCACCATTTCAATATGGTATCAGAGCAACTTGAAAATGGGCCATGAGAAATTTAACAATAGAAGTTGATCCAAATTGCTGCTATTTAAAAAATTGGAGTTGCAAAGGCTAGAAAGAATTCAAGTTCAAGTTTACCATGTGTTATTTACTGGTAAATTGTTATGATTTTAGAATGATATTTTTTTATAACAGTTTAATGCAACCTCATTAAAACTGTGATGTTTTACTCATTTTACATTAAAATTTAAAAATTTAAAGTATTTTGGAAAGATAATGACAAGAGGAATAAAACCCAAAAATGTTGGATATTGTGAGTATTTTATGAGTAGTTTGATGCAAAAAAGTGAGTAGCGAAATAGTGACGTGAATTCATCTGCTGTAGTATTTTCTCTCTCAAAAATAACAATTCAAGTTGCAAGTTCTAAAGATGTGGAAGATATAAGTAGTTAATTGTTTTGTACAATAAAGTAAAAACATTTTACTGGTTACTTTTTACAAATTTTCTTAAAAATAATTTGCTTTTAAGTGATACATTTCAAAATAAAAGTAATTGAATATTTATCAATAATGAAGCATAGAGAAGTTGGTGATAATGCTCGTTGTTGGTAATTTGAACATTGGAGGTTGTTGGTTTAAAACTCATAGTGATGTTTTTATCACACTATTTTTGTGTTATGAATTAGAGTTGATAGTTCTTCATTGAAGTCTACAAAATTATTTGGAGTGATAAGATGTTTTTTTTGAGAGAAGGTTTTTATTTTGAATATATTTTTTATAAGGAGTTATAAGAATCTTTTTTTATATCACATTGTACAAAGGTACGATTTTGGTTGAGCCCAACACCTTAAAATGATTTTTTTCATGTTATCTTATACTTAGACTTTTGGGGCCATCTTTGTTACACCTAACAAGGCCTTCAAAGACTCACATGCTTGTGCTATCAAATAAATCAATGAAACATCAAATGGATAAAGTGTAATAGGTCAAAATTGGAGATAGGAGGTCTATTGTCATCTCAAGCTAGCTTCTCGCTCAGAGATGATACTTTGCATGTGAGAAGCACAGTTTTGATCTGGGTCCTTTAATGGAGCAAGGGGGGCTTGGCAATTATTGTGGGTGTAGTTGGTGTATTCACCTTGGTGTATTTCCTTTTGTACATTAGAGGAGAGATTTGGTTCCCATAGCATTAGAGGAGGGATATTGACACTTTCAAAGGAAATTGGACTCTCAGAGGAGGAGAGTTGTTCCCTGAAGGAGGGATTTTGACACACTCAGAGAAGATGTGGACTTCTGAAGGAGAGTTGTTCTCTCAAGGGATATTGAAACTTTCGATGGAAAGTGGACTCTCAAAGGAGGAGAGTTGTTCTCTCATATGCAACACTAGAGGATGGATTTTGACACACTCGATGGAGTTATGGAATCTTAGAGGAAATTTGTTCTCTCATTGTGCATGGAGGGTGGGATTATGTTCTCTCATGTGGTACAAAGGATTTTGTAGGTTTGACGGTCAGGAGATCCACTGGTGAATTCGGTTTGGTGTTTTCTGGGTGAGTGAGGAGAATTGGTGGATAATTGAGTAAGTCTCAATCCATCAAAGTTTCTAAAAGGGGTTTTGTGTTTAGTCCTTGCAGTGTTCCATCCTTTGTTCGGATTGTTGTAATAAGGGGGGACTATTGGATTTATTAGATTTTTCATATATTTTGGACTATAGTAGATAATAAATAAATAAATATAGGTTAGTTTCTAGTTAGTAAATAATAAATTATAAGAGTTAGTGTGTTGGGAGTTATTCCCATAAGTAGGTTAGTTGGTTTGATATGGGAAATGTAAGGCTATATAAGCCAATGCGGAGCATTGTAAAAATTAATCCAAAAAGTTAATATATTATTTTATGTTTTTGATATTGCTATTCAACAATGGTGTAATTTACATTTATTTATTTTGCTCACCATTTCAATATTGAGCACATTGGGATCATCACATCCTTTCAATCTTTCATTTTAGTCATTGTTCTTATTTCTAGATGCACACTTAGATTAAGAACACACACTATTTTCTATCTATCTATCTATTGGTTGTTGTGGAGGTAGAAATACCAAAGCAAGGGTTTGACTTGAAGGCAAACCCCCAAACAACCCCAACATTTTCTCTTTTTTCAACTACAGGTACTTGGGAAGAATTCAACCGCATGAAGGTTTGTTGGTTTCTTCCTTCCTCTTGTTATTTCAATACTTCATTTGATTAGCTAGTTTATCTTTAATGTTTCCTTTTTGTTTTTATTTGGTACCTTGTTGATGTGTTCCCTTGTTCTAGTTTTGTAGGCGAGGTGAATTACTAAGTAGATTTCACACTTTCTAAGAATTGTTCATATTTCTGAGTTGTACGGATGATAACGCTTAGCGCAGATGTCTGTGCAACATGATGGCATCTGGACAATGGATTCCTTTGTTTGGTTCTAGGTTCATCTCTTTGTCCTCTTATCATCTTTATAATTCATTTTTGTAAATTATTTTCTAATTTCTTATATGTTAGCATTTTCCATTCTAGCACATATTGAATGTAATGTAGAAGCAGTAGTTTAATTTTTATGCTATAGTATCACACAATGGTCTTGTAAAAATATCTACAACTTGATCTTAAGTTTGGTATTATTGAAGATGAATATCTCCATTTAAGACTTTATCTTGAATAAAGTGAGCTTGAACTTCAATATGTTTTGATCTTTGATGATAAACATGAGTTTTGGTAAGTGCAATACAACTTTGATTATCACATAGGAGTTTGGTGCTAGAAAAAATTATTTGCATTTCTTCTAAAAGATGATTTCTAGCTAAATAACTTCTTTAGCCTCTTTAGTGGCACTTCGATATTCTACTTTTTTAGAGGAGAGTGCGACAATTGATTATTTTTTGAACTCCATGTTATTTCACTTGAACCAAATTTAAACACATATCTTGAAGTGGATTTCCAATCTATGGAATCCCCTACAAAGTTAGCATCATAATATCCATATATTTGTGCATTTTTAGTACGAGTATAATAAAGACCAAAGTTAAGAGTGCCTTTAATATATCTTAAAATACATTTTTCCATTTTCCAATGTTGAACATAAGGTTCTTGCATGAATCACAATACTACACCTATTGCATAGGTAATGTCAGGATGAGATATAGTGAAATAAATTAGGGTCCCTACTAATTGATAATGAAGAGTAGGGTTAAATTTTTCACGGAGGATGAGAATCAAGTTTAATACTAGTTTCACTAGGTATGATAGTTGGTTTACAGTCAAACATATTAAATTTAGAAATTAGATTTTGAGCATATTTTGCTTGAGATATAACAATAGATTGGTGATCTTGAAAAAATGACATGGCTAGGAAATGATGAAGATAACCTAAATAGGCCATTTCAAAGGTAATATTTAGTTTATGCTTGCATTTGTGAATTCAAGATGTAAGACTGCTTGTGATGAGCAAGTCATCTACATATAGGACAATGATAGTAATCTGATTATTTTCAAATTTGAAAAAAAGATCATTGTTAGATTTATAATTAGAAAATCTCAGGTTTTGAAAGAAATTGTTTATTTTGGAATACCAAGCTCGAGGAGCTTATTTGAGTCCATAAAGAAACTTTTTGAGTTTACAAACACAATTTTCTTTATTCAGTTGTAAATTTTTTTTTTGGTTGATGCATAGATGTTTCTTCTTACAGATCACCATTTAGGAATGTATTTTTACCAGCCATTTGATGAATTTCCCATCCATTTTGGGCAGTAAGGGCAAGGAGTAAGCGAATAGTGCTCATTTTTGCCATTGGAGAAAATATTTCACCATAGTCTATGCCATGCTATTGAGAAAAACCTTTAGCCACTAATCTGGCTTTATATTTACCAATCTTTCCTTGGGATTCATATTTAATTTTATAGAGCCAATGATAGTTTATAATGTTTCAGTTAGAGGGTGGTCGAACAATCTCCCAAGTGTTATTTTTGATAAGAGCATTATATTATATTTGCATGGAATTTTTCTAATTTTGATGTTCATTTGCTTCTTCAAATATTTGGGTTTCAATTTTATATAGTATCATTAAAGCAACATATGTATGTTGGCTTCTAGTCATTTTAGGAAGAAGAGAAAGTTCTACACTTGAATCTTGAATTAAGGATTGAACCCACTTGGGTTTTTTGGAAGGTGGATTAAGATAAGTGTCTAAAGATAGTTGATCATTTTATTCAAAAGTAGAATATTCAATAATATTATCAATAGAATGAAAGATATGGGAGATTCTAGGATGTGAACATTTCGACTTAGAATAATATCCCTTTTGGAAGGATCATAAAGTTTGAAACCTTTTGTTTTTTCCTCATATCCAATAAAAACAATGAGAAGAGGTGAAATCAATTTTTTGTCTTTTTTATTTAAGAATGAGAATAGATTAAAGGACTCCCAAAGATTCTAAGATGAGAGATATTAGGTTTTTGATTTGACCATTTTTCTAAGGGAGTTGAGAGATGTAAGGATTTTGTAGAGACTCTATTTTAAAAATATATAGCAATATTCATAGCTTCAACCCAAAGGAATTTAGGTGCACTAGAAGAGTGTATCATAGATTTGTCCATTTCTGTGATGGTTCAATTTTTCCTTTCATCTACACCATTTTGCTAGAGAGAATATAAGGAAGTTAATTCTCTTTGTATTCCACATAAAGCACTACAGTTGTCAAAATTTTTACTTATGTATTTAGTGCCATTATTAGTTCTAAGAGATTTTATTTTATGATTAGATTCATTTTCAACTAGGTCTTTGAATTCTTTAAAATTTGAAAGAACATCATTTTTATTTTTAAGGTAATACCCCCAAATCATTCTAGAATAATCATCAATAATTATGAGGGCATATAAAGACCCATTGAGAGAGGCAACTTGAAAGGGCCCCATTAAATCACTATAAAGTAATTCTAAGGGTTTAGATGAAATTTGATCATGACTTTTTTTAAAGGGTAAAGTATGTTTTTTACCTAGGAGGCATCCTTTATGGGTTTCTAATTTATTCTCAATTTTAGGCAATCCAGTTACAAGATTATGATGAGACATTCCATTTAAGCTCCTAATAATTAGATGTCCTAATCTTTCATGCCATAATTGTGTTTCAATTTTTTCTTGAATAGATAAACAATTTTCTTTTGAAATTTTATTAAAAATAAAAAGACCATTTTTTGAACACCTTTAGCAATAATAACTTTCTTTTGATCTTTGATGTACCATTTATCTTTTGTAAGATAAAATTTGAAATTGTCTTTAGTAAGTTGAGAACATGATAACAAAATTTTCCTTAAATTTGGAAAAAATAGTGCATCTCAAATAGTTTCATTAAAAAATTTAGACTTTCCCATTCCTTCAACTTTATCACTAAATCATCTCCTAAGTATATTTTTTCATTACAAGATTTAATGTCAGATAAAATATCATACATTTAGGTCATATGTCTGGATGCTTCACTATCAAGAATCCGTTCATCATCAGATGAAGCAAATAAAGCTATATGTAAGGAAATATTATTATTTTGATTTTGATTTGAGTTTCTTTTATGATTAGGGTTTTATTTTTATGAAATCTTTTTTTGTTTTAAAATAACAGTCGATTCTTGTGTGACTTGTTTTACCATAGTTATGGCATTTGATAGGATTGTTTTTATATGATTTGTGATAATTTTTAGAATGATTAGATGATTTGAAAAATATTTTTTTTGCTTTCTTTTTTTTTGAAATGTTTTTTTTCTTTGTTGACTTAGTAGGGCTTCTGATGCTTTTTCTTTGTAATTAAAGTTTGACATTACTTGCTCTTCTTGAATAAGAAGAGCAGAGAGTGTTGATAAATTAGGAAGATAATCTTTGTTTTGATATTTATAATTTAAAATAGAAATAAAATTCTCAAATCATTCATGAATGTTTATTTGTATTGTAAAATATAGAAGTTTATCTTTTATTAGGTCACATTTCTATCCATCCAATTAAGATTTGATGTTTTTGATTTTAGCAAGGTAATTTATTACTTTTTCATCTCCTTTCATAGGAGTTGTAAGAAGCTCTAATATTAATTTAATAATTTTTGAAAGCCTAGATCCTTCATGCATAGATTCTAACAAATTTCCAAGCTTCAAAAGGTGAATCTAGGTTTTTAATATGCAATAAAAATTCATCTCCAATAAAATTGATAATGCTTCTTGTGATCTATTATTGAAGGAATTTATAAGATTGGGGTTAATATTTCTACCTGTAGGTTATTTTTCCTTACCATCGATAATGGCCCATATATTCTTGGCCATGAATTCTGCCTTTATCTTGATTTTCCAGAGAGTAATTGTTTATGCATAGCATGTGTGCTTTGTCGATTGAATATATGTGACCCCATCTAAAAGAATTTGTAGAATTTGAATTGTAGAACAATAAAATTGTTTAATTAAAACATATATATTAGTGCCTATGTACGAGTAAATGCAAACATGCAAGAACAAGCTAAACTAATTCAACCTATTCGTTTACATCTACATGCAACCTTGTGATAAAGCAAAGGACTAGTTAACCTAATGAAAACAACAAAGTTCTCACCAACACCAATCTTGTTGCACCAAGCTATGGTGGATGTTCTCAGGGATTGTTGATGAGGAATGTGGGTGTTCCTACCAGTAGCATGACTTTGCATTCCAAGGAGGATTGATAATGGCTTGGGTTGAAGCCAATTTATAGATTTTTAGGTGAGTGGAGGGATGGCTAGGATTAGTTTTAAGGATCAAGGGTTGAGGATGATTGAGAGGATTGGAGTGATGAGGAGCCTCCAAGTGGCACCATGTGATAGGTGCACATGGAGGGGTCCAAGATTCAAGGAAAATCAATAGTTGAGGGTTCCCTTGGAGAAAGTGGATGGAGAGGATTGAAAGAGTACCTTAGGGGTACTTTAGAGTATGGGAAAATCCTTGACCCATGTCTATGTACAAATCAAAAGGACCCAAGTACACTTTTGTACCTTGTGTAAGGTTTGAATGGATTGATCATGTTTAGGGTTGTGCAAGTGGATGATTAGTTGAGTAATTGATTTTAGCCAACTTAATGAAAAGTGGACAAAATAGGGAATTAAATAAATATTTGAATTTATTTAATTTTTGGGATGGGATGAGATGAGCTTAGATAAATAAATATTTTCATTTATTTATCTAAGGTTGGACTATAGAGGAAGGTTAATTAATTGAATAAGTAGTCCTGATTTATTCAATTAATTATAGGGGAATAGTGATGAATAGTGATTTTATTAAGTAAATAATAAAAAATATTTAATTAATGTTGGGAGGAAAATTGGGATAATTAATCAAATAAATAGAATTTATTCAATTAATTATAAAAGAAATGATCGAGTGATGTTCTAATGAGACGTTTTTATGTGTCTATATTTTGCTCCTCTTTGAGATGGTGTTATGATAGTATCATCATTTCAAAGGAAGATAAAACATAGTGCTTGGTTGGATGACAAGAATTTGATTTTGGAAGAAAATGATTGGATTAGAGATGATGCCCTAGCCACTCAAAGGGGGAGTGATGAGGAGAAATGATGATAAGGATGATTATGGCCCCTTGAGAGGATAGGCACGTTCAAAGAACATCAGTGTGTTCTTGAAATGGATGAAAAGATGCAGGACGAAAAATTAGAGGATTGGAGGATTGCATGATGATTAGATAGAAGAGGTGGAGGGTTATATGACAGGTAAGGAAATGATGCATAAATTAGGATGAAAAGATTGGAGGATAGGAGAGATTAATTAAAAAGGATAGAAATGATATAAGGATGAATAGATAAGGATGAAAAAAAGAGGATGTGAGTGATTTCATTGGATGGGGTGGAATGATTCATCATGCTATGTTGGATTGAGAAACCTAGTTTGATATAGCATAAGATGTTATGCACCAAGGTATAAATAACCAAGGTGATAATGTATCCCATGCATAGGACTAACTCACAAAAGCATCACAAGAAAATTTATTCCATATAACACCATGATATAGAAGACCATGATGTCATTATGGCAAGTAGGTTGTAGGGACTGACGAAGATGCAAGATAAAATGATAATGCACATAAACAAGCAAACAAGCATGCACAAAATGATACAAAGACAAACATGATGTTGCCCCTAGTCAAACTAAAAAGCCAAAGATTAATTGATTGATGATGATGGATAGTGTTGTTTATGTGGGACCGATATATCCTAAAAACAACATGAGGATTGGAAATGATTATTCCAAAGATGGTTGGATTAAAGTTGATCAAGGCTTGTAGCAAGGTTGGGAATACGATTAATAGATGCATTTAGATGGTTTGTGGAGATTACTTAGTGAGCTATGTGTGGATTAAGATTTTCTTACAATCTTTAGATTGCTAAGAGCATTAGATTGATGGAGGGATTTCATTAGATTGCATTTAGATAGTTGTTTGCTTGATGCCACTTGTTGATGATGATTTTAATCACAATCAGACACAGATAGATTTTTCTACAATAGAAACCCCTATCTCTCTTGAAAGATAACAAATCTAGGAAGAATTTGTTATCCCAAGGCTCCAACAGTCAGGTCTTGACATGCTTTTTGTCACTCAGGGTCATTGTATTGTTGTTTTCACATGGGGACTTACATAGGCTGCATTTAATGTTCTTGATCCAAACAGATTGCTGCAAATATCACTATTATCCTACATGATCTGCACTTATTCTACATATATATCACTAGATTTCCTCATTAGAAGATAAAATTTGAGTAGATTATTTTATATTTAAGATAATTTTGGTCAGTTCTTCTGAAACTATCTCTATTTTACTGAACTTTGATCAATTCTTTGGAAATCACTTAAAGATTGTCTTTAAACTAACAGATTTACCAGTATCTATAGTTACTTCCTTAAGATTTGACATTATTTGCACTTATTTGATATAATTTTGGAAATAAAAAACAAAAGATAAGGTTTGAGAGAAAATAGTTTCTAAGAAAGCTAAATTCCGAACAATCGTAGACATACACCTTGTCAAATTCATAAATCAAAGAAAAATCTACTTATACTTCAGCAATAATTCCATAGCTACATATAAGAGATGCAAATCTTCAAAGGAAATTGATAAGAACATGATAAGATTCAAATGCACTCCAAGAGGATGCAACAATTTGATATCTCATCACTATTCATCAATGTATGATCACTTAAGATTTACAATGTAGGAATGATCAGTAGTCTTCGATTCATCAATTTGATCAGGCTATACAAATGTTCTTACTGAATGAGAAAGAACCATGAGGGATACAAAAGTTACACAAGTCTTTCACTTATGCATTGCAAGTTTCAACAATTCAATCTCCCATTTACAATGGTTCATATGCCTTTTATAGAACAAGGATCCCAAATCAGTTACAACAATCAACGGTTTAGATTACACTTCAAAAATAATGGTCAGGATCGATGGCACATGAACGCCAGTTGGCATTTGGAGTGGATGACAGATGTCATTAAGGAATATTCCTCTAATGGATTCTAACATCTTCAATATTTTTAATCAGTAGCCTAGCGAGACTTGACTCTACACTATGTCATCTACAATCTAGATATTTCACCCATGTGGCATATGAATCAAGGTGCACCCTTATCTAGATGTCTTCATCCAGATAATCAGCCTTCAACTTTATCAGGACATCCGGTTTGGACAACTAGGATTTGTCCTCATGTGGGTATTATATTTGGACCATTGGTATGCACCTTCATTTGGATGTCATTATCTAGACATCCTATTTGGAAAACTGAGAATAAAGAATCAAAGAATCAAAGAATATATAATCAACCTCACTCAATATATGTACCCATGTCATCCTATATGAATTCCCCTCCAAATATCTTAGTCTTGTAGATGCTAAACAAAATGGATGATTTGATAATCTCACCCCTATCATATGCTTGCGCCTTGTCCTTAGCAAAAAATTGGGCCTCCAAATGGTTCTAGATATCTGCCAATCTGTCAACTCTTGCCTGAAGCTTCCCTTTGTACTCAACTTTAGAGTACTTGTCCATTACTTCATCCATTGTTCCTTCAGAGAAGTTAGCCACAGGATCCATCCATATATGTGCAAAATTGCTCTTAAATTGCCCCAAATCCTTAGCTTGATCATACTTATCCCGATCGCTAGGCAACTATCAAATCATCTTGTCCAAGATTTCTACTTCTTCCGTCAACATATCATGCAACTTCCTGTTTATCTCCTCATCTTCATGCCGACATACCTTCAATAATTTCATCTCAAAATTGAGTTCATTGTTCCATGCAGGAACTAGAGGGAGGGTCTTATCTGTGGCTATCCCTTCCTTTAGCAATATGCTACCATCTATATCCTGGATGGAATTGAGTCTATTCCTTATTTTCTCATTCTCCCGAATCCTCTTCGCAACATCCTCCTAGAATTTGGTGATCTTTTCTCTCATGGACACAATGGCATCCCAATTGGCTACAACAACCTTTATTACATTTTCACTATCTATCATGAATGTCTTAAACCAACCCTCCATGACCTATGCAACATGTTTATTTTTATCCAACTTAGTCACTTGATCCTGAGTAACTAAGACCAAGATGGAGGTCATATTTTCCACTTCTTGCTGCCCTAGTGCAACGAGCCCCTTGATGAAATTCTGCAATTGGACAATTTGTCCTTTTAACTCCCTCTTTCTTTTCTTGTCCTTCACCATTCAGGCTGCAGCCATATCAACATTACCCTGAATCTCTTCAATTTCCTTCTCCCTAGTGGTGTCCCAAGTTGATGGTCTAGACCTGGTAATCTGCCATCATCATCTCACCCTTGTCCTTTTGGACTGATGGAGTGGCTAACTGGACGATCTGAGATCCAGATGCATCTCTCCTTATGGAGGACATAATCCTGACCTTTCTTTTTGGCCTTATTGCTTCCTTTGCAAAAGTACTCTCGAAATCAAGAGGAACAAATTGAACTAGATGAGGATCCCAGATCTTTGTAGCTAGCTAGTTGGGAATGCCTGTATCCAATTGGGTCACCCACTACTAAGGAGGCTCAATGTGAACATCCTCTTCCAAGAGTTGTTCTTATTGCTCTGGTGCAACTCTTTATTTTGGTCTTGATACTGACCATTTTGGACCCGCTTTGCATGTGCCTCATCTACAGGTAGTATGCTAACATCCAGTTCCTTAACAGGAGGCAATCCTTTCTCTATGTCAAGGATATCTAGTTCTCCTTGCATCGGCTTTTGTTGTGGTCCCACCTGTTCAACTAGATGTTCATCTTTCCCAAGATCATCTCCAACAACCTATGCCATGTAGATATCCTCCTCTAAGGCCTTCAGTTGCTCTTGAGGAATATTCGCATGCTCATCATGTGGCTTATCCAGATGTTCTCCTTTCGGGGTTGCTACTTGTGTAACTTCTTGTAGTTTGACATCTGTATGTAGATCTTTGCCTGAATGTCTTATTGGTGTGGCACATCCGGATGTGGAGTGTCAAGTTGCATATCATCCTAATGCAAGACTTCTCCTTAGATATCCTTTTTCTATGGCACATCCATATATTGAATGTTCTACTGTGGAGTGTCCACTTGTTGGTCTGGTGATGCAGAGACAAGAGGTGCAGATGGAACCGATGTTACCTCCAGAATAGTGCTAATGTCTATGCTATCTATCACCTTGTCATCAGTCAGGTCAACCACCTCTGTCAATGAGACATGCCAAGGTCCGACTGCCTATTGTTCTTTCAACTCCCCACCCTTCTCTTGTTTGACTTGGATGTACTCTTGTCTCCTCTCTTCCTTTTGTTGTTCCACATCCACTTGCAAATTAAGAGGAACTTCTTCTATTTCCTCTATCTCCAAGATTCCTGGGATGGTGCTGTAGGGATAAATGTTGATGTTTTTCCCTTTACTTTTCTCTTTCCCTTTTGCAATGCCCCTCTCATCTGAAGTGTAGGTTGGGGCTCTTCATCTGATGTATCCTGGGTACTTGGCTAAGCCACTTCAGCTGCCACAGGCATTTGCACTTGTGATGGTTGGCCAATAAATGTTATTTGTGTAGCCTTCAAAGGTTGTTCTATAGGGGAGGAGCAATTGATGTTAAGCTAACACCTTCTGTTGTTTCTTGAGAGGACGATCTTTCTTCAGCCAACTTGGCTTCCTATACCCTCCTCTTAGGAACTAAGAAGTCTTCAAAATTGTCATATATGACCCTCTTCTTCCCCTTCTTATTTGGGTAGGTGATAGCTACCTCTTTATCCTTTAGTTCCTAGATGTATTTGTTCAACCATGTTTGGCTCATGTCCAGGATTGGCTTAGTTATGACATCAATGGATGTCTCCTTTCATTGCGACCAATCTAGATCTGGTAGGGTCTCATTATACACTTTGATGTTATTGTAACTAGGATGTAGGACAACCTAATCATCCTCCTTTACCTGAGGAAGTACTTCAAATGTCCCTAATGTCCTCATTTGCTTAAGCATCAGCCTCTGATATTTTCTTTTCCTGACTTCTTGCTCATCCATGTAGTTAACCTAGTAATCCTCGATGTGAGGTCCATGCTGTTACTTCTTGTCAACATATTTCTCCATTCTATTATATGGATCAAACCTCCTCTTCAAGTAGAATGGCTGCAGGTTGTACAATTGGATTTCTCTTTCACAGGACTTTGCTTGTACCAAAGCATGACATTGGTACCAATCTATATTGATTGGGAAATCTATATTCACTATGTTATTCTTTGCTTGGTACACCTCATAAGGCTCTACCATCTACCTTGCCATTTCTATTAGGACTAGCTTGTTTGTTGGGTATCTTGGCAACATATAGCGATGTCCAACAAATCCCTCCATTTGGATATATGTAAATGTGGGAAATTGGATGAACTAAATTCCATGTGCATCTATTATAGTTGTTGCATCTATAGACAACCTTTTGGCTCGGTCTCCTTCTATCATCTGGACCAGCCACACGTAGAATGTGTCATTAACCCTTATATAATGCAGGTAGGATTGTTTCCTTTCCAGTTATGGGTAATACTAGTATACTAGGCTTTCTCATGTTGATTGCCCAATTTGCCTACCTTGTCCAATCCATTGAACTGGGAGCAGACTGCACATGAGTACACCATGTAAGAGGTCGTGAAGAATGACCTCTTCTTCTTAAATGTTATTATCCACATGTGAATGGTGCCATTGATAGCCTGCACCCAATGCAACATCTCCAGATTCTCCTTGACCATCTGGATGGGGACAAACATCCAGGGCTGAAATTTCCCTAACTCCTTTAATCCTAGCATCCTACTCAGCACGCTAATCATGTGTTTGACTTCATCATAGAAGTCATTTCTATAAAGGTTCTTAGGCATCTTGGAGACTGCCTTAGTCTTGTGAGCCAACTAGGATGTGAACATGATTTTGTTGGCCACACCTTCACCTGCTGCATACTCTGCAGTGAACCTACCCTTCTCGAACTTGGTCATCTGCGGCTGCATGGGAAGATTGAAAGTCTTGGCAATGCCATCTGGGGAAAGGTCAGCAAATACCCTGCCTTGATTGATCACCCTCTGGCTCTAGACGTTGTAATTCCTGATGCACTGGATAACTAATTCTTGTGCCTCCATTGATACTGGGAAACTAGCTGCCCTATATAATCCACTGCTCAAGATATTCTGTGTAATTGGTCCTGCATTGGGAGCCATGATTCTCTGTTCAAATGTTGCCAAGTCCACATGCCCCATGCTGGTGTCTAAAATGATGCAAAATCTTGGCCATATCTCATTAGTGTATCTAGTTGATTTGAATTCCTCTTCCAGATCTTTGAGTCACTTTACCATTTTACCTGCGATACATCCAAATAAAATGAGAATTACCCTAGTTTAAACATCTAGGACGTATATACATTCTTTCTTCTCATTAAACCCTATTTTTTGATGCGTTTAAAATGAAAAAAAAGGATCTACTCGTGTTAAGAGAACTAAATCCAGTCACCCCTTAACTATTATCATTTAAAATCAACTTAATTTACCAACATAACTGCGATTAGGGCATTGGTACATACAAGATTGTCATGTATTTTCACCTTTTATATGATTATGTGTGTATATACTGTATGCAGATTTCCTGGTTTCCATGATCCTGACATCTAGTTGATAATATCCGATTCAAAATCACCTTGTAAATTAGCTCTATAAATTAGTTGTGTTCGCTACTTAACTCCTTAATCATTCTACAAATTTTTCCTTTTAATCGCTCTGTAAATTTCTCTTTAATCACTGTGTAATTGTAAAAGTGAGAAGGATTTTGCCTTTTAATATGCAAAAGATCTAATTAGGGCAAGTGCATTGAATGCTCCGGGGTGGTAGATATGCATTTATGTTAACTAGCAAAAGTACGTCATACACAACTAATTAAAAATTTTGAATTTTAATTGCCTTTTACCTTATCCCGTTGTGTATTAATGTTTGGACTTAGTACTGACTAGATGTTTGACTGTGGTGGTCATCTGGATGTGGATGTTTGTCCTATCTGGATGTGGGTTACTATGCTTTCAAGGATCATGTTCAGATAAGTTACATATCTAATTAAGAGGATGATGTCATGTTTGACCTATTAATACTCTATTTGTACTTATCGGGATCTAGATGTTAATGTCCCACAGATCAGGTTCAGATTAAACATCTCGTTGTCATCAAATTGTCATGTCAGGTTCATAGTGACATAATGTACATCTGGATATGGATTTGGATATTGATCTAGATGTGGATATTTGAGATTTGGGGTCATATCTGTTTGGAAGGATCCAGTTAGTACTATTGTTGGTCAACTAGATGTTTTGACTTTTAGAATGATCCGAAAGTGGACACAGGATCAGGATGTGGATGATTAAGCGTCTAGATATCTTGTCTGGTTAGGCTAGTCAATGGTACTTGGATTGGAATATCAAGATGGTCCATATCGGGTTAGATTGGATTTAAAGCTTACGACGGGTCTGGACTTAGTCGAGATGTACATAGACTAGACAAGGATTGGGATGTGGATCACTAACCCCATCTAGATGTGGATGTTTAAGTTTTAGTGATTTGGTTGAGTCTAGATATCCTATTTGACTGAAATATCTAGTTGACCGAAACATATAGTTGGAATATAACTTGCGTATATCAACATATTTTCAAAAAATTCCAAAAGTGACCCCACTTAAGTTTTGATCCTCTATCCACCTAATCCCTTTCCTGGGATAGGTACATAATATGGGATTTACATCAGGATCCATATATGGACACTGGATGTCCGGTTGGGTTAAATGTCCGGTTAGACCAAAATATCTAGTTAGAAATACCTGGTGAATTTGAGCGAATTTTCTAAAACTTCCAAAGGCAACCTAAGTTTAAATTCAGTGCTCTTTCTCCCTAAGATCTCATCAAGGGTAATTATGACTTGGGATTGTTGATTTCTTGTTTTCCACATTTTTACCTATACCGCTAGAACAAGACCAAAACACAACAAGGAACAACCACAAAAAGTTGGGGTCCTTATTTTGCTAAGCAAAATGGGGTGTGTTGTGAGACTATACAACACCAAGACAAGGGGTGCCAAGTTGAGGGACAAATAATGGTGGAGGGGATGATTAAAGGATTATCATGAGTGGATGGGATAGATGGGGGATTCACAATGGATGGGTGGAGGGGTTTTAATGTGATCTCCAAGGAATAGGTTGCGTAGGAATAACATGGCCCACTCTAGATATGCCTCGTGTGATAATGCACTGTGATGTTTGGGATGCTAGGATGATTTGCAAAGGATTGTGTATGCCAAGGGATGTCCAAAGCATGTTTTAACATGGATACCCCTATCCTTGTCAATATCGAAGGGTGAATGGATGGGATATGATGGGGTAGATTAATGGTTGAGAAAGGGTGATAAGTTAGGTGAGGCTTGCCCCCAAGTGTAGGGTGCTCTTAGATAATGTATTATGCATGATGCCCATGAATGGGATTTCATCATAGTACTTTTCCAAGGCACCGTTAGAATGGCTTTCACCGTTGGACATTTTTTCTCTTTATTTTTTTGCTTTTTTATTTCTTTTGATATTTGAAATTTATTTTTATTTTTTATTTTTCACTAATTTTTTATTTTTTTTTTGGGGGGGGGAGGTGGGATGGGATGGATTTGTATGTGGATTAGAATTGGGATGGAGTGGACAATTTGATATTTGAATGGGTAGACCCAAGCATTTATTTTCATGACAAGGTGATAGTATCCCATTTTGAATAGTTGTTGCACATGGACCATGTCGATTCCCATCACATGTATAGACATTGGGAGAAACCTTATGGATGGCTAAGTTTGTTGTTCCAATGGTAAACATGGTACCATCACAGATCTAATATTGTAGAGGATGTTTCCATGGAAAATAAAGTGGAAGTTAGGTTGGATGGAGGACGAATGAATTATGCAAAAGTGTGGATTAAAGGGATGTGATTATAGATATATGTTGGATAATGGATGTGATTATGAAAGGATGGGGTGATGGAGGTGTGAGGGAATATCATGGGGTTGAGAGGAACCAATACAAATAGTGGTACACACCACGAGGGATTTGGAAGCTTTTGATTTTGAAAGGGGATTTTGGTTGTGTGGGATTGGGATGTATGGAGATGCTTGATTTATGATTTGGGTATAAATATGGAGGAGTTGTGGATTATTGATTTGGGGATTTATGGACCCAAATGGACTTATGATGGGTGGATTGTTGATTTGGAGATTTAGGGATGGGAGGGGATTATGATTTGGGAATGGAGTGGGACTCTAGGAATGCAAATTTGGATGCTTTACTTGGAATTTGCAAAAGTGTGGATTAAAGGGATGTGATTATGGATATATGTTGGATAGTGGATGTGATTATGAGAGGATGGGGTGATGGAGGTGTGAGGGAATGTCATGGGATTGATAGGAACCGAGAGCAATAGTGGTACACACCATGAGGGATTTGGAAGATTTTGATTTTGAAAGGGGATTTTGGTTGTGTGGGATTTGGGATGTATGGAGATGGTTGATTTCTAATTTGGGGATCAAGATGGGGGAATTGTGGATAATTGATTTGGGGATTTAGGGAACCAAATGGACTTATGATGGATGGGTTGTTGATTTGGAGATTTAGGGATGGCAGGGGATTATAATTTGGGAATGGAGTGGGACTCTAGAAATGTAGATTTGGATCCTCCACTTGAATTTATTATTGGTTTTTCTTGGGGACCCACATTGTTGTTGTTTTTTCTTTTGTATTGATGGGCCTTTATGTCCTTGTAGATTGATTTGGATTTTGGATTAGATTTGGATTTAGTGTTGCATGTCGATGCATGGTGACATGATGATCCTTAGATTTTGGTGGGTTTTTTGATTTATATGAGGAGGCATCCAAAGTGCTTCTAAGGTTAATGATGTGGTCCTTTGGGGAGGTATCATCATGGAATCCCATGAGTTTGGTGATGGTTTCATCATTTTGAAATAAGTCTGTAGACACCCAAATTTGTCCATGTCTTGCAACACCTAGTCAAATACATTATTAGAGACATCATGTAACATTTTGTCCTAATCCCACTCCTAATTCCACTTATCCAACTTTCCAATTAATTAAATAAATCCTATTTATATAATTAATTTTCCATCCTAATTCCATTTATCTCACTAGCCAATTAATTAAATAAATTTCATTTATTTGATTAATTTCCCATTTATCCCACTAGCCAATTAATTAAATAAATCCTATTTATTTAATTAATTTCCCACATTCCATCTAATTTAAATAAATAAAATATTTATTTAAACAAGCCCTCTCCCATTTTCCAACTAATTCAAATAAAATATTTGAATTAGGTCCTCACCTTTCATCTCATTACAACACTTGTCCACCTCTCAATTGAGTCATGTGTGGCAGTACAACTTTCATTTAATATCCTTCACATGTCGAAATAATAGGTTAGACCTATTCTCCTTCACACACTTGTCACATGACTACAACTCCCTCATGGAGTGGGAAAACCTAATCGATCCTAGCCATCCACATCATTGAAAACAACTTGCGATCTCAACCATCAATTCAAATCAGCCCTTTCCTATAAATCAACCCTCTCACAAGCCATTTGCATAATGCATTGAGTTTCAAGTATCCTTATGCTATCAAAATACCATTAGAGCCTTTGCATCATTCATCCTATGCCATTGTTATGCTGCTGAAATAGTGAGCAACCAACATTCCCCCCACAATCAATCCTTCAAAATCATGCATGCTTATGCAAGGTTGAGAAGAACAATGGAGATAAATCAAAATCTAGCTTGGAGATTAGTTTGCTTTGCTTTCTTGTTTTCATTTTCATGCTAGTTTGTGCTCTATTGTGCTTGTTAGGGTTTCATTATTGTTGTTTATGCTCTCACCCTAAATTTTTACCCTAGCTACAAAGTCAAATGATGTGTGTATTTGTTTGTCTTGATTATGGATTTTAGGTGAGGGATGGTTAAGGTGGGTGATAGGGATGGGGGATTTGCAGATGGAAGGATGGGTGGGATAAGATGGAGGAGGGATAGTGACATACGTTTTGGGTTGGTATGATGAAAAAGAGGGGATGATGACAAATTTATTGGATTGGTATGATGAAGGAGGGGGATGGTGATAAATTTTTTGGATTGGTATGCTGGAGGAGAGGAGATGGTGGCAAAATTTTTAGATTGGTATGATGAAGGGGGGGGATGATGACAAATTTATCATAGGATTGATGGGAGACAACTATTTTGAGATTATGAGAAGCTCTCTTAAGATTTAAGAAGGCGGTACCAATGTTTTTGGGTTGTTTACCTTGAGATTTATAGCCAAAGCCTTGTGGTCATGGACTAGTTTTGACATGTATAGGCTCCAAGATGCCTTGTTCATGAAGGCTTGAGAATTTTCCTTGATAGTTCATGTTTTGGAGCATTGAGTTTGCACTGGGATGCTTGTGGTGTCAAAAACAAGATATAAATCTAGTTTTAGATGGCGAGGGATTGGTGGTGGGTGTAGATTGTGATTTTGCTTTGAGAGGACCACCATGAATAAAGCTCATGGGACTAAGGTGATAGGGTGATGATTTAGGATGTGGTTGATAAGGAGAGGTAAGGGATTGTGAAAAGGATTAGATGGGATGTTTAGATCTTGATTTGGATTGGGAGATGTTTCGGCATGCTTTTGAATAATCTCTTGACATAGTTGGATTTACTTGGATGATGTGATGGGAGAGGAGTGTTTAGATTTTCTTGGCATGTGGATAGACTCTTCTAATTAGGTAGATGGATGGGTGAGGGAGTTTTGACATGCATGGATTTTGGATTTTGGATGGGGTTGATGGGATTGGAGTGGATGACTGGATCGACGAAAACACATTTGGATAACATTGGATTAGTGGGGTGGCATGATACCATAATTTTTCTTTACTAATTTTAATTGAGACCCTTTTCTAGGAGTCAATGGAGGAAGTTAGAAAATAATTTGGATGTGGTAGGATTGGATTGGTGATTGGGTTTATGGATTGACTAATAATAGGATGGTGGATTTGGATGGGAAGTGGAGGCAACATGGGCCTTACACAAGGATGGGTGTGTGGATATGGATGAAGGATAAAATAGGTTTCCCTTGTCAAAGGTTCCATAAGAATGACCAATAGATATTCATTTAGGAGCAGCGAGGTAGCTTGTGCTAGTCGATTCTTGGTCAAAAGGTGTTTGATTATGCATGGATGGGCGATGGAAGCTTATGGAAAGATTTCTTATGATGATGTAATCGAGGGGATCAATTTCATACTCATATTGATCAACAAGACTACCACCATTATTAGTTTCAAAAGGAGTTTTGGGGTGGTTACGATGAGGGGACTCATTAAAACAAAAGGGATTTATGATTTTTGATTTGGGTTTTTGATGAGTTTGGATTTGAGATGATGTGATTTTTGGATGGTTTTATGACTTTGGATTTCTAAGGCTTGGACCTTAAAATTCTCTTTGATATAAAAATTATTAGGAGGTAGATGGTTAGTGATGGGGCGAGGCTTAAGACTTCACAAAGCTTAATGATGGGTGTAGACACCTAAAAATGTCTTAACCCTTCGACTGCTCTTTGACATCATCTACATCATTAATCTCCCTTCTAATTAATTAATTAAATTTTTAATTAATAAATTATCCTATCTAACTCCTGAACCATCCATTCATCCTCCATCAATTAAACCTTGAAATTGAATTAATTAAATTAATTCAACATTACGCCTTACTAACATCATCCCAATTAATTAAATAAATATGTGAAATATTTATTTGGTTAATTTTTTCACTTTTCTAAACCAAATTAATTAAATAAAATCATAATTATCTAATTATTTTCCGTACTAATTAGCCTACTCCTAGCCTAGATGATTAAATAAATATTATTTAATTACCTACCCTAGCCTACATGACCCCTAGACCTGGATTAATTAAATAAATCATTATTTAATTAATCCTAAACCCTGATTAGCCCACTCACTAATTTTCTCCAGCCATATTAACTAAGTTAATCACCCTAATTAACTTGGTCAAATCTCACTTAACACCTTCTCCCACACCCACAAATAAAAAATTTCAAAATATACATAACCCCTCCAACTCATTTGTGCGATTTTCACGCTAAAACATCTTCCACCATTTTAGCTTACAAATGTAAGGCCCCAAAAATGTGCATGTGTCACATGACCTTCACATTCCCACATAAAATGGAATTTTTAGTTCCACCTCCTTCCAAGGAAATTAATTTTTAATTTCCTCACACATCAAAATCACATTAAATGCAAAGTTCTCCCCAAAATAAATTTTAAATTCATTTTTATTCTCCACCTTCCAAATTTGATGATCAAATCTCAACCCTCCATCTCACATCCAATTTCATCCATTGATCTCAACAATCAATCTCCACCATTGGATAAAAATCCCCTTCAATTTGCCTATAAATACAAGCCTCCACAAGCCATTTCATCATCCAATTTTAGAGCAAGCTTATTATGTTCAAATTTCTCCCAATTCTCATCAATCTTAGCTAGGTTATGTTGAAATGTATAGTGAATTTGAGAGCATTTCACATTCTAAGTCCTAGTTTGGGTAAAGCAAGGAGCTAGTGGGTGCAAGTTCCTCAACCCTATCAAGGAGTGAGGAGTGTACAAGGATTTACAGGGTATAAATTGTGATTTTGCTTTGTTTCTTTTATGTTTTTGGATCTTTCACACTATTTCATCTTCATTTGGCACGCCCGGTGGGACTCCATGGTCCCAAACTAACATCTTTTTTGAGTGTTCTTGTGAAGGATTTAGGCGTACAAGTGTTTCAGTGCCATATCCTCATGGATTAGCACCATTTCCTCATGGAGTAGCGCTATTTCTGACTGTTTTAGTGCCATCTAGTGTTGTTTTAGTGCCCTGCTTCCATGACTTTCTCTAATGTCTTAGGGCTTAGAATTTTTTTAAAGTCATATTTAGGCTTTTTATCATTTTTTAGTACTCTTTCCTCTATTTTTTTAACATAATATGATAGGAAGAGGGGGTCCTAATGTCCAAATGAGCATAGAAATGTGTTAGGGAAATATTTGAGGAGATTTTTTGGTCATTTGATAGGAAAGAACTTGTTTTATCTCTTCTGACCTAACATGTGGTGTTTATCTACTAGTTTAAATCACTCTAACACTTTTTTATGAGTTGTAATTTTGAGTTGTGGATCCTTTTTGAGTAGATTTAATTCTTAGCCCACAGATTAGCGCCAAAATTGCCCAGAATCAAGCCATTGAACCAGGTGACAAAAGGTAAGCAAGGTAAAGTTTCTTTAGCACCATTTTCCAATGAATTAGTGCCATGTTAGAATTTAGCACTTTATCTCTACTGTTTAACGCCATATTCATTTCAATATCTGTTGTCTGTCTGATTGTTCATGTTGAAAATATTGAAATTGACATGTTTAGCACAATTTTAACTTGTTTCAGTGCCATATTGTTGTTTTTTAGCGCCATTTGAATCTGTTTTAGCGCCTTAGATTACTGTTTTAGTGCTATCTCTGTCTGTTTTAGTGCCATCTATCTAATAGGTTCTTGGAGTGTGTGCAGGGAATTAACATCTTTTTTGTAGGATAAAGAACGCATGCCAAAGATCTTTGTTGAAACTACTGATTAATTTGATGTAGGTTTCGCTAGTCAAAGATTTACTTTTTTTTCACTAGCTTAGTTGCATTAAAGTAGTTAGTTGGTAAATGAACACTTGTATGCTTGGGCTTGTCTACCTATAGACGTATGCTCTCCCCTTGCATCTTAGGGTGATCTTGGGGATCAAAAGTCTATTTGTGGACCTTTTTCATGCTTTTAAGTGTTATCCCGAAGGGGCTACTCACCTTGCATATGCTCTCCCCTCGCGCCTAGTACGATCTTGGGTGATCAAAAGAAAAGGGTAGTTTCCTCTTAGGAGGCCTGCTTGGGGATTTCATCACCCCAAGGGATGACCTCAACTGCATGTTTCAGCATAGTATATAAGCATTGTGATTTGAAAGATAGCTTTAAAGGAAGGACCCTATCACCTCCAAGCAATAGACCTCTGGGATACTTGGTTCACCAAGACTCGAGTGGTTTACCGTCAATCAATTGGGACACCCTCATTTATGAATTTGGGCCTCAAGTACCTTGCATACGCTAGAGGAATCCCCTAGAAGCTTGTAACTATCCTAGCTTACGACCTTTCAGCTATCATACCTTGTAGTGCACCATTGCAGAGGAGGGGAAGATGCTCACCGTACCACTATATTTGAGATAGGCACTACCTTGGGCAAGATGAAATTCTCCTTGGTAAGGGGGGTAAGGTGGTCCATGACCTTGCTTTCCCTATCTATTCAAACTATAGCACCCAAGATATTAGTGGGGGTGGGAATCTTGGTTCACTTTGAGTTGGGATTGACCCACGGCCACTTCTTGAGATCTACAAGGTATGATACTCCCACTTGACTAATGATAAGATTGTTCATGTGCTTGGTGTGTCTTCTTGTTGAAACACGTATAAGCCAATTTATCCAAAGTCCACCTTGAGTAAAAAAAGCCATTGTGTTCTCTTGTTTGATTGTTTTCTACTTGCCAAGAAACCTTATCAACTTGAATTCTTCAAAATAAAAAATTTGAGCCTTTGAAATCAAAACATTTGACCTTTGAAAATCCAAAAATTTGAGCCCAATATCCAAAATTTTCCAAAAGCAATCAAAACCCTAGTCAAAATCCTAGGATCATTCACTGATTCACGCCATAAACTCTTTGTTTAGTGCCATAAAATTCCCTATCAATGCCTTTTTCTATAGCACCATAAACCTGTCAATCCGTGCCATTTTCCACTATTTTGACGCTATCCTAGACTGTTTCAGCGCTATAATTCTAGGGATTGGCCCCATTGGCAAGCCATATCCTACACATGTCCCATGACCTGTTTCAGGATCTTAAAACTTTGTCCAGCCTAAACATGTGGTCACCTTATCAAAATCATCAAAATCATCAAAATCAAAATCCTCCATTTTGAACTAAAACCCTTGACCATACTTTTCTATCCACAACCCTTGTCCAAGTCCACCCATATCATTTCATTTAGACCTTAGAGAAAAATCATTTTGATTATTGGACCCTTAACCATAACCCATTCATCCCAAATCCAAAAATCAATTGTTGAGTCCAACCTTTGTCCATATTTCCATCTCCAAATTTAGTCCAATCTTTATCCAACTTCATTTATCGCATCCCGTTTGACCTTAGATAAACATCATTTTGATATTTGGTCTTTGGTCATACCTTATCCACCAATCAAATATTGTCCTCAATCTTTCACCTCATTTCTATTAATTCCTTCATCTAAAATCTTAATCCAAATCCATTATTCTCCATTATCCATAAGACCTTAGAAGGACATTTTGATTTTCAACCTTGGACCTTTGCACACCTATTCAAAATTTCATTTGAACCCAAGTCATCCCAACCTTAGCCGAAGTCCAATCCATTTCATTTCCAAACATCCACCAACCTTACCCAAATCTTATCAACTCCATTCCAAATATCAAATCCATATTATCCAAATCATATCCACATTATCCAAAATCCAACATCAACATCCAAAATCAAATTTATCCAAAATCCAAAATCAACCAACATCCAAAACCATACCTCAAATCAATTTTGTGCAAGAACTAAGTCTAGATCTTATCTTCCTCTAATTTATAAGGTACTTAAGACTTTGTCTACCTTAAATGCTTTTATAAATTAGCCTTTATTAACCCTTGGAATAATTGATTTAGGAGCCTAGACAACTCCTAAGTTGATATATTCTAAGGTATCCCATTTTGCTTGGTGGTCATTAGTCTACCCTCAAGTAAAATAATCCTTCCCTTTTTTCTTAAGGTCATTAGTCTACCTTAGGTAAGAAGAGACATACTTTTACAATCCAAATATCTATATTTATTCAAGCTCTCCTTTGATTTGAAAATCCTTTTCCAAACATCATCAAAGTCGTCCAACATCTTTAATCATCCAATCCCACCCATCCAAATCATATAGGGTTTTCCTTGGTTGATTACCATCCAAAAAATCCTAAGTATACCTTAGTCATCCATTTACAAATCATCATCCATTTCAAATTCATCCTAAGGATATCCTCAAAATCATCATTCACTCACATATACATTTTCACCTTGGTCCAAGAAATCCTTTCGAGATTTAATCTCTAAGGTTATCACATACCCTTGATTCCAAAATCATTCCCAAATTTCTAAAGTCATAATCCACCCCATCCATCCTTTATCCTACATCTTCAATTTATCCTTCCACTTATCCATCCTTTTGGATTCAATAGTTTTGAAAACCAATTCACCCATTTACCTTTGAGGTTTAACCTCTAAGGTTTCTCATCCAAAAATATCCTTACACCACCATCATTTATTTTATCCTTAGTTTTAAAACTTTGAGATTTATTCTCTAAGACTAAACCTCTATCCCTTTTCACCACATCCAAACCTATCCATATCCACCATCACTCACCCTTTGGTCCAATATTTTGAAATCTATTCTATGAGGTCTCAAACCTCACCCACACCTTAACAATCCAACCAATTCATTGCATGCCCTTGACAGGGTCTCAAGATAATAAAAACAAGGAAATGGAACCCTTTAGAGTTAATTTTGGCATTGGGATACCTCAAACCGATCAAAATAATATTCCCACAAACTAACCACAATCATCCCTTGATGCAAATGCTATGTTGAATCCTTTCGCCAACCAACCACTAGGCCCACCATCAAACATCAATAATGTGGATCAAGATGTTTTAGATTTCATGCAAGGTGCCGATTCCATGGACATATTAAATAGAGTCCTAAAGTTGGATCCCATAAAATATCTTGAATTCCTCATAAAAAATGGTGCTAGTATACCCAATGTCGCTACCTCATCACAACCATCCTCATCCCATAATATTCCTAACACATCCCAAACTTCAAATATCAACCCATCAACAATTCCTAATAACACGTCAACCACACCAAATCCCATGACCATAACGTCATCTACTATCACTACAGCTACACCACAAATTACCCTTAACATTCCCAACAATGCCATGCACACAAGTGCTTCCACAAGTGTGCCTCAATTTGACGCCAATACCATAGACTTCATGACACAATTATTCTCCCAACCACCTTACAATACGTCCAAAATTCCTAACAACAATCCATGCAATGACCCTTCATCCAACTTTACATATGCACAACCTCCAATGTCCCAACCACCTATTACATCTTCCATCCAAACCTTACAACAAAATCCAAATCAAAACCAACAAATACCACCACACATCATGCAACAACTCCTTGCCTACCAAAAACATCAAACCCAACAAAATCTACCCCAAAATCAAATCCCCCATTTCCTCCAACAACTAATCCATCAACAATAATCACATGTGCCACAATCACCTACCCACGATTTATCTAGCAATGTGCAAACCTTGATTCAAAAGGTTGATGACATGCAACATGGACATAAAAGAAAGCAATATTCTTTCGAGGATATTTGCCCATACCCATTTGATAGAACCATCCACATGCCACCCTTTCCTAAGAATTTTGAAACACCAAAATTTGACAAATAAAAAGGGAAAGGGAACCCTGGGGTGCACCTTAGGGAGTTTTACATTGCTTGCCTAGAAGTCTCATATGATGAAACATATTTAATGAGACTCTTTCCTAAAAGCCTAGGCAGTCAAGCCATTGAGTGGTTTGCACACCTTCCCCCCAGTATCAAAACATTCCATGAACTTGTAGAGAAATTTGTAAATCATTTCTCCTATAACTTTGAACATGAAATATTCATGACCAACCTTTGCAACACTAAACAAAAGAATGGGAATCCTTCGCCGCCTTTTTACAAAGGTGGAGAAGCCTAGAAAGCAAACTCCCTTGGCCAATTCCTGAAAAATAATTAGTTACCATGTTCATGACTAATCTCAACCAAGAAATGGGCTTTCATTTACAAATTCAATGTGCATCAACTTTTGAGGAGGTTATAGACAAAGGGACAACCATCGAAAGAGGCCTTATTGCTAAAGGCTCTATCAAAATTTATAACTATGAAAACAAGAACAACAACAACAACAAAGTCAACAACACCACCAACACAAACAACAACACCCAATCCAATGATAAACCTCTCTTTTGGGGTATTAACAAAAACACCCTCGACTACGGTGTCACCGATGCAAAGGCTGTCCAAAATGTACAAAATTCCACTCCACCAAATACATCCTAAAACAACAATAATGTCAATGTTCCTAGGGGGCCACCAAGACAAAATAACAACCTGAAAAGGAAGTTCACACCTTTAGGAGAACTTATCGAAAATGTCTTGAACAACCTTGTAAAGGCAGATTTGATAACATTACCCCCTATTCTCCCTTATGATGAAAATCAATTTAAACCCTCTTGATTTGATGAAAATTCCTATTGTGAATATCATCGTGGAAAGGGAAAAAAGCATCTAACTATATGAGGTTGAAACATTGCATCCAAGACCTTATAGATAAAGGTGATATAACCATTGAAGAACCACCAAAACAATCACCTAATGCCAATCTTAGAGGATACAAGGATCCTTTTCCAGATCATAACAAGGGAGAAGCCTTATCTTCCAACCAAACCTACAATGTCATGCCACCTCCTTCTTCCTTAGATTCCATTGTGGGTTGAATAGAAGATTATTCCAACCATATCAATACCATCACAGTTAGAGCCAAAACACCTAATTGTGCCATCACCACTTGTCACAGCCGTGTCTCCATCTGTGGATCCCCAACCAATGATCAACCTTCTACATCTGTACCTACCAATACACCATTTTCCCACAAGTATAACCTCCTAGACCACCTTAGAAAGACTCCCACATAAATCTCCATCCTCTAATTGCTTCGTACATCTCCCCTCCACAAGGATGTCCTTGACAAAGCCTTGATGGAAACCCAAGCCCCTACCAACTTGAATGTTGATCAATTTTGAGCCATGGTAGGCCACATCAACTCACCTCATCACCTCACCTTCTGGGAAAAGGACCTACCCACATCTAATGCCTCACATAATGAAGCCCTTCACATTGAAGTTCTAATCCATAAACACACCATCAAATGAGTCTTGATAGATGG
Source organism: Cunninghamia lanceolata (assembly GCA_027924645.1). Lineage (NCBI taxonomy): Eukaryota > Viridiplantae > Streptophyta > Pinopsida > Cupressales > Cupressaceae > Cunninghamia > Cunninghamia lanceolata. Next base: position 11,155,971 of record BSBN01000524.1, read on the forward strand.
TGGCTCCGGCCTAAATATTTACACTCTAAAACTATTAAAACACTTGGGATACTCCAATGTGGTTGTGGACTATAGTGAGTGTATAACCATCAAAGGATATGATGATACTGAGAGATTGTCCGAAGGCACCATTAAACTTCCCATTCAAGTGGGATGAAAAATTTTGGAAACCAAATGTCAAGTTCTTGATCTTGACCTCCCATACAACATTCTCCTAGGTCGACCATGGATTCATTCCATGCAAGCCATCCCATCCACCTTTCACCAATGCTTAAAATTTCCCCACAATGGCACAAAAGTCACTATCTATGTTGATCACCGTCCTTTCCAATACTGCAGCTTCTTGGAAGGACATGATCAAACTTTCTATCCTTACAACAAATACACTAAAACATCCACCTCCCATACTAATTCTACACCTTCCACATCATACATTGATCCTTCCAACACTGCAACCACATCACAAACATCCACTCCTCCCAAGGTCAAGATCAAGATAAGTGACATGGGATGTGGTGAGTACGACCTACATGGCACATTTTGTGTATGCCTATTACCACCATCCCCTAAGACATTTGGTGCTCCTAAGGAAGATGAAGTTTCCATGGTAATCATCAAATTCAAGCCAATACCAACCTTCGATAAAAGCACCTCCTTGAACAAGATGTTCTCGAAGACATATCCTCTTGGTTATACAAATATGAAGATAAACAAGAAGCTCCCACTCTCCCAACTGAGATCTATGGAAAAGGTCTTGAGATTGTCAAATACATGGGTTACAAAGGACAAGGTAGCATAGGCCTTCATGAACAAGGAATTGTTGAACCCATACAAGCAATAAGGAATCCTTATCTTCATGGGTTAGGGTATGGAAAACAAGATTCTATCCCCACTAATCTCGAGTGTACCTTAAGTGAGGATGCTAGGTCTTTCCCTATGATCGACAATGTCAACGAAGAGGGCCATCAAGACTCTTTTGCCGATTTCACCAAACTTTTTGAATCATCCATTTGCACCATCTTCACCTTATCTGCCATGCCATCAACATCCAATGACCTACATCTCATCTATCCCCAACTCATAGATTGGGACCAACAAGGACCCCCCATCCTTGATGTCACACAAAATGATGAAGCTATAGCCGAAATGATGGGGGTTAGAGATCATTTCCCCCTCGGAGATCACAAGGCCGACTATGTCATGGAACTAAACACTTCTGCATACTTTGGGGAGACAATCCAAACTCTTAGTCACAAAAATATGAAAATAAAAATAACATCCCCTAGTGAAAATCACCTTGTGGAACTATTAGATGATGAAAAAATCAAAATAAAGGATGTATCTCCTAGTGAAAACCTTCCTGAGGTGCTTGGGGATGAGAGAATGGATCTCCCCAAAGTACCTAAGCTCTATCAAGAAAGGTCACCGATCCTAGTAGAAGCATCACATGAAATGAACCTTGGAATAGAAAAAGCCCCCAATATCACATTCCGAGCAGAATCCCTCACAACAATAGAACAAGAGGCTTTCCTAGCCTTCTTCAAACAAAGGAGTCATAACTTTGCATGGATATATGCTAATATGTCGGGATTGGATCCCGCTCTAGTTGTCCATCATCTTGCTGTGCATCCTAATGTGAAACCATTAAAATAGAAGCTAAGAAAAATGAATCCACAAGTGGCACTCCTTGTCAAAGTAGAACTCAAAAAGCTTCTAGATGTGGGATTCATCCATCCTATAGACTATCTTGAGTGGATATCAAATATTGTACCCATAGAAAAAGTCATTGGGAACATCCATTGTTGTACAGACTTCTGAGATCTTAATAAGGCATGCCCTAAAGATGATTTTTCACTACCCAACATAGACATCATCATGTATCTCACTGCAGGACATGAAATGTTGTCCTTAATGGATAGATTTTCTGGTTACAACCAAATCAAGATAGTTGAAGAAGACCAACACAAGACCTCTTTTATATTTCCATGGGGAACCTACTGTTGGGTTGTGATGCCCTTTGGGTTAAAAAATGCAAGAGCCATGTATCAGAGAGCCATGATAGTTATCTTCCGTGACCTTTTCCATAGCATAATGGAAGATTATGTAGATGATTTGCTGGGAAAATCAAAGACTAGAGAAGACCATCTGAATGCGTTGGCCAAAGTCTTTGACATATTAGAACAATACAAAGTGTGGCTAAATCCTAAGAAATATGTCTTTGGAGTCACCTCTAGAAAGCTCCTAGGGTACATTGTATCAAGAAGAGGAATAGAAGTTGACCCTACTAAGGTTAAGGATATAATGGACATGCCTCCACCCAAAACACTCAAGCAACTTCGTAGCCTTCAAGGGAAACTTCAGTCTATCCGCCGCTTCATAGCACAACTTGCAGATAAATGTTAACCATTCCAACATCTTCTCTGAAAAAACACAGCATTTGTATGGGATAACGAGTGTCAAAATGCCTTTGAACAACTAAAAGGATATCTTGCTACGCGAGCTGTCCCTATTCCACCAAAGCGAGGACAACCCCTCCTCTACATTTCAACAATGGAAATGACAATAGGGTCCTTGCTAACACAACATGATGAAAAAGGAAAAGAGAGCTATATATTATATCAGCCACACTTTGGTGACCTATGAGCTAAATTACACTCCTATTGAATGAGCATGCCTTGCCATTGCCTTTACCTCACAAAAGTTAAGACACTATATGCTCAATCATAAGACAAAGCTCATTTCCAAAATTGATCCATTAAAATACTTATTGACTAGAGCATCTCTCATAGCATGGATGGCTAAGTGGGTCATGATCCTAAGTGAATTTGACATTGAGTACACAGAGCAAAAGGCTATCAAGGGAAAAGTAATTGCTGACCAATTGGCCGATGCACCTATCCCGACATAACAACCATTTCTTTCATAATTCCCAAATGAGTCAATATTGACAGTAGCACCAACAATAGATACATGGAAGATGTATTTTGACGGACCCTACACACATCATGGCTCAGGGGTAGGCATTTTGTTTGTTACCCCTCAAGGAGACACTATTCTGAAATCCTACAAAATAACATTTCCATGTACAAACAATGTAGTAGAATATGAGGCCCTTATCACAGGACTTCGCATGGCCATCTAGTGGAAAATTGAAAAGCTTACAATTTATGGTGACTCCAAGCTAGTTATCAAACAAGTCAATAATGAATACAAAACAAAGGATGACAAGATTCTACCATACAAAAGAATGGTTGATGATTTTAAGGACTACTTTCATGATATCCATTTTGAACAAATACCAAGGTTGAACAACAAAGCAGCAGATGCCATGGCTACTATAGGATCCCTGGTTGATATGAAAAAAGACAACAAAAAATGTGAGTTCCTGATTGAAGAGCTTCCAATTCCGGCCTATGACGTCCCACAATCTGAGCTAGTATGTGACATCATTGGTCCCCTATCTCTATGGTACCAAAAGACCTATATGTACCTCCATGATAACATCATCCCATCCAACTTAACATCCGCCCAACAAAAAACCTTCATCTGCTTAGCCTCCCATTTCACCATCATAGGTGATACCATCTATCGAAGAAGTCTTGATGGTACTCTTTTACGATGCCTTGATTCTAGGGAAGCTGAAGTGGCCTTGCAAGAGGTACACCAAGGTATTTGTGGGGTACACTCTAGTGGACCTACTCTAGCTAAGAAAATTCTAAGGACAAGATACTACTGGCCCACTATGGAACATGACGCCCATCAATTTGTAAAGAAATGTCTGCCATGCTAACAACATGGTGATCTTATCCATGCACCATCACAAGAATTGTAGCTGATAACAAATCCTTGGTCCTTTTCACAATGGGGGCTTGATCTCATAGGGAAAATTCACCCACCATCATCTAATGGCCACAAATTCTTCATTACCATCACCGAATATTTCACCAAGTGAGTAGAAGCCATTCCACTCACTTACACCACTGGTATCCAAATTGCAAAATTTATCCTCCACTACATGTTATGCCATTACGACATTCCTCTTTCCATCATTACCAACAATGGGAAACTATTTAAGAACCGAGAAGTTTGCACCCTTTGCGAAAAATTCCACATCCAACACCATTTTTCCACACCATATTACCCATAAGGTAATGGTCAAGCTGAGCTTCCAACAAAATTATTTTGCGGATTCTGAAAAAGACAGTTAATGAAGTCTGCTGTGACTGACACCTTCATCTTAATCCTGCCTTATGGGCTTATCACACAAGCATTTGCACCCCTACATGAGCCACTCCATACTCTTTAGTATTCAGTTTTGAAGCCATTTTGCCTATAGAGGTCGAGCCCCTCTCTCTCAGAATTTCATTACAAAATGTCATCATTGAGGAGTATCGAGTTGCACACCTAATTGAGCTAGAATTGTTGGATGAAAAGCATCTAAGTGCTCTAAATCATCTCCAAGCCTACTAGAATTGCCTACGTAGAAGCTACAACAAAAAGATTAAGAACCGCCGGTTTGAGATAAGTGACCTTGTCCTTATGGAAAATTAGAGAAACCTACAAGAGTGCCACAAGAAAGGAAAATTTGAGCCTAATTGGTTGGGACCCTATGTCATCATAGATAGCTATGGATTAGGAGCTTATCAGCTTGCAACACCTGAGGGGAAGCCTTTGGATGAGCCAATGAACATCATGCACCTAAAAAGGTTCTATGCCTAACCCATCAAGTATCCCAAGTCAAAAAAATACAAAAACAAAAAAAAGCAAAAAATCCAAAAAAAAATCAAGAAAAAACCTGAGTGCAATAAAGCCGTTCAATGGTGAAAATCACTTCAGTGACGCCTTGGATAAATACCATGGTGAAAACCTGTCTCAAGCACCATGGGTAGTGGTTAGTTCTACCATCTAATAAGTCCTCACATAATTCCATATCACCTACATCCCATGGCTTATAATTCTAAAACATTCAACACCATCACCCCACCCCCATCACCCCACCCAAGGAATCCTTGGAAAGAGGATCCTTGTATGCTCTCCTTGTATAGCTTAAAATTTTGAAAAATCTAAAAAATTAGAAAAGCCAACAAAAATCCAAAAATAATAGAAAATCCAAAAACTCCCAAAAAATAAAAAAAATTACAAAAACCCAAAAACAATCCCAATTATCCAAACCATCCAACACATCATTATCCAACATCATCTCATCCACCCTGAACCATTCCTACATCATCACTATAAACCAGAACTACATATTCATCATCACCTACATCTTAAAGTGCCTTGATCCCATGGACACAGGTTATGTAGGTAGTCTGGAATACAAAGGAAGTATCCAGTACTCAAGTACAAAAGATGCACCCATCTAACCTTCTTGGATGGTCCCTATTTTTAGAGCTTACTAAATCCATGAACAATACACAAGCTAAGCATACTCTTAAAACATCACATCTCACGCACAAATCATCAATCAACAAACCAACTACAACCAGGACATATAGCCTACTATCTTTTTGCCCATCTTTTGAAATTTATCCAACAACATCCAATTGATTCTTTCCGTAATGGATATATCATTCCTACAATAGGCAGAATCCATCATCTTATCAACACTTATCTTGGCAAGAGATACAATGGTTGTTTGTATGGTTCATTGGTCTTTTTGATTATTGATTCTTATCTTTGGTCTCATTTTAGGGATCATTCCAAAGCAACCTTGATCTCACTATATCATGGTACATGGTGGAAAATACCTAGAATGGGGCATGATCATTGTTTTTGTATGCTGTGCTTGTGGCTTGGTCTCATTACTCCAAGTATGGTATTCATATCTTGAAGATGTAGGGTCAATTCTAGCATATTGTTCTTCTTTTGCATCTAAGGTCAATCATACCGTTTATGTACTAAGGATTTATGCTATGAGTCCCCTTCCCTCATCTAGGTGGGATTATACTACCTTGGGCATGCATGGGATCATCTTATTGTTTGCGGGTCTAGTCCATGCAAAAACAAATATGTAACATCACCTTGGTCCTTCATACCTTGGTGAAAATATCCCCTTTTGCTATAATAAATCTAGAAATGCTCTAAAAAATGTCAATACAAATACTTATCGTAGCCCATCTACCCTCTCATCCCATTTAACTAACCCCATTTCATCAACAATCCTAACAAGTTTCTATCACTCTTCCCACCGCATCCCATTTCATCCCACAACAAAACCCCTCTAACAACATGGCGTCTAGTGACCTACCTTAACCAACCCTAAACCTATCCCAACCATCTCAAACTTATCCCAACCATCCCTTAACCACCCAACCCCATCTCCCATGGTTCTAAACATCACAATGTGTCATGACAAAATTACATTATCCATTTACCATTACATTATCCATTTACCATTACATTATACATTATCCATTTATCATTGTATTATCCATTATTCATTAACCATTATCCACTAATCATTGCATTATACATTATCCATTATCCATTATCCATTAACCATTACATTATCCATTTACCATTATTCATTAACCATTGCATGACCCATTAACCATTTCATCCATACATAATATATGTTTATTAATCTAAGCATATATTCCATTCCGTTTCCATTTTCATCCATACATAATATATGTTTATTAATCTAAGCATATATTTCATTACATTTCCATTACATTCATTTGCATAATATATGTTTATTAATCTAAGCATATATTCCATTACATTTTCATTGCATCCATACATAATATTTGTTTATTAATCTAAGCATATATTCCATTCCATTTCCATTTTCATCCATACATAATATATGTTTATTAATCTAAGCATATATTTCATTACATTTCCATTACATTTATTTGCATAATATATGTTTATTAATTTAAGCATATATTCCATTACATTTTCATTGCATCCATACATAATATTTGTTTATTAATCTAAGCATATATTCCATTACATTTCCATTACATGCATTTGCATAATATATGTTTATTAATCTAAGCATATAATCCACATCATAATCCACATCCATACATATAAGCATACATCTAAATAAACATCCATAATCATACATATGCATAAACCCATAAATCCATACATCAAAACATACAAAACATCATAACTACCAACATCCATAATCATCCATAACCACAAATGCATCCATATCATATATCGCTGCAAAAAATATACATCACTCAAAATAATACATGTTATGATACAAAACACCTCAAGGGCTGAAATACATCAAAAGCCATAGAATAAAGAACCATGCGCTTAGGACCCCCTAGCAGATTTAGTGGGAGACCTAGGTGGATGCTGAAGTGGTGTCCCCATAGGCAATTGTTTCTGAACTGGCGGCTGATGCTGAGGTGGCGGCTTCTGTACCGACTACTAAGATTGTCTCCACCTCTGTGATCTTGACACCCCAGATTTGCTCCTCTGACTATAACTAGGAACACGCTGACCCTCAGGCACTGCAATATAGTAGGCTCCATAGTAGTACTTAGCTCTAGCTTGCTGCTTTGAAAGCTGCTCCTGTAATTGTTGTATCCACTACTGAGCTGTTGAATAGTCAATCCACATCTTAGCCATATTGTACCAGCAATGATACCCTACATGCATGTAATCTTAGCCTATAATCTAGCAATCTGGCCCTTAGCCTACTGCACCCTAGCCTCAGCACTCTGTAACCTCATCTCAGCCCCTTGTCGTTGTACAATCTTCATGTCTCGTTCAGTAGTAACCTAAGCCACCTGTCCCTGTAGCTATGCTTGTAGATACCCTATCTGGGCCTACAAAACCAAGATTTGATGATTCCCATCACCTCCGCTAACTCTGTCCAACAGCGCCTATACTCCCTGTAGTCTTTGTACCAGTGCGAGGGCACTATCTCGCTCCGCCGTCAGCTATGCCAGATCCTGTCTTTGTTTGGCCACTTGGGCCCATTGGGTATCCACCTCCTCCTCTCCATCATCCCGAGTCCATCGATGCCCAATGTACACACCAAGAAGAGGGCCAAGTCTCGTACTTGATGTCCTAAACCAGATGTCTTAACACATGAAGTGCCTACATATTATGATGCCTCCTTTATAGGTACCTATGGTACCTGCTGAGGTGGTGCCTATGGTGGTGCCTGCGGTGGGGCCATCTGTCCCTGCCCCTGTCCCTGCTGCTGAGGTGCTCGAGGTGGTGACATTTGTCCCTGTCCCTATGCCTGTTGCTGTGGCACCTGCTACTGTGGTGCCTGACCCTATACTTTCCCCGCTGCCTACCCTACAGCTGCCACAACCAAAACATCTATGCCATCTCCCTCATCGATGGGTACATCCTCATAGATGTACTCCACTGTCACCTTATCTCCCTCCTCTCCCTCATCCTCCTTATTCTCCACTATCAGATTTGGCTCGATTGCTGAACCTATCAACCGAATAGGCCTCCATACCTGCCACCACTGGTCATACATTTGAGTTGTGCTAGCATCCACTACCTGACTCCTCCAGTCCTACTACATTGGTTGCAGTATCCCCCAATCCACTAATGCCACCTGGGGCTGTATCTGTGTCAGCCATATTGGTACATCTTGGGGTGTCCCTGCAAAAGTAGCCATCACCTGAGGCAGATCTTATACCTACCCAAACTCCCGCATCACCCGCGAGGGGATATATTAGTCTATCATATGATCTCCCCACCCCATTAGATAACAAGGCTAGAATGTGAATGGCATGTGGATGTGATCATCAGCCCATGCCTCTACACCTATATAGGGTAGCCAAATAATAGAATCTTGATCATCGAATACCTACCGCCAGTACTGTAGCTGCCCTGTGTGGGTATATGTGACAGGTGGCCTATACAAGAACACATATGCCTCAAACTAAGATTGGTGATAAATCATCGTAGGCTGTGTAATCGCTATGTGCTCCCATGCCCACACATGGAGTAGTGTAACCCTAGCTGATAAAGCCCTATCCATATGGTACATGGCCAGATGCATCTCATGGTATAGTTGCATCAATATGCAAGGCCCCCACACAAATACAGTCTCTTAAGTGATCATAAGCTCGATCACCCTGCCCCAACCAACCAAAAAACCTTGTGATCATTGATCTGGAAGCACGATCCCTCCAATCACTACACACACAAATAAGGTAAATTGATCCACCCCAGCCAATAGAGTCTGCGCATAGCTCATCTACCGTCGATCCTGGGTATAGACTGGATGACCAGGTGAAAATACCCTCTCCAACACTGCCACTCCCAAGGGTACATCATATCTCACCCTCACTCCAGCTATGGTAAGCCTCAATATCCTCCATACATCCTCTAGGGTGATAGTGATCTCACCTGTAGGCAATAAAAAGGAGCATGTCTCGCTCCTCCACCTCTCCACTAGGGCCGTCATCATAGCCCTATGCACCCGTACCTGGGGCATCTTAGCAACCATCCGTAATCCTATCCTACGTAATCGAGCTAATGTAGCCTAGTCAAACTACGATAGCAACCTCATCACCAATGGAACTCATCGCTCCCATGACTGTAAAATCTAGTTGGGAATCTGCATCCAAAAATTACCAAAAGTTAGCCTTTTTCCCCAAAATAATGCTATGGTGCTAATCCATAACCTTATGGTGCTAATGTAGAGCTTGGCACTAATCCTTGATCACATGGCACCATTTTACGAGATGGTGCTAAGACTTTAGTCTTTGGCACTAATCCAGAAACTAGCGCTACAACTAGCCTATATGGCACTAAATTGCCATTAACCCTAATTTTACATGATTTCCTCGCGCTAATACAAAGCTTGGTGCTAAAACTACCCATTATAGCTCTAATCAAGAGCTTGGCACTAAAATGCCACCATATGGTGCTAAACCAAGAACTCCCAAACCCTAGGCGTTAAACTAGAGCTTGGTGCCAAAACTACCCCAGATGGCGCTAAACCATCTGAATGGAGATTTTTACCTCCAGTGCCAAACGAGACGATGGTGCCAAAACCCAGACAGATGGCGCTAAAACCATCCCCAAACCCCCATTTACCTATGGCGCCAATCTAGAGCATGGTGCTAAACCACCTAATTATGGCGCCACACGGCTACGCAATGGCGCCATTCTACCTAACTACCCATTTCTTGAGCCTGAAAATTACCTGAAACACAAAAATCACAAAGTCAGGGTTGATTGATGTCATGTCCACATTTGCCATGTGGTTATGACGTGTAACACACGTGTCATGTCCACATTAGTCATGTGGTCATGACATGAAATATTAAAAAACTTTCAACCCGAACTTGTTTGACTTCCTCACCTTCGAGCGATGTGCTTATCGTAGCTTGCTGGCGCAACTATGCTATATGCGTATGTCATTGAGCACACTAGCAGTGTGCAAGGGGGTTTGTAGAGCCGGGTAGAAAGATTTTTGATATTTCATGTCATGACCACATGACTAATGTGGACATGACACGTGTATTGCGCGTCATGACCACATGGCAAACATGGGCATGACAATTGACATACCTGTGGGTCCTCCAGTGGTGATCTTCTATAGTCGCATACCCTCTCAGATTGGTGATCGTAGCATGGGAATGGAGGTTGCACCATGTTTTCTTCTTCTCTCCTCTCATCCAGTAATCTTAGAGTGTGCAAATGTGGCACTTTGGGTCCACATTTTCTATATATAGCTGCCATGTCATACCCACATACACATTTTTCTATCCCCGGGTCACAAAATGTAACCTTTTTCACCAATTTTTCTTCCTATCCACCTAATTTTCCATCCTTTATCTATTTTTCACCACTATTTCCTTCTTTCGAGAGTTCACCTAAAAAAATTTAATTCTTTTCATCTGACCTCTCGAGGGGGCATCCCTCATCCATTTCATTCCTTCCTGGCAGCTAGGGCAAAAATTCTTTGACTTGACGCCATATCCCTACCAGGTCGCGACGCCACGTCAAAGAGGGGCAAATGTAGACACCTAAAAATGTCTTAAGCCTTCGACAACTCTTCAACATCATCTGCATCACTAATCTCACATATAATTAATTAATTATCCTATCCAATCCCTGAACCATCCATTCATCCTCCATCAATTAACCCCTGAAATTGAATTAATTAAATTAATTCAACATTACGCCTTCCTAACATCATCCCAATTAATTAAATAAATATGTGAAATATTTATTTGGTTAATTTGTCTACTTTTCTAAACCTAATTAATTAGATAAAATCATACTTATCTAATTAATCTGCCCTACTAATTAGCCTACACCTAGCCTAGACGATTAAATAACTATTATTTAATTACCTACCCTAGCCTACATGACCCCTAGGCCCGGATTAATTAAATAAATTATTATTTAATTAATCCTAAACCCTGATTAGCCCACTCACTAATTTTCTCCAGCCATATTAACTAAGTTAATAACCTTGATTCACTTGGTCAAATCTCACTTAACACCTTCTCCCACATGCACAAATAAAAAATTTCAAAATATACATAACCCCTCCAACTCATTTTTGCCATTTTCATGCTAAAACATCTTCCACCATTTTAGCTTACAAATGTAAGGCCCTAAAAATGTGCATGTGTCACATGACCTTCACATTCCCAAATAAAATGGAATTTTTAATTCCACCTCCCAAGGAAGTTAATTTTTAATTTCCTCACACATCAAAATCACATTAAATGCAAAGTCCTCCCCAAAATAAATTTTAAATTCATTTTTATTCTCCACCCTTCAAATTTGATGATCAAATCTCAACCCTCCATCTCACATCCAATCTCATCCATTGATCTCAACAATCAATCTCCACCGTTGGAACAAAATACCCTCCAATTTTCCTATAAATACAAGCCTCCACAAGTCATTTCATCATCCAATTTTCGAGCAAGCTTATTATGTCCAAATTTCTCCCAATTCTCATCAATCTTAGCTAGTTTATGTTGAAATTTGTAGTTAATTTGAGAGCATTTCACATTCTAAGTCCTAGTTTGGGTAAAGCAAGGAGCTAGTAGGTGCAAGTTCCTCAACCCTATCAAGGAGTGAGGAGTGTGCAAGGATTTACAAGGTATAAATTATGATTTTGCTTTGTTTCTTTTATGTTTTTGCATCTTTCACACTTTCTCATCTTCAATGGGATTAGGTAACTTGATGATTGGATTGGTCAAGGTCAAGGATGCATGGCACTTGATACTTGGTTGGATATGATTTGAATCAAGTTCAATGATATATGATTATTGATGATGGATAAATTTGGATTGAGTTCAAGACCCTTTAATATTTGATTGGTTGATGATTTTGATTAGGTCTAGGACACTTTGATAATTTGATGTTGGATGGGATTGCAAGGGGTTAAGTCCTTAACCAAGTATTTTGCAATGGACAACCTTTGGATTAAGGATTTGGGATTTGATTTGATTTTGGATTGGGTAGATGGATAATGGATAAGGGTTGGTTGAAATTATTATGATTCATATGAGGTGGTTAAGATTTGGATGATAGATTACCTAGTAGATGGAATCTGATGAAGGTTTAATGGATTTAGGTGATGCTTAAGACCTCACAAAGCTCGATGGTGGGATTTATGGGGATGATGGATGTGACTAGGGAGGTGATTGGATGGGATTAGGTCAAGGACCCTTGTGTCACACCCCATTTTTAAACTAAGATACTTATCATTTTATTTCAAGAAGATAAATGGATAGTCAGTGAAATATGAGGAAATTAATGTTATGTTAGAATATAAAATGCATTTGAATTATGTTATTTTTATAAGAATGATAGTTTATGATGTCATTAACATCCACGTGATTAAATAATGTGATGGACTAACTACTGTTGTGTGACTAAGGTGGATGCAGGAACAATGTTTCCCCCTCCAAGAAGAGGATAGAGCGTATTGCCATGGAGAGGATACTAGATCATGTGAATACAATGATCCTTGTGCTATCTGGGAATACATACAGACAATCACATTAGAAGTTAAGTCATTTTTGGAGTAAGTCTTATTCTTTATGTGGTTGGTCACCTCAATAATATTTTAAATGTTGTGATCATTCCATACTTGATTTATATTGTTATTGTCATGTCGATGGATTAATCTTCTACGTCGATAATTAGTAAGGTAGTGTATACCTTTGAATGTTGAGTCAACGTGAGTACTCAACCAGACAAGTCAATTTTTTTTGTATAGGTCTAAGTTGACTTTGTAAGATTCCATCGTCGATAATTGTGCTCATGAATAAGCATAATTAAAGCATTCGATACAATGCATTAGAGACATCTATAAAGTAGGTGTACTATTGTTTATTATTTTAACCTTAGTTATGGCTAAAAATAATGTCTAGTTTGAGAAAGAGTAAAGTCTATGGTAGATAGACTTCCATCGTATTTCTCCCTAGATGCTTGGAGGAGTGGGGAGAAGTATCTCCATACCCCCTTTTTCAGCATGTGAGGCTGTAGATGACTGAGGGAATAGAGGGAAGATATTAATTATGCAGTTGCGTAACTGATGGCAATGGGGAGAGAAGATAAAATAGTATTCTCTCTTGCATATAGTAAGGTGAAGAAAGTAAAGAAGCAGGGGTGGATCTTTGTATTGGAGAAGAAAGAAGAAGGAAACAAAAGCTGAGTATCAGTTCTTCTTGTTTAACATTACAAGTAAGCTCACCATCCATGATATACTACAAAAATACTTTGATAACACAAGCTTATACCAGTGAGAAGCAAATAGATAAAGGTTTATAGATAAAACCTATTGTGTGTGCCATAAGAGGTCAAATGTTTTGCATGTTATCATAGTAGACTATATTAAGATTTACATTACTATTGATATACCTTTGACAAAGACTTTTGTCTGCATATTTATACCATATATTAAACGTCAAATGAGATTTGTGTTATCTATGAATACCTCTTAGAAGTGGAGAGTATCGTATATAAAGATTATGATAAATATATGTTATCCTTTGCTACAAATAACAAACAAGTCTGCGGTCTGTGACATAGTCGTATGACTGTGATTGTCAAGCCGAATGCCTATTATGTATATATATAAACCATTTAAGGTTATTCTCAAACAAACCCTATAGAAAACATAAAGGCCGACTGTATGTATTGGCCGAATAATATTTACTAGCTATGCTTTGATTTAGTTGACCTGAGTAAGGCCAAATGCTAGTATGCTTAGTTGACCTGAGTAAAGGTCGGTATAAGTCATTCAATTTTGTCTTTTCCAATGATAAGAGTTCTTTAGTAAACTATAGCAGGCCGAGAGTCTTATTTCTTTTGTGTAAAACTGAAGTAACAACACTATGTTATCATAGTATCCTATCTAAGAGTTGTAGCTAACTGAAAAGGTAGGTATCATTACCTTGAATGCTCTTAAAAGATTAAAGCTAGATATTACTCAATATCTTTGTTTAAAAGAACTTGATATTTAGATTTCTTATTCTATTAATAAGTTAAAGAAATTAGTTTGCTATAGATGTTATCCTTTTAGGTAACTAAGAGTTACCACAAACTATCTTTATCCTAGTTTTAAAAATGATTATTATTTATCCAAATCTAGGCTAAGAATAGCCACAAGATTGTCGTGTAATACACTCACTATGGCAATGAAAGGTTGATTTTCTATAGTTTTTCATTGAGAATGAGACTATTTATTATTTGGAATTCTCTTTTGAATTACAAGAGGAAATTTATCCAATATGAAGGATTATGAAGTTGTTATTTTTATTCGGCAAGTTAGAAGTTGAATATATTCCTTGACTAAGACAGATAGAGTCTTTAATCGTCAAACCAATGACTTAATGTCAGAATCTTGCATATCATTATGAAAGAATACTAAATTTATTAATGAGCATGGAAATGGGTTGACAATCTATTGAGTAGATGACAGGTCTTCATAGACCCGTGATTGCAAGGATGTAAAGAGGGGCTCAATGTATGCTACTTAAGTCACCTAAGCTCTCACCCAATACTTGTCTAGTTAACTAATAGAAAAGGGTATATTTTATGTCTTTAAGACTGATATTGAATAAACAAGTCAAAGTGTGTTGATATATAATATTATTTACTAAATTATAAGAATGTTATCTTCAAGTCAAGAAAAGAATGAGTGAAGATACAACTTTATTTATATGAAACTTTGGCCAAAGTAATGCAAAAGTCACTTCTTGCATTATCGGTTCACTGTGTACCAGATAGCTAAATAGTTAGGGTGGGTTATACATAGCTAGAGCTAGACTAGAGTTGTAAGCCTGATTGTTATTAGCAAGGACACTTCACTAGTTTTTAGATGGCACAAAGAATTAGTTGATTCTCATTATCTATACCCTTGCAAAGGGAAGGGCCACTTCTAGAAGGAAGGTGTGCGGGGGACCATTGGTTTGTGGTTGGAGGAAAAGCACTAGGGTGATGCTCTATCTCTCTCTCTCTCTCTCACGCAGTTGACTACCGAAGACTTGTGAATAGGAAACATTACTTATTATGTAAATGGTGATTGAAACATGTTATAGTCGCAAGGAAAGTGACCATTTATATTTATACTTGACAAATATGTAAAATTTCTAAGTCACATGTGAAGCAACCATAAATTGAAATTATCTATTGAACTTTGGAAATTGCAAATATATTATTGTTGGATTTATGTTCTAAAAGAAAAGAAATGGGATTTTTGCATTATTTGTATTTATTTATTTAATATTCTAGTTGGGATGTTACACATGGTATCAGAGCTACTGGGTTCAACACTTGGACCTTAGAGCTCATTGCGAGGTTTCACAAGATTGGCAAGATATGCTAATGATAAAACATTTGTTCTTGTGCTAGAGTGATAGGAAAGAGAAGGACAAGAAAGAGAGCCAAGAAAACAAAACCTAGTGATATGCCTAAGATAATTATTAGGAAAGATCCATCTCCTAAACAAAAGATAAAAGAAACAATGAGCTATGCAGAGTGAGCTTGGCTCACTAATTAGGAAACACTAGCTGATACACTCAAATGTATTCAGCTAGAAAGGAGGAAACAGATTGAGGAGGCAAAAAGGTTGCCAAACCCTACTATTGTTAAGATTAGTAAACCATCCGCCCACCGTGATATGCCTTTCGAGTGTGGTTGGGATCTGCCTGTAATAGGAAAAAATGTGTTGATTAAGTACTCACGAGTACATCCACCCACTAAATTTGTGTTACTCGATTCTGATGGGGAGGAGGAACCTGAGGAAATTCTTGTCAGAACGTGATATGTAGACATTTCTTATACACAAAAAATAGAAATTTTTTGTATTTGGATATGGATGTAAAAATCCAGAAAGTGAATAAAGTAAAATTTTGGCTTTTAGAATAAGCAAATGTTTATGCGATGAATCTCTGAGTAGTTGTACTCATGAACTTACAATTTTATGATAGTATATCAAAAAGTTCCATGTTTTGATAAATTTCTATGTAAATGTTAGGTGTGGATAAGTAATGTTATGGAACATTATGGAAACCAACCAGGAGGGAACCTAGATGGCCCAGATCCTGAAAATAATCCTATGGCAAAATTAGATCAAATTTTGTTTGTTTGAAATGAAACAAAAGAAAGATTGGAAACCCTAGAATAGGAAGTAAGAGGGGAAGAAACCAATCAAGAACACTACTCTGAAGGAAGAGAAGAATTTAGTTTTCATGGTGAACCAAGAGTAAATAATCAAGACTCAGTAATTCAAAATGAGGCAAAATCTTACTAGCAAGCTAGCCTGAGATATGAAGAAAGTTATACCTCCTAAGTTAGATGGAATGGTGAGTGGAGATGTAGTTGAGGCTTGGTTGACATAGATGGAAAAATATTTTGAGATAAGAAATTATTTTGAGATCACCAATGCTATATGGGGAGCATACCGGTTAGTAGGAGAAGCATCCACATGATGGATGAATAAGAAAATGGAATTAGGATTGAGTTCCTTGAGTCTAACTTGGGATCAATTTGTCGTCATATTTAGGAAAAGGTGGTTGCCCCAAATTTACTTGACCAAAAATTAACAGATTTCCAAAATCTGCATTAGGGAGATATGACTGTCATTGAATACTGGGAAAAATTTCTACCAGGTTGTTGAAGTATGTGCCACAATATCAGAAGGATGAGAGTTTTAAAATAAGAAAGTTTATTATAGGCTTGAATGCTCATATTGGTGGAGAAGTGGACGTTCATGGACCCACGACCATGGATCAAGTCTTTGAGAAATCCATCAAACAAGAGAAAAAGCTCAAATCTATCTCAGCATATCGAGAAAGATCTCAACATAAATTTAACTGGAGTCATCATTTGACATCCTTCAAAAAGAGAAACAAAAGTCAAGAAACTAGAGAGATAAATCATGGTAAAAGTTCCAGATGTAACAGAAATGGATCTAGGGATGAAAATAGGGGGTTTAGTTCTAAAAAGAATGATGATAATTCTAACTGATCTTCAGGAAAGAGAGGTCCTCCTGGAGGGTGTTTTACATGTGGAGGTGATCATTATGCTAACCAGTGCCCCACAAAGAGTCAAGGGAATTATTATCGAGGCAATCCTTTACCTTCACAACAAACATCTTTTCGGTAAAGGATTCATGCTACTTTAGATAGTCATCAAGTTGAGTATTAAGTTACTTTTATTGAAACCACAGGTGCTATATTTGGAACCCCAATTTTTTATTCTTATAGATACCGGAGCAACTAAAAATTTTGTGAACCCTAGAATACTTGATAAGATACCTAGGAAAGATGGTTTCATGGCTAATTCATGGACAATAGAGTTTGCAAACCAGTCAAGAGCTTGGGTAGAGCAATGCTTGTTTGAAGCCAGAATAACCCTACCTACTTTTTCCTCGAAGGTCGATCTATATGTAGCACATATAGGGTCTTATGATGTCATTTTAGGGATGAAATGGTTATCACGACATAGGGAAAAAGTTGATTGTCTTTCTAAAATAGTAGAATGCCTAGATGATGATGGAAATGTTGTCCTTATCCAAGATTTTCAACGAGAAACAAAAATCAAGCAAATTTCTATGTGCAATTGAAAAGAGAAAAACATAAAGGTTACTAGATGTTTGTAGTTAATATGGATGAGGTGAAAGATGAAGAGGAGAAATCTAAGGAAAATTCTATAGAAGCATACCCTTATCTTCCAGGTTTGCCCCCGAAAAGGGTTTTTGATTTTGTAATAGATATTATTCCTGGTTCTAAACTAGTGTCCAAAGCACCTTATTGGATGAACTACTGAGTTAATAGAGCTGAAGTCTCAACTCCAGAAACTATTGTCAAAAGGACTGATTAGACCTAGTGTGTCACCTTGGGGAGTGCCAACAATCTTTGTTAAGAAGAAAGATGACACTCTACACCTTTGTATAGATTATCGTATGCTTAACAAAGCAACGATTAAGAACAAGTATCCTCTACCATGCATAGATGATCTCTTTGACCAAATGCGTGATGCAACTGTATTTTCAAAGATTGATCTAAGGTTAGGTTATCATCAGTTAAGATTGAAAGAAGAAGACATTCACAAGACAACCTTTCGAACAAGGTATGGGCATTATGAGTTCACAGTCTTACCTTTTAGTTTGACCAATGCCCCAGCAACATTCATGAATTCAATGAACAGTGTTTTTAGAGACTATCTAGATAAATTTGTTTTGGTGTTTTTAGATGATATTCTAATTTATTATCGCAATGAGGAACACCTTTGACACTTGCAGATAGTTCTGCAACGAATTAGGGAGCACAACCTTTATAGAAAGTTATCCAAATGTACCTTCTTTCAAAAAGAGGTGTAGTACTTGGGCCATATCATATCAGCTAAAGAAATTTCTATAGATCCTTCGAAGATAAAGGCTATTTTGGAATGGCCTACACCTAAAAATGTGCATGAAGTGCATAGTTTTATGGGATTAGCAGGGTATTATAGAAAGTTTGTTTTGAACTTTTCCAGAATTGCCCATCCCACCACTTCCTTGTAGAGGAAGGGAAAAGATTTGAATGGTCTGACAAGTGCAAATAAGCTTTCAATATTCTTAAAAAGAATTGAATTCAACACCAATTCTTAGAGTGCTAGACCCAGAGGGTCATTTTGTTGTTGTGACTGATGCTTTAGGAGAAGGGTTAGGTGGAGTGCTCATGCAAGAAGACCAAGTAGTGGCCTATGAGTCCAGGAAGTTGCGACCTTATGAATAGAATTATGCCCCTCATGATTTTGAATTAGTGGCAATTGTGCATGCTCTCCAAGTATGGAGGCATTATTTGTTGGGAAAACAATTTGAATTAAAATCTAACAATCAAGGTTTGAAGTATATCTTCATGCAACCTAACCTTAATGCCTTGCAAAGAAGATGGTTAGAGCTCATCTCTGATTATGATTTTGAGATTAACTACATTAAGGGTAAAGAAAATTGAGTGGCTAATGCCTTGAGTCGTAGAAGGCACATAACGGTAATAGTATCAATGCACTATGATTTCAGAGCTCAAGTATTGAAGAATTTGATAGGAGATGAATATTATGAGTAGATTCTGAAATCTCTAACAGAAAATCCTCAGGATATGAGGTATGATGGATTTTATTTTGAACCTGATGGGTTATTGATATTTAATAACTGAATTTATGTTCCAAATCAGGGAGATTTAAGAGAAATTGTGTGGAAAGAAGCTCATTCTACGCCATATTTTGGTCATTCTGGAGTGACAAAGTTGTTAGTTGATGTGAAACCCTTATATTTTTGGAAGGGAATGAAGAATGATGCCATGAGATTTCTGGCAGGATGTCTAGAGTGTCAGCGAGTCAAGGCTAAACACCAGCACCTGACACAACTTTTGTATCCTCATGATATTACTACTAAATGGAAATGGTAGGTGATCAACATGGATTTTGTCTAGGGATTGCTGGTCATGCTATAAGCATGATGCTATTCTTTTAGTGGTGGATAAAATTTCAAAGGTAGCTCATTTTATACCTAGTAATCTTAAAGATGGAGCACCTATTTTAACCAAGAAATTCATGCAAGAAGTTTTTAGATGGCATGGAATTCTAGAAAAGGTAATTTTAGATAGAGATGTTTGGATAACTTGAAGGTTTTGGAAAAAAAAATTCTCAACTTTAGGAACACAATTGAATATAAGCTCAACCTATCATCTAGAAGAAGATGGTCAAACTGAGAGAGTTAATCAAATACTAGAGGATTTGTTGAGGATGTATTGCATGGATCAACAATATAAGTGGGAAGAGTATCTTCCACTAGTTAAATTTGCATATAATAACTCTTATCATTCTGCAATTAAGATGGCTCCCTTTGAAGTATTGTATGGAAGGAAGTGTCAAACTCCTATAAGCTAGGATAAGCTAGAAGATATGATTTGCCTTGGGCCAAAAATGCTTTCTGAGATGGAAGAGCAAGTAAAGTTGATTAGAAAAAGATTGGTAGAAGCAAATGATAGACATAAAAGCTATGCTAATGCCAAGTGAACACCCCGACAATTTTTAGTAGGAGATAAAGTTCTCTTAAGAGTCATATCACATAAGAGCCCAATTAAGTTTGGAAAGTATTCCAAGCTAGCACCTAGATATGTTGGACCATTTGAAGTCCTAGAAGTGGTTAATCCAGTTGCTTACAAAATAGATCTACCACCAGCTCTTACAAGAATGCATGATGTTTTGCATGTCATATTTAAAGAAATATATAGTAGGATCTAATCGTATACTTGATTGGAATGCTCTTTAGGTATAGGACCCAGGGGTGGTCATGATCGAGCCTCTCAAAGGGCTCGAGGTATGTAAGCTCCGCCTGCATAACATAGAGGTTACTCGGTGCAAAGTCTAGTGGGACTAGTATTCAGAGGAAAATGCTACCTGGGAGGATTGCAATGATATTTATCAAAATTTTCCACATATTTTTATATAAACATGATGTAAAAGAACATATTTTTTATATTTATTTTATTATGGACATAAACATCGAGGACGATGATCTCTAAGGCGAGAGATATGTTACACCCTTTTTTTAAACTAACATACTTACCATTTTATTTCAAGAACACAGATGGATAGTTAGTGAAATTAATATGAGGAAAGTAATGTTATGTTAGAATATAGAATGCATTTGAATTATGTTAGTTTTATAAGAATGATTATTTATGACATCGTTAACGTCCACGTGATTAAATAATATGATGGACTAACTATTGTTGTGTGATTGAGGTGGATGTAGGAACAATTTTTTCCCCCTCTAAGAAGATGAGAGAGAGTATCACCATGGAGAGGGTCCTAGATCATGTGAATACAATGATCTATGTGCTATCTGGGAATACATACACACACTCACATTAGAAGTTAAGTTAGTTTTGGAGTAAGTCTTATTCTTTATATGGTTGGTCGCCTCAGTAATATTTTAAACATTGTGATCATTCCATACTTGATTTATATTGTTGTCGTCATGTCAATGGCTTAATCTTCTATGTAGATAGTTAGTAAGGTAGTGTATACCTTTGAATGTTGAGTCAACATGGGTAATTGACTAGACAAGTCAAATTTTGTCGTAAATGTCTAAATCAACTTTGTAAGATTCCATTATCAATAATTGTGCTTGTGAATAAGCATAATTAAAGCATTCAACAAAATGCATTAGTGACATCTATAAAGTAGGTGTACTATTATTTATTATTTTAAGCTTAGTTATGGCTAAAAATAATGTCTAGTTTAAGAAAGAGTAAAGTCTATGGTAGATGGACTTCCATCGTATTTCTCCCTAGATGCTTGGAGGAGTGGGGAGGAGAAGTAGCTCCATACTCCCCTTTTTCAGCATGTGAGGCCATGGATAGCTGAGAAAATAGAGGGAAGATATTAGTTATGCAGTTGCATAACTGATGGTAGTGGGGAGAGAAGATAAAATCGTATTCCCGATTGTATATAGTAAGGCGAAGAAAGTAAAGAAGCTGGGGCAGATCTCTGTATTGGAGAAGCAAGAAGAAGGAAATGAAATCTAATTAACAGTTCTTCTTGTTTAGCATTATAGGTAAGCTCACCATCCATGATATACTGCATAAATACTTTGATAACACATGCTTATACCAATGAGAAGAAAATAGATAAAGGTTTATAGATAAAACCTATTGTGTGTGCCATAAGAGGCTGAATGTTTTACATGTTATCACAATAGACTATATTAAGATTTACATTATTATTGATATACCTTTAATAGAGACTTCCGTCTGCATATTTATACTGTATATTGAACATCAAACAAGATTTGTGTTATCTATGAATACCTCTTAGAAGTGGAGAGTATTGTATATTAAGATTATGATAAATATATGTTATCTTTTGCTGCAAATAACAAACAAGTCTATGGTCTGTGAGATAGTTGTATGACTGTGATTGTCAAGTCGAATTGCTATTATGTATATATAAACTATTTAAGGTTATTCTAAGACAAACCCTGTAGAAAACATAAAGGCCAACTGTATGTATTGGCTGAACAATATTTACTAGCTATGCTTTGATTTAGTTGACCTAAGTAAGGCCAAATGCTAGTATGCGACCTGAGTAAATGTTGGTATAACTCATTCAATTTTGTCTTTTCCAGTGATAAGATTTCTTTAGTAAATTGTAGCAAACCGAGAGTCTTATTTCTTTTGTGTAAAACTGAAGTAATAACACTATGTTATCATAGTATCCTATCTAAGAGCCATAGCTAACTAAAAAGGTAGGTATCTGTTGGGTGAATATTTTGTCATTAACTAACTAACGGCAAAATAGTTATATCACCACAGCTATGATGAGACAGAGTCTCTCCTCTCAGCAAGGGGAGGTTCCCTCTAGTTGATGAATTATTTCTAACAAACAACTTTTAACACTTATATAAACTAGAACTATGCTTGGGGTGTTTTCATTGCATCCTATTCTCTTTTTTTAGAATAGATGTTTTTCTCTTCAAAATGATAACTTCAACAGAAATGATATTTAATGACTTCTGAATTGAGACAAACCATAGAAACACAAAGTTTTCTATTGCTCGACTTATTTCCCACAAATAAACTTGATTGAATTTGAATGTAGCTCAAAGTCTCCACTCTCCTCCAACACCATATAACTAGATTGAACACAACAGTTTACAACACAAAGTCTTCAAACAATTATATTCTCACAAATGTAAACACAAACTTCCGTAATAAGAAAATAGCACAAAGTCTATTTATCCAGAACAAAAACACTTCTCTCAATTTTTAATAAAACTCCATGTTTCCAGAAATGATTCAATATAACATAATACCAATGACATAAGAACACTGATTCAACTCAAAGTTTGATACTCAAACTGCTTGCTTATATTAATATTTTCTTGAAAATTTGATAAACATGAAAAGATCAATGTCTTGATATGTTTTTCAATTTGGCAGAGTTTCCTTGCAATAGATAAAAGATGCTAATTACAATAGAAGCCCTCTTTATTTATAGGGAGAGGCCTGGAGAAAATTTAGGAAAAACCTAACTACTTTGACTTATTCAAAAATAGGAGTCCTTATTGACTTAGGACTTCCTAAGTTTTTACATGTAATTACATCTGAGAAAAGTACATGTAAAAGTGTCCAAAACTAAATGAAAAGTACATATGAAACTACAAAAAATATACTAAGGCAAAGATCAAATATGTCAACTTCCACTGGCATCCTTCTTTGCTGACCCTTCATACATTGTGATCACTTCTTGCATTTCAATACTATCTGGTGCTGCAGTGTTGTTGGAGATTACTCTAGCCTTAGTGATTGTATCTCTGATGGTAGGGGTGACTTTCTCATGATCTTTCAACTTAACCTTCAAATTGTCTAAGGTTAATTGATAATCCATCAAGTTATCCAATGAATCAATTGAGAAAGCTTTTTCCTCAAACTCAGCCTGCATCATCTTATTGAATTCCTATATCATTTCATCAACTGGAAGAAACTCATGATTATCATCAGTCAATTTACACGGGAGCTGTTCTAACTTGTGCAAGAGACTTAGATCACTGTCATCACACAACCCTCGAGCATCTCCTAGTTCTTTGATTAATTCATTCAAGATTTTGCTATGGTGCACTAGGCCTTCTTTTGTTGAAACATATGCCTCTTGATTTCCAATAAGGCCAAGTGAAACAAGAGTCTTCATTTTCATGCTTTCCCATTTTTCCAAACTGGAACCCAGATATTCAATATCTGCAGAAAAAGAATCAATCAATTCATCTAATTCTGCTCTTACCTTGGCCATTTTTGCTTTCCTTTCTACTGCTGCCTTCAATAGTGAAACACCCTATGTTGACAATTTCTCTAAACATTCCTCTACAACCTTCCCTTTTGCTTGAGTCTTTTCAACTTTCTTGACCAAGGGATTTTCAACTGTTACTGCCATAGGCTCTATAATTTTTTGATGTCATTGTGATTTTCTGTAACACCATGGCTAACTACTCAGCTTTTAATTTGTAGTATTCCTTTTGTTTCTTCTCCTCATCATATTTCTCAAGAAGAGATGTGGCAGTGACCTGGAAATTAACTTTAATACCTTCATGTGTTAATTTCCCCAATTCCACCCTAGACATCACATAGTCATTCACACCAAAAGTTTCTTTAGTAGCCTCAGGAGGAGGCTTGACAATCTCTGTATATCTGATCCCCTTATCATCAATAAGCCTTGACATAGTCATAGGCTTCTTCTTTTGTGCCTTTGGCTTGGGAGTCAACAATTTCCCCAAATCAATATCATCTGGTGATATCTCCTATTTCTTTCTCTTAGGAGTATAAGCTGAAAGCCATGGGGGAAGTATTGATGTACTTATATTCTGATTAGGAACCATTGGTGGAGTGGAAAGAATTGTACTTATACCTGTGGTAGTAACAATGGGAGGAGTATTGGTGAACACAACACCTGGTACATCCACATTAACAGCTTGCTCAGAACCCAAAACAAATTGCTCAAATATTGTAGAACCATCAATGTCATAAGAAGGGGATGACAAACTAGTAATAGATCCAAAAGAATGAAGAACATTATCAAAATTCACATTAGAATCATCAAAAATTGTTTTGGAAGATGATGGGGACTCAGATGATTGAATGTGAATGGGTGACATTGGGGTTATAGGAGGATTAGGCACATAAACTGAAATAGACATATTTGGATGAGGAGAAGAGACATCAGTCTCTTGTAACACATCTCCATGTGGAGACACAATTGTATCCTGTAAATTTTCTTGTTCATCTTCTTCCTTCTCCTACTCACCCTCATTGTCTGATGCAGACTTATCCTCAACATCCATGTCCTCAACATTCATGCCTTCAAAAACCAGTTCTTCAACATCTTGTTCTACATCAGCTTCCATTTCTTTAGCAATAGATTCTTCCTTTGCTTCTTTAGCTTTGCTTCCTCTTGTCACGAATTTGATCTTAGGCTTAGAAGCCTTAGATGTTCTAGGAGCATCATTCTTATTCTTGGTTCTCATCTCAACTTTCTTTCCCGTTTGCTCAAAAACTTCTTCCTCTGAACTAGTGATAAAATCCTTCAATGGTATACCTTTGCTTTGGAGCCACATGTTTGTATTGGCAAACATAGGCTCAAACCTTTTCCTTAAGGAAGTCAATTCCTTTTGAGACCATTGTATAGAAAGCAAGGGAGAGTCAGCAACATTCTGATTGACATAGTTTGAATTGAGAACCTCTTCATCATCAACCATGTCTTCTGGAATATCAGCTAGACCCAAATATTCAATTTGGTCCAGAGATAACTCGCTGTAGTCTAGCTTTCTGATTTCATCTTCTATCCTAAGATCAACCCAGATGTCCTCAACCATTGGCTCATGAAATTGAGTCTTTCTTTTGATTTTATCCTTCACTCCTCTATAATCAAATTTTGGTCTTCTCTTGAATTGCTTCATAGTTACTAATTGCATTTCAGTTTCCATAGCCCTAGCTTTTGCTACAATTGAAACTGAATATCTACCGATCTCAACAGGAAATCTAAAACCAGGCTTCTTTAACTCCATTTGCTTGTTGTGGACAATAATCATTTGTTGACATAGCTCCATCAGAACCATTTTGTCAAAAGGAAATCTTGGCAACATATACAGATAGCCTTGGAAAAAGCCAACCCTTAAGTATGTGAAAGTTGGAAACTGAAAGAACAAACAACCAAAACCATTTACTACTGACCATGCTTCATCTGAAACTCTTCTTTGTTCCAACTGAGGATCAAAAAGGCACAAGTACATAGCAAAGAAGGCATCATTTGCCCTTCTGAAATGGTGGATTGAACATTTCAATGTAAGTTGAGGATAATATTGGTAAACAAGAATAACCCTCCTATCCCCTTCAGATGTCAAGCTTGGGAAAATCCTCATTGAGGTTGCTATGTATACAAGATAGGAAGTCATATAGAATTTGAAGGTAGTATGTACCATGATTAGTTGCTCATGGAGAGCATTGCTAATTTGTTCACCCCAGAAGATAGTCTGTTTACACTGAAGTATAATTTTGATGAAAGCATACATCCATTCATGAAAAAGTGAAGAAGAAGCTAGTCCCCTTATTCGGGGAAAGCTCCTTGGCCACCTAGACAAGTTTGACCTTGGAGTCTTAAGCCACTTGGTATTAATTATCCTCTTAGCTTTCTCAGTGTTCTTATCATATTCTTGCTGAGCAATAGTAAAATCAAGTTTCACAACATCAACAGAAGTGGGACACATGAAAACTTTATCAACAAATTCTGGATCCAATCTCATGATTACATTACCCCCTGCATCTACCATTGCCCTAGTATCTTTGTAATATAAATGAGCACACTGAAGAACAAACTTTGTATTGTGTGCTGCCACTAGAAATGAAGACACCAGGTGAATGTTGCTCTTGACAATCTTCTGCATAAGAGGGCTGGGGTTATCTGACTTAGTCCTCTCTACAAACTCAGTCATATCCACATGACCAATCTCTGTGTCCCAAATATCATCAACATTTGAAGTGACTGAAGTGATTGGGAAAACACCTTGATACTTGTACTTCATTGCTTTTACTTTCTTCGGAGACAGTTCACTCATTTGGAAAAATGACTCCTTTAGATGAAGACCTCGGTAGCTACTTGCAAGAGAAACTGCAACAATAAGTCATTATCTTGCAATTAGGGGAAATACTGGTAATTTTGGGAAACTGCAAGTTGACAATCATGATCATAGGAGTGAGCTTGAAAGGGCTAAAGTGCAAGCGGGTTGAAAAAATAGAGGAAAGTGGGCTCAGGATAGCAATTCGAAAAGTTTTCCAGAATTAGAAGAATTTAAGGGAATGAATGCATGGGCAGCAAAATTTGCCGCCCTTGCATGTCAAGGGAAATTACAAATGTCAGGGTAGAAAAAATTGCCGCTACTATAGGTAGGTCTAAATATTTGTAAGTGTATTGGCGGTGATTTTTACCGCTTTCGCATGAAGGGACGGTTTCTACAACATCACATGTCTGAGCGGTGATTTTTACCGACTCAACATGTTGGAAATTATTTTAGTGTGAGGACAGTGAATTTCACCGCCCATACACCTTAGGGTGGAAAATACAAGTGCTCAAGTGGAAAAATTTACTGACTTAGCACTTAGGGATAATTTACAAACATATGTATCAGTGGTGAAATTTGCCAACTTCGACACAATGAAATTTTTAAGTTTTAATGTTAATGCTTTGAGCGGTAAAATCTACCGCTCGAGCATACTCGAGAGTTTTAAAGTCTTTTAAGCGGTAAAATCTCACCGCTCTTCTACATCAAACCTAAAAAACAAAAACCTAAAACCTAAAAACCAAAAACCTAAAACCTAAAAACCAAAAGACTCAAAAAAAACAAAAAAAAAAGAACACAAGAACCTAAGAAAACAATCCTTTTAAACTTAGAAAACATAGGGTTTCAAGCATAAAAGTTGTAGAAAAATAAACCAAAATAAATATAAATCTAGATATGATTTTGTGTATTTATAAAACACTAAACACAAAATGACTATGGAAGGAATAAAAGAAAACTAACCTGATACAGAGAAATGGAAATAAAACTGCAAAACCCTAACAACAAACACCTCCAAAATCTGATGCTCCTCAAGTTGAATCGACAGCTTAACAACTTAGGGCAAGAAGTGAAGGCAAAGTAGGAAGAAAGACAAAACATAAACAATTTAAAATGCATTTAAAAACTTAAAACAAAACAAAGAGTTCAAATTAAATGCCACATGAGTTAACTTCCGCGCCATTTATTACATGCCTCGACGGCAAAATTCAACGACATTACATGTGTTATAAATAAGACATGTAACAGTGGCAAAATCTGTCGCTCTATCACAGACTTAGATAAAACAAAGAATGCATTGGCAGAAAATTTTTCCGCCACTGCATTTAACATCTAAAAACTAAAAACATGCAAGGGTGGTGATTTTTTCCACTCTTGCATATACACAAAAATACTCTAACTCTTTAAAATTGAGAAAACCATTTCAATCAACTTATACGAGTTTTGAGAAATCCAAATGAGAAATGACTTGAATAGATAATCAGGAACAAGAGGACTACACATGAGGATGAGATGACTCGCCTCATTTTGCAAACTTAGAGTGTAGGTTACGAAACGGACAAGTTTCGTAGGGGTCATCCTACAAAATGAGCTCAACTGATTTTGAGGACAACAGTATCAGTACCTCGAATGTTATTAAAAGATTAAAGCTAGATATTAGTTGATGTCTTTGTTTAAAAGCACTTGATATTTAGAATTCTTATTCTATTAATATGCTAAAGAAATTAGTTTGCTATAGATGTTATCCTTTTAGGTTACTAAGAGTTACCACAAACTATCTTTATCCTAGTTTTAAAAAGGATTATTATTTATCCAAATCTAGGCTAAAAATAGCCACAAGATTGTCGTGTAATACACTCACTATGGCAATGAAAGGTCAATTTTCTATAGTTATTCATTGAGAATGAGACTATTTATTATTTGGAATTCTCTTTTGAATTACAAGAGGAAATGTATCTAATATGAAGGATTATGAAGTTATTGTTTTTATTCGACAAGTTAGAAGTCAAATATATTCTTACACTAAGACAGATAGAGTCTTTAATCATCAAACCAATGACTTAATGTCAGAATCTTGCATATCATCATGAAATAATACTAAATTTATTGATGAGCATGTAAATGGGTTGACAAGCCATTGAGTAGATGACAGGTCGTCATAGACCCGTGATTGCAAGGATGTAAAGAGGGGCTCAATGTATGCTACTTAGGTTACCTAAGCTCTCACCCAACACTTGTCTAGTTGACTAATAGAAAAGGGTGTATTTTATGTATTTAAGATTGATATTGAATAAAAAGTCAAAGTGTGTTGATATATAATATTATTTACTGAATTATGAGAATGCTGCCTCCAAGTTGAGAAAAGAGCGAGTGAACATACGACTTTATTTATATGAAACTTTGGCCAAAGTAATTCAAAAGTCACTACTTGCATTGTTGGTTCACTATGTACTAGATAGTTGAACAATCAGAGTGGGTTATACATAGATAGAGCTAGACTAGAGTTGTAATCCTAGTTGTTATTAGCTAGGACACTTCACTAGTTCTCATATGGCATAAAGAATCAATTGATTCTCATTATCTATACCCTCACAAAGGGAAGGACCACTTCTAGAAGGAAGGTCTATGAGGGACCGTTGGTCTGTG
Source organism: Cunninghamia lanceolata (assembly GCA_027924645.1). Taxonomy (NCBI): domain Eukaryota; kingdom Viridiplantae; phylum Streptophyta; class Pinopsida; order Cupressales; family Cupressaceae; genus Cunninghamia; species Cunninghamia lanceolata. The sequence goes on from BSBN01000524.1 coordinate 11,185,693, forward strand.
GTTGGAGAAAAGTACCACGGTGATGCTCTCTCTCTTTCTCTCCTGCAGTTGACTGACAAAGACTTGTGAACAAGAAACATTACTTATCATGTAAATGGAAATTGAAACATGTTGTAGTCATAAGGAAAATGACCATTTGTATTTATACTTGACAAATATGTAAAATTTGTAAGTCGCATGTGAAGCGACCATAAATTGAAATTATCTATTGAACTTTAGAATTGCAAATATATTATTGTTGGATTTATGTTCTAAAAAAAGAAATGGGATTTTTGCATTATTTTCATTTACTTATTTAATATTCTAGTTGGGATGTTACACCTTGGTTGATTTGATGACTTGAATTGGGTTGGATGATTAGCTTAAGGATTAGGTACTAGACCTTAGATTATGAAATCGATTGGATAATTGATTTTAATGCCTTAAGTAAGGATTGATGGTTGGATGGATGTTATGACGAGGTGGATTTGGTAGATTTTTAGTTTGGGATGAATTTTATGAAGGTTGGATGGACTTTGGTTTAGATGGAATGCATGATCTAAAATCAGAACACGTGCCAATTCAGGATGGAGGTGTTGAAAGGCAAACTGGTGCACTAAAAGATGAATTGATGGGTTTCTAGCAACCTAGGATGGGTGCACAAAAATGGTTGACAGATGCACCTCTATGTGGATAAAGACACTGATTTGTGGTGATTTTAGATATGGATGAGAGGATGCAAGTTTGATTTGATTTTTAGATGAATGGTTGATGATTTTTGGATGATTTTGATTTAAGGGATAAGATACTATTTTTTCACAAGGTAAACACACCAAACACACTAACAACTTGTGCTATTCTAGTGGGAGTGTGCACACTTCTAAGCCCACTAATATGCTTTGTCTAATTATAATGTGTAAGTCCCATGATGAGGACCTAACTATTTTTTATCACCCAAGGTTGCTCAAAAGGCATGAGGGAAGAGCATACACAACATACACATCTAGTTTTAGGGGCATGGGCTAAGTGACTACTCAACACTAACCACCAACCAATGCATCACAAATGTACATGACCAATGGTCCTAAGCTAGGATATACAAGGTTGCTAGGGATACCCTCAAAATACCCAAAGGTACATGAGGTCTATGTCCATGAACTAGAGTCCATCTACAAGCATGTGTTCATGGACAAGTCCAATTCCACTTCACCTTGTCTCCTTATGAGAAGGCCTGACAAGGATGAGCTAGACATTATGGTCCTCCTTTGAGGTACAAATTTTTCTCTCCCCTTTTTATACCCCACTGAAATGTGTGGTTTAGGTCATCCCCTAAGGTGATGAAATCCTTAGGCACGCCTGCTAAAGGGAAAGGAACTTAGGTGTTTCTAATTTTTAAGGTTCCCTTGCGATGCAAGAGAAGAGAATACACATGTTAAGCCCTTGGGTTGAAAACAAGAAAGATAGATGAAACTTAATATTTTGATCTCCAAGATCACCCAAAGGTGCGAGGAGAAAGCATACAATTAAGTTTGATCAACAAGCATGGAAAACAAAGTGTTATTTCCCTTAGAAATCAAAATGTTCCTAGATTAGTGATAAAAATGATGAGTCCTTTGATCAGTGATGCTTCAAACAAGACATTAGTAGTTTGATAATATCTTGGACAAATAATGTTTCTACACAAAATGATGTTATCTCATAAGACACAACAAGCAAATATTAGTCCAAGGGTTAGTAATGCTCAAATCACAAAGAACATAATTAAAAATTTCCTAGAGATGAATATGGTGATTTAGGCTACCCACACAATCATTCAAAACACATACACTTAAGCATTGATGCACTTATTTGAAATGAATATGCTCAAGTACGCATGCGTTGATTTAGGTATGCACGTGCTTATTTGAAATGGATATGCCCAATTGTGAGACCCGCATAGAAAATGACTAGGGTTAGATGAAAAATTGATTTAAAAAGCTTCCCTACACAACAAACATAGATTAAATGACAATTTGGACAACACATCTCCTTGCAAAACCAATATTAATAAAAAACAAAGAGTAAGTTCAAAAATGCCAAAAGTAGGTTTCAAATGTTGGGGATAGATGTGTTGATTTATGTTATGCACACACACATTCAAAATGCATGCACCAAAGCATGTTTAGGGCTAGAAAATATTATTAAAAAACTACATAATAGGGTTAAATCTAGCCAAAATCAAGGGTTAGGATGCATGAAAATTAATAGAATCACAAAACACTATGAGATTAGACCCAAAAAGCCACCCAAAACATGAAAAATCAAGTTAGGGTTGGGGGTTGATGGGCTACCACACAAAAAAATGCACATGCTTGTTCATAAATGCACACACTTGTTTAAAATAAATGCATTGAAAATAGGCCTACATGTGTTGAATTGTAACTTGAAAGTTAAAAAAACTCTTAAAAACACTAAAAAAGATTAGAAAAGGGACATGGCTTCCACTGGGCATTCCAAGAATGTGTACAAGTAAATGTAAACATGCAAGAACAAGTTAAACTAATTTTACCTATTCATTTACATCTACATGCAACCTTGTGATAAAGCAAATAACTAGTTAAGATAATAAACATAACAAAGTTCTCATCAACACCAATTGTTGTTACACCAAGATATGATGGATGTGCTCAAAGATTGTTGATGAGAAATGTGGGTGCTTTTGTTGGAAATAGGACAAACAATTGAGAGGGGGGGGTGAATCAATAGTCACAAAACTTTGTATCTTTCTACAGTTAATTCTTTATTTTGCTACTTAATAACAATTCAATAACTTAACCATGAAAACAATCAATCATAAGTGTAAGAGAAGCAACACGATAACACACTTGACACCAAGATTTTTGACATGGAAACTCGGTTAAGGGAAAAACTACAGTGGGGGTTAACCCATAAAAATTAATACCCTGTTAAAAGTATTTTATAAATGGGAATGCACATGCATTCGGGCTCACTACCCAGAGCTCACTGCTCAAATGGAGGCTCATTGCCTATAGAAATATTACAAGAGAATAACAAAGATTTTAAACTGAAGGATAGCATCTACCCATGCAAGAGTTTCAGTTTCAGTTAAGTGCAAAAACTAATCTTACACATTTCATCTTTTCTCTGCTCTTCTTACTTCTCTGCCTTCATTTGCACCTTAGATTTGTGCTTTTCTCACATACACCTTATTCACACACAAACACACACTAAATCATGCAATTCCATTGGCTATATATATCTGCAACATGATCTACAATCATTTTACTAGTTGGCTTAAAAAATAATTAGAACTTTGTTGAGTGCTTTGCTCTGTCAGTTAGATCTATACACAATACAAGATGTAGACCAAAAATTTCACTCACAAATCATCAATCAAGTTAGCTATCAACACTGATCATCACCAATTGCCCAATAAACAACTTCTATACATCCGGAATTAAGATCATTCACAAGGTCGGCTTGTTCTTCTACTGTTTGTTCTGTCAAACTGAAACCCTATACTCATAAGCTAATATCTTTTAAGTCCTTCATCACCGGAGGACAAAAATCTAGATTTAGAGTGTCTTGACAATGCTTTGAACTACCTTAGATCCACAAAAAACCATGCCTTTCCACCGGAGAGATCTAGACCGAGATACCGGACCTTGTCACCTGCTCTGTTCCTAACCATCCGAACTTAGACAAATTCTGATTCTGACTTCTGGTATGAACAAATTGTGTTATGCGGATGATTGGGATGATCTTAGTTGCCATCAATGACAACACCTATCAATGTGAAGCAGTTTCTCTTGCCAACAATCTCCCCCTTTGGCATTGATGGAAACACTTACTGAAAAATGACTAAGTGTCAGAATAACTCCCCCTTTGCTTGTACTCCATATTGCTGTTCATACTTCTTTCCAATGCTCCCCCTTTGCTGGATTCCTCATTTTTAACTGCTCTTCACTCCCACATTGACATCAATGGCAAAGGGTGGGGTTCGCAAGCCAAAATTTTCCAAAAATTCTGTGTATAATGCCACATATGTACAAGTAATCATTAAGTTCTATTTACATGAACTTGAGAATGTTTGCAAAGCTAGTTTTTATTTGCACAAGTTTAGAGGCCCAAGTACTCTTCATTCCATCCAAAATTGAGATGTGCCCACTCAACAAAAATGAAAATACTTCTGCCTTTGATAGATCTGATGGATCACTAGTCTGAATTACAGTCTGAGCTTCAGATAGGGCATTATGCATTGTCTCTAATTTAGGGGCAATCAATCCCCAGAGCTCACACATTCCCTTCATAATGTTGCCTTTTTCTTTAACAAGTCTTTTTATCTCATCAGTCAAGTTAATTACTTGACATTCCTGACTTATGGGTGAGATAGTTAGAGGATCAAAATTATTGGATAGATTTGACAATTTCAGTTCTTGTTCATTTATCTTCTTTTCAATATCCTCACTTACTTTGGGCTAGGATAGACAAAATTTATATATATTACTTCCATCACTAAGAGAATTTTGAACACTTTTTATATTGATAGCAAGTATAGTCCTATCATACCCTATCAAACTCTTAAGTTCACTAAATCTCTTGTCCAAAAACTTAGTTCTGACTTTTGTCTTTGCAGATTTCTCAAGGGACTCAAAATGAGTATTTACAGAACTTACAAGATTTTTCAGATGTCTGGAGGGGGAATCAGATGGTCTCTTTTGGTAGGAAGACATTAACTTTTCCAAAATCTCGGTTGCAAGCCCCAGTAGCTCATTGTCTTCCATGTGGAACTTTAACATCTTATCTCTAGCCTTTACTTGGGTGAATGATGCTATTTTCATCAATTGGATTGGAGAGAAAGCATCAAGATTGGCTAGACCTTGGAGTAGTTTAGGTTCATCTAGCTCAATTATTTCTTTCTCAAGAAGACTTTTCACTGCATCTACAGTGTCTCTTGCAACATCTTCTGAATCATCCTTTTGTTCATCAGATTTCTCAGTAACTTCTTTAGGTGCTTCAACATTTGCACCATCTTCTTTTGCTTTGTCTTTATTTCCTTTTTCTTCCTCTTTCTTTGCTTTACTTTTCTCTGTGTTCTCTGCAGAGGAACTCTTTCCTATTTGTTCACCACTTGCTACCTGATCTGGAGGGCTCTGTGTAGTGGCAATATCCTCTTCTTTTCCAGAATGATCAGGTGGAGGAGTTACTCCTGCATCAACTATTTTGTCTATCGTATCTATGTCCTCCTGATTGACTTGTTCCTCTTCCTAGACTTCTCCAACATTTAGATCTAAAAATCCAACATCAGTCTCTTCATAGGTTAATTCTAGAGGATCTAAATTGATACCTTCGTCATCAATTCTTTTGTTAATCTATTCTTCTGGAGCTTCATGTTTCAGAATTGGAGGATTGACTTCTTCTACTTGTTTTTCTAAAATAATATATTTATATTTGTCTAAAGCCTTTCTCAAGATTTCTTCTATTTCTTTTGTAATTTCCTCAGTTTCACCAAGCATTAGTTTGTTCATCTGGACCTTGCTTCTAAATTTATCTTTAACTTCTCTAAGGATTTTATCTGCTTCTTTTCTAGTCATCACAGGACACAAAGTGGAGAGAACATAGTCTCTGAGTTCTATGTCTTTATCCTTAGTTGCTTCTTTCCTCATTTCCAGTACTTTCCTTAAACTTTTAGGAAGTTCTTGTAAAATTTCCAACATGGCTCTATTGAATTTATTCAAATATATGATAATGGCATCTTCCAAAATTTTCTTATTTGCTTGATCAAAATTATCATAGTAAACTCTGACAGGCTTTAAATTTCCATGAGCAGTGATTGGTTTTACAATTTCATCAATAGTCATAGCGACCTTATCAGTGACTAGCTTTTTACTAGCCTTATTGCTTCTGGAAGGCTAGTCTTTAGAAGTCTTTGAAGTTATGGCTTTCTTGGATCTTATTTCTTTCACTTCTTCATCTGTCTCTATCTCTTCATCATCTTTTGTGCTCTTGTGGGTTCTTGTGGCCTTGGTTTTATTTCTTTTCCCTCCATCACCAGATGGAGTTGCTTTAGGCTTCTTAGTGGAAGTGGACTTGAGTTGCTCAACAAGAGTTGCAGAAATCCTTGTCTTCCTTGAGGAGCTTGGTGGGATTTCTGGAGCGACTGCCAGCTCACTTTCTACTTTTCTGTAGTCTGCTCAGTGCTTTTCTTCATCTTTTCAATTCTTTCTCTATTTTGCTTTACTACCTCCTTGGTTAGGCCAATGCTCTCAGCATACCTTTCAACTTGTCTCTACACTTTCCTCTTGGTCTCAGGCTGTCTGAGCTCCACATGCAATTTTAGACTTAGTTCCTTGTAGGTTCCAAACCTTTCCACAGAGGTATCTTTAGGTGTGCTCAGAAGATGCTGAGAATAGATATCCATAACTCTTCCATCCACCTCATAACCCATAGGCATTAGCCAAAGTATCCTTGGTTCTACAGCTTCCATCAAGCACTGATATGTGTCAACCATGAAACATATGTCATTTTCATACTCCTCCACAATTGTTTTAGGGATTCTTTCCCTTGCTTGCATTAAACTCTAGAAGTTTTTGAAGTAGTCCCAAATGGCAGTCTTTTGGGCTTGGGAGTCACCAAGACCGAGAAGGTGATCTCTTATTTGCCATGTTATTGATATGTTAGTTGTCCAATGCACACCTTGAATTCTAGTTACTTCATTCATAAAATAGAAGAACAAGCATATAATCAAGGTACCATATTTGAAGGAATTTTTCTTATATTTCTTTATCTTGCTCAAATTCTCAATCAACTAATTTTGTAGTAGTTCACAAAGATCATAATCAACATTTTCTTTTAACATTTTGTAGGCTGCATATATTACAGTTCTAGAGACAAAGTTTTCTCTGCTGGAGCGGTAAATTTTGTACCCAATCACCATGGAGGCAAATTTGACACCCGATTCTATAATATCATTGATGGTCATTGCCCTTCTGTCAAACTTGGCACCAGTAGCATCAGTCACTATCTGGTTTTTCATGGCTTTCAACATGGGCAACCCACCAGTTAAGTTTAATTTGGTTACAATCTTGATAACATCCTTTATAATCTTGAATGGTTTCAATAGCCATATGAACTCATCATGTATTCGGCTTAAGATATATTAAACCCATTCATTTTCATCAAATATTGGAAACCTAATGACTTGCAGAAAATGTTTGCTTTCTAGGGCTTTATATTCCAGTTTCAATTTGTGGCTATCATCCATTAAGTAGTTAAGCAAATCCCAGAGTTTCAAGTTTCCAAATTCATCCATGTTACAGTGGATGTATGCCCTAATATCCTCAACACACAGTACACCATGTGGAACCTCAAAGAATGTGCCCAACAGTTCAACTTTAACTGATTTGTGTGGATGCTTCTTAAATATTGGTTGGGGCCTTTTAGTTACATCAACAACTAGAGGTGTAGCCATTTGCAAAAATTGAGAACTCAAGAGATTTCGCAGAAATAGAAAATACCTTGTTACGCAGATTAGGGTTTTTGCTTGGAAATCCTTTTCTCACTTCCAAATCTTGAGAATTCTCATCTCTAATCTCGTCCACTTCTTTCTTCTTGTTTTCTTCTGATGTAAAGTGTTTCAAATGAGGAATGAATGACCTTTTTAAGCTTTTCATCACCTAATTTGCCTTTGTAATAAATGCTCTGCCCTAGCACATCCGGTTGCTCTATTTTTGAATAGTCTTTCATGTATCACTCTGCAATTTGCCATAATCACTTCCTTTCTTCCGAAAATCCTTCCAAATGTTCTAAGTCAATTCAAGGTACCTTTTCTCATTGTGCCAGAACTAGGCACTCAACTACTGGCTGGGGGAATTTGATTAACAATGCTGTTCCCCCTGAGCCAAGGCTCCTAAATCAATTCCCAGAGAAATTTTTAGCACCAGATTCCGGTGAGGGTCCATTACTGTCATTCATAATTATTTCCTTGATCCATATCTTGATTGTTTCATTCTGAATCTCATTCGCATTAATTTTTTCTTTGTCTTTGTCTTGTCTCTGCTCATCCAATTTTTTGTTTACCAGACCTCTTCTTCCATTGTTCCTACTTCTGCAGAATCTTGCAATATGACCAGATTTATTGTAGTTAAAGTTCACAACATTTCTTTTCTTATAAACCTGATTTTCTCTTGATCTGCACTGATTAGCCATGTGTCCAAACCCATTACAAACAAAGCAGTAAGCATTGAAAGAATTGCTAATTCTTCTATTGTTAGCATTATTCGTTATCATACTTTTGCATTCATTTGATTTATGACCATACCTTTTACACTTGAAGCATTGACCGAAGAAGGATGGACCATTTTGATTTAGTCTGTTTCTGTACTGAATAGCTCTATGACCAAATTTGTTGCAGTTGAAACAATTTTCATTGAATGATGGATATCTTTGAGCATTAGGCTGTCTTACCAGAGGTTTTCTAGTTCTGTTTCCCCCATTCCTAGGTTGAAAGTTTCTCTGTCTGGATCCGGAGCTTTCACCTTTCTCATATCCAAGACCATGCTTGTCATCAGCCTTTTTCTATCCTTCGAGTAGTGCTTCAAGTTTTGCTAAGGTTATCTTGAACTTTTCCTTATATTCATTTGCAACATCTAGGTCATGTCTGAGAATGACAATTTGCCTTTCAAGTTCTCTCTCATTGTCTCTACTTTCTTGTAGATCAGACTCTAGATGGCCAACTATTCCATCCAATTTGCAACATTCTTCAGTTCTTTTTTTTAGTTTTTGATTAAGATCTTCTTCAATTTTCTTCCTATCTTCACTTTCTTTGGTTTGCCTTATCACTCCAGATTCCATTTCAATTTTCAGAACAGTGATTTCTTTTGACAGCTTCTCACATTCCTTTGTTTTTTCTTCCAAAGCTTCATTCATGCCATTTTCTTTAGGTAAACTGGATAGCTGTAGAAGTAGCTCCTTTTTCCTTTGCATATATTTCTTTAATTTATCTTTTAACATTTCAATGGTATCATCAGCATCTTTAAGTTCACCTCTCAGATTACTAATTTCTATTTTAGACTGAGCAAGCTCTTCTAGGGCCAACTGTAGTTGATCTTTGAGTGAACCCATTTAAAAATCCTTCCAAGATCTTTTCCTCAAGATGTTAGGCTTCTCCAAGGAACCTCGATCTGATACCAATTATTGGAAATAGGACAGACAACTGAGAGGGGGGGTGAATCAGTTGTCACAAAACTTTGTATCTTTCTACAGTTAATTCTTTCTTTTGCTACTTAATAACAATTCAATAACTTCTCCATGAAAACAATCAATCATAAGTGTAAGAGCAGCAACACAATAACACACTTCACACTTTTGACGTGGAAACTTGGTTAAGGGAAAAACCACGGTGGGGGTTAACCCACAAAAATTAATACCCTGTTAAAAGTATTTTACAAATGGGAATGCACATGCATTCGGGCTCATTGCCCATAGCTCACTGCTCAAATGGAGGCTCTCTGCCTATAGAAATATTACAAGAGAATAACAAAGATTTTGAACTAAAGAATAGCATCTACCCATGCAAGAGTTTCAGTTCTAGTTAAGTGCAAAAACTGATCTTAAACATTTCATCTTTGCTCTACTCTTCTTACTGCTCTGCCTTCATTCACACCTTAGATTTCTACTTTTCTCACATACACCTTATTCGTACACAGACACACACACTAAATCATCCAATTCCTTTGGCTATTTATATCCGCAACATGATCTACAATCATTTTACCAGTCGGCTTCAAAAACAATTAGAACTTTGTTGAGTACTTTGCTCTGTTGGTTAGATCTATACACAATATGAGATGCGGACCAAAACTTTCACTCACAAATCATCAATCATGTCAACTATCAACACTAATCATCACCAATTTCCCAATAAACAACTTCTATACATCTGGAATTAAGATCATTCACAAGGTCAGTCTGTTCTTATACTGTTTGTTCTATCAAACTGAAACCTGATACTCAGAAGCTAATATCTTTTGAGTCCTTCATCACCGAAGGACAAAACTTTGGATTTAGAGTGTCTTGACAATGATTTCAACTACCTTAGATCCGTAGCAAACCATGCCTTTCCATCAGAGAGATCCAGACCCTGTCACCTGCTCTGTTCCTAACTGTCTAGACTTAGACAAATTCTGATTCTGATTTTCAGTATGAACAAATTATGTTATGCAGATGATTGGGATGATATTAGTTGCCATCAATGACAACACCTATCAATGCAAAGTAGTTTCTCTTGCCAGCAACTCCTACCAACAACATGACTTTGCATTCCAAGGAGACTTGATAATGGCTTGTGTTAAAGCTAATTTATAGGTTTTTGGGCGAGTGGATGGAGAGCTTGGATTGGTTTGAAGGATCAAGGGTTGAGGATGATTGAGAGGATTGGGATGATGAGGAGCCTCCAAGTTGCACCATATGATAGGTGCACATGGAGGGGTCCAAGATTCAATGGAAATCAATGGTTGAGGATTCCCTTGGATTAAGTGGATGGAGAGGATTAAAAGAGTAGCTTAGGGGTACTTTAGAGGTATGGGAAAATCCTTGACCAATGCCTATGTACAAAGACCCATGTCTATGTACAAATCAAAGGGACCCACATACACTTTTGAACCTTATGTAAGGTTTGAATGGATTAATCATGTTTAGGGTTGTGCAAGTGGATGATTAGTTGAGTAATTGATTTTAGCCAACTTAATGAAAAGTGGACAAAATAGGGAATTGATTTTGGGATGGGATGAGATGAGCTTAGATAAATAAATATTTGCATTTATTTATCTAACGTTGGACTATATAGGAAGATCAATTAATTAAATAAATAGTCATGATTTATTTCATTAATTACAGGTGAATAGTGATGATATGTGATTTTATTAATTAAATAATGAAAATTGGGATAATTAATCAAATAAATAGCTAGTTCCCCATCATTAGGAAAATGGAGGTATAGAGATATTGGTATGCATGGGGCGTTGACATCTTATCACACACATACTAGGATTTGTACTGCATTATTTGATTAGGTGATTAGATGATTAGTCAACTCTCCTTGATTATGGGTTGGATTTTGGAGCATATCAATCTATATCAGAGCTAGATACCCATTATATATGCATTAGCACATAAGGTAATGAGATGCGGTAGGTTACATTGACTTATGTACCCTATGACATGCTTCTGAGTTGATTAGTGCAAAATTCCTTATTGACCCTTATATTAGTAAGATGGTCTTGTGGGGAGATGAAGATCTAATCTAGGATCAGTGTCAGGGTACTATTACTATTATTAATAAGAGAGGGAAACAAGAGATATCCTTCAAATAGGGTTGCTTAGTAGTTTGGTGCAACTATACTAGCAAACATTCACTCTATGTCCATAGAGTGAAAGGGTACTAGAGAGATGTGGATGGGACCTACAAGTCAAGATCTTGGACCTTTTTAATTGCTAGAGCACCCATTGTGAATGATCTAGGGAGAGGTTGTGTTAAAAGGGGAGGTAGTAGTAGTAAAAGAGGAGGTTGTGGTTGAGGGAGACGACAAGGAATGGGACTCATATTATGAGCCCAAATAAGAGGGCTCATCAAGTAATTAAAAGATAAACATCACAGTGGCCTTTAAGTTCCCTTTATTAGCACTACCATTGAGCACCACTGTATCTAGCATTTCTCAAGGAGATCATAGAGAGGTGTAAGGGGAGGTCCCAAATCCACCACCATAAGGGCCCACCACCATAGAGTCTACCACCCCAAATCCCGCTAAGAGTAGTAGTGGTAGACCCTATGAGTTGTGGTGGCATAGGTACACAAGAGTTATTGGTTGGATGTTAAAGGAGTGTAGGAAGTGATTGCACTGTATTCTTATTTCAAGATAATACATACTTGGCCTCTCTTCTTAGTGGATTTTTTCTCGAAAGGGTTTCTCCATGTTCAACACTGTGTTATGTGTAAATCTCTTGTGTTTTCTTATTTTGTTTGTTGCTGATTTTACATGTTTAAATCTCCTTTTGGAACTCTACTATTAAATTTCATATTTGTAAAATTAATTTCAGATTTTCATTTTATAGTGGTTTTCCTTCATTTCTAACAAATAGCACTTCAATGATGGAAATTTGTTGATATCTAATCCCTTACCTTGACTATAATTCTAGATACACTTATGTTTATAAGGGCTATTTATGACATGATATTGACATGCATTTTTAGTATAATTAGGTTTTCTTATCTCGATCATATTGACTTGAGTTCAATTGTAACAATGTTGTATCAAGTAGGACCATGTATCTAGAGGAATTTTAGATTAACTTGCCTTAGTATGTCTATAGGATTCAACATTAGGTGAACTTGAGATTGTATAAGATCCTCCAAGAAGATGCATTAGAAGGTTATAATCTAGAAGAAGGGAAAACAATCTTTAGATTCATGTTTAAGATAAGGATTGAATAGTAATGAATCTAGTAATAGGGATTCATGAATCACAAAAATGATCTTAAGTGTCCTTGTTACATTAGAATGGCTGCATAAGTTAGGAATTCAAGAATGACTCGAATGAGTGCTCGTTATAAGAAATTATTTAGGGGGTGTATGGATTAATAAGGGTGGGACATTGTATGAAATATACTTCTATATATGTGTACATATGTAAATTCCCTAATTAAGTGATACATTTAGTCATACATAGATGGTATAAAATTAAGAATACATCACAAATTCTAAGACTATGCATATACATGCATACATAATATATACACATACATACATGCATATATGTATGTATGTATGTATTATGTATGTGTATATATATACACATATATGTATATATATGTATGTAGTATGTGTGTATATGCATTCATGTATGTATATATTTGTGTATGTGTGTATGCATATGCCTAGTTTTAGAACTTGTCATTTATTCTTGATTTTATATTGTTTGTGCATGACTAAATGAATCACTTCTAGATCAATTTGTAATACCATATGTTAGGGAAGTTAACTATAATCAACTTAATAGTATAATCTTCAAGAGATTTTAAAATTATTTAGGGCAAGGTTGGCTTTTATATTGTCTCAAGAATGTCAATCCTTTTGTAGAAGATGCTTGGAGTTATTGATTCCATTGTGACTGTCTTGTTGCTATCAATTGCTATTTCTAAACAAAATAAGTAAAGAAAATCTTTAAGAATCAATGTCTTGAGTCTCAACTTCATAGTTCCACATACATCAATAAACTCATATAAGCTTGCAATGTCTAGATTTCTTGTAGTTAGGCACTTTGTAGCTCCAATCACCCTATTAATCATGGATTTCCCTTTGTCTATTAAGTATTTCTACTCAACACTCTTCATGAAGCTTGAAATTGACTTTAAAACTACATAATCAAGTAGTCAAGTTTGGGAGAAATTCACACTATTGATCTACCAAGTGATCCTTGTCCATTGATTTGTTGGGTAGACATTGAGATAACACATGTCTATAGGAAAAAGGGAGTGATGAGTATAATTGCAACATTAGCTGACAAACAAAATCTGGATTTAAGACTAAATTAGGTTCATTAACATAAGGGGTGATGCAGTCAAGGATGGAGGGTCCAATGTAGGACTATCCAACCCTGCAGCCTTAACCATTCAATCTCACAACCTCAACATAAACATAATAGAAACACACATATAAAAGTTGCACAACATAAGATCCACGAGCATAGAACACAAGATTTATCCTGGGAAAACCCTAAAATTGAAAAACCTAGCCTCAAAAGATAACTCCTTATATATATTATTAGATCTTCCCACTTTACATTTGCCTCTAGGGCTTTCTTACATGCTTGGCCATAGCCCAAGGTTTACAATAAGAAAATATAGATAGATAACTTGCACATCATCACATTAGCATCTTACTCCTCTGATCCTTCCTCCACTCTTCGTTGCCTTGCAGTCTTTCTCTATCTCCTCACCTTTTCACTTCTTTGAAACAATATCAAGTCATGCTTATATATCATTCTCAAGTCTTCCAAATCATCCATGTCAGCTTCCTAGATCATTTGTGTTGGCCACAGGGTGGTGCATAACTCTATGTTACATGAAATGTGTAGTCGGCCTTGTATATACAAGTCAAACCCAAACCATATGCGGTGATGTAGGAATGATATATCACCCTGTGCTTCATATCATAAGATCTACTAGACCCAATTTACCTCCACATGATCTTAATTCTTGGCACAAAATCCCAAATCATTGGCACAAGCTCCCAGACTTCTATAGAATCATTCTTCATGCAGCTCAGTAACATAGTCTTCACTCTGATTTCTCTAGACATTTGTGGACGGTAACTCAAACCTCCTAAAACTTGGATCAAACATACTTCCTGACTAGTTCTATTTATCCTCCCAACCGCAAGACCAGAAAGCTAACTATGGTGAAATGAGGTGGCTACCAATGACACCCCTGTTAACTAGTTACATAGTCTTGACTCAGACATTTCTAGATACCTTTATGGTGATCCATAACTTTTGAAACTCAGATATGTCGCGCTCCTGCCTTGCTTCACATAACCTCCAAATCATGAGACTAAACAATTAGCTATAGTAAAATGCAGTAGACTCTGCTGACATCCTCTGGTAACTAACAACACAACACCTAGTGACTTAGATCAACTAAAATAGCTTCTGGATGCTCCTGCATCAAGGGGCCTCATGTGTGTTGGGATTGTAAATATTAGCCTTTGATTCCCCATCCCAAGAGACTGAGTGAGTCTAAATTAATAAGGAGAGTGGTGTAACATTTTTTTGAAGATAAATTCCCTTGAATTCTAGAAGTGAGCCCCCAAATAAACTAAAATTTAAAATATTCTCACATTCATAGTTATCCCTAAGGACAACCTAGTTCATAGATGTACTAGGTACATCTTTGATCATTGATCTTTTGGCCCACAATTGCCGTTAAACCAAAAGGTTGACCTATCAATTTTTGATACAAGCGCCAGAGTTAATGAATCCACGGGAGACAGTTAGTCCATGTCACAATTCCCAAAGGGAGCGCTAACCATTTTCCAACAAACTCCCCCCAACATTACCCAGGGGATTCAAACCCATGACCTTTCACTCTGATACCAATTATTGGCCCATGATTCCTGATAAACCAAAAGGTCAACCTATCAATTTATGATACAAGTGCCATAGTTAATGAATCCATGGGAGGTTAGTCCATGTCACGAATCCCACAGGGAGCGCTAACCATTTGCCAACATGATCTGCTAGAATAGATCTCCTCATGACATGTGTCCCTTGGGAGGAAAGATTTACAAGCTTACCTTGTGAGAAGTTTGGACCTGAGCCTAATTTAACTATTTATAATAAATCTCATGTCCGCCAAGCTCTTATGATTGTTAGCCTATGAAGTATGGAACTAAGATTTTGAGTAAATCAAAATTTATAGTGTTCTCATGTCTACTAGAGCCTCAAACCTAAAAGTCATGAATATTTTAGACCCAAAATATAATGCTCATGTCTATCAAATGATAGCATTTAAAATCTAGACCTAAGCCTTCCTCAGAGCTTAATTTAAATTGGCATCTCACATCCAATAAAGTCCATGTTTTAAGACCAAATCTATTGGAGTATCTTGTGAAATCCAAATCCTTATGTTTTCTAACTTAATTACTTCCTCACCTCCAAAGTGCCAAGGGTTTCTAAGATCAAGCTTCCCTCCAAAGGAAAGTGAGTGAGTAAAATCTAGTTAATTATATCTTCATGTCTGTCAATTTTGAGCTTTCAAGTCCATAGCACCATGTGTATCTAGAATCCCCTAGTATTAAAGTCAACAACACTAGGTCATGAAGTGTGCTACTAATGAAGATGATAGTTGTTGACAAAGTTCACCTTTCGTACTAAAGTTTCCTTTCTATATTGAAGATGACAATAATGGTTGATAAAATCATGAAGTTGATGTAGAAGTCACAACAATGTTAACAAAGATTAGTATGCTACCAAAGTTGTAGGTAATGGTGTATGAAGTGATCATGTGGATATGAAATGGTCATAGTGTTGTTGAATCAAAGAACACTCATGTGAATAGATTTCTTGCATTTGATTGAGAAGACAAGACATGGAGTTTGGACTCAAGTTGCCTTTAAAATTTTTGTGTAGTTGCATTTTCATGCTTGCCAAGTGAATACAATCATAGATCTAGATGATCTTGTATCATGATCTTGTGTTATCCTATTTAAGTAGCATTAGTCCTATCAAGTGTTCCAACAACTAAATAAAATGAAAAAAATAATCTAAATGTTGGTAGCCCAATTGAGGTGTTACATATGTATTGACTACTTTAAAATGTATAAAATATATGTGGTATTATTGTAATTGTATATCACAACATTGTTATAATAATATCTAGAGGCATCCACTATTAAACATATAATTTTGGAGTTACTCTTGTATAACATAGATAAAGTAAATAAAATAGATATTTATGCATTAACTGTTGCAAGTATGGGCCTAACCGGTGTTGTCATTGATGTCAACATACTCCTGTTGCATTGATGATAAGGATTGGATGAGCTGTGTGCTGAGGATATTGAGAAAATTAGTCCTAATCAGGAACAGAGAAGATCAGTAAAGACAGTGAGGTAAAGATCCCAGCCAAGATAAAGATCAGAGGATGCGCTTCAAAGGGTTTGTAGATATGTGTCTTAAGATGATCCAGTAAAGATTTCAGAGATCTGCATGAAGATCTAAAGAAATTATGGCCACTTAAGTAAAAGAAAAGGATGATTGGGTCATTGACAGTGGATGCTCTCACCATATGACAGGTGACAAAAATAAGTTCATAGATTTGGAAAGGTATGAAGGAGGAGTAGTAAAATTTGGTGATAATTTTGCTGGTAGAATCAGAGGAAGAGGAACCATTTCTTTTGATGGAAAGAACAAAACTAGTAATGTACTATATGTTGAAGGTTTGAAGCACAATCTTCTCAGTGTTGGATAGTTGGTGGACAAAGGCTATGATCTCCGATTCAAGAATGGAAAATGCAAGATCTTTGAAAGTTCCAGAACAGAGATTGCATTCGGTACTCAAACAAAAGGTAATATCTTCCATCTAGTTGGTAGTGGTAAAAGTTGTCTATTTATTCAAATTGATCAGATTTGGTTATGGCATAGGAGAATGTGTCATGTGAATTTTGACAATATCATCAAGATAAGCAACACTCAGGCTGTAAGAGATCTTCCAAAATTGGTGAAACCTACAAATAGTTTGTGTAAAGAATGTCAGTTGGGTAAACAAAGCAGAATCTCATTCAAAATCAAGGAACAATCTTCTACCAGATTATTGGACCTAGTTCATATTGACCTATGTGGTCTGGCAAGAATCAGGAGTGTGCAAGGTGATATATACTTCATGTTATTAATTGATGACCATTCCCGGATGATGTGGGTCACTTTTCTGAAAGATAAATCATAAGCTCTTGAGAAATTCAAAATATTCAAGGCTATGGTAGAGAATGAAATTGGATTAAAATTAAAATGTCTGAGATCTGATAGAGGTGGAGAATTCACATCCGGTGAGTTCATAGAATTCTGTGAGAAACATGGAATAAAAAGATAGTTGTTTGCTCCTAGGACTCTACAATAGAATGGAGTAGTGGAGAGAAAGAACCGGACCATCCAAGAAGCATCTAGAACCATGATGATGGAAGCAAATGTTCCTCAGATCTATTGGAGAGAAGCTGTAAGTACTGTAGTCTCTACTCTCAATCTAGTACAAATCAGAAGCAATACCGGTAAGACTCCTTATGAACTTTAGTTTGGCATCACTCCCACTATGAGGTATTTCAGAGTCTTTGGTAGCAAATGTTACATTAAAAGAGATGAAGATCTAGGAAAATTTGATGCTAGAAGTGATGAAGGAATATTCTTGGGTTATTCTACTCAAAGCAAAGCATACCGGTGTTATAACCAGAGATTAAGGAAGATTGTGGAAAGTACAAATGTGAAGGTTGATGAAGGTATTGAAAAACCCTCAAGGTTTTATGAATATGATGAAGATGATCAAAATGATGTCCAAGCTCCCTCTGAAATTCAGATTTAGACTGATCCAGTAAATTAGGAAGAAGAGATAAGTTTGAATGAACCTGTTCAAGAATCAAAAGTGCAAGAAACTTCCAAAGTTCCCAAGTATGTAAGACTGAATCACTCTGAAGATCAGATTATAGGTGATAAAAGCAAAGGTGTACAAATAAGAAGGATTGCTCAAGATTCAAAAGAATATTGTCTAATTTCAAAGATTGAACCTAAGATAGTGAATGAAGCTTGCAATGATGAAAAATGGACTAAAGCAATGGAGGAAGAGCTGATGCAAATTGAGAAAAATCACACTTGGGATCTTGTTCCCAAACCTAAAAACAAGAATGTGATTGGAACCAAATGGGTCTTCCAGAATAAATTGAATGAAGATGGTGAAGTAGTCAGAAACAAAGCCAGATTGGTCTGTAAGGGCTACTCTCAAGTAGAAGGAGTTGATTTTGAAGAAACTTTTGCTCCAGTGGCAAGAATTGAAGTAATTAGATTATTTCTTGCTTTTGCTACCTTCAAGGATTTCAAAGTATATCAGATGGATGTCAAAACTGCCTTTCTGAATGGTGACTTGGAAGAAGAAGTATACATTGAGCAACCGGATGGATTTCAATTGTCTGATCATGGTGATATGGTCTGTAAGTTGAAGAAAGCACTGTATGGACTGAAGCAAGCCCCAAGAGCCTGGTATGAAAGATTGGATAAGCATCTTTTGAAGATTGGTTTCAACAAAGGTACTGCTGACATTAATTTGTACTTCAAAATTGATCATGAAAATATCTTGATTGTTGAAGTGTTTGTTGATGATATCATTTTTGGAGGAAGTGACAGTATGTGCAAGACTTTTTCAAATCAAATGAAAAGTGAATTTGAGATGTCCATGTTTGGGGAAATGAATTTCTTCTGGGGTCTGCAAATCACTCAAACAAAGAAAGGAATCTTCATTTCTTAGACCAAATATGTGAAAGAATTGTTGAAGAAATTTGGGATGGAAGACTCAAAACCAATGAGTACTCCCATGGCAACTAGATGAAAATTGGGCAAAGATGATGACTCGCCTAAGACTGATCAGAAAAAGTATAGGTCAATGATTAGAGGATTGTTGTATCTCACTCAAACTAGACCTGACATTATGAATGTTGTTGGTCTTGTTGCCAGATTCCAAGCTGATCCTAGAGAATCTCATGTCATGGCAATCAAGAGGATCTTTAGATATCTAAAAGGGACAGTTGAGTATGGTTTGTGGTATCCTAGAGATCATAATTTCTCTCTTCATGCATATACAGATGCGGATTGGGCAGGAGATGTGGATGACTAGAAGAGTACCAGTGGTGGAGCATTCTTTTTGGGGAAGAGATTGGTTTCTTGGCTGAGCAAGAAACAAGAGGCAATATCTCTGTCCACAGCAAAAGCAGAATATATTGCTGCAATAGGTAGTTGCACTCAAGTTTTGTGGATGAAGCAAATGCTAAGAGACATTAGAGTGGAGTATTAGGAACCTATCACAATCTTCTATGATAATTCTAGTGCAATAAACATTTCAATGAATCCGGTGTTGCATTCAAAGACTAAACATATATCCATCAAGTTTCACTTTTTGAGAGAGCAAGTGAACAAGAATGAAGTCAAGTTGGAGTTTGTACCTTCCAAGGATCCGATTGCAGATATTTTTACTAAACCTCTACCTAAGGACTCTTTTGAGTATCTCAGGGAGAAGTTAGGGGTTATTACCCCTCCAGTTCTGAATTAAGGTGCACTGATGTGCATCAGTCGGGTGGATCTCACAGTCATATCTTGTGCTCCAGATTGATGTTTGGGAAGCTATTGCTTAGGGAGAGCAGCTGGTATGATTCTGAATTGATGCAAGTATGTGCCCTTTGCCATTGATGTCAAAGGGGGAGAGAAGACATGTGAAAAACAAGTAAATTCTGATCAAAGAGGGAGCAGGAAAGGAAGAGAAGACATGTGAATGGTTGTTGTTGATAGGGGGAGTTGTGACAGTAAGGAGAAGTTCTTGTCTTGATGGTTATAACAATTTTTCACATCATATGTTGCCATCAATGACAAAGGGGGAGATTGTTGCAAGTATGGGCCTAATCGGTGTTGTCATTGATGTCAACATACTCCTGTTGCATTGATGATAAGGATTGGATGAGCTGTGTGCTGAGGATATTGAGAAAATTATTCCTAATCAGGAACATAGAAGATCAGTAAAGATAGTGAGGTTAAGATCCCAACTAAGATAAAGATCAGAGGATGCACTTCAAAAGGTTTGCAGATATATGTCTTAAGATGATCCAATAAATATTTTAGAGATCCGCATGAAGATCTGAAGAAATTATGGCCACTTAAGTAAAACTGGTTCTGACAGATGTTCAGAGGTGACAGAGTGATACAGATATGTCTGGTGAGATTCAGAAATGCAATATCTTGTTCTGTGGATTTGGTGAAGTGTTTAGGAAGTTAATTTGAATTAACAACTCAAATGGTTCATGGTCTGGAGGTCCGCAAGCATCTATTCCAATATGACAGTGATGACAGACTGTGTTCTTGAGGTTCTGGATGAAGGAGAGAATCATTTTAGTAAGTAGTAGTGTGGATGTTCTTGGTGATTTAGGCAAGCTTGTGGAGGTCTTTGGATTGTGTCCAGTTGTGTTGCTGGTCCGTATTGAAGATTGAGCTCGAAATTGAAGAATTACTTCCGGATGATGATGTTCCTTCTAAGTCTAGCCGATCGGATGAGTTACACATCTTGCGGATGTTCTTGGAGATGTTCTATGAAGAATGGCATGTTCCTAAAGGAATATTGGAGTCCCAGATCTGTGTGGCCGACAATGTGTTGATCCGTGTGAAGTCTTTTTGTAATTAGTCATGTTGCATTTATATATTTGCTCTGTAATGTATGCCGACTTGGATGGTTATTCCTAAGTTGATGTATTGTATAAATAAGGAGTTGTAAAGTCATTTCAAAAGTGGTGTTGTGTGGAGATGAGAGTGTGGTAGAGAGGAGAAAAGCGAAAAGTAGAGCAGAAGTATTGAGCTTAAATGGAACTGACTTAAGCATGGTGAAGATGCTATTCTTTAGTTCAAGTATGTGATACTTATTATTCTGTAGACAGTGTGTCTCTTGTAGGCAGTGGGTCTCTTGTGAGCAGTGTGCTCAGGCAGTGACCCCTAATTGACATGTGCCATTTTGTTCTTTCTATTCTTCTAACAGATAATACAATCTTGGGTTAGTCACCCCATGGTTTTTCCCTTAACTAGGTTTTTCACGTCAAAATCTTGGTGTCATATGTGTTAATGTGTTTCTACTCTTTAATTGTTGCATTATGTTTCTATGATTGATTTATTATTATGCTGCTGAGTTAAGAAAATGATTTAAGTGACTAAATTGCAAGAAAGTTTTAGACAACTGATTCACCCCCCCTCTCAGTTGTCTGCCCTAAATCTAACATTAACCAGGTAGCATGGTTAGGTGTTATACTTGAAACCTTACCTAGTCATTCCCTTCACCTTATATCTCATACCTTCAAGACATGATTTCTCACATCTCATGTCTCTATCGCTTTGTAACATGAATTGGGACCAAGTGCATCTACTTGTGACAAAAACACATGTTTCCATTTGTATCTTCCTTTGAAGGTTTGATCTTTTTGTTTTTTTTTTGTTGTATTTTGCAGAGTTTCATTAATGATTGAGATTGTGGGCATTATAGAAATGACCTTCTACTTTACACTAGATTCCATTAGATTCTCTCCCTATGTCATACTCTATTATGACCATGTCTATGAGTGGAAGGGTCTCATATTATGAAAAGGTAGAGCATTGAGGAGCCCATACAACTCTGTGGTTGGAGATGAAGGACTTGCATGATACCCTCTCTCCCTTTAGACATTTGTAATCACTTGGAATTTGAGATATGAGAATTTAATTTAGTGGTGTTATTCATATTATAATGTATTTTTGAGCATGTTGTTATGAAATAGTTCTAATTTACATTTGAAAGCAAGCAAGGTAGGACACACTTCTTACACCGATCTAATGAGGAGAGTTGTACAAATTTTTATCCTTTTAACAATTATAGTAATGAGATTCACAATACAGGAAAGATATAATAACATTAAATGTAAATACAAAAGCTCACAACACAAGATATACATGGGGAAAACCCTTTCAGGTGAAAAACCCCACACTCCAAAGCACAACCCAATGCATTAATCTATAAACAATGAAGCTTACAATACACTTCCAGAGCCAAGATCTTACATGAGTTCACCATTGTTGATATTCTAGAGTAATTCTGATAGCATAACAGTACCTACAAATGAACCATACAAACTAGTCTAACAAGCACATTTATAGAGAATAACAAGCACGAAGGAAGCTTCTAGAGGAAGATACAAGAGGTGAGCATCCAAATCCAAATGATACATATTACAACACCTCTTAGCATATAAATGATACTTGTACAAGATTCTCTTTAACCTCTTACAACCCTCCAAAATTGGGTGCCCCAAATTTACCTGAAATAGGTATTGACAGATGCTCTTACACATCTTACAACCGTCATAAGATTTTTCATATATGACAAAACTTACAATTGTAAGAGAATCTATCATAATTGACTAATAATAGTTGATTATCTTACAACTTGTCATAATCAAACTTGGGCGCTCACATTCCCCATGCAAGATGTTTTGCAACACTTGTCCATCCTATCATAAAATCATATTCTTATGTGCCATAACTTGTCATAGGAATCCGTCATACAATAATGAATTACTCATATCTCAAGATATAGACACATGGCAAAGAATCTCTACCAAAAAGTGGGATGCCTACATTCAAATGTAAGAATAAATGCATCCTTGTCACCATCTATGTCACCTACTAGTATGATGACAACTCAGCGTGCCATGTCACACTAGATGACAAAATATGATGAGCAAGAAAATACAACATAGGCATAAAATAAATAAATATAATGCTAGGAAGTAACAAGGTTGATACACCTTAATTCCCAACATTCTCCCACTTGTCAGACACCTTGTCAGAACCAATTTGAATAGGAAATCAATTACCAGGGGTCGAGGGGTCCATAGACTTCGAACACCATTAGAACTTCTCTATGCTCATAGGCTTTGTTAGTGAATCTGCAACATTTGTCAAATTATCAACTTTCTCAAGTTTCACCTTACTATCTTCCACCATGTCATGTATAAAATGGAACTGAACATCAATATGCTTTGTTCGAGCATGGAAGGTTGGGTTCTTTGCCAAACAAATAACACTTTGACTATCACAACAAATAGTAATCATCCCTTGCAATCAAGCCCAACATCGAAACGTAATCTCTTACCAAATGGCTTCCTTACAAGCATGAGTTGCTACACTCTACTTCTGTAGTGGAAAAAGTGACTACAACTTTCCGCTTACTCATCCAACTAATAGCACCACCAAACATGGTAAAAACATAACCATTGGTGGATCTTCTGCTATCAATGTCACCTACCCAATTAGAATCTGCAAAACCATGAATACAAACTGAATGTTGATCTCCTGTAGGACAACTGTGATAACATATGGAATACTTGGAAGTACCCCACAAATACTTGAACACTCTCTTCACTACATCCCAATGTACTAGTCCAAGATTATCCATAAATCAACTAAGGACTCCCACTACTTGGGCAATGTCTGGCCTTATACAGGCCATAGCATACATCAAATTGCCAAAAACACTAACATAACAAACATTGGTCATGTCATCCATCTCAGTAGGATATTTTGGACAATCCTCAAAAGATAACTTCATCCCCATCATAATAGGAATACACAACGGTCTATAAGTTGCCATGCTAAATCTCTCCAACACTAAATTCACATACTTTCTTTGGCCTAACCAAAGTTTTTTGTTTGCTCTGTCTCTTTTGATTTCTATTCTGAGAATGTACCTAGCTGCCCCTGAATCTTTTATTTGAAACTATGTTGACAATTGAGACTTCAATTAGAAATCAAATTCTTACCATTCCCAAAGAACATATAAAGCAATAATGAGAATGTGATCATTATCTATCTTATAATAAACACAATGATCAGGGTTTAATCTTAGAAATCCCAAACTCAACACAAAGGCATCAAACTTTTGGTACCACATCCTAGGAGACTATTTCAAACCATACAAAGACTTTTCAACTTGCAAATCAAGCTTTCTTTACCTCTTACAATGTAGTTCTTAGGCTGTGACATATAAATCTCCTCCTCGAAGTCACCATGAAGGAAACTTGTCTTCACATCCATTTTTTTTTAATTTCTAAATCGTATGCAACAACAAGTGATAACAAGAATTTGATAGATGTCATCTTTGCAATGGGAGAGAAAATCTCACCATAATCTATTCCCTTAACCCGTGAATACCCTTTTGCAACCAACCTTGCCTTATAATTCTCAACACTACCATCTAAACCAAATTTATTTTTGAACACCCATTTGCATCCAACAGGTTTCGATCCTTCAGGAAAAGGTACTAGATCCGAAGTATTGTTTTTCTTCAAACCAACCATCTCTTCTTCCATGGCCTCTATCCAGGAATCTACATCCTAGGCTCATTGGTGTTAAAAATCAAATACAAAATTCAACTAGAATCATGCAATTAATAACCAAACCTTTCAAGTCTCTGCCTTATTTGTGTGGACCTCCTCAATAATTGAGGTTGAGGTTCTTCTTCTTCTTCTAAACTTTCAAAGTTGGTAGATCTCTCCTCTGTTGGAAATGGTCCAGACAATTGAGAGGGGGGTGAATCAGTTGTCACATAATTTAAACTTTTCTACCATTAATCTTCTTTTACAACTTCTAATTAAATTAATGATATAAATATTAAAGCATGAACCAATGACACATGAGAAGAAACATAAACAATACACTTGACACCAAGATTTTTGACGTGGAAACCTGGTTAAGGGAAAAACCACGGTGGGGGTTAACCCACAAAGATTATACTCTATTAAAAGTATTACAATGAGGAATGCACATGCATTCAGGCTCACTGCCCAAAGCTCACTGCTCAAAGGAAGGCTCACTACCTATAGAAAGAGAATTACAATGAGTTTGAATTGATAATTAGCATCTACCAATGCAAAGGTTCAGTTCTGGTTGAGCACAGAATACTGACTTGATACACTTCATCCTTACTCTGCCTTGTTTACTGTTCTACCAACATTCAGACCTTAGATCTCTGCCCTTTTTCACACTTATTCCATAGTCGCATCACACACATACCAAAATCATTCAAATCCATCGGCTATATATATCCACATCCTGATCTTCAATCACTTTCCAGTTGGCTTCAAGAACACTTGGAACTTTATTGAATACTCTGTTCTGTCGACTAGATCCATGCATAACTTAAGACGCGGACCAAAAGTTGCACTCACAAATCATCAATCAGGTCGGCCCCTATCATTGGTCATCACTAATTGTCCAATTAATAACTTCCATACATCCAGAAACAAGATCATTTACAAGGTCGACCTGTTCTTCTTCTGTTTGCTTTGTCAAACTATTAACCTGATACTCAGATGCTAATAACTATTGAATCCTTCATCACCAGAGGCCAAAACTCTAGATTTAGATTATCTTGACAATGCTTATGACTCCCTCAGATCTGCAACAAATTTTGATCTACCCCCGAGGAGATTTAGACCAAGATACTGGACCCTATCACACACTCTGTTCTTGACTTCTCAGACTTAGACAAATCTTTAATATGATTTCTGGTATGGGCAAATTATGCAATGCAAATGTGTAGTATAGACTTAGTTGCCATCAATGACAACACTTATCATGCCTAGCAGTGTCTCTTACCAACAATCTCCCCCTTTGGCATTGATGGCAACACTTAGTGAAAAATGACTAAGTGTTACTCATTTACTCCCCCTTACTCTATACTCTTGTGCTTTTCCACTGATTCTGAAACTCCCCCTTTGTTGGATTCCCCATTTTTCACTGATCTTCACTCCCCCTTTGACATCAATGGCAAAGGGTGGGATCCTCAAACACTAATTATACAAAAATTCTGTATATAAGGCCGCATCTGTACAAACAGTCCATATGTTATTTTTACATATATTTAAGGATATCTGCAAAAGTACTCTTTAACTGTACAAATTTGGTGGCCCAACTTTTCTTCATTCCATACAAAATTGAAATGTGTCCACTTAGCAAAAATGCATATGCTTCTGCTTTCCTTAGATCTGAGGGATCACTTGCTCGGGTAGTACTTTGGGCTTCTGACAAAGTATTAAACATTGTTTCCAACTTAGGGGTAATCAGTCCCTGGAGCTCACCCATTCTTTCCATAATGTTCTTCTTTTCTTTGATAAGCTGCTTTATTTCATTTGTCAGGCTAATTGCTTGACATTCTTGGCTCACCAGAGATACTGTTAAAGGATCAAAACTTTGAGATAGGTCTAGCAGTTTTTTCTCCTGCTCCTTTATCTTTTTCTCAATATCCTCTACTATTTTGGGCCATGATAAACAAAACTTATATACATCACCACCATCCTTAAGAGCATTTTCAATACTCTTTATACCAATATCAAGTGTTTTTCTATCATTATCTATAAGGCCTTTTAGCTCACTAAACCTCTTATCCAAAAATTCTTTCTGGACCTTTACTTCAGCTGACTTCTCAAAAGACTCAAAATTTGTATTTATAGAGTGCACAAGATTTTCAAATTACCAGAAGGAGAATCAGATGTATTTTTATGATATGTGGGCATGATCTTCTCTAGTATTTTGGATGCTAGGCCTATCAACTCACTATTTTCTATGTGAGACTTCAGTATTTTCTCCCTTGCCTTGGCCTGTGTAAATGATGATATCTTCAACATTTGGTCCAGAGAGAGAGTATTCAAATTGATTGGTCCTTGTATCAATTCCAGCTAATCTAACTCTAGCATCTCTTGCTGAGAAAACTCTGCACTACATCTGCAGTGTCTCTTGCCACACTTGCTATTTCAGTTTCCTTCCCTTGTGCTTTGTCAGCGCCAGCAACCAGATTGTCTTACTTTGGTGCATTAGCACCATCTCCTTCTGCTAGTTCTTCTTTTCCCTTTGCCTTTTCTTCTTCCTTCTCTTTCTCTTGGTCCTTTCTGGAGTCATCAGTAGCAGGAGGATCCAGAGGATCATGGCCAACATTTCCTTCTTCTATCAATACTTCCTCTTCTTCTTTTTGCACTTCCTCTTCCAGACAAGAGGAGTCTGGAGTTTTAGTCTGTTGCTTATTCTTCTTTAATCCTTCGACATCCATGTCTGACGACTCAATCTCTATATTTACCTCCTCCGCAATAGGAAGATTGTGCTTTTTCAATGCACTCCAGAGAATCTCTTTGGTTTCCTTTGCAATCTTGTCTGTTTCCCCAAGCATAAGCTTATTCATTCATTTTTTACTTTAGAACTCATCCTTGGCTTCTTTGAATATCAAATTCATTTGCTTCAGAGTAATTTGGGGGCATAGTTGTATTAATATTTGTTCTCAAATCTCAAGATCCTTTCTTTTTGCATTCTCTTTTCTCTGTTCCAAAATTTTTTCAAGGCTTTTTGGTATCAATGAACATATCTCCATAAGAGCCTTGTTGTAGCTATTCAAATATCTTACCATTGCTTCCTCAAGTACTCTTTTGTCAGCATCACTATAGTCATCATAGAATTCTATCATTGGAGCCAAGTTTCCATCTACAGTAACTGATTTAATGATGTCTTCTATTGAATGGGTAGGCTTCTCTACATATTCCTGTGTCTTTTGCTCTTACTTTACCTTTTGCTTCTGGAGGGCATCTCCTTGGATATCTTGGCTTCTTTTGTGCCTATGACCTTTAGTTCTTTGATCTCAATGTCAGAATCTATATCTTCTTCTTCTTCTCTTGTGCTTTCATAGATCCAGGATGCTTTTGTTTTCTTCCTTTTGTCCCTTTTTACGGATGATTTTGCTTCTAGTTTTGTAGTCTTAGGAGGAACAGGGGCAACAACAGAACTCCTAGTTTTTCTTGTTTTGGTAGATGTCTCTACTGGAGCACCTCCTTGTTTATTTTATTTCTTTTCTTTCTCAATTTTCTCTAACCTCTCCTTATTATCCCTCACTACTTCTTTTGTTATACCTATGCTCTTCTCATATGCTTGAAATTACTTATTCACTTTTCTTTTTGTTTCTGGTTGCCAGAGTTAAACATGGATCTTTATGTTTAGTTCTTCAAAAGTGCCAAACCTTTCTACCTGAGTGTCCTTAGGTTGGTTCAACAAATGTTGAGCATACAGCTCCAATACATCTTCCTCAACCTCATATCCCATGGGCATAACCCACACAATCCTTGGTTCCACTACCTCCATCAAACACTGATCTGTGTCTATCATGAAACAGATTGGATCCTTATATTTTTCACCTATTGTTTTGGGGATTCTTTCCCTAGAGTGCATCATATTCTAAAAGCTCTTAAAATAGCCCCAGAGTGCAGTTCTTTGGGCTTTTGCATCACCAAGGTTATACAAATAGTCTCTAATTTGTAGTGCTACAAGTTTATTGTTTGTCCAGACTAAGCCTCTTGATTCTGGTAATTCATTCATAAAATAGAAGAATAAGCATATGACCAGTGTACCATATTTGAAGTTCTTCTTTTCTTTCTTGATCATTTGTAGATTCTCCATCAGTTGGTTCAGTAATAGCTCACACAAATCATAATCCACATTCTCCTTTAGCATCTGATATGCAGCATAGATTGTCATTTTGGAGACTGAATTCTCCTTGTTGGAGTGGTAAATCTTATAACAAATCACCATTGAGGCAAAATTGACATCTGGATCAGTGATGTCATTGATGGTCATAGCTCTCTTGTCATACTTTGATCTGGTGACCTCAGTTACAGTTTGATTCTTCACTGACTTTAATGTAGGCAGTCCACCGTTGAGTGCAGTCCAGTCACAACCCTAATGGCATCCTTGGTGATCTTAAAAGGTTTCATTAGCCATATGAAGTTATCATGCATTCTGCTCAGTACATATCGGACCCATTCATCCTCTTCAAAGGTCAGAAAATGAATGACTTGTGAAAAAGTTTTTCTTACAATGTTTTGAACTCAGGTTTGATGTCATAATTCTCATTCCTCAAATGGGTGTCAAATAAATCCAACAGTTTTGAGTTCCCAAATTCCTCAATGTTTGCGTGTATGTAAACCCTAATATCTTCCACATGTAAAACTCCATACAGGACATCAGAAAAAGCACCTAGCGGATCAACTTCTATAGACTTGTATGGATGTTTCTTGAATTTTGGTCGTGGCCTCTCAGTAACATTTACAACCAATGGAGTAGCCATCTTTAATAATGAAATTTGGAAAGATTTACATAAAAATACCTTTTTCACGGTTTAGGGTTTCGCCTTGAGTTGTCGGATGGGATTCTTGCTTGAATTTGATCTTAACTTTTGGTTCTATGTAGGTTCTTTCTCACAATTCACTCTTCTTCTTCATTCTTGAATGCAAAGTGTTTCAAAAGATGAATGAAAAACCTTTTATGCCCCCGCAAAACCGAATTCACTATTGTAATAAATGTGTTGCCCTAACTTCATCCGATTACACTATTTCTTAATACTTCTTCATGAATCATTCCGCAAATTTCCATATTAGCATCTTTTCTTCCAGAAATCCTTCCAAAGTTTCTGAATCAATTAAAAATATCTTCTCTCCTTGTGCCATATCTAGGCACCCACTTACTAGCCAGGGAAGTTTGATTTTCAAAGCAGCTGCCCCTGAGCCAGAGCTCCAAATTCAATTCCCAGAGGAATTATTAGCACCGAATTTCGGTGCGGATTCATTACTATTGTTCTCAATTGTTTCCTTGACCCATATCTTGCTCATTTCATTCTGGATCTCATTCACATCAATTTTTCTTTTGCCTTTGTCTTGTCTCTGCTCATCCAGTTTTCTATTTACCTAACCTCCTCTTTCATTAATCCTACTTCTGCAAAATCTTGCAATATGACCAGATTTATTGCAATTAAAGCACACAACATTTCTTTTCTTGTATACTTGATTTCCTCTTGATCTGCATTGATTAGCCATATGTCCAAATCCATTGCAAGAAAAATAGTAGCCATTGAAAGAGTTGCCATTTCCTCCATTGTTAGAGTTATTTATTATCATACTTCTGCATTCATTTCATCTATGACCATACCTTTTACACTTGAAGCATTTTTCGGAGAAGGATGAACCATTTTTGATTTGCTCTGCTTCTACACTAAGTAGCTTTATGACCAAATTTATTGCAATTGAAACAATTGCCATTGAAGGATGGATATCTTTGAGCATTAGGATGTCTTACCAGAGGTCTTCTAGGTCTATTTCTTCCATTCCTTGGTTGGAAAATTCTTTCTTCAGATCCAGAGCTTTCACCTTTCTCATATCCAAGACCATGCTTGTCATCAACCTTTTTCTGACCTTCAAGCAGTGCTTCAAGTTTAGCTGAGCTTATCTTGAACTTCTCCTTGTATTCATTTGTAACTTCTAGGTCATGTCTGAGAGTGACAATTTGCCTCTCAAGTTCTCTCTCATTGTTTCTACTTTCTTGTAAATTAGACTCTAGAAGGCCAGCTATCCCGTCTAACCTGCAACATTCTTCAGTTCTTTCTTTTAGATTTTGATTTAGGTCTTCTTTAGTTTTCTTCCTATCTTCAATTTCCTTGGTTAGCCTCATTACCTCAGATTCCATCTTATGTTTTAATACAATAACTTCTTTAGTTAATTTCTCCCATTCTTTTGTCTTCTCTTTCAGGGCCTTATCCTTGTTATTGTCTTCATAATGATTTCCTAGTTGAAGAGGTTGCTTGTTCCTCTTTTCATTGGATTTACTCAAATTTTCTTTTAAAATTTTAATGAAATCTTCAACATTTTTAAGGTTCTCTTGTAGCTCACTGACTTTTGCTATGGACTACTCAAGATCTTCTAAAGCGAGATTAAGTTGTCCTTGAAGGTTGTATTCATCTATTTTACTATCTTCCTAGATCTTCCTTAAGCTATTAAACTTTTTCAAAGGAAATTATCTCTGATACCAATTGTTGGAAATGGTCTAGACAACTGAGAGGGGAGGTGAATCAGTTGTCACATAATTTAAACTTTTCTATCGTTAATCTTCTTTTACAACTTTTAATTAAATTAATGATATAAATATTAAAGCATGAACCAATGACACATCAAAAGAAACATAAACAATACACTTGACACCAAGATTTTTGACGTGGAAACCCGGTTAAGGGAAAAACCATGGTGGGGGATAACCCACAAAGATTATACTCTGTTAAAAGTATTACAATGGGGAATGCACATGCATTCAGGCTCACTACCCAAAGCTCACTGCTCAAAGGAAGGCTCACTACCTACAAAAAGAGAATTACAATGAGTTTGAACTGATAATTAGCATCTACCAATGCAAAGGTTTAGTTTTGGTTGAGCACATAATACTGACTTGATACACTTCATCCTTACTCTACCTTGTTTACTATTTTGCCAACATTTAGAAATTAGATCTCTGCCCTTTTTCATACTTATTCCATAGTCGCATCACACACACACCAAAATCATTCAAATCCATCAGCTATATAAATCCACATCCTAATCTTCAATCACTTTCCAGTCAGCTTCAAGAATAGTGGGAACTTTATTGAATACTGTGTTATGTCAGCTAGATCCATGCATAACTTGAGATGTGGACCAAAACTTGCACTCACAAATCATCAATCAGGTCAGCCACTATCACTAGTCATCACTAATTGTCCAATCAATAACTTCCATACATCCAGAACCAAGATCATTTACAAGGTTGGCATGTTCTTCTTTTGTCTACTCTGTCAAACTATTAACTAGATACTCAGATGCTAATAAATATTGAATCCTTCATCACTGGAGGCCAAAACTCTAGATTTAGATTATCTTGACAATGCTTATGACTCCCTCAGATCCGCAGCAAATTTTGATCTACCCCCAAGGAGATCTGGACCAAGATACCAGACCCTGTCACACACTCTATTCTTGAATTCTCAGACTTAGACAAATCTTTAATCTAATTTTTGGTATGGGAAAATTATGCAATGCGGATGTGTAGTATAGACTTAGTTGCCATCAATGACAACACTTATCATGCCTAGTAGTGTCTCTTGCCAACATCCTCATCATCGGGTCCAATAGGTGTTTTTAGTTCAACTTTCTCAGGGGTAGAAGGAAGATGAACCACATCCTCTTTCTCTTCTTCTTTGTCTAGTTCTAGAAAAATGGAAGAAGGATTGAGTTCTTTGAAGATCACACTTTTACTGTATAGAATCCTTTCGGCCACTAAATTCCAATGCTCATACCCTTTCACACCAATTCCATAACCAATGAAGATACACTTCACTTCCTTGTTCTCCAACTTAGACCTCTTCTCCCTACACACGTGCATATTCCTCACAACCAAGTACTTGAAGATGTCTCAAAGAGGGCTTTTTGCCTAACCACACCTCCATAGGTGTCTTATCAACAAGTGAAGATGTAGGAGACTTGTTAACCAGGTAGCAAGTGGTAGCAACAACTTTGGCCCAAAATTTTTGTTCAAGGCTAGATCCACTAAGCATACCCCTAGCCCTCTCCTCAATGTCATGTTCATCCTCTTTGTAACTCCATTTTGTTAAGGGGTATACAGAATTGTTTTGTGCCTCTCAATCCCACGTTCTTTATAGAACTTGTAAAAATCTGCTGAACAAAACTCACTACCATTGTTAGTCCTCAAACACTTAATCTTTTTATCCATCTGATTCTCAACAAGAGCCTTAAACTCTTTGAATCGACTAAAAACTTCATATTTACTTATAAGGAAATAAACCCATGTTCTTATACTATAATCATCAATGAAAGATACAAAGTAAACATATTTTTGAAATCGAAGGAACATTCACAAGATCAAAAACATTAGAATGTATCAAGTCCAACACCCTGAAGATTTGTGAGAACTAGAATAAAACTGAACACAATTTTGTTTTCCATATATGCAATGTTTGTAAAAATCAAACTCGAGATTACAATCATTCATCCCCTCAATGATGTTTCTATTTTTCAAGGCTTTAAGACCCTTCTCACTAATGTGACCAAGTTTTTGGTGCCATAACATAGTTTTCTTAGCTGGGAGTTTCATCTCCATAGAATGAGCACCCTTAGGTACCTAGAAAGAATGACCATAGGAAGTAGATGCAACTATCCTCTTCGCTGTTGGTTCTAATGGTGAGGATGAAGACTCTAAAGTTATCTTCTTTGAAACAAAAGAACTATTGCATTGAATCATGCATGCATCTAGCTTGAACAAAGTTCCAATATGAACACCCTTAGTGAGCATCATAGCTCCTCTAGCCATTTGCATCCTCCATTCGAGAGAATAACCTGCACACCCAATCATTCAACTTATTTACAGATAACAGGTTCTGTGCCAAACCAGATGAGAGTCATCACCTAGATACACCTTCCCACTGTCATATTCTTCATACTTGTGAACCAACCTTGATGTGAGTTCATGTGAAAAGATGCACTAGAGTCTATCAACCACACATCCTCAGATGCATGTGTTGCCAAGGTAGCGACAAATGCTTGTCCATCATCCTAAGAGGATTTGTTAGAATCTAAATCATACTTTTTCTTCTCCTCCTTGCACTCCTTTAAGAAATGACTAGGTTTTCTGCAATTCCAACACAGTGCCTTGGACTTTCTAGAAGACTTAGATCTCCCATGGGATTTGGATTTTCCTTTTTCTTGGTCCTTGTCCTTCTTCTTGCCTTTGTCTTTTGATCAACTATAAACCGCAAGAGCCTCCTTAGTCATTTCAGAATATGTTCTCCACATCTCTTCAGATAGTAACGATGCAACCATTTCATCTTGAAGGTGGTAGTGGTACTCCTAATGGCCATAACAAGGTGGTACCATGAATTTGAAAAAGAACATAGATCCTCCTCCTCCATTTTCACACTAATGGAGCTCAACTAGGTAACAATCATGTTTAAATTATTCAAGTGATATGTAATAGATCCTCCATCCTCCATCCTCCATCCTCCATCCTCAGAGAGTACAACTTCTTCCTTGAGAACAACTTATTTACCAAGGATTTAGCCTGATAAATATGACCAAGTTTCTTCCACAGATCTGTAGTTGTAGCCTCTTCATGGACATTCAGTAACATGCAGTCAACCAAACAGAGTCTCACAAGACCCTTAGCCTTCTGATCCATTAGATCCCACTCTTCTTGTTTCATGTCTGATGTCATCTTTTCAAATATATAAATCCATAAGTCTCTATCAACCAACATATCTCCCAATTGAGTTTCCACAACTAAAAGTTGCCTCCGTTAAAATTTTCCATCTTTATTCTCCCAGATGTGCTAGCCATCTCCTTCCTGCAACAAAGATTTCAAAATCCTCTACACAAGCTCCCACTCAAATGAAGATTAGTTAAAAAAATCTCTACCCAACATGACTAGAACCAAAGTTGATTAGGATCTGATACTAACTGAAAGGAAGCAAAGTACGTGAAACACACTTCCTACACCAATTTAATGAGGAGATTTGTATAATTTTTTATCCTTTTAAAAATTAAAGTAATGAGATTCACAATACAGGAAAGATATAATAACATCAAATGCAAATAAAAAAGCTCACAACACAAGATATACATGGGGAAAACCCTTTCGGGTGAAAAACCCCACACTCCAAAGCATAGCCCAATGTATTAATTTGTAAACAATTGTTGTTAGAGTACATGGCAACCAACACAACCTACCACAGGTGGCATGCAGAGGATA
The DNA here is from genome assembly GCA_027924645.1 of Cunninghamia lanceolata. Classification (NCBI taxonomy): domain Eukaryota; kingdom Viridiplantae; phylum Streptophyta; class Pinopsida; order Cupressales; family Cupressaceae; genus Cunninghamia; species Cunninghamia lanceolata. The sequence continues at coordinate 11,220,642 of BSBN01000524.1, forward strand.
GAATTGACACACAAAGAGGTATTTTGGGAAAAGGCATACCTCTATGTGAATACATAGGATATACATGTAAGTAAGCAATAGGATAAGAAGACAAGAAAGGGAATGAGAATGAGATAGATAAGGAAGAACATGTAAAAGGTAGAGACTCAGACTTGCCGGTATGAATGTATATGTACCCATTGGATATGAATATATAAAGGAGATATAAGTGTTCTAATCTATATATGTGTATCTTATGATTGTTTTATATAACTTAGATAGTACCACATAACCTTATTTCCTTAACGTTTATTTATGATTCTCTCACTGTATGACTGGAGTATAAATTAACTTTAGAGACTTGATTGAGGACTAGATCTCTAGACTGGTTTCTTCCATTTCTTGCCAACATTTGGTTCCATTTCTGGGACCCTAGAAAAGGACAGTGAAGAAAAGAGAGGATAAATAGTAAAAGGAAAAGTATGGAGTAACGCAAAGTAAGAAAACTAAAGTGACATAAATTTTTTATGATCTATAGAAAACTTTGAATACTCTTAAGTTCCTACCCTTGTGAGAAGGGGCATGAACTTAAGGGGATGGCAAATGGAAAAGGGGTTGGATCTAAAAAGATCCTTGAAAATATGTAACTCTTCAAGATGAGACAACCATTGGATACATAAGGATTAATATGATACCAAATCAAAAACACACATGGCTAAAGGGGATAACAAAAGATTAAGGGAGATCATTGAGGTTATACTAACCAGAATGGAGATAAGTAGTGAGGAGAGACAAAAAAAGACCCAGGAACATCAGGAAAGGTACCGCAGAAGGATGGAAAAGGTAGGAGAGACAAGTAGAAAATTTGAAAGAGAAATTGTGGAAGAGAAGAAACAGTTGAATGAACACACCAATGAGGGTGTTACTGAGTGCGCCAAGGTTGGTGCTACTGAAGAGAGGAATATAAAAAGAAAATAAAGAATGGATGAAGAATCCATAGAGGCTACTACAAATTTGATACAAAGGGATTTAAATGACCCTGGACCAATAACAATGCATAATGATAGGGCTACAAAGATTCTCAAAAGTATAGGATGAAGAATTGAGGCATATGACCAATTAAGAAGCCTGTGAGGGAAGGAAATAATCAAACCCTAGCCCCACTGCAAATATGTAAAACTCTAAAATTCTAACCTAATTTTGTTAATATTCAAGTTAAAGTTGATAAAAATGGGAGGAATTATTAAATCCTATACACAACCTCCAACCCTTCAATTTGGATGCGGATTACCTAGACCACTTGGTAAATCAAAGTATAATAAAGATTAGAGAAGATGCGGAGATTAGTTCCAGAAGTATAAGACAAAGTAGTGAAAATTCACCTACAAAAGACATGATGTCATTCACAAATGAAAAAGTATCCCCAAGAACAAAATGACAATTTGAATAGACACACCCCCTCAACTAGGAGTCACCCCGGGTGCCTTGTAAAGAAAGAAGAATTTCAAGAGAGGATCAAGTTGACAGTAAGAAAGATAGAGAAGAAGAAATTAAGAAAGAATTTAAGGAAATATTGGGAAAGGAGTATTTTGACATCAAATTACAGAGAGATAAAGGAAGGGAACACAAAACCCTAATATAGATGCCAAAACCTAAGTAGAAAAGCAAGGAAGAAAACTACTGCAAGACATCAGAGGTTCCAGAAAAATAGAAGAAAGTAAAAATGGATGCCATAATTAAGTTACCAGTATTTGAATAGGATACAAATGAAGCAACATAACACATTTTTGTTCTAGAATCCATTTAGAGTTGAAATGGTATAACCAGGGATGAAACCAAACTATTTGACTTTATTGGGACATTGCAGAATGATGCTCTGAAATAGTACAAAAAGGCATGCCCAAAACATGATAAAACTTGAGATGAAGTTAAGAAGGAGATTTTGGAAAACTTTGAAACTCCAAAAATACGTATAGGAGTAAAAAAAATGAGATAATTAATAAGAAAGAAGGAGAAACCATAAAATAATTTGATAAAAGATTCAAAGAAACAGTCCGCAAATTAGAGGAACCATTAACTAAAAAGTAAAAGATTGAGTGGTTTACATCTAGAATAACCCCAGATGTTAGAGCATCTTTGGATGGTAGAATATTTGAAACATATGCAGAAGCAGTTACATTGGCCTGCTGCATTGAATCACAATTATGGCACAAATAGGAAAAAACCAAAGAAAACATGGAATTAGAAAGAATGAGGATAGAGTTGGAACAATTGAAGCTAAAACAAGAAATCTTGGAAGAAAATTCACACAAACGGAGGCTAAATATATGGTGTTCCTATTACACAAAGGAAGGACACAAGAAATGAATGTCTGAAGTTGAAAGGGGAAAGACAGGTTGCCACCATGAAGGTGGATATCAAAGCACCACCTACAAGAAATAATACAATATATTGTGGATTATGTGGTGAATGGGATGATCATGAGACACCAGATTGCCCTTCACAACTATTTAGGGTGAGAGAAGATGATGATGAAAGTGAGTCATGGTATAACACAAACCACAAGAACAAAGCACAAAACAATACTATGGCACATGTAAAAGGCTCGGCGGAAAGGCCATTATATATTCAAGATCAGGTTTATAAGAAACCTACCTAGAGAAATCAAAGAAAAATGAACACCGTTCAAAATACAAATCCCAATGCACCATATGGAAACAATTATAGTAATGATGAAAGAGAGTAGTTTGGAGGATATAGAGGAGGTCAAGGCCATGGTAGAGGCATAAGAAGAAGAGATGAAGTAACATGCTATAAATGTGGTAAAATGGGACATTTTGCTAATGAATGCTAGGGAGAAAGAAGAAGACAATGCACATTCTATAATAGTACATAGCACGACCTTTTCACATGTGATAAAGCACAATAATACTTTCAAAATGCACCACAACAAGCAAAAGTGATGATCTAGAAAAATATAAAGGGGCCAAGGTAGTCCAGAGAGTCCCCAAAGAGTAGGGCCAGTTCCTAAGAACCTGTCAGAGAGACAAAGATGGTAACACAGATATGTCTGCATCAGAAACTTTAGAAGAAGAAAACCAAAGTAAAGGAGTCAAGTATGAAAGAGCTAAAATGGATAAAAGTAAAGGAAAAGAAAAATCTATAGTAGTAACAAGATAGGGTACAAATACCACTGGACATGGTACTATTGAAATAGAGAGAGAAGCAAGTGAGGAGGAGGATACATTCTTCCTTGATAAGAGACAACATGATGACATAGTTAAGAAAACAAAGTAGATTGTGACCCAAGAACAAGATAGATAGAAACAATATAATCAATTCTTCATAGAAGAAGAAGTTGCCGCACTTAAACAATTCACAACACTAACACAATAATACAATATTATGGGAAAATTTAAGCAATTTGTAAAATACTAGAATAAGGAGAAAATACCTAAAAATTTAAATCTGACAAATGGGAAGAATAGATAGACATTAGAAGACAAAACCACTATTGGTGGATGCTCATATAAATCACAAAAAGGTCAAACATGTTATGATAGACCTAGGTGTAGATATAAATATAATCACTAAGAAGCTCTGGGAACAACTAGGAAGACCTAGTTTGTCTCAAACCCCCTACAATATCACTTTGGTAGATGGATCTAGTATGGAAACTATTGGAACTTGGAAATAAGTGGAAGTGAACCTGATGGGTATAAAACATGTCATAGACTTTGTTGTTGTAGCCATGAAAGAACAAGGGGATCCATTCAATGCATTGCTAGGATTAAGATGGTTTGTTGATGCAAATGTCATTGTGGATTCTCGCAAAGAAGAATCATCTTTTGCAGATAATAATAAAAGTGTATACATACCTTTAGGATCACCCATGGAAGATGCATATATTGAAGAATCCAATTACGCGTAAGGTAATGAGAAATATCCTAAGAATATTTACTCAATGTCAAAATTAGAAATGAATGAGATAGAAGAAGAACCTAATTCATGAGGAGAAATAGAAACAAAGCATAATAATGATAGTACTGATAGTGAGGAAGTACTAGAAGCATGGATAAGAAATGAACTGGAACTCAAAACTCAAAGAATGACAAGATTTAGGAGGATATGTATGCTTCGAACCAGTAGGGAAAACCTACCGCAATCCTCCACATTAAATAAAAATACATTGCATAAGGTATGCTCCATCAATGAAGAGAAAAATACAAAGGAATCTAGGATATCTTGACATTTTAATCATATTATGAGAGGAATTTCCCATATCAAACTACCTAAGTTTTTAGGTGTGAAAGACCGACAACTATACCTAAATGAGATGGAGATAATTTTTTCAGAAGAACAAAGAAGAATAGAGGCAGTACAATATACATTTGTATGCAATGCAGCAAATTGGTGGTCAAATCATAAAGATTAAATTAAAGACTGATCCACATTTAAGCTTCTCATTAGTGTAATATATTTACCGGAAGAAGGAGAATATAAATTAATACCCAAATTCCACCACAAGAAGATGTAACTACCTGTATAATAGTATGGCAAGGTAGATAAGAACATAGCAAGTTTTTATACACCCATGTATTTTATTGAACATTGTCACCAATAGCACAAACTTGGTATATAAACCAAGAAAGAAGAAGAGAAACCAACAATTGGAAGGAAGTACAATACAACTTTATACATACATTTTCTTTATACAGTCTACAAAAGTCTATACATAACGCACTTTTGAAAATGAAGGAAATAATTTTTCAAGAAGTGACAGAGGAAGAGAAAGAAGAACGAAGCAAAATACACCACCACCTAGAACTGAAGGGTTATGGAAATTGGTAGAATGGATAGATAAACAATCGATAAATACTGGTCAGCATTGCTATAAGACTACAAAAATGGATGATGAGGCTACTGATGATCTAGACATAGATGTCCAAGAAGGAGAATGAGAACTGGAGATACTAACTGAACCAAAGGATCAATACTACAATAAACCTCTTAAAATCAGGGAAGAGAACATTGCGAAGGAAGGTGATCCCAAGCTAGCAAAGATTGGAGACTACTGGGATGAGAAAGTGGTAGTGTAGGTAACTGAGATTTTTCTAAATTTGAGGACTTATTTTCAAGAACTTTTACTAATATGAAAGGAATAAAAAAGAAGCAGGAATGATGAAAATACAATTAAAAGAGAGAATTAAACTAGTAAAGAAAAGGCCATATAGGCTAAATCCAAACATGAAGAAAAGGGTCAAAATAGAAATTGATAAGATGTTAGCAGCAAGGATCATAAAACCAGTGGAAGAAGCAGATTAGATTAGCCCAATGGTAGTACACAATACAAAATTAGGAGAGATAAGAATATGTGGGGATTATAGAGAATTGAACAAAGCTTGTATTCATGACCCATTCCCAACACCATTCACAAAGGAGATATTATAATGAATTGTTGGAAGAGAAATCTATTCATTCACTGATGGGTTTTCTAGTTACCATCAAGCAAAGATCAGAGAGGAGGATTAGCCCAAAACAACATTTGCATTTGAACTTAGATCTTACATGTATACAATAATGTCATTTGGATTAAAGAATGCACCAACAATATTTAGTAGAATCATGGTAAATGCATTCAAGGAATTCATACATGATTTCTTAGAAGTTTATTTAGATGATTGGACTATCTATGGATTGGTAAAATATCACACTCAAACCTTAAGGATGATGTTGAACAAATGCAGATTCCTACAAATATCACTGAACCTAAAGATGTACTTTTGCGGTACCATTTGGGAATTTGTTAGGCCACATAATTTGTAAGAAGGATTGATGGTAGATTCTTTGAAGGTAAATTTGATCCTCACACTACCAGCACCAAAAACAACAGAGGTGAAAACTTTCTTAGGATATACTAGATATCACTCAAAAATCTTTAGGGGATATGCACCAATAATAACACCTTTGGAAGAATTACTAAAGAAGGAAAATGGGAAAAATATTGAATGGAATGACCAATGTCAAACCTCTTTTGACATATTAAAACAAAAAATTGTAGAGGCTCCTATTTTGATATTTTTGGATTGTAACATTCCATTTCATGTACATGTAGATGCCTCAGGGATAGCAATGGGTACGATACTAGCACAACCCAAGGGGACAAAAGACCATCCTATAGCATTTTGTTGGTGTAATTAAATATTTAATTACACTTTATTAAGTTTACTTAGGGATAATTTTAGTCTTAGGTTATTCTTAAGTCATATTAGGGTTTTCTCTAACTTGCAAATATAAAAGCAAGTTCTCACATGTAATTCATTAATCCAATTCATTAATTGCATCCTTATTGTGCAAATTATTCCTCTTTGCTTTTTTCTCTTGTGGAAGGTAAATATTAGGTTTTGTAGGTGATCTTAGTGTTTCGAGTTAATCATAAACTCTCACATGGTATTAGAGCTCTAGATCTACAAGCCCCTTCTCAGATTTGGAGAAAATTTTGAGCAAGATCTATTTGCTAGGTGTATTTTTGTGTAAAACGGAGTATTCCATTGGATTCAGAGCTCCAGATCTGGAGATTCTTGTTCACTAGTTTGAGAGAATAGGTGTTGATCATTCAAACAGTATAACCTCAGCTCAAAAGATTTCTGGGTTTTGTCAGTAGCATCAAAATCCTATCTGAGTATCTCTTCTTTTTTTAGAAAACACACAGATTTTGAGAAAAATAAATCGTAAATCCACGTCCCTATTTTTAGCCTTTGCTTGCTTTTTTTTTTGCTTTTTCAGAGTAGTTTCGTGAAATCGAGCATGTCTTTTGTATACGGTGTCGAAATTAGGAAAAAGAGATATTTATCGAAAGAGGACTCCAAGAAATATCTAGTGGTGTAGGTTTTTTTAATTTTTTCTCAGTAGCCTGTTGTTTTCACTAGAAGTCAGGTCTTCTTTTTCGGAGCAACCTTCAGTATTTTAGGCATATCTTTTGCATACAGTGTCAAAATTGGGCGAACAAATAGGCATTGGAAAGGTATTGAGGAGCTCTACACAACCATATATGTACTTTTTCTAGATTCTAGCTTAGGTAATCTTTATTTAGTTTGTGATTTTTATGGCGTCTATTTGATATTTTGGACATTTTGGCACCTGGAGAAGTTATGTTTGTTTTGTTGGGCTTCATTTATCAGCATTGATACATATTTAGATTGTTGATCTTTGATCTAATTTATTTGAGGATATTTCATGGGTTTTGCTATTCACCCTTCTATGATAACATTGGGTAAGGATACTTATGAGTCTTGGCAAAAGGGCATCTTAACACATCTCAGGTGGCTTAATCTTTTGCCTTATCTTTATGGACTCATACTTGAACTAGATACACCTAGGAGGAAGTCTACATGGGGAAATTATATTGATCATATTGTAGGATTGATTGGTTCTAGTGTTGATTTTGACACTATGTGTTCTATCTCACATATTGAGTGCCCACACACTCTTTGGACTAGCATTTGGGAGTTCTATGGAGACCCACATATCTCTCCATTCCCAGATGATCTTGCTATGGATTGCTACATACCCCTTGATAATGCATACCTTTTGATGATGATACAATTGATGAGCTTGCATATTTGACAGGGCTTGCTAGTTCAGATGACACAGAGACTTCTCTTGTTTCTCCTTCTCCTCTTATTGAGATCACATCTTTATTACCTATTGCTACATCAAATTCTTTGAAGTAGGACTTTATCAGTCTTCCAGAGATAGCTCATTGGGACACATATCTACTAGATATATCATTGTTGTTTGTAGATTCCAATTGCAAATTTGGAGGACCACACTGAGGACATTTGTCTTCTATTTGATGATAGCTTCGATATAGTTGCATCACCATCATCTTCTTCAGAGATTGTGCTTCCTCCTTTTCTTCAGTCACAAATTGACAGTGGATTAGAGACATTTGAGTAGTTTTTAGGAGCATCATTGTTGTCTTTAGATCATGTGTAGAGTTCAGAGATATTTATCCTTCTTCTTGTATATTCATATTCAGAATGGGAAGACATTATGCACACATCTGTAGTTCTATTTCTTCCCAAGGGGAGGAGTGTTGTTTGACGTTCATGGGTCTTCATCTTTATTCTATGTCGAGCATCTTCTAGTACTGCATGAGTCATCTTGAGGAGCGGCTGCATGGTCTCTCTTCTCATCTCTATTTTGGGAGGGAGCATTTCTTCGCATGGGATTTCATCCTTCTCACTTCTGGGGGGTCATCAGACCTCTCTTATTTCCTCTCTTATGGGGGGTATTCATGATTGTACTTTTGTGATGGATTCAGTTCTTGGGGGGTCTTAGTGTTAGTCCTTCTTCCATCACATGTTCATGTACTTATATTTTTCTCTTTTGGAGAGGAGTTTTCTCCCATTGGGTTTTTCTCCTTTTTCTCTACTTTATGAGAGACTCCTGTTGTTAATGGGTACCTAACATGGCCTTGTAGCTGGAACCCATTCTTGCATTAGTTGTTATTTTTCATTTCTCCCTAAGTTACACTTAAGGGGGGGTGTTGGTGTAATTAAATATTTAATTACACTTTATTAAGTTTACTTATGGCTAATTTTAGTCTTAAGTTATTCTTAAGTCATATTAGGGTTTTCTCTAACTTGAAAATATAAAAGCAATTTCTCACATGTAATTCATTAATCTAATTCATTAATTACATCCTTATTTTGCACATTATTCCTCTTTACTTTTTTCTCTTATGGAAGGTAAATCTTAGGTTTTGTAGGTGATCCTGGTGTTTCGAGTTAATTATAAACTCTCACACATTTGCTAGTAGGAAATTATCTAAGGATGAGAAAAACTATATCACAACAGAAAGATAAGCCCTAGCAATGGTATATGCATAGAAATTTAGACACTACTTATTATCCACACCTTCCATTTTCTTTACTGATCATGAGCCATTGAAGTACTTGTTGAACAAACCGGTCATCCAAGGGAGAATATGTCGATGGTTATTACTATTCCAAGAATTTGAATTCACCATCAAGGTAAAACCAGGAAAGAAAAATCAAGGTCTTAACTACTTATCCAGGATTGAAATAGGAGATGAATTAGAAAGTCAAGAAGAACTTCTTGACACAAACCTTTTTAGGGTTAATGTGGTACCAGAAGAATTAAAATATATAGCATACTTACTTGCTTAGGAGAATTCCCAACTGATACATCTCCACAAGAAAACAAATCCTAATATGGAAGGCTTTCCCATACACAATCATTGAATGAGAATTACATATCAGAGGAAGGGATGATATAATAAGGAGAGTTGTATATGAACATGAAAGAGAGGACATATTAAAGGAGGTACATGAAGGTGTAGCAAGAGGCCACAACTTTGGAGACCTTACCACACAGAAGATAAAGCTACCAATCTTATGGTGGCCTACCTTATTTCAAGATGCAAAAAGGTATGTAAAACATTGTGATATATGTCAATGAGTAGGAAAACCTACTGCAAAAGATGAAATCCCACTTAGAACAGTGTTAGCACAACTCCCATTTGAAAAGTGGGCAATTGATTTTATTAGACCTATAGATCCCCCTACCAAATAATCTGAAGACGAAGAAAGCTCACAAAACATAAAAAACATGAAATGAAACTTAAAAACAAGATTTATACCTTCCCAAAATGCTTTTGAAGTCCTTCACTCCTTGATAAGGTAGAAGGAGTTGCACCTAAACTCCTTAGCTTCACCCAAACTCAATGGAAGTGTGTGGATTGATTCTCAAATAACACAATATCAATTTAGCATAATAAGGGTATGATGAGAGGATTTGGAGGCTATTTTGGTATGGTAAGATTACTTGAAGATGGATGATGAAAATGGCTTGTGGAGGCTTGTATTTATAGGCAATTTGAGGGGGGATTTGATCCAACAGTTAAGATTGAAAGTTGAGATCCATGGTGGAGATGAGATGAGAGGATGAAGGGTTGAGATTTGATCAAAAAGATTGGAGGGTGGAGAATATTTTGCAATCTTTTATTCATTTTTGGGGAAGGCTTTGCATATAATGTGATTAGGTCTTGTGAGGAAATAAAAAAATTATTTCCTTGGGATGAGATGGAATTTAAAATTCCATTTTATGAGTCATGTGAGAGTCATGTGACACTTAGGCATTTTTGGTACTCACATGTGTGAGCTCATTTTATGGAGAAGAGCTTAGCATAAAAATAGAAAGGCAAGGTGGAAGGGTCATGTGACCCTTGGGATCAAAAGATGATTTTTTATTTGTGGGGTGTGGGAGAAGGTGTTAAGTGAGATTTGACCAAGTTAATTAGGGGGTTTAACTTGATTAATATGGCTGGAGAAGATTAGTGGATGGGTTAATGGAGGGTTAAAATTAATTAAATAATGATTTATTTAATTAATTTAGGTCTAGGTGTCATGTAGGCTAGGGTAGCTAATTAAATAATTGATAATTAATCAACTAGGCTCTAGGTTTAGGTGGTAGAGTAGGGAAGAATAATTAAATAATCATGAATTATCTAATTAATCAGGATTAGGGAATGGACAAATTAATTAAATAAATATTTGATATATTTATTTAATTAATTGGGATGATGTTATTGTTAGATTTAGGGCACACAATTGAGAGGGGGGGTGAATCAGTTGTGCAAAACTTTCTTCCTATTTAAACACTTAATTCCACTTTGCAATTCAGCAGCTTAATAATAAATCAATCATGAAACATAATGCAACAAATCCAAAGTAGAAACACATCAACGCATGAGACACCAAGATTTTGACGTGGAAAACCTGGTTAAGGGAAAAACCACGGGGTGATTAACCCAAGAATGTATTCTCTGTTAGAAGAATAGAAAGAACAAAATGGCAAATGCCAATTAGGGCTCACTGCCCGAACACACTGCTCACAAGAGGCTCACTGCCTACAAGAGACACACTGTCTACAAATAAATATCACCTACTTGAACTAGAAAATAGCATCTTCACCATGCTTGAATCAGTTCCATTAAGCTCAATACTTCTGCTCTGCGTTTCGCTCTCCTCCTCACTACCACACACTCATCTCCACAAGGACAACTTTAAAATGACTTCGCAATCCATTATTTATACAAGGCATCAACTTAGGAATGATCATCTAAGTTAGCAAACATCCACAAGACCATCCGCAAGATGCATAACTCATTCGGTCGACCTATCGCAGGAAGAACACCATCATCCAAAAGATATTCTTCAATTGCAAGCTCCAACTCCAATGCAGACCACCAATACGAACTGGACATGACCCAAAGACCACCACAAGCTTGCCTGAATCACAAAGAACATCCAGACTTCATCTGCTTACTGAAATCCTTCTCTTCTTCATCCGGAACTTCAAGAACACAGTCTGTCATCACTGTCACAAAAGAATAGATGCTTGCGGACCTTCAAACCATGAACCAATCCAGTTGACACTTCACAATGACTTCCTCAACACTCCCTCAAATCGGCAGAATAGGACAATGCATTTCCAGATCTCACCGGACCTATCTGTCTCACTCTGTCGCCACTGAACGCCTACCGGAACTGGTTTAACTTGAACAGCCACAACTTCTTCAGATCTTCATGTGAACCTCTAAAATCTCTACTCAACCACCTTAAGACACATATCTACAAACCCTTTAATCCGCATCCTCTGATCCTCATCCTATCTGGGACTTTTACCTTACTGTCTTCCTTGTTCTTCTCTATTCCTGATTGAGACTAATTTTCTCAATATCCTCAGCACACAGCTCATCCAATCCTTATCATTAATGTAAAAGGAGTATGTTGACATTAATGACAACATTGGTTAGGCCCATACTTGCAACAGTTATAAGGTATAGTGTTGAATTAATTGAATTAATTCAGAACTAAGAGTAAATTGGTGATGGGCAGTCTAGGATGGATGGTCAGGAATTATGTAGGGTTAATTAATTAAATAATTGTGAATTTATTTAATTAATTGGATGAAAGGGGATATTAGTGATATGGATGATGTAGAAAAATGGTTAAAGGCTTGAGACATTTTTAGGTGTCTACATTTTGCTCGTCTTTGACGTGGCATCGTGAGCTAGTAGGGAAATGGCATCAGGTCAAAGAATTTTTGCCCCAGCTGACGGGAAGGAGTGAAAATGGATAAGGGATGCCCCCTCAAGAGGTCAGGTGAAAAAAATAAATTTTCAGGTGAACTTTCAAAAAAGGAGGGAATGGTGGTGAAAAATGGATGTGGGACATAAAATAGGGTTGACAAGAGAAAAAATGGAGGAAAAGAGTTAAGATTTGCAGCCTGGGGAGAGAAAATGGTGAATTAGGGCTGACATGGCAGCTATAGATAGTAAGTGTGGGCCCAGTATGCCACATTTGCACACTCTAAGCTAATTGGATGAGAGGTGACTAGAGGAAGCTATGGCGCAACTGACTTTCTTGCAACATGAGCATCGATCAGAGAGGGTACGAGACTACCGATGGATGGACGAGGTTGGACCACGGGTATGTCATCCTAACCTAACTTTGTGATTTTAGGATTCAAGTTAGGTTAGGGGGTTAGAAAATGGGTAGTTAGTTAGATTAATGCTATCACGTAGCCACGTAGCGCTATTGGGGTGTGAATTAGTGCTATTGGGTAGTTTAACACCAAAGGCAAAAAGGGAAATTTGGGTGGCTTAACGCCATATGCTAGTGGTTTAGCGCTATCAAGTGGTTTAGCACCATATGCTAGCGGTTTAGCACTATTAGGTCGTTTAGCACCACGGATTTGGGGTTTCTATGGATTAGCACAATGTGTCTAGGAATTAGCGCTATGCTTTGCATTAGCACCAAAATTTTAGGGGTTTTTGGGTGTAATGGCAGATTATCACCATCGGGTTAGGGATTAGCACTAATGGGTGGATTATTGCAATGTGGTCAGGGGGTAGCACTATCCTCTGGATTAGCATGATCGAGGTCTAGATTAGCACCATCCTTTTGATTAGCACAATATGGCTATGGATTAGTGCCAAAGCGCTATTTTAGGGAAAATGGGTTGACTTGGGTGATTTTTTAGGTGTAGATTGATGGGGAGGTGTTGCAATCATGGGAGTGACGAGTTCCCTTAGTGATGGCCTTGAGGAGCCAATTTATAAATGTAGACATAGCTTAGTTGTGCAGGATTGAGTTGCATACCATCTCAGAGATGTCATAGTTATGGGCTCATAGGGCCATGATGCCGACCTTGGTAGAGAGATGGAGGAGCGAGACATGCTCCTTCTTACTGCCAACAGGTGAGATCACTATCACCCTAGAGGATATATGGAGGATCCTTAAGATCCCCATAGTTGGAGAGAGGGTGACCTATGATGTTCCCTCTGGAGTAGCAGCATTGGATCGGGTGTTTGTGCCAGCATGACTGAGATATACTCAAGATAGGTAGGAGATGCATCATGTAGCTACCCATGTGGGGGGAGCTCAGTGTTTTGTGCTGTATGTTTGTGGGTTGATTGGGGGTATATTGATGCTTGATCGATGGTCAAGAGACTTCTCAGTTTGCTGGGGGTGGGTCATTGAGGCTATGATGACCCAAGAGATAGTGTTTGCTTGGGGGCCTTGTTTACTGGTCGAGCTTTATCATGAGATGCACCTGGTGGTGTATCAGGAGGACATGAGCTTGGGGGCAGGAGTGACATTGCTCCACGTGTGGGCATGGGAGCACATTCGTATCATGAGGCCTGAGTGTGCGTATGTGAGGGCGTGGTCTGAGCCCTTTGTATTTTTGTATAGGGCATCTCTCTAGCATACACAGCTGGGGAACCTGAGATATTAGCGACGGCTATTGGATGACATTGTTAGAAATGAAGGTGCAAACCACACAATAGAAATCTAATTCAAACCTTATTATCCTCTAAACAATGTAGAATTAATGGAGATTACAATAGAAATCAAAACCCATTACACAGAAATAACATGCACTAAGAATTGAACACATAACATAGTATGTAACATGGAGAAAACCCTTTCGGGTAAAAAACTCCACCAAGAAAAGAGGCTCCAAGTTGTATTGTCTTTAAATATGAGATTACAATACATACACTTCCTCTCTCCTTTAGTCTCCAATCTAGCATTGCCTGTTACTCTCTAATTTGATAAAAATGCAGTATAAATATCCTTATTAAAGGGGGTTTCCTTCTAGGGAAAGATAACCGAAAAAATATCGACCGTCAGATCTATGACCTAATGACGAATGGTCCAGATTCACAATGATAAAATATAAATAAAATGAGGTTTCAGGGGCACTGCCCTCGAAACCCTGCCAGGGCGCATGGCCCTCAGACCCCCCACTGAGGGGATGATCCCCTTGGACCCCTCACAGGGGGTAAACCCCCTTGCAACCCATTGCAATGGATGAATGAGCATCATGTACTGGATATAAACATATGGCTGAAACAAGATCATTGCTGGTGAAACCTTTCATCCCTTATGGGTGATTTACAAACAATATTAGGAGTAATTAATTACATAGGATTTACAAGGTTGATGGCACCTTAATCCTAACATTCTCCCACTTGAAATCATACATTGTAAATACCCATAGGAAAACCAAAAAATAATCAGGCACTAGAAGCAAGGCCCATGGCCTCTCTGCACCAAACAAATTTCTCTATGCTCACAAGCTTGGTCAAAGCATCTACAACATTCTCCTAAGTGTCTACCTTCTTCAGCTCAATCTGTCCATTTGCAACCATTTCTTGAATAAAGTGATACTGTACATCAAAATGCTTAGTTCGAGCATGATACATATGATTCTTGGCCAAACATATAGCACTCTGGCTATCACAACCAATCTAAATGATCCTGCAATCAAATCCAATACCTGTACACAGTCTCCTCAACCAAACTGCCTCCTTAGAGACATGAGTAGAAACCATATACTCTGCTTCTGTGGTGGACAAAGCAATTGTGGGCTACCTCTTACTCATCCAACTCACTGCTCCTCTAAACAGAGTAAACACATAGCCACTAGTGGACCTTTGACTATCCAAGTCATCTGCCCAATCTACATCAACAAAACCCTGTATGTCCAATGATTTATCAACTCTATCAGTACCATAATAAACCAAACAATACTTAGGAGTACCTGCAAGATACTTAAGCACCCTTTTCACATAATTCCACTGCTGTCTACCAGTGTTAGACATAAATCTACTCAAAACTCCCACTGCTTGGGCAATATCTAGCCTAGTGGAAACCATTGCATACATCAAACTCCCTACAACACTAGCATATGGTACATTAGACATATCCTCAAAATCATCCTCATTCTTTGGACACATAATCTAATGAAAGATTAGTATCAATGGGTAAAAGAACTCTAACTGAGTTACAGTCTTGCATACTAAATCTCTGCAAAATGGTATTCACATACTTACTTTGTGACAACCAAAACTTTCTGTTACCTCTGTCCAACTTGATCTCCATACCTAGAATATACCTGGCAGCTCCAAGATCCTTCATATCAAATGCACCTAAAAGTTGGGATTTAAGCTCACTAATCATACCCTTAGTATTGCTGAAAAATAACATCTCATCAACATACAATGCCATGATCAGTATAGAATCATCAATACAGTGAATGTACACACAATGATCCTCCTCACTCCTAACAAAACCCAATTTCAATACAAACGAATTAAACTTTTGATACCACATTCTGGGGGACTGTTTCAAACCATAGAGAGATCTCTTCAACCTGCAAACATAATGTTCTTTTCCTTTTACCTCAAAACATGTAGGCTATTGCATATAAATTTCTTCCTCAAGATCTCCATGCAAGAACGCAGTCTTAACATCCATTTGCTCAATCTCCCAATCATAAGCTGCAACAATGGATAAAAGAAATCTAATAGAAATTAATTTAGCAACAGGAAGAAAATTTCACCAAAATCAACTCCCTCTCTCTAGGAGTAGCCCTTGGCTATCAGTCTAGCCTTGTACTTCTCTAACGAACCGTCTGCTCCAAACTTCTTCTTGAAGACCCACTTAATACCTATGACCTTTCTTCCTTTGGGCAAATGAACAAGATCCTAGGTGTTACAAGAATCTAAAGCCATTATCTCCTCTTGCATGGCTAACTACCAAGACTCACTATCATCTGTAAGAATAGCTTCCCTATAGGATTTAGGCTCATTGTTAGTACTCAATAAAGCAAATATACAACAAAAATTTGATGGGCTATACCTATCAACCAGATTCTGTTGTCTTATGGATCTCCTCAAGGATGGAGGAAGAGTCTCAATTTGTTCTTCTGCATGATCATTTGCACCAACTTCTTCTGTAACAACATATTTATCTTCATCAGAACTACTCAAATCTTCTTCTTCTTCTTCACCCCCCAATCCATCATTGTGTTCTTCCTGAGGTGCATCTTTCTGCTCTAAATCAAAGTGCACTCCCTTTACCTTTTCTTCTTTTTCTTTTGGCTGCTCAGGTTTAGAGATAGCTCTAAGTTCCTTGAAAATAACATCTCTAGAATAGATAATCTTACAGGTTAGTGGATTCCAAAGCTTATAACCTTTGACATTAACACCATATCTAATGAATGTACACTTTTCAGCTTTTGGATCCAACTTAGATCACTTTTCCTTAGGCACATGAACAAAAGCCTCACAGCCAAAAACCCTTAAATGTGAAACAAAAGGTTTCTTACCTGTCCACACTTCATAAGGTGTCAAATCAAGAGCCTTACAAGGAGATCTGTTAATCAAGTAGCAAGCAGTACACACAACCTCTGCCCAAAAGCATTTATCCAACTCTGCATCACTCAACATACTTCTGGCTCTTTCCATGATTGTTCGGTTCATCCTTTTTACAACACCATTCTATTGTGGTGTATATGGAGTTGTCTTTTGTCTGATAATACCTGCATGCTTGCAAAACTCATCAAATTCCTTAGAGCAATATTCCCCTTCATTGCCAGATCTTTATATTTTTATCTTCAATCCCGATTAGTTTTCAACTAAGACTTTAAAATCCAAAAACTTAGTGAAAACTTCAGATTTGTGTTTCATAAAATAAATCTATGTAAATATGGATACATCATCAATGAAGGTGACAAAATAATGAGATTTTTTGATAGAATCTGTGAGGCCTACTTTTTACACTACTGTTCATGAGACTATTTGCAATGATATTGCTATTATTTATATGTTGAGAGACTATTGATCTTGTATCTTGTTATTAAACCTAATTGATTTTTAAGGAAATAATTGTGCAATGATATTTAGATGTTGCTTTTAAGAAAATGATGAATGGATATGGAACTTTAATGTGATTATATGGTAGAATGTTTAGGAATGCATGTATTTAGATTTGCTTCGGCTATGATATCTTTATGTGTTATTGACTTTGAGTTTGAGTGTACAGGTATTGCTATCGAAACCACAAATACAGGAGATCATTCCATACCTATGTTGTATCCCTTGTGAGCCGATCTAGTTCCATGAGGAACTAAGATCAACCTTGTGCTTGGAAAAATGTTGTAATGTTGTAATGTGTTAATGTTGCATGAGGTCAAGGGAATAAGGGCTATGTTCTGATTTACTTTTATTATGATAAGTGTTGTAAGAATGTTGTTTTAAATCTTGTTTAAACTTTATTTCTTTTAGACCCTTTTTCTTGTGTTTTTATTTGACTATGGGAGTTCTAACTAGGCAAAAATCAACCCTGGGTTATACCTCATGGGTCTAAGGACCTTTTTGACTAGGATAACCTTGGGTTAACCTCCATATGGTCACTTAAACTTTACAGTGGAGTTAAGTGACGAATTTGGAAGCATGGAGACAATGGGATGAGTGGAATCCACACTCAGGCCCACTTCCAAGTCATGGAAAAACTCCATGATCCCCTAATAATGGAGTGTTTGTCTCCTTGTGCCTCTCTTTTGGTGGGGTTCCCCTTAATAAGGGTAGTGTGTCATCCACTCCCTTTGTATTTTTATTTTACTTATTGTATTTTAATTCTCCATGTGTTGTAAAAAGGACTATAGTGGGGAACCTATTGAGTGGGATTAATTGTTTTAAGACCACTAGGATAATGGATGAGTTGTGGATTAGTTGTTTAATGCCACTTGGGAAATTAAGAAAATAGAGGGAATTAGTTTTTAAAAGGGAGAGGAGGAGGAGACTAAGGGGGTTGGATTATTGTGGAAAGAAGGAGATTTTGGAGAAGAAGGCTAGAGAGGAGCTCTTCATCAAATTTCATCCATAATTGGGCTTTGAAAGATTGGTGAACAAGACTACTCTCTTGTGTGATCTGTTGCTTGATATGTATGTTTGTTTCTTGCTTGATGAATGAGTTTGCAATTGTCTTCTATGAGTTTTCTGTTATTTTTTGGGGTTTGTATTGGGTGTTGAAAGAGCTCCTTCCAGTTTGAAGGCAATGCTCATCTTGTATAGGGAAGGGAAGGTGTGACCCTCCTCAGGTGTCATCTTGTTTTCTTGTTATAAGTATTGCCTTGAGGGCATGTTGGTACTTTTGAGCCAAGAGGGCTTTAAGGCTTTGAGAGCCTATTGGGATATCCCTGGTAATTTGAATTAATTGGAAGGCTTGAGGCCTTGAGGAAGAGTAATTTGTTGGCTAGAGGCCTTATGATAAAATGTGATAAAATGTGAAAGGATGAAACCTAGAGTGAGATATGTCTACTTCCCTACCCTCCCTGAACTCACCTAAGCTGAATCTTTGTATTGTGAGTCAAACCATGGGAGTGTGTGTGTTGTTGCCTTGTTGTTGTTATTCAATGTTGTGAAAGTGTTGATTTGTCTATTCTACCCTGGGTATGTGGATGGTCTCCCTAGCTCGGGGGTGACCCTCTTGCGGGTCAAAGGTAGGGAGGAGAGCTAGATGGTTGTTGTTTTCTCCCTTGTTGTCTTGCAGGTTACTATTGAAGCATGATTAAGAGTATTGAAGAAAAATTTGCCTTGTTAATGAAAATGTTCTATCTTCCTATTTGTAATGAGGACTTGGTCTTTTAAAGTCCATTCTGTAAGAGTTTTAGAGGAGAGAACCTCCCTCTTGAATTTATTGTAAAAGTTGGATCTTGGTATTGGAGAGAAGATCCATCCTTATTATGTTGTTGGTTGTGACTTAATTGGTTATTACATTACATCGTTTGTGTGGGCTGGGAGAAGAAAGTAACTACTTCCTTAGAGTGTATGTGAGTTGTGGGAGTCTTACAGTTGTTTGTTTCTTGTTTTACCAAGTTGTAAATTGAGAGATTTGTTGTAGATTTGGATAAGTTGTTTAAACATATCTATTGTAATAGTGAGAGAGTTATTTTTTACAGTATTAAGAAAGATGCAATTTACCTTTGACAACAAAATTCAGATTTGGATTGAAGTATGCAATGAAAAAGGTTTAAAATCATTTTACTTGCTTGTTTACTTAAATTGAGAAATTTAGTAGTCATGTATTTACCATATCTCTTTAAATTTATTTGAATTAAAATTCATTCTTGATAGATTAAAATATAGTTAAAAAAAGACTCCGTTTTACATGGTCATTTACTCTTGTTTACTCAAGTATTTACTATATTGAAAATTAAAATGAAGAGAAATTGTGAAATAAATATGATAAAGAAAATTTGAAAGGATGTAGGAAATGTGGAACTTTGCTATGAATTATATATATACAAATATAAATATAAATATATATATATATATATATATATATATATTTATATTTATATATATAAATACATATTCTTATTATGAAATGATGATGTGGAAATTTATTTCATTAGTGTATATATATATGCATATATATATATATATATATTTAATATTTTTAAGTTGAATGAAATAGTGAAAATGATATAAATATATATAAAACTAAAATTTAATTGAAATTTTGGAATTATGAAATAGACTGAGAAGAGAGTTTGCTGTGTTCGAATTTTACATAGTCTTAAAATAAAAAAATACAAGAAGGAGGGTGGGGGGATTAACCCCCACCGAGATTATATATGGAGGGTGTGAGGAGGGGCGGAGCCCCACCCACACCCCACGTAGTGGGATGTGGGTGGGGCTCCACCCCTCCCCACATCCTTGCTCCATACATCCGCCGCGCCACATAACCCACACCCCTCCGCCGTAGCTACTACCCCGCAGGCCTTCACGGCCATGAAACCGCCTCCACTGTCAGCATGGACCTTCCACCGCGCCCTCCACTCCGCCCATAGCGGCCACACTCCGCCTCCACCATGCTCCCTACCTCCACCCATCTCCATTGACCCTTTGCTACTTGCAACCAACGCCACGACCGCTGCCGTAGCCCTTCCTCCCCCTACAACCACACAAAACACAAGAAAACATTTAGGGTTAGGGAATTTCTAATGCAATACTATGAGTTGTATTTCTATAAAATACTCCATTAATATGGCATTTTAAAAAGAGTGGAGTTCCCACTAGAATAATTTAAAATGATTTTTAAAATTAAAATAAATGTATATATTTATATACATATGTGAGTGCATATGTATATATATATATATATGTTATTTAGTTGCAAATGTTTGGTTTCAAATAAAAAAAAAAGATTAGTTCATTAGTGGTATACAAATACTTGGTTATATATATATATATGGGTGTATGAATACAAATAAATAATTGTAGTATAATTAAATATGTAAATATTTAATTACCGTTTATTCAATTGTGGAAAGGGGATTTTTTTTTACAAAAAAATTATATATCTCAAGTAAGACAAAATATTTAAATATATGAATATATATTTAAATAATTAATTAGTGAAATAAAGAGACAATTAATTTGACTTATATTATTTAAAAATTCAAACAGAACAACCCGTAATAGTCAATGTGATCCCACAGTTAAAATAATAATCCTTTGGGTAGACTATGAAACGAGGAAATTTATTGAGATAAATTGAGGGAAACCTAAACGTTGCAATTGAACCGACATCAAACATAGTGAACGGCAACTACATACACCTGTGTGTAGAGTATATCGTTAGCAACAGTAACATTGACAACTTACACAGACGCAACCGAGCACGCTTACGCGTACGAGGGGGAGAGTTCATGTAGTAAAGAATTTTTTTTGATAGTTCGTATCATGTCTACATGACATATGTGGACATAACATGCATGTTTTGCATATTGTGACCACGTGAAATGTGGGCATGACAGAATTATTATCCACAGGTCCAAACACATATGTATGAATAATTTCTAACTTCTCTTTTGCTCTATTGCTTCCTAAACGAAATGATTTTCTGTTTTGTTTACCAAACACACAATTCTCACAGAAATCAAAGTGCTCATCAGAATAGGAGAAACCATCCAAAAAAAAATATTCTTGATAGTTTTCAAAACATTATTACTAGTGTGGACCAATCTACGGTGCCACAACATACATATTTTTCAGTACTAGCCTCAAATACATAAGAGGCATTATAAACTGTAGTGGCTTCAAGCTTAAACAAGTTTCACAATCTCTTCCCCTTTGCTACCACCAAGTTCCCTCTCACCAATATGTAGCCATGCTTGTCAAATGTTACATGCATTCCCAAATCATTCAACTTCAAAGCTAAAATCATATTTTTAGCTAATCCAGGAACATGCAAAACACCAGGGAGGGTTTTAATCCTCCCATCACTAAAACACAAAAATACCTTGCCTTTCCCAACTATTGGATATGTAGAGTTGTCCCCAAGGTATATATCAGCTCCATCATACTCTTCGTATGTGGAAAACCATTCCTTATGCAGGGTCATATGAAATGAGCATCCTGAGTCAACCAACCAGTGATCATTAGAAACAACATTACATGCAGAAAGTAAAACATCTTCACTTGGATTTGAGGACTTATCCAAAGCACTCTCCCACCATTTCTTTGGGTTTCTACACTCCTTCACATGTCCCCTTTTACTGTAGTTCCAACACTTAACTCTGTTATTCTTCCTAGGAGTCTTAGATCGGCCCTTGGACTTGTCCTTAGCCCCTTTCTGATCTCCTTTTGGTCCTCTTTCCATAGACCTTCCCCTGACACTGAGAGAATCCCTTAAACTATCTAAACTTTTCTTCCTCAATTCATGTGACAACAAAATTGAAACAAGAGCATCCAACTTTGGATCTGTGAGGTTAGCAGTGATAGCTGAAATAACATTCTCCCATGACTCAGGTAAAGAACAGAGAAGAAATATACATTTGTCTTCCTCATTCACCTCCACATCTATATATGCTAGTTGACTCAATAACAAATTAAACAAATTTAAATGCTCTGCAAATGATTCACCCTCCTTCATTTTCATGGAAAATAACTTATGCTTTAAATAAAGTTTATTTACCATACTTTTGACTTGGTAGATCTCACCCAGATGCTTCCACAAGCTATGTGCAGACTTCTCCCTCACAACATTCAGCAGAATAGAATCTGCAAGACACAGCTAGATTGTACCTCGTGCCTTTTTATCTAGTCTTTCCCACTCATCAAGAGCAACATCATTGAGTTTCTTCTCTTTCGTAACAACTAGCCACTAGTTTCTTTCTTCTAGAAAATCCTCCATTTTTAGCTTCCACAATTCGTACCCCATGCCATTAAACTTTTTAATGTCCAACCGAGAGGTAGAAGCAATAGTGGATGAAGCCATGATATCTACACAAGATATGCAAACAAACAATAGCCAAATCTCCCACTGCAGCTAAAAAAACCTTCACACTACCACCCAAGAATCAAAACTGGCCAGGCTCTAATACCAAATGTTAGAAATGAAGGTGCAAACCACACAATGGAAATTTGATTCAAACCTTATTATCCTCTAAACAATGTAGAATCAATGGAGATTGCAACAGAAATCAAAACCCATTACACAGAAATAACATGCACTAAGAACTAAACACATAACACAGTATGTAACATGGAGAAAACCCTTTCAGGTAAAAAACTCCACCAAGAAAAGAGGCTCCAAGTTGTATTATCTTCAAATATGAGATTACAATACATGTACTTCCTCTCTCCTTCAGTCTTCAATCCAGTACTGCCTATTACTCTCCAATTTGATAAAAATGTAGTACAAATATCCTTATAAAAGGGGGTTGCCTTCTAGGGCAAGATAACCGACAAAATATCGACCATCAGATCTATGACCTAATGATGAACAATTCAGATTCACAATGATAAAATATAAATAAAATGAGGTTTTAGGGGCGCTGCCCCTGAACCCCCACCGGGGCGTGCGACCCCTGGAACCCTCGCCGGGGGGGTGATCCCCCTGGACCCCTCACAGGGGGGAAACTGCCCTACAACCCCCTGTCACGGATGAATGAGCCTCGTGTATCTGATATAAACATACGACTGAAACAAGATTGCTACTAGTGAAACCTTTCATCCCTTATGGGTGATTTACAAACAATATTAGGAGAAATAATTACATAGGATTTACAAGGTTGATGGCACCTTAATCCTAACAAACATGGATATGGTCATATGACAACTGTATAGATTGGTAGAGTTGTGAGTTGATGATGGTGTGCACATGCTATACACATTTTAGCCTCATTACATGATGGTGCAGATGGAGCACATCATTGACATATATATTCCATCACCGGGTGATGTGATAGTTTGGGATGAGACATGATCTGCCACAGGTCATGGCTATTTTTGGGTGGGTATGAGCAGATACGCCAACTTGGCCTCTAGAATTGCAGCCCTAGGTAGCGTTATTGGATTGGGTAGCACTGTAGCTAGTGCAGTGGGATTGGCGGAGTTAGATAGTGGATGTAGGGATGACCCCTGCATATGATATGTGGTGGGGGTAGTATAGATTGGTGCGACTTACTGTCCCAGATGTAGATCCCACAAAGGAGGAGGAGGAGTGGGAGGAGTACGTTATGGAGGAGTTGGAGGTGGAGGAGGAGGGGGATGACATAGATGTTTTGGCAGCAACAGTTGTAGGGCAGGGGCTAGTTAGATAGGCACCCTAGGTGGCAATTGGAAAAGGGACATGTTGGGTAGGTACCTCAGGTGGCAGTGAGTCAGGGACAATAGGTAGCACAGATAGTAGTTGGGTAGGTACTCGTTGGGAAGGTACCTTAGGTGGCACAAGTAGGGACTTTGAGTGTAGGACCTTCAGGTACTAGTCCTGGCCTAGTTCCATCTACTAGTCATCAGCGGGTGTGACCATAAGGAGATGACGAGGAGGATACAACGACCCTGCTGGCTCAGGTAGCAAGCCTGGAGGATTAGGTGGCTAGAAAAAAGTAGGAGTTAGCTACTATTACGGCTGAGCAAGATAGTGCGCGGACAGAGCTTAAGATATTACAGGGTCTGCAGGCCCTATTGGATGGAGTGAGTGGAGGAGATGGAGATCCACACATTGAGATCTTGCAAGCTCAGATCGGTCACCTATAGAGCCAAATGCAGGCTCAAGTTGCTCAAATCATAGTAGAGAGAGATGCCAAGATAGTTATGCAGCAGGGACTAGAGACCTGATTACAGAGAGTTGAGGTTAGGGCCCAGTAGGCTAAGGTATAGGTGACCCAACTGTAGCAATAGGTCTCACAGATGTAGGGTGTCATTACTAGCATGAACATGGCGCGGATGTGGGGGGATTACATAGCAGTCCAATAGCAGCTATCCTAGGTGCAACAATAGTTGGTAGATCAGAGGGCATAGGCCAAGTATTACTGTGGGGCCTATTGCATAGTTGTTCTTGAGGGATAGAGAGTACTGAACTACAGTCAGTGTAGCCAGTTTGGGGTTTTGGGTTCTCACTGATTAGGCCACTCTCAAAGATCAATTCAGCAGCCTTCAAAGTGTCAGTAGCCACCACCTCAGAAGCAATAAGCACCTATGGGACCACCTCCTCCTTGTCGATGTGACTCTCCTACTGACTTTGCACATGGTAGTTCTTCCCATGGTTGATTTGTATTTGTATGCCTTCAAGCGTTATGTATTTTGATGTACTTCAGCCTTCAGGGCATATTTTTGTATCATGACATTGTGATTTTGAGCAATATGTATGATGATTTTTGGTGGTGATATATGATGTTTTGTGCATTTATGATTCTATGTGATGGTTGTGATTATGTGATGCTGTAATGGTGTTATGGATGTCTGTATGATGATTATGGTTTATGCATGTTTATGGTTATTATGTATGGATGTTATGATGTTTATGATGATGATGTATGCATATGATTTTATGAGATGAAAATGGAATATATGCTTAGATTAATAATCATATATTATGTATGGATAAATGAAATGGAAATATATGCTTAGATTAATAAACATATATTATGTATGGATAAATGAAATGGAAAATGAAATGCGATGGAAATATATGCTTAGATTAATAAACATACATTATGTATAGATAAATGATATGATAGATGGATAATGCAATGTAATGATTCTGGTAATGCAATGTAATGGTTTTTGATGTAAATGTAATAATGTTATGTATGTAGGATGATGGATGTTTGTCATGATACATTGTGATGCTCAGAGCCATGGTTGGGCTAGGTTGGGATAGGTTTAGGGATGAGTGAGATAGGTTGTGGATGGTTGGGATAGGTTTAGGGATGGGTAGGATAGGTTGGGGATGGTTATGGATACGTTTAGGGATTGGTTGGGGATGGTGAGTACTAGGTCTAGGGGATGGGATTGGTTAGGTCCTTTTCCTCATTAAATGCAAAGTCAAGGTGATGATTTTGATGGATCAGGGATGAGGGTAGATTAAGGATGATGGGATATTGTGTTGATATTTTTGAGAGCAATCCTAGATTTATTATAAAAAAAGGGATATTTTCACCATGGTATGAAGGACCAAGGTGATGATATATATCCATCTTTGCATGGACTAGACCCACAAACAATAGGATGATCCCATGCATGCCCAACGTAGTACAATCTTTCCTAGATGACGGAGGGGGACTCATAGCATAAGTCCTTAGTACATAAAAGGTGCGATGAACCTTAGATGCAAAAGGGGGACAATATGCTAGAACTGACCCTACATTTACAAGATATGAATACTAGACTTGGAGTAATGAGATCAACCCACAAGCACAACATACAAAAACAATGACCATACCCCATTCCATGTGTTTTCTGCCACATACCATGGTATAGTGAAGTGATCTTTAGAATGAGGCAAGAGATAAAAATCAATAACCAAAAAGACCAATGAACCAAACAAACAACCATTGTATCTCTTGCCAAGATAAGTGTTGATTTGATAGGATGATGGATTCTGCCTATTGTAGGAACAATATATCTGTTAAGGTAGAAATCGATTGGATGATTAGGATAAAAGTTGAAAGATAGGCAAAAAAGGTAGTAGACCATGTGTCATGATTGTAGTTGGTTTGTTGATTGATGATTTTTGTGTGAGATATGATGCTTTTGGAAGTATTCTTAGCAAGTGTATTCCTCTTGGATCTAGTATGATAAGCTTAGGGAATAGGGACCATCCAAATGGGTTGGATGGGCACATCTTATTTACCTACGTACTGGATACTTCCTTCGTATTTGATGTAGAGGTAGGAGGACCAAAACTATCCTCAATAACATTAAAAAATCAAAGAAATTATCCAATTGCTTTGGTCAGGTTGAATAGAATATTAATACATATTTTTCCTCTAATTTTCATGAAGATCCAATGGTAGGGGAGAAGGTTATGATTTTTTTCCCAAAACTGCAAACCCTAGGCAGCGTTCAAACCTGCCCTCACCAAAATTGCAATATCTCTCACAAAACTTAATGAAATTATACCAAACCAAAATAATTGTAAACTAGAAACACATATCTTTCCATCCATCTATTATATACATCAATGTGAGGCTGTACCAGGCTGTACCATGCATATTTTCAGACTGCATTTTTAGAAAATTAAACTCTGTAGACCTACCCTCAATAAAAATGCCATAACTTATTCAAATCTTAATGAAATTTGATGCAACAAAAATAAATAGAAAGTAGATTCAATATTCTTTCCATCCATATGACATTCTGGTCATATGAAATCCGTACAAATCCATACCAATATCTGAAACAGCAGTTTAACATTCAGAAATACAGAAACAAGGGTATCTTTTATTGATATCACATCAAAATGTAACAACCCACATTCTCCAACCTTCTCCCCTCTGCTTTCACAAGTGGATACAAGGTATTTTAAAGGCATTACATCATGACCTTTTAGTTTCTAACTACATCCAAATGAATGAAACTACTCTATGACCTTTCATCTTCCATATGTTACATCATTTGCAACTTTACAATTTTGCATCATTTACACAAATTTGAACTTAGACCTCTCTTAGTGACTTTAATAAAAGGAAAATGACTTAAATTATCTCATTACATTGTTAAATCATCAAATTTCAATCAAACTCCTATGGAAACATTAATTTGTCAAGGTGCTCCTGCACCATACAACCAACCAACAAAGATTTCCAAGTCCCTTGGAAATGTATCTGCAAAACAAAACTACCTTTTCCTGCATCTCTATCTGTTTCTTCATCTTTAGCTTCAGGCTTCAAATCTTCACATCAATGGCTAGTAACCAACCAACCAACAAAATCAAACTACCATCAATTTTAGAGCTTCTTCAGGCTCCTTCTACTCCCATCAGTGGAGTACTCTTCAGGCTGCAACCTCAAGTGCTTCTTCAGTCAGGTATCCATCTCTCTACTACCTTACCACACCAACTCACCAAACCATTCATCTCACCCAACAGCAGATTCTGGTGATACACCTACCACTCTCTCCTCAGTGGTTTCTCTATGCACCCTTATCCAGCCTAATCTCCATTCGAGAATGGTCATGACAGACCTCATCTTGTTTGCCCACACACACAACCTCAGAAAACATCCTTCTGCAGCTAGATGGATAAGCACCTATAACCAAACAACTTAGCAAATAACGGTCACCAACATAACATATTCTTCATCTTAGAAATAACATCTCCTCCCAGAGCTTTTGCTAGCTCTGATACCAATATGATGCAGAGGTAGGAGGACCAAAACTATCCTCAATAACATTAAAAAATCAAAGGAATAATCCAATTGCTTTGGTCAGGGTGAATAGAACATTAATACATATTTTTCCTCCAATTTTCATGAAGATCCAATGGTAGGGGAGAAGGTTATGATTTTTTTCCCAAAACTGCAAACCCTAGGCAGCGTTCAGACCTACCCTCACCAAAATTGCAATATCTCTCACAAAACTTAATTAAATTATACCAAAACAAAATAATTGTAAACTAGAAAAACCTATCTTTCCATCCATCTATTATATACATCAATGTGAGGCTGTACCAGGCCGTACCATGCATATTTTTAGACTGCATTTTTAGAAAATTAAACTCTGTAGACCTACCCTCAATAAAAATGCCATAACTTATTCAAATCTTAATAAAATTTGATGCAATAAAAAGAAATAGAGAGTAGACTCAATAATATTTCCATCCATACCACATTTTGGTCATATAAAATCTATACAAATCCATACCAATCTCTGAAACAGTAGTTTAACATTCAGAAATGCAGAAACAAGGGTATCTTTTATTGATATCACATCAAAATGTAACAACCCACATTCTCCAACCTTCTCTCATTCACCTTCACAAATGGATACAAGGCCTTTTAAAGGCATTACATCATGACCTTTTAGTTTCTAACTACCTCCAAACAAATGAAACTACTCTATGACCTTTCATCTTCCATATGTTGCATCATTTGCAACTTTACAATTTTGCATCATTTATACAAATTTGAACTTAGACCTCTCTTAGTGACTTTAATAAAAGGAAAATGACTTAAATTATCTCATTACATTGTTAAATCATCAAATTTCAATCAAACTCCTATGGAAACATTAATTTGTCAGGGTGCTCCTGCACCAGTATTCTAGACTGCCTACATACCCTGTATCCATGGGATCAAGGGACATTATGATGATGGGTTGGATGAGTGGGATGATGATTGTTTTTTGGGATTTTCTAAGTTTTTGATTTTTTGGGGTTTTTTTGGATTTTGATGATTTTATGATGTTTTTGGTATTTTTCAAATTTTATGTTGTACAAGGAGGGCATACAAGGATCCTCTTTTCAGGTTGGTGATGAAGGGATGGGATGGTTAACGCTGAATGTTTGTTATTCCAAGCCATGGGATGGCTGGGATATGGAGTCATATGGATAAAGGTGAGGACTAATTAGATGATAGAACCAGCCACTACACATGGCGCCTGAGAGAAGTTTTCACCATGGTACTTATCCAAGACGTCACCGAAGTGATTTTCACCATTGGACGACTTTATTGCACTTAGGTTTTTCTTGATTTTTTGAATTTTTTGGATTTTTTGCTTTTTTTCATTTTTTTTTGTATCTTTTGACTTGGGATACTAGATGGGTTAGGCATATAAATTTTTTAGGTGCATGATATTCATCGGCTCATCTAGAGACTGCTCCTCATTTGTTGCAAGCTGATAAGCTCCTGATCCATAGCTAGCTATGATGACATAGGGTCTCAACCAATTAGGCTTGAACTCACACTTCTTGTGACACTCTTGTAGGTTCCTATAATTTTCCATAAGGACTAAGTCACCTATCTCAAACTGACAGTTCTTGATCTTCTTGTTATAGCTTCTGCGTAGGCAATTCTGATAGGCATGTAGGTGATTTAGAGAATTCAAGCGCTTCTCATCTAGAAGTTCTAGCTTGTTTAGTTGTACAACTCGATACTCCTCCTCAATAATAAT
Organism: Cunninghamia lanceolata; assembly: GCA_027924645.1. Taxonomy (NCBI): domain Eukaryota; kingdom Viridiplantae; phylum Streptophyta; class Pinopsida; order Cupressales; family Cupressaceae; genus Cunninghamia; species Cunninghamia lanceolata. Next base: position 11,250,409 of record BSBN01000524.1, read on the forward strand.
ATTCTGCAGTGAGATTCTGAGAGAGAGGAGCTCGACCTTGATTGGCAAGATGGCTTCGGAACCAAATATTAAAGAGTATGGAGTGGCTTTTGTAGGAGTACAGATGCTTGTGTGGTAGGCCCAAAGGGTGTGATTGAGTTGGAGGTGATAGTCATGACCAACTTCATTAACCATCTTCTTAAGGATGCGTAAGATGGTTTTATTGGAAGATTTAGCTTGACCATTACCTTGAGTATAATACGATGTGGAAAAGTGATGTTGGATGTGAAATTTTTGGTAGAGGTTACAAACTTCTTGGTTCTTGAATGGTTTCCCATTGTTGGTGATGATGGAAAGAGGAATGCCATAGCAACATATTATATAATGGAGTATGAATTTGGCTATTTGGATTCCAGTGGTGTAAGTGAGTGGAATGGCTTCTACCCACTTGGTAAAGTATTCAGTGGCAGTAATAATGAACTTATGTCCATTTGATGATGGTGGGTGGATTGTGTCTACGAGGTCACTAGACGCCATATTGTTAGAGGGGATTTTTTGGGTTGGTTGAAATTGTATAGGATTGGTTATGGGATGGGAGGGTGGGAGTTTTTGTGGGATGGTATTGAGTGATTAGGGGTTGGGATTGGTTAGGTCCTTTTCCTTATTAAATGCAAAGTCAAGGTGATGATTTTGATGGATGGGGGATGAGGGTAGATTAAGGATGATGGGATATTGTGTTGATATTTTTGAGAGCAATCCTAGATTTATTATAGTAAAAGGGGGTATTTTCACCAAGGTATGAAGGACCAAGGTGATGATACATATTTGTCTTTGCATGGACTAGACCCACAAACAATAGAATGATCCCATGCATGCCTAAGGTAGCACAATCTTGCCTAGATGAGGGAGGGGGAGTCATAGCATAAGTCCTTAGTACATAAAAGGTACGATGAACCTTAGATGTAAAAGGGGAACAACATGCTAGAACTGACCCTACATTTACAAGATATGAATACTAAACTTGGAGTAATGAGATCAACCCACAAGCACAACATACAAAAACAATGACCATGCCCCATTCTAGGTGTTTTCCGCCACATACCATGATATAGTGAGATCAAGGTAGTTTTGGAGTGATCTTTAGAATGAGACAAAAGATAAAAATCAATAACCAAAAAGACCAATGAACCAAACAAATAGCGATTGTATCTCTTGCCAAGATAAGTGTTGATTTGATAGGACAATGGATTTTGCCTATTGTAGGAACGATATGTCCGTTAAGGTAGAAATCGATTAGATGATTAGGATAAAAGTTGAAAGATAGGAAAAAAAGATAGTAGGCCATGTGTCATGATTGTAGTTGGTTTGTTGATTGATGTTTTTTGTGTGAGATATGATGCTTTTGGAAGTATGCTTAGCAAGTGTATTACTCTTGGATCTAGTATGATAAGCGCAGGGAATAGGAACCATCCAAACAGGTTGGATGGGTGCATCTTCTGTACATACGTACTAGATACTTCCTTCGTATTCCAGACTACCTACATACTGTATATCCTTGGGATCAAGGCACATTATGATGATGGGTTGGATGAGTTGGATGATGCTAATTATTTTTTGGGATTTTCTAGTTTTTTAATTTTTTGGGGGGTTTTTGGATTTTCTAATGTTTTTGGATTTTGTGGTTTTCTATTTTTTTGGATTTTGATGATTTTATGATGTTTTTGGTATTTTTCAAATTTTATGTTGTATAAGGAGGGCATACAAGGATCCTCTTTTTTTCAGGAATCTACCTTGGGTGGGTGATGAAGGGATGGGATGGTTAACACTGAATGTTTATTATTCCAAGCCATGGGATGGAGGTGATATCGAGTGATACAGATAAAGGTGAAGACTTATTAGATGATAGAACTGGGCACTACACATGGTGCCTGAGACAAGTTTTTACCATGGTACTTATCCAAGGCATCACTGAAGTATTTTCACCATTGGACGACTTTATTGCACTCAGGTTTTTCTTGATTTTTTGAGTTTTTTGGATTTTTTATATTTTTTGACTTAGGATATTGGATGGGTTAGGCATAGAACTTTTTCAGGTGCATGATATTTATTGGCTCATCCAAAGGCTGTCCCTCAGGTGTTGCAAGTTGATAAGATCCTAATCCATAGCTAGCTGTGATGACATAGGGTCCCAACCAATTAGGCTTGAACTCGCACTTATGTGACGCTCTTGTAGGTTCCTTTGATTTTCCATAAGGACTAAGTCACCTATCTCAAACTGACAGTTCTTGATCTTCTTGTTATAACTTATGTGTAGGTGATTCTGATAGGCTTGTAGGTGATTTAGAGCATTCAAGAGCTTCTGATCTAGAAGTTCTAGCTTGTTTAGTCATGCAACTCAATACTTCTCCTCAGTAATGATATTCTACAGTGAGATTTTGAGAGAGGGGAACTCGACCTTGATTGGTAAGATGGCTTCGGAACCAAATGCTAAAGAGCATGGAGTGGCTCCTGTAGGGGTATAGATGCTTGTACGAGAGGCTCAAAGGGTAGGATTGAGTTGGAGGTGCCAGTCATGACCATTTTTGATAATCGTCTTCTTCAGGATGCATAAGATGGTTTTATTGGAAGCTTTAGCTTGACCGTTACCTTGAGGGTAATACGGTGTGGAAAAGGGATGTTGGATGTAAAATTTTTGGCAGAGGTATAGACTTCTTGGTTCTTGAACGTTTTCCCATTGTCGGTGATGATGGAAAGGGGAATGCCATAGCGACATATTATGTAATGGAGTATGAATTTGGCTATTTGGATTCCAATGGTGTAAGTGAGTGGAATGACTTCTACCCACTTGGTGAAGTATTTAGTGGCAGTAATAATGAACTTATGTCCATTTGATGATGGTGGGTGGATTTTGCCTACAAGGTTAAGCCCCCATTGTGAAAAGGGCTGAGGGGTCATGATTGGTTGCAATTTCTGTGGTGATGCATGGATGAGATCACCATGTTGCTGACATGGGAGGCATTTCTTCACAAACTTATGGGCATCTTGTTCTATGGTAGGCCAATAGTATCTTATTCTTAGAATCTTCTTTGCTAAGGTAGGTCCACTAGAATGTGTCCCACAATTACCCCCGTGTACCTCTTGTAAGCTTGTTTCAATTTCTCTAGAATCGAAGAATTGTAGAAGAGTACCATCAAGAATTTTGTAATATAGGGTGTCACCTATGATGGTGAAGCGAGAGGCTTGATGAATGAGGGTTCGAGATTGTGTAGATGTAAGATTAGGTGGGATGATTTTTTCATGGAGGTAAAGGTAGGCTTCTTGATACCATGGGGACAAGGGACCAACAATATCACATACTAACTTGGATTGTGGAACGTCGTAGGCTAGCGTCAGAAACTCTTCTATTAGGAACTCACAACTTTTTTCTATCTTTCTTCATGTCAACCAAAGAACTTATGGTAGCCATGGAATATGCTGCTTTGTTGTTCAACCTTGGTACTTGTTCAAAATCGATTTCATGAAAATAGTCTTTGAACTCATTGACCATTCTTTTATATGGCAGGAGCTTATCATCTTTTGTTTTATACTCATTGTTGGCTTATCTTATAACTAGTTGGGAATCACCATAAACTTTGAGCTTTTCAATTTTCCATTGGATAGCCATATGGAGCCTTGTGATCAATGCTTCATACTTAGCTACATTGTTTTTACAAGGAAATGTGATTTTGTAGGACTTTGGGATGGTGTCTCCTTGAGGGGTGACAAACAAGATGCCTGCTCCCAAGCCATGATGTGTATAGGATCCATAAAAATACATCTTCCATGTTTCTATTGTTGGTGCTACTGTAAGGATGGACTCATCCAGAAATTTTGAAAGAAAAGATTGTTCTGTTGGTATGGGCACATTGACTAATTGATTTGCAATTACCTATCCTTTGATGGATTTTTTTTCTATATATTCAATGCCAAATTCACTCAGGATCATCACCCATTTTGCCATTCATCCAGTGAGAGTTGCTCTTGTCAACAGGTACTTTAGTGGGTCAATTTTTACAATGAGATTGGTCTTGTGATTGAGCATGTAATGTCTTAACTTTTGGGAGGTAAAGACAATATTGAGGCATGCTCGTTCAATGGGTTTATAGTTTAGCTCATACGCCACTAAAGTGTGGCTAATGTAGTATATGGCTCTTTCTTTTCATTATTCAACATGTTGTGCCAACAAGGCCCCTATCACTATTTCTATCGTGGAGATGTAAAGTAAAAGGGGTTGTCCTTGTTTTGGTGGTATAAGGACAGGTGTCATGGCAAGATATTATTTTAATTGATGGCAGGCCTTCTAATAATTCTCATCCCATACAAATGCTGTATTCTTTCGATGAAGGTGTTGGAATGGCTGGCACTTATTTGTTAGCTAGGATATAAAGCATTTGATAGATTGAAGCTTTCCCTGAAGGCTATGGAGTTTTTTGAGTGTTTTTGGTGGAGACATCTCCACTATGGCTTTTACCTTCGTGGGATCGACTTCAATACCTCTTCTTGATACAATGTATCATAGGAGTTTACTGGAGGTGACTCCAAAGACACATTTTTTAGGCTTTAGATGTACTTTGTATAGCTCTAGGCAGTCAAAGATCTTTTCTAGCACATTCAAGTGTTCTCTTGTGTTGGAATTTCCCAACAAGTCATCTACATAGTCTTCTATTATACTGTGGAATAGGTCATGGAAGATCACTGTCATGGCTCTCTAATCTATGTAGCTCTTGCATTTTTCAAACCAAAGGGCATTACAAAATAGTAGTAGGTTCCCCATGGACATATGAAAGAGGTCTTGTGTTTGTCTTCTTCTACTACCTTGATTTGATTATAACTAGAGAATCCATCCATGAGGGATAACATTTCATGTCTGGCTGTTAAGTCAACAATGATGTCTATGTTTGGAAGTGGGAAGTCATATTTAGGGCATGCTTTGTTGAGATCTCTAAAATCTGTGCATACGCAGATGCCCCTAGTGACTTTGGATACTGAGATAATATTCAACACCCATTCATTATAGTCAATAGGTCAAATGAATCCTACATCCAAGAGCTTCTTGAGCTCGACTTTGACCAATAGTGCAAATTGATGATTCATTTTCCTAATCTTTTTCTTCACTAGTTTTGCTTTAGGATGAATGATGAAATGATGTACCACTAAGGCGAGATCCAATCCTGGCATATCAACATAGGTCCATACGAAGTTATGACTTCTTTGTTTGAAAAAGGCCAAGAAGGCCTCTTGTTCCACTACTGTAAGGGATGCCAAACTGGAAGGTGATCTTAGGTGTTTCCTCGGTACCAAGGTTCATTTCTTGTGATGCTTCCACAAGGATTGGAGACCTTTCTTGATATAACTTTGGGACTTTAGGGAAGTCCATTCTTTCATCCCCTAGTGCCTAGGGGAGGTTTTCACTAGGGGATACATCCTTTATTTTGATTTTTTCATCATCCAAAAGTGCCACAAAGTGGTTTTCACTAGGGGATGCTATTTTTATGTTTATACTTTTGTGACTAAGAGATTGGGTTGTCTCACGAAAGTATGGAGATGTTTTGAGTTCCATTATGTATCTGACTCTATGATCTCTAAGGGGTAAGTGTTCTCTAACCCCCATGAATTCTGCAATGGCTTCATTGTTTTATGCGATATTAAGGACATCAGGTCCTTGTTGGTCCCAATCTATGAGTTGGGGGTAGACTAGAGAAAGGTTGGTGGATGTTGATGGTGTAGTTGATAGGGTGTAAATGGTGCATAGGGAGGATTCAAAAAATTTGGTAAAAATAAAAAAGGAGTCTTGATGGTCCTTTTCATTGATATTATTGATCGTAGGGAAAGCCTTGACAAGATTTCTTAAAACATCTTCTATAGGTTTACCTAGAGATGTGAATCTTCTCTTAGGTGCGTTGGTTTTATTTCGGTTATCCCTTAGGAATATTTACATGATTTCTCATGGATGGGTTTGATGGTGTGGTGGTTTGTACATTTTGGACACTCTTAACATTAGTGACACCATCGTTAAGGGTATTTTTTTTTTTGCTCCAAAAGCGGGGTTTTTCGTGGGATTGGTTGTTGTTTTTGTTGGGGGTGTTGGTGTTGTTGCCATTGACCTTGTTGTTGTTGTTTTTGTTGTCATTGTTGTAAATTTTTATGCCTCCCTTAGCAATAAGGGCTCTCTCAATGGTTGTGTTGGTACTCAAATTTGCAGTATACAAAACCCTAAAAGGATGCCAATCTTTCTGTCAAGAAGCTGACAGGTGTTGTGATTCAAGAACCTACTCCAGATGCGATGTCAGTGCAAGATCCAGCTATTCCTGATTCACCACCTGCCAAAAGGCAAAGGACTGATGATGTTTCTCCACTGGTTCCATATGAAATGACTGAAGGAGTTGGTGATACAGAGGAGGTAGCCAATATTCTGAGGCATATGGGGGATGAATAAGAAGTTGATCAACTCCTTGTTGGTCAGGAAACAAAGGTTCACAAACCAGAAGCAAGAATAGAGGAACATGCACAAGGTGAGCCTGAATTACAAGAAGATAAGAGGGTTGTGGAGTCTATGAGGTTCATGGAGGATGATGATTTCATCCATACCCAGAATTCAAAGACTTTTGGATCAAAATGAAGATGAAAGAGTTTTAGGAACATGTGGAAATAAATAAAATGGGTGCTGATGAATCTCAACATGAACAAATTATTTCCCAAACTTTCAAGAATTCAAAGATTGATGAAATAAATGTCATCCCTGATGAGGCTAGACAAATGATTTTGAAAATTAATACGCTGATTATCCCTGGGATTGAATTGAAGATAATGTTTTTGCTAGACCAAGTGAGAAATTAGGATGACCCCATGATGGTCTCTGAATTTGATTATGAAGATGGTGTCAATGGTTGTGGGTTTGACCCAAAAATAGAAAATCTAGCAATATGGGCCACTTAAAAGAACACCAATAAGCCAAGATTGCTGAATGTAGTCTAGGAGCTGAGGGGAATAGCCATGGTGAAAACATTTTAGGATACATCAGTAGTTGAGGTGGCCACCCTTACAATGCACTCTGTAATGTTCACACAAGCAACTGTAAAGAACATGGAGCAAAGATTGCTTGATTATGAAAAAACTCAAGTTGAAATGAATGATGAAGTGAACAGGATTTATTTGGAGACTGTCAAATTAAAGCATCATTTGAAGGTTGGTGATTCTCAAGGTCAAGCAATTGTACCATATCAAGCCCCTATGCCATAAATAGCCAGCAACAACATAGTGCCAGTAGAACAATTGAATGCATTAAAATTGAAGTTGGAAAAGGAAATTGAAAACTTGAAGAAGCAAAATGAGAAGATAAAGGCTGAAGCTAGACTGAAAATTCTTAAGGTGTTTGAAAAGATTTTGGAATATAGAGTAAAATTGGTTGTTAACAAGCTTGGAGATGTGCATGAATGCTATTCTTCCTTGTCTCAGGCCATTGAGTAGTTGAAAGTCAATCTCTCTATTTTGGACCCAGTGTACAAGAAATGGCAACCTGCACACCACACACTGATCACTTTGTGCAAGGTTCTACAGAGAGATCTAGGTGCTCTGGCTTCAGTCAAGCCAACAGAGAAGATAGTGAAATTAATCCTGGATGAATTTCAATATGTAAATGGTGAGAGCCAAAAATCCAGGTGAAGATTGATTCTTTTGCCACTTTCAAACACCAATTTATTCCTTCCATTTTGACAAAAGACAAAAAGATCAAAGATTTTGATGCACGAAAAAGTGAATATGGCCAAACAATCTCTCAGGGCATCGATTTTTTGAAGAAAGATGAAAACATAAATATTCTCAGCTTCAATATCATTCTAGACAGAGTAATTGCTTTGGATGCTGGATATGCTAAATTTATTGTTGATGTCAAAGTGCTGCTGGACAGAAGATGGAAAGATCACCAGGCCAATTTGCTCCAGATTCAAGAATATAAGTGGCCTAATGATTTTGTTGTGTACCAGTGGGAGAAAAAATATTTGTCAATTGATGAATGAGTAGGCTAAGTATGTAGAGGAGCAATGAGCATCATGTTGGCATTATTGTACCCAACCAAATTTTTTGCTTCATTAAGACATTTTGAAACAATTCTAGAAAATTTTTCATCAAAAAGTCAAAAAGCAAAATTTCTAAAAATAGACGTCGAGTTAGGTTTTCTGGGTTTCTTGAGATATGGATGTTGGCAAAACTTTCTAAAAATAGAATCTCCAAATCAGGTGTCGTGCTTGATTCTCATTGGTCAATTTTGCTTCACGATCGACGTAGTTCAGACGGAATCTTCAAACGACCAAGTTTTCTCTACTAGGTCATTTTTGCTTTTTCACAAGGTGAAGCATGAGCTCAAAAGTCATCAACACAGAAAAGTTCACCTGCCAGAATTCTTCGACGAGTTTCCTACGCTGTTTCAACGACGCAAAACTGACAAATGGTCGTCGACTCAATGATGCACGCAAAACGATGCAAGATGGATCCAAGGTGAATTGAAAAGTTGGAAAATCATAAATTTGGCTAAGTCTGGTGAAACTGGGTGCCCCTAGAGGCTTGGGGCGCCCATCTTCTCCTGTGTTAGTTTTTTTTTCACATTTTTCGAGAAACGTCAAAAATGCTTCCATTAGCTCTTTTCCAGTTGGTCAAACTTGGTCAAAAGTTAGTCAAAGCTAGGATTTCATCATAGATATGTTTAGACTACTCAGATCACCCTCCGTCCCACCTCGACAGTTGTCAAAACGACTGAAATCGAAGATCAAACAGGAGCCGTGGGCATGGAAATCGAGAAAAGGTACAAAATTGAAAATTTTTCTAAGTGTTGACAAACCAGGCACCCCAGGAGGCTTGGGGCGCCCAAACTCTCTAGAGTTAGATTATTTTTGATGTTTTTCTTGAAAAACGTGAATCTCCTTCTGTTAGCCTGGTCCGGTTCAGTATTGATCAGTTTGACACATTTTTCGAGGCAAACAGAAGGTACAATCAGCTCAATTTTCATCAGGCTTGCATATTTGCCAGATCATCAGACTCATTTTCATCCCAGTTGATAGAAATCGATAACCAAACAGGGGTCTTGTGCCTCCAGAATGCGCACACAAACCAAGAAATTGGAAAAATCAAAAAAATCAAAAAAATGGCTAAGTGTTGGGAAACCAGGCACCCCAGGAGGCTTGGGGCGCCCAACTTGAGTAGTGTTAGAATATTTTTATGTTTTCAGTGTTTTCCAACATGCTTTGTTACCAATCTTCACCCGTTGGCAGTTTCGGGGAGGTCAAACTTGGTCAAATGATGTCAGATCGTCGAACGGAGGTAGGGGATGGAATCTCAGTTGATCAATCTCCAAAATGTTAGGATCAATCAGCTTTTTCAGTCAATGATGACATTTTTCCGCCTTGTTGAAGTCGGAGACAGGCCATATTTAAGTCAAAACGAGTGTTTGAAGTGTTGAAAATGAAGAAAATTTTGTGAGCACTTCTTTCAACTCACGTGTTCGATGACATCATCAAAGAAGATATTTTTCGTCATCTTGCACATGAAGCCATAGGCTCCTACAAAATAGGGATGCTTCCTATTCGAAGACATCCACTTGGATTTATGCTTTAAAAGATGCTTTCTTCATGGATGAGGGTGAAGTTTTCTTCTCACACAAATAAAGCTGCTTTTTCAACCAAAAGATTTATAAAGACAAGCTTTTGGGCTTCTTTATTTCATTATCTTTTGCAGGTTGCATCTAGAGGAAAGATTTTATTTTTCTTTCAAGATTTGATGACCCAAACCAGGTGCTTTTTCAGTGTTCTTCATAGTTTCGGGTTGAGGAAGAAGAGAGGCTTGCTTTTTTACGGTCCTTGTTTCAAGGGGATCATTTTTCAGAAATCTGACCAAAGCTTTTTCAGTTTTCGTCGAGATGAGTCCATCCAGATTATTATCCTCTTGAAGATTGGGAGTTGTGCTTTTTTTTCGAGAAACTAATTTTTTCCTGCTTTTTCAAAATCCGACGATCTATGTTGTTTCAAAACAGAATTGCCTACAAAACCCATGTGCCAGCTTTTTTCGCTCAGAATCAGCTTTTTTAGAAGAAATCAGCAAAAGAATATCAATGGATGACATCACCAAAAAACAAGAATGTGAATGTGGATACATTTCAAAAGAAAGCAGCTTTAAAACATATGCTTTTTGTTTTAAAGCATGTGCTTTCATCCTAAGCTCATCCATCCTATATTCAGAAAGAAATCACCTTGTGATAGTTGGAATCTTCTTTGCTTTAAAGCATTTGTTTATTGTATCTTTGTCTTAGAATAGTAATAAAGCTTGTGAGTTGGTAAGTTAGGGTTAATCAAGGAGATTTTAGGGTTCCCTACTCCTTTGATTTTAGTATAAATAAGGGCATCCTTGCCCATTGTAAGTGAATGACTTTGGTAATAACATATTTTGTTGTGCCTATTCTAGCCTGCAAACATTGTTATTCCAAGTGTTTGTTCAATCTGTGTTCATTGTAAGGGTAATGAATTTGGTGATAACATATTTTGCAGTGCCTATTCTAGCTTGCAAACATTGTTATTCCAAGTGTTTGTTCAATCTGTGTTCATTGTAAGGGGAATGACTTTGGTAATAACATATTTTGCTGTGCCTATTCTAGCCTGCAAACATTGTTATTCCAAGTGTTTGTTCAATCTATGTTCATTGTAAGGGTAGTGACTTTGGTGATAACATATTTTGCTATGCCTATTCTAGCTTGCAAACATTGTTATTCCAAGTGTTTGTTCAATCTGTGTTCATTGTAAAGGTAATGACTTTGGTGATAACATATTTTGTTGTGCCTATTCTAGCCTGAAACATTGTTATTCCAAGTGTTTGTTCAATCTATGTTCATTGTAAGTAATTTGCTGTGCCTATTCTAGCCTACAAACATTGTTATTCTAGGTGTTTGTTCACTTTGTGTTCATTGTTCTCCGGTGTTTGATCACTTACTGTATGCCTACCTTTTGCTACAATATTGTTGTCCTGGAGTTGTATTAAACTTTGTGATATTGAATAGAAGTCTCATGCCTACTTTGCTCTGATATTCTATATCGATTCATTAAGTTATCGTCATCAGATGTGTATCTTCTGCAACTTTCATTTTCAGCTTTCATCATTAAAGTACTTTTAGTCTATGCTAGTTGTAGTAGAAGTTTTATAAAAAGGAAAAAATCTCTTCTGCAGCGTTTAGAGTTTTATAACCTTGTGCTCGTAGCTGAGAATCAAAAAGAAGATAGGCAAAGTTTCATTCAAGTTATCTTTTTAGTGAACATCAGCAAGAAAGGGAACTCCCCCTTCCAATAGGAGAGCAGTTTATCTGTGCATAGCTGTCCGTTTCCAAATCGCATACCAGAGGTGCGAATTGAAACGCCAACAGGCGTTAACATGGCACAAACAAATCTTGGACATCCTCCTATTTTGTCTTATTTTTATGCTTTCCAATATGTATTCAAATATATTTGGTGGTCTTTTTAAGACTTGTCAAAAAGTATATATTGTAATAGGTCTATTAAGGGGTGGGTATATGGTCATTTTTTGGAATGTGAAAGGTCTGAAGCTTGTAGCTTCCTTTACCCCTATAAGAAGGAAACCAAGACCTTGGGAAAGCTCTCCAGGAATTTGATTTTGGAAAAAGACATTGTACGGCCTGCTCTTCAAAGATATATCAATAAAAGAAAACTGCGTTTCTCTGGTGCCATATATCTAGTTCTCAATTACTCGTTAAAAGTTCATGTTATACTTTATCTGGTTGTCTCCATATTTGTTTCTCCTTGTTATCTGAATTAACATATCAAGCATATGTTTAGTTCTTCAAAACACATTTGCTGTTTTGGGTGGTTTACTGATAGGGTTTCCTCAAGTAGGAATATAATTCCATTGAATAGATCACTATAATTTGGTGGATTCAAATTGGATAATTAAGAAGAGCTAGGTAATAACAATCTTGCATGTTTATGCCAGTCATAATTTCATGCCAAGTAATTCAAGTTGTGGCTAGATAGAAAGCACAAATCTTTCTGTGAACAGACTCCATTACCCAACTGTTGAGATAGGCACTGATCAATTCTTTTCTAGAATCATTTCTTTGTATCATATTCAAAAATCTAATTTTAATTTTATGTTGTGTAGGAGTAGGAGTAATAGTAGAACATAAAAAATAAAAATCTAATTCAAATCATATGCCAGTTTGGATTAGGGTGAATTGGATGATCTAATTGATAAAATTACATAAATCCCTTGATCTACTCTGAAGTCACCAATAAATTTGAGGGCTAATTATTCATTGGTGAAATAAAAGGTATCACCCACCTAGGCAAAGTAGAGCCTAAAGTGCAAAGAATCTTAACCATCTGGGTTAATTCTGTCAGTTGGCCAAATTGGTTGCAGAACCTAACTATAAAGCTTGGCATCCTTTTAGGGTTTTGTATACTACAAATTTGAGTACCAACAAATTGGCGACTCTACTGGGGAGTTGCAAAAAATTTAGGTTTCTAGAGCTCTGCAAGACCAAGAGACAATTTTAATATTTTCCTCTTTTTATAAAAGGAGGTGATGGCTCTAGATAAAAATCTTTGAAGATTTCAAATTGCAATATAATATCACAGCTCTCCAACATGGACGACAAAAGGTCTCAACATAACTTGAATAACAAGAACCAGAAATTTGTTGAAAAGAACAAAGAAGGTTCAAAGCCTATGTCTATTGTAGGTGCTTCTAGTGGTGATGGAGTGAATACTGTGAATGAACATGTTGTCTCACATATCTATGAGAATGCACATGATAATCAAATGAATGTTTCAGAACAATCATACACTATATACAATAGTCCCATGATTGAAACACAAGTGGGGAAAGGTGAGCGATTTCAACCCAGGGATCTTTTCAATATTAATGAGTCTCAAAAGGAATTTGAAGATCACCTGGAAGAAGGTATGAGATGAGATGAAGTAAAAAGAAATTATTAGCAAAGAATGGCACATCAATATGCTGAGAGATCACAACAAGGGTTTGTGGAACAAACCCCAAAGATAGTGAGGTTTACAGATGCAAATGTTGTTTAAACTTCCAGGGGAAGATTCACTGACCGAGAGTTCATATAAAAGGTGGATCAATTGGAAGCACAATTTTGAAGGATTAGATTGTTGAGAAGATAGGAAGAATTGGAACAAGAGTTGCTTCAATTAAATGCTCGATTTGTCACAAATGCCTTGCAAAATGTACCTATGAATAATCTAGTTACCTCTGGAAATACAACTAGACCTTTGGTCTCACAAGCAACTCACAATGTAATTGGGAGACAGGGAAATATAGGTAATGCTCCACATGCACATCCCAATGTTCATACAAGGCCAATGTCAAACCCTACTAATGTTCCAGTGGCATCTCAAGGTAATGCTTACCCTATTCCTCTTGGTTATAATCAAGGATACAATCCATATGCAAGACAATATCAGTATCCATATCCCCCTCCACCTCATAATGTACATGGAGGGATGCATCACAATGTGCAAGGTAATGTAAACCCTAATGCAGGGATTAATTATAATGTGCATCCAAGAGTACATCAATAGCTTCAACAACAAGGACCTCATCACAATCAATATCAGCCTAATCAAAGGTAAAATCCATTTGCAAGAGGCCCAATGAATGTGAATAGATTCAGATAACTGGACTTTTTTGGCATCCAGGGATATCCAAGCGACATTGATAACAAGGTAAGGAAATCAATTCCTAAATTTTCTGGGAACAATGCTATCTCTAGAGAAGACCATATAAGATCATTTGAAACTATCATGGACAATTTTGAAATTGAACATGAAGATGTATATATGAAACTGTTCATGCAATCACTAGTAGATGATGCAAGGGATTGGTATAGAAATTTGCCAGTTGCTTCAATTAGCTCATGGGCTAAATTTAAAAGATTGTTCAAAGAACAATATGGTGATCATTCTGATCCCAAGTTTGCCTTGCATGAGCTAACCAATATTTAGAAGAATTATAATGAGGCTGTAGTAGATTTCAATGCTAGATTCATGAAGGCTTTTAACAAAATCCCACATCATTTGAAACCAGTAGATCCAATATGCCTAGTCTTCTATTTGAATGCATTTGATCCTAAAATAGGATATGAGCTTAGAACAAGAAATCCACCAAGCCTTACAGATGCATTCAAGGCTGCTTTGAATATTGAAAACAATAGAAGAGCTTCAGGGAAAGTTGGTAGAAGGGATGAGCCTAGAATATTGTAGAACCCTAAGGTTCATCAAAATAAGCAGCCGAAAGAAGAAGACAAGTTGGAAAAGGTCCAACATGCTGCAAAAGATTTATCAAATAAGGTGGTAGAAATTAAAAAGGTATACCTTATGATAAATCAAACTATCCCAGAAATGAAAGATCGGGGTTGTAGGATATGCCATACATGACTAATTGGAAAGATGGGAGGCCTGTGGTTGAGGGCCAAAAGCAAAATGTTAGTAGAGATACACCTGATCCACTGAGGAGACATGGGGCAAACATGATAGATGATACTCCATGGTGTATTCTATTCAATTTGCCTCACTCCCTTGATTATTGTGTGGTGGCACAATCAATTCAGGAAAATGAAATGCCATATGATTAGGAGAGAGATGAACATACCATAAATATGTTGGTAGTTAGGCCATATGAGGTGGAAAGAGATTACTCTTCTTCAGAAGAAGATGGATCAGAGTATGATGTAAATCATCAGAGGTACAACAGTCATGTTGGCCAACAAGAGGTATTCTCTGATCAGGAGGATAATAACATAAGGGATACTTAGGTCTTCTATGCAAAGTCACAATCAAATCAGACTCAATTGAGAAGACCTACTGAAGAAGAAATGAAGGCACTCACAGTTGCTGCTATAGCACAGGCTAGGAGCAACTACAACCTTAGAAACAGGACTGTCAATGCTGATCAAGGTGTGCTAGGAAGTGTGTTCATGAAGAATCCACAAGATGACATAAAGATTGCCTCTGAATCACAAAGAGATAGTGAAAATATGAATACTCAGAAAGCAAGTCAAAGATATGTGCCTAAAGATGCAGCAAAGGCTGATCAAAACAAAATAAGGAGTAATCCCAAGCAAAACATAATGGAGGAAAAGGAATCTGTAAAAGAAGTAAGAAAAATAGAACCTATAATAGGTATGCCCTCTTTTGACATATCTTAGGCTTTGTCTCAAGTTAAATTATCTCTCCCATTACTAGAGATGGTGAAAATTGATGAGTATAGGGATAGTGCCATGAAATTGATTTCAAATATGCCAATTAAGCCTAAGGTTTATGGAAAGAATCAGAATGACTTAGAAAATAATAAGAAGCAAGTGAATAATGTCAAAGGGGAAGCCATGAAGACTCCTAAGATTTATGTGGGGACTAATTTGACAAAAAGTCCATCTCAAGTTGATCCCTTTTATGTCACATTGTTGATAAACAATAAATTGGTAAAACATTGCACGATAGACTCAAGAGCTGCGATAAACATCATGCCAATGGCAGTCATGAAGGAATTGGGTATGTGGGTGGAATCCACATATGGAAAATGCTATGCAATGGATAATAGATCAATTCGTGTCATTGGTATCATGAGAGATGTGGAAATAAAGCTTGTTGCATATCTTGAGGCCACATACAGGACTGATATAACTATGGTCGACATCCCACCATATTATGGTATGTTATTATAAAGACAATGGACTACTGTTGTTGGTGGAAATGTCCAGTTAGATCTCTCATATGCAACCATACCTGTAAATGGCAAAGAAGTCAAGCTATGTAGAGAACCTAGATCAGAGTAAGTTATAGAAAAAATTGATTCGAATACTAATTTTAGGGTGGAACAATCGCAGCCTTAGCTACAAAAGTAGTAATCCAATTGGGAATGCTGTTCGAGCAGATAAAGATGGTGTTTGGCAGATATATTTTGATGGAGCCTGCAACAAAGAAGGGAATGGAGCTAGTGTAGTTTTTATTCCACCTAGTGGTAAGACCTTCAAATATTCATTTCTACTATTATTTGTGACACTTGGGTTATTGTACCTCATCATTTAATCATATTTCTTTTGTCAAATCGAGGACTGTGTCCTTGGCTATCTGCAATTAGGAATCCTATAGTTTTTAGTTTTATCTAACTCTAATGACCTCTACTGGTTTAAAGAAACTGATCTTTTTGCTATGAATTGAATTCCAAGAATATTGAAAATAAAACTGAACAGTAAAGTACTTAAAGCAAATCTATAAACTAAAACATGCATCTATCTATGAAAACAGTAAGTATTTTTTTAAAGCAAAATCTTAAACAACTAAACAACAGTACTAGCCTTCTGCCTTGGTGGTGAGAGTGGGCCCTTGCTCCACACCCTTAGGGCTAAAGACTAAAGTAAGGAATCATCACAAGAGAATAATATCACAACTCAATTCAGTCCAATTCCATCAGCTTTGTATTCAGGAAAATATTGATATCCAAATGAGATTACAGAAATCAAAAGAATAATCATTGTCCTTTTCTGCTACTTCAGTAAGTTTATATCTAAATTTGTGATGAGAGATCACGCACCCTATTCTACTAGTTCATCTAAGAGATAACATCAATCTCTTTATTCTACTAATGGTCTAACTACAGAATAAATATCCATGCAAATAAAAATAGATTAAGTGGAACATAAGTTCACACTAAATTTGAGTCTTAGTCTTAAATATAAATGGGCAGCGAGGCCTTGAAATATAGGGATTAAATCAGTTTATCAGTAACTCATGCAAAAACCAAAAAGAGAAAACTTCCAGCAGTTAACTATAGACTGCCCTTAATTACTCAGGTGATGATTTGAGTAATATAAGGAGCATCCCGATCACCACTGGAAGTGTCTGAGACAGTTGTGTTGGAAATCTGCACTATTCTAAAAAGGCATCAGAGATCTTCACCTTCTTATCCTGAAAACTTCTCCAATTAAATTTGAAACCTTGGAAACCAGACGTGGTAAGCTGATGTCGGCTCCGAAGATCATTAGGACTACCTCCGGAGATGCACAAAACTATCTACTCAAACACCTGTACCTATTGATTCAAAAAGAGAAGATTTCTGTACATTTCCATCAACTCAATGCACATTAGTCCTTCAATCAGAAATCATGATCTTAAGTAATTCATCTCTTATTAATTATCATTAGAACAATATTGCTAGCGTATTTTTGTGCAGTCATTAGGACAATGGGATAAAAAGGGAGAAAAAGAGAGGTAAAAATATGTATTTCATGGGTGCTACCTGGCACTCATCATTTCCCCCCATACTTGACGATTAGTAGGTCCTCCTGCTTCTCACAATCTGGATTTATTCTGGTGGAAGATCATGTCTATCAAGCTATAGTCTTGTGCATAGGTAGTCCAAGTGGTGCGGTTGGTATTACTATTTCCCCTATATTGATCAACATGTTCAACCACTCCTGCAACTTATCATCTTCCATCTGCTCAGCCTCAATAGATAGTGGCTCAATGATGAGAGGGGGTCTAAAATAGGCACCTATCCACTCCTGTTTGTGTTTATCCATCATTTTGGATATTAACCTTGCCTTCCTCATAAATAATCTTAAGTTAGCAGGGGTCACCACTTCTCTCATTTTTTTCTCTGAAGTCAGAATGTTCCACCTTTTCTTTGCTACTGCAAGCACTGGATTAGCTGAACTATTCATAAAAAGACCAAAATCAATGGAACACTCTTGCAGATTTTTTAGATACAATGGAAAAATTTTGGTTTGACTTTCAGGGTGATAGACATATGCTCTAAATTGGAGCTCAAAAGCATAAGGGTTTGGACACTCTATTTTGATGAAAAGATTTGTTTCTGTATCCTTCTTGAGATGAGCCTCCATTCTCTCATTCCAAATATGATGATTCCTCATCAGTGACATGAATGCTTTGAGCTGGCATTCCCCTACAAAATAATTAAGAATGAAGGTCATATCATCAACATAGAAACCATGCAAATATAATTCACACAGAATTTTTTTGTCTTCATCAGAACTCCTTGTATATGCTTCCATGAACCCCTCTACTGTCTCTATATTCTCAGTCATAC
The DNA here is from genome assembly GCA_027924645.1 of Cunninghamia lanceolata. Classification (NCBI taxonomy): domain Eukaryota; kingdom Viridiplantae; phylum Streptophyta; class Pinopsida; order Cupressales; family Cupressaceae; genus Cunninghamia; species Cunninghamia lanceolata. Next base: position 11,268,544 of record BSBN01000524.1, read on the forward strand.
CAGACATGACTAAAGATAACTTCCTCTGTAGGACTCTTTCTTGTAAGAACATAGCATAACTGGCACTTGGAGGCCTGCAAGATAGAATCTTAGAAGAAATGGAGGCCATCTGAATGACTTTTTCCTCCAGGGTTTCTACTCTTTTTGTCCTGGCAGTAACTGCCCTCTGTAATTGCAACATAGGCTTAGAAGCCTCATATTCTCTACATTATCAATGGGGATTGGACCCACATATGGATCTGTTTGTACCTCTTGTTCATTGGTTGCCCCTGGGCCAGATAACTCATGAATATATTCCTCCTGATCATCTATTTTATTGTTGGCCCAAGTCAATTGTTTATCTTGGCTCTGTATTTTTTCAATTAATGTACAATTATTATGAGACCATTGTCTCTGGCCTTGGTAAGATCAGAAATGTTTTGTACTACCTCTACCTCCTTTCCCCTAAGTATTTTAGCTGTCTTAGTCTCCTGGGCTTTCAATTTTGCTTCCTTCTCCTAAATTATCTGTTGTTTACTCTGGAGCTCTTCTTGCAATTTCTTAATGACCTCTTTTTGCTCCATCTCTTTCTCCTTCATGACCTTGAGGTCAGTGATGATCAGGTTTTTCCCCCATATTAATCTTTTCAGATTATTAGTCTCCTCTGACATCTGTTGTTCTTTGGAAATTTTAGTATCTTCTTGGCCAGAGGGGTGAGAATATGCTTCTGTTTCTTCTTCTGTCTATTGTACCTCAGGGGCTCCCATAGCCATTGGCTCTTCATTGCCAGCTACATCCATTTTCTCTACTTCAACTTCCCCCGCAGCCTCCTTGTCCTGAATTTCTTCTTGGGTCTTCTCTGCAACCACTAGCACTAATGAAGGCCCAGCTTTCTCCTTAGAAGTTCTGAAACCCAAAAGGACTTCAGCTAGGAGAGCAGTATCTTTTTTAGCTTGAGAGAGCTGCCTTTTCCTTTTGCTTCTCCATAGCATAGGTGGAGCAAGTGCCTCTGAAGCAAGTGTATCATCCTTAGAATTGGAGGAAATGGTATAAGTTTCTTTTTGTGCTGACTCTGAAGTAGGAGAATGTTGTGAAGTTGGACTTAGATGCATAGATGGCTCAGGAGAAACCTCTCTCTATTTCTTCTTTCTTATTAGGGGAATGTCATCTGAGTCATGGGATGGCTCTTCAGCCCAATAATGTGTGTCAAAGTCAATTTTCTTTGAAATTCTCTTTGTTTTCTGACCCTTGCTTTCCTTTGTTGGTCTTATTAAGGTAGATTCCTCAGCCAAGGTCATTTTTCTCTTTGTTGAGTGAGTAATATATGGTGTATGCTCAATAACATGTTCTCTAATTTCTTTTCCTTTCCTTTTCTTATCAGAAACAGGGGTAGTAGATGAAGTTGCCTCCAGTGAGGGATTTTTACCTTTTTCAATAGCTGTAGAGGAAGTTGAAGGCTCTGTCCCCTCTTCTTGCTCAGTAGAGGAAACCTCACCCACTTCTTGAGCTCTCTCTAGTTCTCTGTCCTGGGGTTGGTTATCTAGAAATGTTTGCCATAATTCTTCCCCATCAGCTTGGGACATAAAGTGATGTTTGACTATCAGAAAAATGAGGCCATGGTGTTTCATAGGACCCTTGTTTTGTTGATACTTTTTTGCAGTTGCTGTAATGGCAGAGTACAAGAAATTGGGTATATTTATGCTGAATTCAGGGTGTGCATTCCCATGCCTCAGAAAAATCAACATTTTCATTATTGGTCCTAGAACTAAGGAAAATTGACCATCACATGTGAAATATTTCATCAAGCATGTAGCTATAGATTGCCAAGGGTTTGGAAGTGAGGACCTAAGAATTCCTTTAACCTCATTTTTGCTTAAATGCAACTGTATTGCAGGTTCACCTTCAACAGAGAAATTCCTAATCAAATCAGCATATAAACTTTTCAAATGGTAGAACCTCTCACCTTGTTCAAGCAATCCATAAATATGGCTGATAGTAGTTGCAAAGAGATTGATTTGAACTCCCCTTGAACCTGTCTGATTGTCCCTCGGGTTTCTTAGGAAGTCATTGTTGGTGCTTAAATATGTATATGCAAGCACCTTCCCAGAAAATCCAAAAAGTTCTAAGTATCCGGGCCTCCTCAGCATGTTTCAGCATCAGCATCATTTTCTCTTAGGAGGTGGTCAGCATCATCATGATATTCTATCGACCGGATATTTCATTAGGGTCGTCATGTTTCAATATCGAGTGATATTCAGATATCATCCCGATCCTGCAGTGGAGCTACAATGCAGCCTGACATCCTAATAGGGGGTGATATTCTGAATATCGGGTCATCTTACGAATATCACCCTGGTGCTGATATATGAATGTGATGGTGACATCATCAAGGTCCGACGGGATCATATTTCCAGCAGTGGTCATCTTACAAAGATCCCTTTGATATTGCAATATGACGGTGACATCATCAGGATTATTGTGGACATGCAGGATTTTCATCAGCCAGACATTTGGTATCGGCTAAGCGGGAGGATCTTCCTTCGATGCATCAGGTTGTGCCGATGAAGGCAATTATCATGCGGGTGATATTGCAATATGATGCTGACGTCAGGGTGATATTTTCATTGGGTGATGAGGTCCGGATATGCTTTCCCGCAGGGTGATATCTTCTACGGGGTGATGTTTCATATCAGGGTGATGAGAAATATCGAAGTGATATTTTGCATATCGGAGGATGTGTGTAGGGAGAGCCATTGGCATGAATTTGGTCATCGGCGTGTTAGGAATGTGTCGCTCTGATATGTTGGGTCCTCCCGATGAAGGATGTTCATCGGCAAGATATGTGATGTCAGGAGGACAAGCAAGTGGTTTGCCGATGAGGAGGGTCTGGCCGATGGAAGATGATGAGGTTTATACTGGTGTCATCAGGAGCAAAAGCACCGACATCATATATGCTCATGGCCCAGTATATAAAGTGTTGAGGGGGTCGCCATGGGGTGCATGTTGGATAATTTGTTCCTACATGATTTGAAATATCAGGGTGATAAATCTTGGCGGGAAATGGTTGCGTTGCACAGTATGATGTTTTTCCCAAGGCCACGAGTAGGTGGGCATTAATGGCGATTGTTGCAGAGGTATGGGCGATGGTGTGGACGGATCAATTACCTAACTGGAGATGTACATCCCCGGGCGGCGGCGCAAGGCTCGAGAACCTCTCCTGTCCCCTCTTCCACCTGTTGCATTGAATGTTTGAGTGCCATTTCCTCAGAATGAACTATATCTGGCAGATATTTTGATGTGCCATGGTACTGAAAGGTTGAGTGCACCCTCCTGCTATAAAAGGCAAACTCTGCTACTCATTCAGGGAGGGTTGTTAAAGGCCTGGGTAATTTTTGTGTAAATAACGAAAGACAGGGCATGACCCTAGTTGTTCTATCCCATTTTGGAGTTTATGAGTTGCAACATGAATGTATTTTGCACATATGTTCAGTTTCAATGTTGATTTTATATGAGAAATGCTTCATTGCATGTGTTTATCTGCTTGTCTCCATTTGTTGCATGTTATTCTCCTTCTTCTGAATCTGGTTGCTAAGCGTTTCTCAGGTTCTAGGGTATGGTTTTCTGTATCACATGTTTGATCTCTAACTTCCATTCAAGGAGTGGATTAAATTGTTTTAGGTTGAGCATGGGGAAGGTTGCATGTCAGCAGGGATATCTGTAAGTAGAGGCAGCTAAATACCCATCCTTGGGTGATGTTTGTAAGGCAAGCATCAAGCTCAACCCCTTGAAACTTGAATGACAAGTTGCAAACCATTTGTTGTATATGTCTAGTTCACTCCTTGCCCAATGGATAGGCACCAGTTTGCTCCTGGGTCAGTAGTTATGAGCCAAAACCCCTTGTCTTGCATCCAGGACATTATGTCCAGCCATTTCATCATTTCAACTTGTTAGTTGTAGGAGTAGGATTAGGACCCCTGCATACTCTCATACCCAACCAGACACATATGTCCAAGAATGTTGCCAACCTTGTGATCTATCATGCAGATCTTGGTCCATACATGAGAGTATTCTGCCTGTTGTTGTCAAGTTAGATCTTTCTATGATTGAGCTAGTCAAGGTTACATCTTTAGCTATAGGGATACCCCCCTTGGTGTGGCAGAACCAAAAGTGAAGGGGAGGAGCTCACGCAACCTCCTATATTAGTTGGCGACTTCACTGGGGAGTTAATGAAAAAGAATAGTATCTGTGTGCCCATCCGAGTCACCAACAAAATGGTGACTCTACTGGGGATGTTGATTTAAAAGGGTGATATCTTTCATCCTCTGGTGAAGTTTGCCTTGCTCTGCTGGTGGAATGAACTCAGAAAAATATATGGTGATCTTTCAGTTGTTGTAAATTTTGTCCTCTCTGGAGAGGTGGCGACTCTGTAAAAAGATTTAAGAGCACATGAAAGGTAGATGTATGTTGTGTGATAAAAGATGTTCAGATTTCTGCATCTGGATGAGAAAAGGTACCTAGCTTCTTCCCCTTTATATTTGTTGTTTACTGCATAAGTTAGATGCCAGGGGAAGCCTTAGGTCTTAGGCAGACAAAGGATGTCTAAGATTGAAATTTTTATGAATCCAAATATGTATTATCCCATACTCAGTCAAGAAGGGGGTGATATGTTGACTAAAAGAATAGAAGAGATAAGAAATAGGTTGATATTCTTAGAGGCTAGGCAGGCCCAGTTAAATAGTGATAATCCTGTTGTGTCTGCCAGTCAAAAAGCTAAACCTCTTGTCAGCCCTTTTGATCCTTTGTATGACCAATTAGATCTGTCATGGGTTGATTATAAAGTTGAAAGTATGCCTGCTACGATGTACAGTCAGATGCCTAGATTTAGTGGTCATAGTGTGTTTGATTGGAGTGCACATATCCAAAATTTCCACGAGTTCATGGATACACATTCCTTCAGAGATGAGGATATGTGGATGAGATTTTTTGTTAGGTCCTTTGATGCAAAAGCCAAAAATTGGTATTTGAGCTTTCCAAAGAGATCCTTTGCCTATTGGGATGAGCTTGCTGACTGTTTCAAAGAAGAATTGCAAGAAAACTGGTTGATCTTGTTGAAAGGTTAATGGAAATCAGAAGACAAGATGAGGAGCCCTGTATTGATTTCAGTCATAGATTTGCAGTAGCCCTTTCACAAATCCCTGAAAGCTTCGGACCTGATATTTCAGCCTGTGTTGGCATATTTTTTGAAGCTTTTGAGGAGGGCTCTAGTGCAATATTTAGGGAATTCAAGGTGACAAGTATGTAGATGGCATACATTTTTTTAGAAAATATAGAAGAAATGAGAAATGAGCACCTGCTGAATTTCCTATCCACAGGCTTTGGTGTGAATGACAGTTGCATAGCTGCAAATGACCAATTGATTAAAGCATCATGTGAAGATAAGAATGTAAATGAAGATATACCAATTGAGGATGTCAGTGAAAGGATCAATGATGACCCCCATTGCAAGGTTGAGGCATCTGGTTCTGAAAATAATGATGGGGTTGTGGACAACAATGAACACCTGTTTGAATGGGTTTGTGGAGATGATTGTGAGTATTGTACTCAAGACAGAGAAGATATAAGCAAACAGAGCAACAATTCCATGTTTGAATCACTGCCTCATATTTAGACACATGGAGATGATGAAGAGCAATCAGAGATTGAAACAAGTGTTGGTGTAGGGCATGATTGTTCTTTGTTTGATGATTGTTTTGCTTATGATACACAGGCTAATAATCCTCCACAAAATGAATCCATTGGTGATGAAGATGCATGTTCTGCTCCCCATGAACCAATGGCATACCATGATGAGGCTGAGACACTTGGATCACCCATTTATGACACATGTGGTGATGAGGATCTATCTGAATATGGTGAGGATCTAGACATTGTTTTTGACTTGGATTCTGTTTCTCATCCTGATGAAGGAGAAACCCACATACATTAGGTAAGTGATTGTAAAGATGTGCCTGGTTGTAAAGAGGTGCCAGAGCCTGATCTTTTCCAGCATGATGTACCTAATGATTGTGTGCATGATGTGCACAATTGTGAATTTGAAAGCTTTTCTTTTAATAGGCCAGCTGATGAAATGAGCCCTGATCTTCCCAGCTGTGTGGTGGACTCTAAGTGTTTCCTATTTTCAGTCCAGCTAGGGGATCACTTTGCAATGCATTCTGCTAACACAGATGATAACATGTGTTATATTTCATTTGAGTATGTATTGCTTGATAAATATGACACCCACATGTCACATGATGCTAAGGGTTGTCTGCATAGGGGTGACAGTGACAAGCTAAATCAGAGGGTTGAATATGCAGATGACAAGGTTTATTTGTGGGTAGGTCATGATAGTATCTTCAGGCTTGATCCAATGATATCAGATGAAAACAAGGTGTTTGACAAGGGGAGATATAGGTTTTTCTTTTCTTGGTGGCCTTAGGCCATCAAGTGTGTTTGGTGATGTAGATCATTATAGCTTCATGACTCTGTTGCCCAATGGATGGGGGACTGGTCTGCATCCCAGAGATCTGTGGTTCTCACCATGCCTGCAAGAGGCATGCGTCCTCGAACAGAGCCTGTGTTGGTGCTTAAATATGTATATGCAAGCACCTTCCCAAAAAATCCAAAAAGTTCTAAGTATCCGGGCCTCCTCAGCATGTTTCAGCATCAGCATCATTTTCTCTTAGGAGGTGGTCAGCATCATCATGATATTCTATCGACTTGATATTTCATCAGGGTTGTCATGTTTCAATATCGGGTGATATTCAGATATCATCCTGATCCTACAGTGGAGCTACAATGCAGCCTGACATCCTAATAGGGGGTGATATTCTGAATATCAGGTGATATTTTGAATATTGGGTCATCTTACGAATATCACCCCGGTGTCGATATATGAATGTGATGGTGACATCATCCTTGGGTGATGTTTGTAAGGCAAGCATCAAGCTCAACCCCTTGAAACTTGAATGAAAAGTTGCAAACCATCTGTTGTATATGTCTAGTTCACTCCTTGCCCAATGGATAGGCACCAGTCTGCTCCTGGGTCAGTAGTTATGAGCCAAAACCCCTTGTCTTGCATCCAGGACATTATGTCCACCCATTTCATCATTTCAACCTGTTAGTTGTAGGAGTAGGATTAGGACCCCTACATACTCTCATACCCAACCAGACACATATGTCCAAGAATGTTGCCAACCTTGTGATCTATCATGCAGATCTTGGTCCATACATGAGAGTATTCTACCTGTTGTTGTCAAGTTAGATCTTTCTATCATTGAACTAGTCAAGGTTACATCTTTAGCTATAGGGATACCCCCCTTGGTGTGGCAGAACCAGAAGTGAAGGGGAGGATCTCACACAACCTCCTGTATTAGTTGGCTGAATCTACACGTGCATAGGAACTGGCAAACCCTGATGTTGATTCAGAAGAAAAAACCAACAGTCATCAACAATATCCTCTTGAAACCCTTCAAACATTTCCAAAAACTCCAGCCATCCTGCATTCCTCAGAATGTCTGCTACATCATCATCTTGCAAAAGACTTGTAACACTTTTTGGCTCTAATTTCTTTTTAAGTTCTCTTTCTACCCTTCTGTGCAAAAATTCTCCCTTACTTCGTAGGCTCTAGAGGACTGTATCAGCTGACTCTGTTCTTTAGGGTATTTTATAGTTTTGAATGAGGATTATTATGTCAATTCATTTAGTGCCTTGGATTATGGAAAGATAAATTAAAATTGGTTAGAGTGTCTATGTGGTCGTAACTGCAGCAGAGTGATGGGACACTCCGTAGGCATGGTGACAGTGCAGCAAAGATGGCGGCATGCATGCATTTGGGAAGAGAAATAATGGCAGGAAGACGTGTCATAATGGCGGCACCCAAAAATAGAAATAACAAGATAGTTGCTAATTAATGTTTAATTAAGAGAGAATTACCTGAACCAATTGTAATGATGAGGAACCGATGTACTTGGCTGAAATGTTGCGGCATTGATGAGACTTGACACGACATGGTACCTGAGCAGCCTCTTCATTGCTTGAAATGACGTCAGCATCTTTATTGTCATGCAACCTGCAATCATTCTCGCAGAGTGGTTTAAGAATCTATATATCTAGGTGTTGTTAGTATAGTCCTTTGTAAGTACCCGTGCAAACGAGAGTAATGATTTCTCCCGGGATGTGTGTTGACTTCATCTTTGTTCTTGTCATAAAGTGGAGGATGAGTCATGATGACCTCATCAAATGACATCTCTAATTTATTACCTGGAGAGGTGGGTCCCCTCCCAATTATATTCTAAATAGCTCTTTATTGGTGAAGCACCGGAGGTGCTCCTTATTCGTGAAGTGTCGGAGGTGCTCCTTATTTGTAAGCGCTGGAGGTGCTCCTTATTTGCAAGCAACGGAGGTGTGTGTGAGTAGATTCAGGCACCTAATCACCTCCATAGCTTGATTATTCTTATCTGTCATGAAGAAGGGAACCGCCATTTGCTGGTTTTCAATCCCCTTGGTCAAGAAAGACAACCATTTACTGGTTTTCTATCTTCCTTTTTTTTAAGGCCTCCATTTACTGGTTTTCAACCTTTTTTTTTTAAGTACAAAATTGTGACAGAGAATGTGTCCTCTGTAACCAAACACAAATCTCTAGTGAATTATTCCTTAGTGGATGGCCTTTTATAGAGTCTAATTCAGTGGCCATTCATTAAAAATGTGTCTATGCTTCCATCAATAGGTTCCAATAGCACTGTTCCATTCTAAAAAACTTCCTTTATCTGATAAGGACCCATCCAATGAGTTTATAGCTTCCCCTTGAACTCTTTGAATTTAGAATCATAAAGGAGAACCCAATCACCTTGTTGAAATGTCCTCCTCTTGATGTGTTGGTCATGCCATTGCTTCCTTTAATATTAGACCGGTTTTGTTTGCTGAATGGCTTATGTCTGGATTTCATCTAACTCATTGAGCTGAAGAATTCAATTTTGTTGGGTTATGGACAATGGTAGACCAATATCTAATGTAGTTTTAAGTGTCTGGAGTTCAAATTCTATAGACAGAATAGGATTTTTTCCATAAACTAATTCATAAGGTGAGAATTTTGTTGTGGACTTCCAAGTGGTATTGTAAGCCCAAACTGCTTCAGGTAATCTGTTAGCCCAATCTTTTCTATTCATTGCCATTGTCCTTGTCAGGATGTTCTCAAGTTCCCTATTAGTCATCTCTACCTGCCCATTGGCTTGAGGATGGTAAGGTGAAGATTTCCTATGCTTGACTTGATATAGATTTGTGAATGCCCTGATTACCTCTGAAGTAAACTGAGGCCCTCTATCTGAAACTATGGATCTTGGGGCTCCAAACCTCAAGAAAATCTTATTATAAAGGAAATCAACAGCTTTCTCTTCTCTTACAAATTGCAAAGCTTGAACCTCAGCCCATTTAGTCACATAGTCTGTGAATACTAGAATATACTCTTTACCTAATGAAGGTGGAGAAATTGGTCCCACAAAGTCTAGACCCCACAGTTCAAATGGCTCCATCATTACTTGAGGATGCAGTAACATCTCCTGGGTGAAGGTTGGCTGTCCCATCCTTTGGCACTGATCACACTACTGCACATACTTCTTGGTATCCTTATGAATAGAGGGCCAGTAGTAACCAGCTCTTAGGATCCTGTGGATAGTTCTGTGGGAAGAATAATGCCCACCAGATGGTTCATCATGACATGCTCTCAACACATCAAAAATTTCATCAGCTTTTAAACACCTGCATAAAATGAAATCAAGATCATATTTAAATAGCAAACCATTTAACCATATGTAAGATAAGCTTTCCTTAACTAAGCGTTTCTTCTTTTTTGAGGTAAAATGGGATGGATACAAGCTTGTAGCTAAGAGATTAGCTATGTCAGCAAACCAAGGTGGAGTAGAGGAGATAGTAAAAAGATGTTCATCCGGAAACATGTCCTCCATTGGCTGGTTTTCTCCTCCTATATGCAATCTTGAAAAAAAGTCAGCAACCAAATTAAACTTGCCTGGATTATCAACTATGGTAATGTCAAATTCTTGCAATAGCAATAACCACCTAATGATCCTTGCACCCACTACTGGCTTATTCATTAAGTATTTGATAGCTGCATGATTAGTGTACAAATATTTTATATCCAGTGATATAATGCTTGAATTTGTTTATAGCATAGATGACTGCCAAGAATTCTTTTTTAGTTGTGGTGTAATTTCTTTCTGCAGAAGTAAGGTTTTTGTTGATGTAATAGATGGCATGCATATTTTCCCCTTCCTCCTTCTGTCCTAAGACTGCCACAATGGACTCATTTAAAGCATCAGTTTGTATGTGGAATGGTAAAGTCCAATTAGGTCATCTCAAAATAGGTGTGATAGTAAGCTTCTCTTTTAGGGTTTCAAATGTTGATTGACAGTCTTCTGTCCATAGAAATTCTGTGTCTTTGTTAAGCAGGGTAAACAGGGGGCAACTGTTCTACTAAAATTTTCTATGAATCTCCTATAGTAGCCTGCATGACCTAGAAAAATTCTAACATCTGTCTAATTTTTGGGTGAAGGTAACTGTTTGATTACTTCTATTTTGTTTTAATCTACTTTGATCCCATTTGCTGAAATGTGGTGTCCCAATACAATTCCTTCCTCCACCATCATGAAGCACTTTTCATGGCTCAGGGATAATTGATTTTTCTCACAGCATTTCAGTAATTTCTCAAGTTTTATGAGAGCTTCCTCAAAGTTGTCCCATACACAGTAATGTCATCCATATAGACCTCCATGCACTCATTTGCTAATTCAACAAAAATTACTAAAACAAGCCTCTGAAATGTAGCTGGGGCATTACATAGTCCAAATGGAAGAACTTTATAGGCAAAAGTTCCCCAAGAATAGGTGAAAGTGGTTTTGTCTTGATCTTCAGGTGCTACTTGGATTTGGTTATACCCACTGAACCCATCTAGGAAAGAAAAATACTTTCTCCTAGCAAGGTTGTCCAGCACCTGGTCAATGAATGGTAAGGGAAAGTAGTCCTTTTTTGTAGCTTTGTTTAGATCCCTATAGTCAATACAAACCCTCCATTTCCCATTCTTTTTAGGCACTATGACTAGGGGTGAGACCCATTCACTATCTGAGATTGGATATATAAACCCTGCTTGTAGCAATTTTTCTATTTTAGTCTTAACAATGTCTTTTAAAGCATGATTCGATCTTCTCTGGGGTTGTCTGACAGGTTTGATATCCTCAGTGTATATATGATGGGTATAGATCTCAGGAGGATGCCCCTCATATCTTGGTATTCCCAAGCAAAAGCTGTTAAATGGGAAATCAGAAGTTGGATAAGTTTTTCTTCTTGATTTGCTACTAAGTTTTGATATTAAGTGTTTTTCCTGGTATAATCATGACCTGTTTTGTGATTTGATCGATGGATGTAGTCAATCCATACACTGGAGTCATGGTATTGAGGGGACAAGAATGTGGAAGCAACATGTGGAATGTGGCTAAGTCTCTGTAAAAGGTCTCTCCACAAGGAATGATATTTGCTAGGGTACAATGAGCAAAAGTGAGAAGTTCTCTCCTAGAATCTTGGACAAGCTCCATCACATCCTCATTGATTAGGATGTGGGTAATGTCTTCTATTGTATCATAGTAGATTTATTCTTCCAACTCACCCAAATGTTCCTTGATGGTGACCATAATTACTGAGGCACTATTTTCCATGTTATCTGGCTCATCCACCCATACTCTTCCTGTATAATGTATTGATGGTTTAGCTGGAGGATACAAAGATATTTTCTTCAAATCTATCCCATTAGAAATGACCATAACCCTAGTTTGACAATCAATAGATGCTGCTATTGTAGCCATCCATGGTCTTCCTAATATCAGTGGATAAACATTTCTCTGATTTCTTGGTTCTAATATCAGGAAATCCACTGGGAATTCCCATGATTCTATCACAACTGGGACATTAGTAATTACCCCTTTCAGTATCGCTACTGACTGGTCAGCAAGTTGAAGGATTGTAGATGTGGATTGGATACCTGTGAGGGCTAATTTGTCTATTATATGAACTGTCATCACATTTATTGTTGCTCCCAAATCAACCAAAACATTTGAAATTTCTACCCCTGAGATGTAAACAGTTATGACTGGTTTTCCAGGGTCTCCATACTTTGGGAGGAGCATTTCTCCCATCAGTAGATCTACTACTTTCCCTTCCACCTGGATTGTAGAAGAAAAGTTTTTCTTCCTACCCTATGTTTTGACACAATGTTGTTTAATGAATTGGTTCAGTTCTGGCACATCTCTGATTGCTTGGAGGAGTGGAATTTCAATGTTCAGTTGTCTAATTTCTTGTAACAGTTCTGATTCCAGGGTAGATTGGACTTGTTTTTGTAAGATCTTTTTTTGGGGAACATGTTGTTTGAATCGTTCTAGGTATGGTGCTAGTTTTTCCATCTCCGGAGCTCTTACCAAAAATGTTTCCAGGAATGTTCTCCAGAGTCAGCTATTTAGGAGGAACTCCGAAGTTATCCAAGGATGATTCTTTTTGCACTGTTTTAGTAGTAATCTCCTCTGGAAGTTGAGTGGATAAATTTTTAGGTTCCATATCTTTGGTTACTTCAACTATAGTTGGAGGAGATGGTCTTGGGAATGCTTTCCTAGAACACAGCTGGAGATTATTAGAATATATAGCATTAATACCAGCCATGTTTTCTTGTTCTGTCATGTAAACAACTACTTCCTATTTATTTCATGGGTTTGGTATAGGTTGAGTTGGTAAGGGTGGTTGGCTAACTGGTTCGTTTTGTGACTGACCTTGTGTATTGGGGGGTCCAGTTAGTAATGCTTGTTGTTGAGCTTGGAAACATCTAGGTTGTCCCTGGTATTGTTGATTATATCCCTATTGAGGACCCCATTGAGGCTGCATGTTTTGTGATCTAAACTGTGGTGGCCATTGTTGATTTTTCCAGGGCTAATTTTTCTAATGTTGGTTTTTCCATTGTTGATTTGGCCACTCCTGTTATCCCCAAGGAGGATTATTTTGAGGCCCATGCCAAGTTGGATTCTATTGATTATTTCCCTAATTAGAAGGACCCCTGTAAGAAGGCTAGCTTGGATACTGGTTATAAGGGAAATTCCCAGCTTGTTTTTGTCCTACATAGTTCAACTCTTCTTCTATGATGGCATTCTTCTTACTCAACCTTTTTAAGGCTGGAAGTTGACTACATTGACTGGTAGGATGTTCCCTATCACAGATCTGATAGATCTTTGATTTGTCTAAAGGACATTCTCTCAACAAATGCTTGTTTCTACACCTAGGACAATAGATGGAGAGTGGTTCAGTTGTTCTACCTTGATCAGTTTTTCTAGTTTTTGCTTGAATCCCATCTAATTTGGTATTTAGCTAGACTAGAATATCTATTTTCAGATTTGCAATCTCTTCCATTAACTATCCTATTTCATTCTTCCCTTTGAAAGATTTAGGTGTTCTTACTCCATCTTGGGTTCTGGAATAGTTCCTACAGAGTTCTTCTATAGAAGGCATATCCATTTTGTTGACATTCCCTTTTCCCATCAGATCCAATGCCTATTTTGATTCTTTGTCTAATCCTTTTATAAACAGGGTTCTGGCCAAAGAATGATTTATAGGATTGCCATATCTTCTCAAAGCAAAGTTGAACCTATCCACATAATCCTCTAAGGTCTCTTCCTCTCTCTATTTAATTTTGAATAACTCCTCATTCTTATCATTGACTCTACAATAGTCCTGGTATTTTCCCAAGAAATCTGTCTCCATCTGATCCCAGGATTGGATGGAATTTTGGGGCAGGCCCATAAACCATCTCATTGAAGAATCTTTTAGGGTTGAGGGAAACAATTTGAGTTTTTGATTATCTGATCCATAATAATAAGTCTAGCATACCACTTTGAATTCAAACAAAAATTGATTTGGATCCTTAGAAGCAAGACCCCTAAAATTTGGCAAGTGTACAGGTGAAATATTTTTCATAGGGGCATTATCTCCAACAGCCAGAACAATGGGATATGAGAAGGTTCTTGGAGCCTAATTTTCCTCATCTTCATGATTATCATCCATGTCTAGTACTGGTTCTTCTCCTTGAGGTTCTAGGAAATTAAGTTCTATCAAAGGATTTGCCTAGAATTTTTGTTGTAATTATTGGATATAGTCAGTAAGTGGAAGATTTGGAGGATTGAAAGGATTATTAGTTTTAGATGTAGCTTCCAAGACAGGTTCTAGATGTCTCTCTTCAACAAGATCTTGTGCCACCCCATTGCTTTCTCCTATGGTTTGTTGATGGGGTGTCTGTTTTATGTATCTTCCTTTTGAATCTCTAGCTCTAACCATATAGATCTATCCTAAATCTGTTTAGCTAAGTTTTCCTAATTAACACAATACTTCCCTAGCAATGATGCCAAAAATGACAAGGGTCATTGTACCTTATCATTTAATCATATTTCTTTTGTCAAATCTAGGGTTGTGTCCTTGGTTATCTACAATTAGGAATCCTATAGTTTCTAGTTTTATCTAACTAACTCTAATGACCTCTACTGATCTAAAGAAACTGATCTATATGCTATGAATTGAATTTCAAGAATATTGAAAATAGAACTGAACATCAAATTACTTAAAGCAAATCTATAAACTGAAACATACATCTATCTATGAAAACAGTAAGTATTTTTTTAAAGCAAAATCTGAAACAACAAAACAACAGTACTAGCCTTCTGCCTTGGTGGTGAGAGTGGGCCCTTGCTCCACACCCTTAGGGCTGAAGATTAAAGTAAAGAATCAGCACAAGAGAATAATATCACAACTTAATTCAGTCCAAATCCATCAGCTTTGTATTCAGGAAAATATTGATATCCAAATGAGATTACATAAATCAGAAGAAGAATCATTGTCCTTTTCTGCTACTTCTGTAAGTTTATATCTAAATCTGTGATGAGAGATCACGCACCCTATTCTACTAGTTCATCTTAGAGATAACATCAATCTCTTTATTCTACTAATAGTCTAACTACAGAATAAATATCCATGCAAATAAAAATAGATTGAATGGAACATAAGTTCACACTGAATTTGAGTCTTAGTCTTAAATACAAATGGTCAACGAGGCCCTGAAATATAGGGATTAAATTAGTTTATCAGTAACTCATGCAAAAACCAAAAAGAGATAAAACTTCCAATAGTTAACTATAGACTGCCCTTAATTACTCAGGCGATGATTTGAGTAATATCAGGAGCATCTCGATCACCACTGGAAGTGTCTGACCAACAGTCATGTTGGAAATCTGCACTATTCTAAAAAGGTGCCGAAGATGTATGTTCCTGTCTATAGCTCTGGAGATATATTTGTGATCTTCTCGTTCAGCTCCGGAGATGGTCAAGACTTCAATCCAGCTTAGGAGATGCTTCACCTTATTATCCCAAAAACTTCTCTAATTAAATTTGAAACCTTGGAGACCAGATATGGCAGGCTGATGTTGGCTCTGAAGATCATTAGGACTACCTCCAAAGATGCACGAAACTGTCTACTTGAACACCTGCACCTGTTGATTCAAAAAGAGAAGATTTCTGCATATTTCCATCAATTCAATGCACATTAGTCCTTCAATCAGAAATCATGATCTTAAGTAATTCATCTCTTATTAATCATCATTAGAACAATCTTGCTAGCATATTTTGGTGTAGTTGTCAAGACAATGGGATAAAAAGGGAGAAAAGGAGAGGTAAAAATATGTATTTCATGGGTGCTACCTGGCACTCATCAATTTGAATGCACAAATAATATAGCAGAATATGAAGCATTGTTTTTGGGTCTTAACTTTGCTATCAAGAATGGAATCAAAATGTTGACTATGTATGGAGATTATGAGTTAGTGGTATCACAGGTTAGATCAAAATATGCCACTAAAAATAAAAGGCTCAAACAATACAAGCATGCGGTATGGAACACAATTGAGTCATTTGATGCATTTTCAATAGATTGGGTGGATAGGTCAAAGAATTTGATGGCCGATTTCCTTGCTAATGTTGCTCTAAGAAGAAATGATATAACATTGACTGGTGTTTTAGAGGTGGAGTTCAAGACTAGACCTTACATTCCTGATAACATATATAGTTGGCAAGTTTTTAATGATGATAAGGATTTGCTAAAAATTTTTACAGTGTGTTGATAAATATGAAGCTCAACAAATAGACTTCAATGCTTTTTTTGAAAAGGTAGATGGTAAAGACATTGTATTTGGTCAGGAAGTGGTGCGATTGAAGGCAAATAAAATTCCAAAGGGTCTAGTGGCTTTGGAGCGGGTTTTTGATGGAAGTGACAGATCAACTCTGAAGCAAACACTGGTTCACCAAGATGATCTTGAAGAAATAAATCTGGGTACCAGTAATGCTCCAAAGAAAGTTTACATTGGCAAGAAAATAAGTCCAAGAATTAGGGACATGCTCATAAGCTTGCTTAGGAAATACAAACATGTATTTGCATGGTCCTATGAATATTTAAAAGCTTATAGAGAAGACCTATTCCAACATGAAATCCCATTGAAGCTAGATGTCAAACCTTTCAGACAAAGACAAAGGCCAATCAATCCTGCGTTGGAGCCAAAAATGCAGGAAGAGTTGATGAAGCTCAGGGATGCAGGTATCATTAGCCTATCAGGCATTCTTCTTGGGCCTCAAAATTGGTACCTTTCAAAAAGAAGAATGGAGATATAAGGTTGTGTGTGGACTTTCAAAATTTGAACATTTCATTTCTGAAAGATAACTATCCATTGCCAAACATGGAAGCCATGTTGCAGAGAGTAACAGGTTGTGAACTTCTTTCTATGATGGATGGGTTCTTTGGCTACAACCAAGTCAAAGTCAAAGAGCCAGAGCAATACAAAACTGCCTAAATACCACATCTTGGGGTACATATGTCTATGTTAGAATGCCTTTCGGTCTCACAAATGCAGGTGCCACTTTTCAAAGAGCTATGGATGTTGCATTTGCAGACCTTATCAATATCATAATGGTGGTATATCAAAATGATTTGACAACATATTCCAAGAAAGTAGAAGATCATTGTTTACATTTGGAGAAGATATTCATAAAGGCACTAGAATATTGTATTTCATTGAACCCTAAAAAGTGTCATTTTGCTATCATAGAAGGCAAATTTCTTGGGCATATTGTATCTAAAGAAGGTGTGAGGATAGATCTAGAAAGTGTTGCTGCTATTGACAAAATTCCCATCCCAAAAACAATAAAGGCCATCCATTCATTCTTTGGACAAATAAATTTTTTAAGAAGATTAATTTCTAATTTTGTAGAGATTGTCAAGCCTATTGCCAAGATGTTGAAAAAAGGATCCAAAATTGACTAGACATCAGAGCCAGTTGATGCATTTGCATCCATCATAAAGGCAATTAAGGAGACTCCAGTTTTGAAATCCCCCAATTTTGGTTATGCCATTTCAAATTTTTTCTTTTGCTTCTTTTCACACCATTGTTTCTATCATGCTGTAGAAAAATGAAGAAGGGTAAGAACAACCAATATCATTTTTTAGAAAATCACTTCAAGGAGCTCAGCTGAAATATGATGTCACTGAGAAGCAAGCTTATGCTCTTGTAAAAGTAGTAAAGACATTCAAACCCTATTTGGTAGGGGCACAAGTAACTGCTTATGTACCTAATGCTACAGTCAAAGATGTCCTTACACAAACAAAAGTCACAAGGAGAAGGTGGAGATGGATAAATAGAATTTAATATTAATATCCAGATCACCAAACTTGTGAGAGGACAAGGATTAGCAAAGTTAATGGCATAATCTAATTTGGAGGATGCACAGGTGTGTGATGTTCAACAAGAAGGTATGGTATCCAACATAGAACATACACCGTGGTACACAAACATTGTTCACTACCTTAGATATATGAAGTGTCCAAAAGGATTGAACGTGTTGGGACCTAAAATTACCCACCATTTTTTGCAAAAATGTTAGGTACCCACGATGAAAATTGGAATCCACATTGAAAATGATTTGGGGTTGCCTTTTGAATTTCCTAAAAATTCCTTATTTTTTAAGAGTTATGACCAAGTCAATGAAGGTCAAACTGCATATTGGATAGAATGCATGTATGCTAGATACAAAAGGGAGCGCATAAAAACTTTGTGTATTCGAGCATGTATATTAGATACAAATGTGAAGGGTCGAAGGTTTTGTATATTTAATTGTATGTATACAGTGAGAAGATACAAATAAATACAAGTCTAGACCCGGTTAAAGAGTTTAAATTTGGAGAACTTTATTTGAAGTCTGTGATTGTATATTGCGATGTATGTATACCAAATGCATATGAGATACAAAGGAAATGTATATACAAATGCATGAAACACCGAAGATACATATGTGGGCCCCATCACCAATGGATATATAAGTTTATACAAGCCCGGATTTGAATGACAGATTAAATATTGTGAATCTTAGTTGTGGTCCACTATTGTATATAAAGAACATGCATTCAATATATAAGAAGGTGATACAAATGCAGATTCAAAGGTTTCTATTCATTTCATAAATCTGGTCAGGCCCGCTCCTGTATACAGAAGAAAATGTATCCGATATACAAAACAGATGTCTGCGATATACAAATAGGGGATGCAGGAAAATATACAAGGACTGATCTAAAATTAAATCCAATCTATTTTATAAACCCGATGGATGGATTGAACTAACAATGGTAAGCACATTGTTGTAACACATAAGTATCAGTGGGACGAATGAGTATATCCCACTGATAACCTGATATAACCATGCATTACTTAACAACCAACATGTATTGGTGGAAATAGTTTGTATCGGGAGAATGAGATATGGTGTCTCACCGATAGACCGAAAAGAGAAGTATTAATCGGTGGGAAAGGGACGTGTCGGTGGAAGTAGAGCTATAGTCTCACCGATACAACGATAACGATTACCACCAACCAGTACGGTACCTTGAGGCATCATTGCAATATTTGAAATAAATGCCCCTGCCGATAATATGACTGAAATGGATGGTGCATTTATCAACCAGAATTGAAACAAACTATACTCTGGATGATTAATTCAGTCATTGTCAAACCATGAACACATCAGATACAGTGGAGCAGATATCTTAGTAAAAGTGATCAGTTGGCATCATCACGAGCACCAAATCAAAGAGTAGAAGCTTTGAACATGCCTTTTGATGGTCACAAACTTCTGTTGGGAGATTAACGGAGCGGTCAACTTGTCTATTGTTCTGTTTTAGTTATTTTTATTTACTAAAAGATGTGACTTTTGAAAGGGGTCCTAGCTTGTTGCCTCTCACTTATAAAAGGAGAGACCAAAACCCATAGAAGATCATTTTTTTTACCATTTCATTTTTAGGTAGGGCATTATTAAGAAGATAGATTGCATCCATCCCACCCATCCATTTTCATACTTCAAACAGACTTATGCAATTACTATATATTATATGAAGCAATATAATAGAGCAGATTGATCTTACATGGTGATTTATTTCGGTGTTCAGCAGTTGTGTGGATTTATTTTGTTCATATGTTATTTAACTGTCTCCAAAATGGCTGTTTATGTTATTCAAATTAAGTGTGAAAATACATTTAATTTGTAAATACACATTTGATGTAGTTGTGTGATGCTGCTGATTGGTTTCTATGTGCAGAAGGATTAAATTACCTTTTGAGCAATCTAATTTGATTGGTTCCTATGTGGATTAAAATCCTTTTAAATAGATCGTCTTAATTAGCTTCTCCTCACATTTGAATTAAAATCCTTTCACAACTTCACAGTAACATAAGGGGATATCACTGGGATCATTAAGAAGAGTTCAAATAACTGACATAATTGCACATCTGTATAAGGTACAGATATTTAAAAGTGCCTAATTGTTAGAGTTAAGCTGAGAAATAAATCTGCCAATCCTACATCCCTATCTCCATAATCATCATCTCTCCATTGACTCCATCCACCCAATAGATTAGGCACTGATCAATTTTAGAACTCTTTATATAAATCTAATTCACATCCTTCATATTTCAAGCTTTTATTAGGAGTTAGTTAGCAAGCCCTGTAATTATATCACATCTGTGTGCCATAAGTGAGTAAAATTGCCCAAGTCAGAACCCACTTAGACTTTAAATCTACCTTATCATTTAGGTACATCCACCTAGGTCTAGCAGAACCTAAAGAGTAGGGGGTTTCCAATTACATAAACCCTATCTTGTTGACCAAAAACGTATCAAGAGATTGGCACCCTCTTATGGTCTAAAACCAACATTTTTGAGACCCAACAAATTGATGACTCTACTGGGGATTAAGCCCATTTTTTAGCCTTCCAACATAGAGTTATCTCAAAACATCATAACATATTTAAGGCTCTGCTAGGGAGAACTATAATCATTTTCCTACTTGCAAAAAAGTAGGTGGCGACTCTAAAAATTTTATGACTGATGAAATAGATATCATATTAGAAAGGATAGACGATAGACATCAGAGATATATTATATCATCCAACATGAATGGAAGGAGATCTATGCATCAAGAAAGTCCCAAGAAAAACAATGGTAAGAGGACAGACAAGCATGGACCTCCTCATTGAAAGAACAATACAAATAGGGGCGAAGCAGTACCCAAACAACCTGAAGACAATGTAAACACATCAGAACAACCCTTTACAATATTTAACTCCCTAATGTACAATGATAGTGGAAATCCCTCAACACCTCCTGAAAAAATCAATACAAATGATAATATCCTTAGTTACAGGACAAATTCTCAAGAAGCAATTGAATTTGAGGAAAGGATGAATGAAGAAAGGAGGCAGAAACATGAAGAATCTGATAAGGGATTTTTATCACAATAGGGAGAAGAAAACCAGGAGAGGTCTGTAGACCATATTGTTGATTTTGATGCTATGAGTAATCAAGAGATTGAAATACATTTGGAGTGGCAAAGGCAACGGCTTAGGAGAAGACAACTGATGATATAGGAAAGCCATGAGATAGACCGGCAAATAGCATAATTAAAAATCCAAACAGCAAAACCTCCAAGATATGTCCCTCCACATAAACAAGGTAGTAATGCCAATTCACATGGGATATCTCATAATACAACTGCTCCAGGTACTTAAAAAATGTCCCATAATGTAGGAGGTAATTCAAGATAATATGCTCAACATATTATGTCATCGCAAAGACCCCAACCCCCAAATACTAGCAGTATTCCCCAATATCACCCACCACCAGGTCATCATGGTGTCCCACTACATCAACAACATATACCACCTCAGAATATACACCCTTAGCAACACATACAACAAAATGCTTATCATCAGCCTCCATATGGATACCAATATTACCCCAATCCACCACCTATGAATATGCCTCCACAAAACCTCATGAGTGTATGTAGGCAATTTGATTTAACAGGATATCAATTATATCCATATGCTATGGACAACAACTGGAGAAATATGGTCCCCAAATTCACTAGGAATAATGGGATATCAGCTGAAGAGCACATTAGGAATTTCAATGTCTTTATATAGGACATTGGTATGGAGCACGAGGATGTAAACATGAGATTATTCATGATGTCCCTAACTGAAGACATAAGGGATTGGTTTAATGGTTTACTAGATGCCTCAATTAATTCTATAGAAGACTTCCATGACCAATTCAAAGAACAATATGGAAATCAGTATGACCTTAAATTTGCCCTGCATGAGCTAATAAGCATCCAGAAATACCAGAATGAGTCAGTATATGACTTCAATCTCCAAATTGCACAATAAAATACCACATGGATCCAAATTGACTGATTTGGCAACTCTGATTATCTATCTAAAGGCTTTTGATCTAAAAACTAGGTATGAACTCATGAATAAATCTCCCACGACCTTGACAAAGGCACAAAAGGCAACTATCAGTATTGAAAATAATAAGAAGGCTACAAGGATGACTGGAAAAAGGGATAACCTTAGAATGCCCCAACAATCTAACAACCCCCAAAATAAGCAGGAATACCAGTATAGGAATGAAAGACTGAGGTTACACGATATGCCCTATAATACCAATTGGAAGGATGGAAGACCTTTAGAAAATAATAGAAAGCAGAATTATGGGAAAGATACCCCTGATCCTCTTAAAAGAAATGAAACACATGTGGTGGAAAATAATCCATGGTGCTTAGCCTATAATCTACCTCACTCACCTGATTATTGTGTGGTGGCACAATCAGTATAGGAAGAGAGAACATCTCATGGTCAGGAAAGAGACAATCATATTATAAACATGCTAGCATTCAGACCCAATCAAATTAATGAAGGATATTCGTCCACGGAGGAGGATGGATATGAATATGACGTGGGAAACGAAAGATATAACACTAGTATGGGAAGACATGAGGTATTTTCAGACCAATATGATAACTATGAAGAAAATGTTTATGATCATGGCGTACCATCACATAACCAATGGAGAAAACCAACTGAAGAAGAAAGAAGGGCTCTCACAATTGCCACAGTAGCACAGACAAAAAGTAACTATAATTTGAGAAATAGAGCAGTCGATATAGATCAAGGAACACCTAGGAGTGTGTTCAAAAGATCAGAATCATAATAGGGACAATATGAAAAATGCATCTAAAGAGCCAACAAAGACTGAAATGGGTAAGATAAAAGACAAAATACTAGTTGAAGAAAAAGGGCATAACAAAATAGAAAAAGCTGATCAAACAATGACTCCCTCATTTGATATAGCCCAAGCAGTATCTCAAGTGAAAATATCAGTACCGCTTCTTGAAATGATGAAGATAGATCAGTATAGGAATATAGTGGTCAAGATGATTTCAGACATACCAAAAAAGAAACAAAAAAAAACTTGAAATCAAAATAAATAATGTTCAAATTGAGGATGCTAAAATTCTGGAAGTATATTTGGGTGATACCTTAACAAGGAATCCCTCTCAGGTAGATCCTTTTTACACCACCTTGTTGATAAAAAATAGGCTAGTGAGAAATTGTATGATTGATTCAGGGGCAGCTATGAATATCATGCCAATAGCAGTCATGAAGGAGTTAGGAATGTGGGTTGACACCACATATGGCAAATGTTATGCAATGGACAACATATCCATCCCAGTTGTGGGTATTATGAAGGATGTAGAGATAAGGCTAGTCGCCTACCCTGAAGCAGCATATAGAATTGACATCACTATAGTGGACATCCCACCTTACTATGGAATGTTTCTATTTAGACAATGGACTGCAATAGCTGGAGGAAATGTCCAGTTGGATCTATTCTATGCTACTATATCAGTAGGAGGGAAAGAGATTAAGCTTTACAGAGAACCAAGATATGAGAATATCATATAATGAATTGATCAAAACCAAGTAAATTTTTTTGTGATATAGACCTTGGTACGTTCAGAATTGAGAAAAGTCAACCAGAGTTACAGAACACTGATCCAATACATCAAGAAGCCAAATGGATGAATGTGGTGTATGGAAAATGTATTTTGATGGTGCATGTAGTAAAGTTGGTAATGGGGTGAGAGTATTATTTAGTTCACCAACTGGTAAGACTTTCAAGTACTCATTCCTGCTAACATTTGAATGTATCAATAACATAGCTGAGTATGAGGCTTTGCTGATAGGCCTGAATATCGCTATAAAACATAAGATAAAACTCCTTATTTTATATGAGGATTCAGAATTGATCATCTCTCAAGTTAGAAACAAGTACTCATCAAAACATAAAATGCTAAAACAATATAGAAATGTTGTCTGGGATGATGTGGAGTTATTTGATGTATTCTCCATAGAATGGATAGATAGATCAAAAAACATAATGGCAGATTTTTTAGCCAACATAGCTCTTAAAAGGGATGACACTACTCTCTCAGGAATATCTCAAATACAGTTCAAAACAAGACCTACAATCCTGGATAACATATACAATTGGCAAGTTTTTAAGATGACATGGATCTGATTAAATTCTTACATTGTGTTGATCAATATGAGGCTCAAGAAATTGATTTTAATGCATTTGTGGAGGAAGTAGATGGCAAGCAAACTTTGTTTAGTAAAGAAATTGTCCAGCTTAAGACTAACAAAATTCCTAAGGGGCCTGTGGCACTAGAAAGGGTGTTTGATGGACATGACCGAAATCTTATGAAACAGACACCAGTAAAAAGGGAAGACCTTGAAGAAATTAACTTGGGCACTGAATTGGCACCAAAAAGGGTATACATTGGGAAGAGGATAAGCCCAACAATCAGGAAGATGTTGATAGCCTTGTTAAGAAAATATAAGTGAGTCTTTGCTTGGTCTTATGATGATCTCAAGGCATATAGAGAAGATTTTTTTCAACATGAGATCCCACTCAAACCTGATACAAAACCTTTTAGATAGAAATAGAGACCAATAAACCCAACCTTACAGCCCAAAATGCATGAAGAACTTATGAAGCTCAGGGAAGGAGGTATCATTAAGCCTATTAGACATTCTACGTGGGTCTCCAACTTAGTGCCAATCAGAAAAAAGAATGGTGACATAAGGTTATGTTTAGATTTTAGAAATCTAAATATCTCATCCCTTAAAGACAACTATCCACTTCCAAATATGGAGGCAATTCTGCAAAGAGTCACAAGATGCGAGTTGTTATCTATGATGGATAGATTTTCAGGTTATAATCAGGTGAAAGTAAAAGAATTAGAACAATATAAAACTGCATTCACTACTCCTTGGGGCACATATGTATATGTTAGAATGCCATTTGGACTTACAAATGCTGGTGCAACTTTCTAGAGAGCCATGGATGTTGCTTTTGCTAAACTGATTAATGTTATAATGGTGGTTTATCAAGATGACCTCACTGCATACTCCAAAAAAGTAGATCATGTATCTTGAAAATATTTGTCAAAGCTTTGGAATATGGTATTTCTTTGAATCCAAAGAAATGTCATTTTGTAGTGACAGAAGGCAAACTACTAGGACATATAGTCCAAAGATGGGGTTAAAATTGATCCGGAAAGAGTGGAAGCCATAGACAAGATTCCTATTCCTAAAATAGATAAAGCTATCCAATCCTTCTTTGGGCAAATAAATTTTGTAAGAAGATTTATCCCAAACTTTGCTGAAATTGTCAAACCCATTTCAAAAATGTTGAAGAAAGGGGCTAAGATAGATTGGTCTACAGATGCATTAAATGCATTTGTAGCCATAAAGAGAGCGATTAAGGAGGTCCTAGTAATGAAACCCCCTGATTTAAGTAAGCCATTTCAAGTATTCTCATTTGCATCATACCATACTATTGCCGCAGTAATGCTACAAAAGAACGATGAGGGATATGAACAACCTATATCATTTTTCAGTAAATCCCTCCAAGGAGCAGAATTGAACTATGATATTATAGAGAAATAGGCATATGCTTTGGTGAAAGCAGTGAAATTTTTTAGACCTTACCTGGTAGGGGCAAAAGTGATTGCATATGTTCCCAATGCTGTGGTTAAAGTTGTGTTTGTACAAGCAAAAGTTACTGGGAGGAGATGTAGATGGATCAATAGAATCCAGAAGTTTAACATAGAGATCCAAATCACCAAATTAGTGAGAGGATAGGGTTTAGCCAAACTAATGAAGCAAATCTAGAGGCTTCTCGAATTCACAATGTGGGAAAAGAATAGACCGTGATTACAAGCATTGAAAAAATAGCTTGGTACACTGACATAATGTTTTACTTGAAAAATCAGAAATGTTCTAAACATTTGAATGACAATCAAAAGAGAACTTTGAAACTACGTGCCTCTAAATATGTTTTCCTAGATGGTGATTTATATTGGAAGAATAGAGATGGGGTACTACTACTATGTTTGGATGAATCCTAGGCAAAAAGAGTATTGAAGGAAATGTATGGAGTCTGTGGAGGACACTTTTCCAGCAAAACTACTACCCATAAAATTTTAAGAGCTAGTTATTATTGGCTGAGAGTTTTCAATGATGCTTTCACGTATGTAAGGAAGTGTGAAGCATGCCAAAATTTCTTAGAAAAGATGAAATATCAAGGAGCACTGCCACTCAAGCCAATGCAATTTGAGGCTCCTTTTCACCAATGGGGAATCATTTTATTGGAGAGGTATCAGAAAAATCTAGTGGAGGTCATAAGTAAATATTGGTAGCAACTGATTACTTCACTAAATGGA
Source organism: Cunninghamia lanceolata (assembly GCA_027924645.1). NCBI lineage: Eukaryota > Viridiplantae > Streptophyta > Pinopsida > Cupressales > Cupressaceae > Cunninghamia > Cunninghamia lanceolata. Next base: position 11,294,821 of record BSBN01000524.1, read on the forward strand.
TAGAAGCCATCCCAACTAAACAAGCCACTAGCAAGGTTGTAATTAATTTCTTGATGGATAGCATCATTACAAGGTTTGGGACACCTGCAAGGATAATCACAGACAATGGAATGTGTTTTAGATTAGATGAATTCAAAAAAATTTGTGAATCATATGGCATTGTGATTTCGTATGCCTCACCATACCATCCACAGGTGAATGGACAGGACGAGTCAAGTAATAAGATTATCCTGAAAATTATTAAAAGGATCTTGGATAGAAATAAGAAGGCATGGGATTCTAAATTGAGGATGGTAGTATGGGCAAACAGAATCACTGTAAAGAAATCAACTGGTAAGTCACCTTTTGAGCTAATTTATGGAGCACAGGCTAGAATGCCAATGGAAAACCTATTACCTATATACAAATTTATACTTCAAGAGGATCTGGATGTCTGTGAACCTATGGAAGAAAGAATGGAACAGTTGGCAGAATTAGATGAGATTAGAAGATTGGCCCAAGAATAGAATACTAAGATGTAATCACAAATGAAGTATTTATTTGACAAAAAGGCAAAGGACATAAAATTCAATGAAAATGATATGGTCCTACTGTGGAATGCAAGGTACCAGGATAAAGGGAAACTTGGAAAGTTTGAAGCTCTTTGGATTGGGCCTTTTGTTGTTACTAGCAAAGGAGGAGAAGATTCATATTATCTGCAAAATATGTCAGGAGAAGATCAGGAATTGCCAATGCATGGACAATTCTTGAAACATTTCTTTTCTTAAAACTTCTATGCACAGTAGTCTAGGAGAAGGTCAAGAATTGCTAGTGCATGGACAATTCTCAAAATTGCCTTTTTACAATATATCTTCCATGCACCATAGTTTTAGGTTTTCATATCATTCCATTTCCCATTCATGATCTGCTCCCCAGAGATCTGGGATCTTCCTATGCCCACAAGGGGCATACATCCCCAGAAAGAGCCACTATTGGGAGCCAAAATTACCGACCATTTTTTGCAAAAATGTCAGGTACCCATGAGGGAAATTGGAATCCACATTGAAAATGATTCGGGGTTGTCTATTGAATTTCCTAAAAATTCCTTATTTTTTAAGAGTTATGACCAAGTCAACGAAGGTCAAACTACATATTGGATAGAATGCATGTATGCCAGATACAAAAGGGAGCACATAAAAACTTTGTGTATTCGAGCATGTATATTAGATACAAAGGTGAAGGGTTGAAGGTTTTGTATATTTAATTGTATGTATACAGTGAGAAGATACAAATACATACAAGTCGAGACCTGATTAAAGAGTTTAAATTTAGAGAACTTTATTTGAAGTCCATGATTGTATATTGTGATGTATGTATACAAGATACAAAGACAAATGCATATGAGAGACAAAGGAAATGTATATACAAATGCACGAAACACCAAAGATACATATGTGGGCCCCATCGCCAATGGATATACAAGTTTATACAAGCTCAGATTTGAATGACAAATTAAATATTGTGAATTTTAGCTGGGGTCCGCTATTGTATATAAAGAACATGCATTTGATATACAAGAAGGTGATACAAATGCGAATTCAAAGGCAATTTCAATTCATTTCATAAATCTGGTCAAGCCCACTCCTGTATACAGAAGAAAATGTATCCGATATGCAAAAGAGATGTCTGCGATATACAAATAGGGGATGCAAGAAAATATACAAGGACTAATATGAAATTAAATCCAATTTGTTTTATAAACCCGACGGACTGATTGAACTAACAATGGTAAGCACATCGTTGTAACACATAAGTATCGGTGGGACAAATGAGTATATGCCACTAATAACCCGATATAACCATGCATTACTTAACAACCAACATGTATTGGTGGAAATAGTTTGTATCGGGAGAACGAGATCTATTGTCTCAGTGATAGATCGAAAAGAGAAGTATTAATCAGTGGGGAAGGGATATGTTGGTGGAAGCAGATCTATGGTCTCACCAATACAACGATAATGATTACCACCAACCAGTGCGGTACCCCGAGGTATCGTTGCAATATTTGAAATAAATGCCCTTGCTGATAACATGACTGAAATAGATGGTTCATTTATCAACCAGAATTGAAACAAACTATATTGTTGAATGATTAATTCAGTCATTGCCAAACCATGAACACATTAGATACAGTGGAGTAGATATCTCAGTAAAAGTGATTAGTTGGCATCATGACGAGCACCAGATCAAAGAGTAGAAGCTTTGAATGGGCCTTTTGATGGTCACGAGCTTTTGCTGGGAGATTAATAGAGCACTCAACTCACCTATTGTTCTGTTTTAGTTATTTTTAGTTACTAAAAGATGTGACTTTTGAAAGGGGTCCATAGCTTGTTGCCTCTCACTTATAAAAGGAGAGACCAAGACTCATAGAAGATCATTTTTTTTACCATTTCATTTTTAGGTAGGGCATTAGTAAGAAGATAGATTGCATCCATCCCACCCATCCATTTTCATACTTCAAAAAGACTTATGCAATTACTATATATTATCTAAAGCAATATAATGGAGCAGATTGATCTTACATGGTTATTTTAGTGTTCAGTAGTTGTGTGGATTTATTTTGTTCATAATTTATTTAACTATCTCCAAAGTGGTTGTTTATGTTATTCAAATTAAATGTGAAAATACATTTAATTTGTCAATACACATTTGCTATAGTTGTGTGATGTTGCTAATTGGTTTCTATGTGTAGAAGGATTAAATTACCTTTTGAGCAATCTAATTTGATTGGTTCCTGTGTGGATTAAAACCCTTTTAAATAGATCATCTTAATTGGCTTCTCCTCACATTTGAATTAAAATCCTTTCACAACTTCACAATAACATAAGGGGATATCACTGGAGAAGAGTTCAAATAACTGACATACTTGCACGTCTATATAAGGTACAAACATTTAAAAGTGCCCAACTGTTAGAGTTAGGTTGAGAAATAAATCTACCAATCCTACACCCCTATCTCCATAATCATCATCTCTCCATTGACTCCATCCACCCAATAGATTAGGCACTGATCAATTTTAGAACTCTTTATATAAATCTACTTCACATCCTTCATATTTTGAGCTTTTATTAAGAGTTAGTTAGCAAGCCCTACAATTATCTCGCATCTGTGTGCCATAAGTGATTAAAATTGCCCAAGTAAGAACCCACTTAGACTTTAAATCTTCCTTATCATTTAGGTACACCCGCCTAGGTCTAGCAAAACCTAAAGAGTAGGGGATTTCCAATTACATAAACCCTGTCTTGTTGACCAAAAATATATCAAGAGATTGGCACCCTCTTGTGGTCTAAAACTAGCATTTTTGAGACCCAACAGAATGACAATCAGAAAAGGACTCTAAAATTACAAGTATCAAGGTATGTGTTCATAGAAGGTGATTTGTTTTGGAAAAATAAAGATGGTGTTCTACTTTTCTATGTAGATCAGGGACAAGTAGAGAAGATCTGAAAGAAATGCATGATGATCTTTGTGGTGGACATTTCTCATCCAAAACCATTGCACACAAAATTCTAAGGGAAAGATATTTTTGGTCGACTGTATTTTCTGATGCTCATAAATATGTGAGAAAATGTGAATCATGCCAGAAGTTTTCTGGTAAACTGAAATACCAAGGAGCTTTGCCTCTAAGGCCCATGCAGATTGATGCACCATTCCATCAATGGGGCCTTTATTTTATAGGGCAGATAGTAGACAAGTCTAGTGGTGGGCATAGATGGATTCTTACTGCCACTGACTACTTTACTAAATGGATTGAAGCAATCCCTACAAAACAAGCAACTAGTAAAGTAGTCATAAATTTCCTATTAGAGAATATCATGACTAGGTTTGGAGTTCCAGTGGGAATTGTCACAGATAATGGCATATGCTTTAGATTTGAAGAATTCAAGAAGTTTTGTGATTCATATGGAATAGTGATATCATATGCTTCTCCCTATTATCCCAAGGAAAATGGTCAAGCAGAATCCAGCAACAAAAGTATAATGAAAATAATCAAGAGGATTCTTGATAACAACAAAAGATCATGGGATTCAAATCTAAGGCTAGCTTTATGGGTAGACAGAATCACAATAAAAAAGGCTACTGACAGGTCACCTTTTGAATTGGTATATGGGGCACAAGCAAGGATGCCAATGCATAATCTTTTGCTTGTATACAAATTCATATTGCAGGAAGATATTGATATGCCTAGCCGCTGGAAGAGAGGATGGAATAGCTGGTAGAACTGGATGAAATCAGGAGTCAAGCTCAGAAGTAGAATGAAAAGATGCAAATGCAAATGAAATACCTATTTGACAAAAAGGCCAAAAATAGGAAATTTCAAGTTGATGACATAGTCCTCATGTGGAATGCATAACATCAGGATAAAGGAAAACATGGAAAATTTGAGGCTCTATGGATTGGACCATTTGTCATTATTGGAAAATGTGGTGAGGATTCATACTATCTTCAAAATATGGTGGGTGAGAATCAAGAATTACCAGTGCATGGACAATTTTTGAAACACTTCTTTTCTTAAAAGAAGATATTATTCCATGCACAATAGTTTAGGTTTCTTCCCTTCCCCTAAAATTTTGATTTTCCTTGTTTTTGTACACTTTTTGTTTTGGTCTGCACCTCAGAGAAGTGTCTAGGTCCTTGTGATGTCTTGTCAGCCATTCATCCCCAACAGGAGCCACTGTTAGGACCATTCAAAATTCCCATAGTCCCATTTGGTTTCATACATTTTTCCTTCCATAAATCTAGCTTAGGGGTCCATATTCCTTTTAAAGTTGTTCCAACTATCATTTACAAGCATCCCATATCAGGTCCATGTGAAAGGCATTTGTATACTAGATCATTGATGTGTTTTTGTCTCTTACCATAGCCCCACAGTACATTCAAATAGTCTTGGAGGGTGTGCAAAAACCAAAGGATGTGAAGACTCAGTTAGCACTTCCCCGCAGCATGCAGATAATCTAGTTGCGATATCTCGGTATGAAGATAATGACTATCTCAGTCCCACAGAGGTCTCAAGATGGAGTTGTGGGCTGGCGATATGAAGTAAATGACATATAGCAGTTACCGCGGCCTTGCGGTGGTCTCAAAAATGAGTGGCGGGCCAGTGGTATAAACTTGAGTGGCATATAATATGTCACCGCGGTCCCGCAGTAGGTAAGAAAACAACTGACAACAATGCGATAAGGAGCAGAGGTAAAATGTTCACCGCGCCCCCGTGGATGTCTCAAGTAGAGCTTGCAGCATCACGGTATAAGGAGTTCAAGTGATCTATGTGTTGAGTACCGTGCCCGAGCGACGCTTCCAAGGAAGGATTGCACTAGTAGTTCGGTGAAAGCTTCAAGCAATATGTGTTATTTTACTGCAGCCCTGCGATAGTTCTGAGAAGGTTTTGCAGGCTAGCGGTAAGTGGTAAAAGTGATATAATGTTTGTCCTGCGCTCCCGCCATAGTTAAATCCAATGCTTGTAGTGATGCGGTAAATAGTAAAAGGGGATCCCAAAGGGTTCCCACTGTCTTGCAATGGTCAGACAAAGGGTTGGCGGTAGCATGGTAGAAGACATAAGGGGTAACATGTATCCCGCCATCCTGCAATGGTGTGTAACAAGGCTTGCGGTGTGGCGGTAAGTGGTGAAAGATTAGTGTAACCGTCCACAAGCTCCCACAGTCTTGTGATGGATCTCAATAGGTCTTGCGGTGATGTGATAGAGTATTAATTGCTGAAATGAATTTAGCGCCGCCCCGCGTTGGTTATTATTGAAGCCCGCGGGATTGCAGTTATCGATGAGAAGACATCAAATCTTGAAGTTCCCGCCTAGCCATTGGATTGGACCAAATCAATGGTCTATGTTTGAAAGACTTGAATGTTGAGATTTATTGATTTTGTGGCACAAACTAGAGTTAATAGTGAAATGACCAGCTCCATAGCAGAATAAAACTTGGGATTTCTTTGTATTTCTTTATTCAAGCAAATTTAGTGGTGATTACAGAAGGCGAATTCAAGCTTTGTGTGCTCTCCTCAGGCATTTTCCAACCAGGTAAGTCTACTTCATCACTCTCTGCATAAAAGTTGGTATTTAGTTTGTGGTTTGCTTTCAACTAGTCTGGTAGAGCAAGTGAAATTCAAAACCCTAGTTCATAAAAGCACTAAACCATGGCACCTAAAAAATCTGAGTCTACAAGTAAGAGCACTAAACCCCCTATTCCCAAGAAACGGTCTCTTCAATAGTCACTATTGGACATTTTGCCAAATTCAGTTGACAAGGGGTATAAGAAACCATTCAAGGATGTTGTAGAGGGGTGTCGGGATGCTAGAATTTGTATCTTAGGATGGAACCTTTTTTGGTATTTCTGTGAGAAACAAGATGGACATGGACCAGTTGCAAACCCATGGAATTTGATTTTGGCTAAGCTTTTAGTGCCCAATGTATTCATTGATGTGGATTTGATCAGGGTATTGGCACATCACTATCATCCAGCCACTAAAATAGTCAGATTGCCAAATGGGTCACCATTAGTGGCTGTGGATAGGAATGCAATCATTGATTGCTTCATGCTAAACAAGAAAGCCCTCACACAAGTTGACTTGAAGAAGAGTGAACAAGAATATACCAGCTTGAGAAATACACACATAAGTGATGAGTTGCCCATGTACATGAGGAAAGGGGTCAACAATAGAAGTATTTCAATCCCAACCACTGCAATTGATCCCTTCCCTGTTGATGATTTTGTTGTGTATTTCAAGAGGACATATTTTTCTTTGTGTTAAGTGCTGGGAATTGATGCCCAAGGCAGAATCCCAGTTGGCCTGATGATGATGGCCATGAGAATACAAAACACAGAGGTCAATATTGAATATGATTTTGTATCATACATTGAGAAGAAATTGCATGAGGGATTTTTGCAAATAAGGGAAAACAAGAAGCCCATGGATTTCAAATACTATTCTTTGCTATGTCATTTGATTTTATATCAAAATAGAAGTGGCCTAGCAGAATGGATCTAAGTATGATTGATAAAAAAGGACAAAGATTGCCTACATAATGCTGGTGTTACAAGTGAGATATTGATTACAAGAACTACAACTATGTTGTGTTTCATGATGAATTTTTAGTCAGAATAATGAATTCTCTTGGTATCCTTTCTCCTAGACTGACCAAAGAGGTTAGGGAAATGTTGAGGCCTCTTGCTCATAGGCCAGAATAAGGTCACAAGGATAACTTTTCTGATTGGTTTTTCTTGTTAGACCATACTATAATAAGAGTGTATGGGTGTACTCAGCCACCCCATGTGTTGCCCAAGTTTGTGCCAAACATAATTGTATTCCTTGAATTCATGTGGCAGATGATGTGGATGGAAAAAGATGTAATGAAAAAGCAAAAGAAGGGTACATTTCTTCTTAATTCCACAGTGCTTGGTGAATGTTCTATTGGTGCAGATACTTTGGAGGAGTTGCAAGCCTATTTGAAGGCTAAATATTCTTTGAAATCAGGAACTGAAAGGGTTTGTGATCCAGAGGGTCACATGAATTTTGTTAGACAGGTCATTCTCACCAGAATGGGGATATCCCATCAAATCAATTTTGATGAGGATGTGATCAAAAATTATGTCACTTTTGATGAAGTGTATAATAGAAAGAGAAAATGGGAAATCTTGAAGAAGATTGAGGATGACAAAAGAAGACAAAACCCTAATTTTTTGGATTTTTATTGAAGAGAAAGACCCTCTAAAAAGAATTGATTTAATGATTGACAATTTTGAAAGAATATATGGCAAAGATCAAAAGCAGCCTACAAAGCCGATAGGTGTTGTGAATCAAGAACCTGCTCTAGATGCAATGTTAGTGCAAGATCCAGTTGTTCCTGATTCACCACCTACCAAAGGGCAAAGGACTGATGATGTTTCTCCATTGGTTCCATATGAAATGATTGAAGGAGTTGGTAATATAGAGGAGGTAGCCAGTATTTTGAGGCATATGGGGGATGAAGAAGAAGTTGATCAACCCTTGTTGGTTAGGAAACAGAGGCTCACAAACCAGAAGTAAGAATGGAGGAACATGCACAAGGTGAACTTGAATTACAAGAAGATGAGAGGGTTGTGGCATTTATGAGGTTCATGGAGGATGATGATTTCATCCATACCTAGAATTCAAAGACTTTTGGCTCAAAATGAAGATGAAAGAGTTTGAAGAACAGGTGGAAATAAATAAAATGGGTGCTGATGAATCTCGGCATTAACAGATTGTTTCCCAAACTTTAAAGAATTTGAAGATTGATGAAATAAATGTCAGCCCTGATGAGGCTAGACAAATGGTTTTGAAAATTAACATGTTGATTATCCCTGGGATTGAATTGAAGAAAAAAATTTCCTAGACCAAGTGAGAAATCAGGATGACCCCACGATGGTCTCTAAATTTGATTATGAAGATGGTGTCAATGGTTGTGGGTTTGACCCAAAAATAGAAAATCTAGCAGTATGGGCCACTCAAAAGAACACCAATAAGCCAAGATTAGTAAATGTAGTCCAGGAGCTGAGGGGAGCAGCCATGGTGAAAACATTTCAGGATACATCAGTAGTTGAGGCAACCACCCTTACAATGCACTCTGCAATGTTCACACAAGCAGTTGTAAAGAAAATGGAGCAAAGATTGCTTGATTATGAAAAAACTCAAGTTGAAATGAATGATAAAGTGAACAAGCTTTATTTGGAGAATGTCAAACTAAAGCATCGGTTGAAGGGTGGTGATTCTCAAGGTCAAGCAATTGTACCATATCAAGCCCCTGTGTCACAAATAACCAGTGACAACACAGTGCCAGTAGAACAATTGAATGCATTGAAATTGAAGTTGGAAAAGGAAATTGAAAACTTGAAGAAGAAAAATGAGAAGATAAAGGATGAAGCTAGACTAAAAATTCTTGAGGTGTTTGAAAATATTTTGGAATACAGAGTATAATTGGTTGTTGACAAGCTTAGAGATGTGCATGAATTCTATTCTTCCTTGTCTTAGGCCATTGAGTAGTTGAAAGTCAATCTCTCTATTTTGGACCCAGTGTACAAGAAATGGCAACCTGCACACCACACACTGATCACTTTGTGCAAGGTTCTGCAGAGAGATCCATGTGCTCTGGCTTCACTCAAGCCAACAGAGAAGATGGTGAAATTGATCTTGGATGAATTTCAATATGTAAATGGTGAGATCCAGAAAATGCAGGTGAAGATTGATTCTTTTTCCACTTTCAAACACTAGTTTATTCCTTCCATTTTGACAGAAGACAAAAAGATCAAAGATTTTGATGCACGAAAAAGTGAATATGGCAAAACAATCTCTCAGGGCATCAATTTTTTGAAGAAAGATGAAAACATAAATATTCTCAGCTTCAATATCATTCTAGACAGAGTAATTGCTTTGGATGCTGGATATGCTAAATTCATTGTTGATGTCAAAGTGTTGTTGGATAGAAGATGGAAAGATCACCAGGCCAATTTGCTCTAGATTCAAGAATATAAGTGGCCTAGTGATTTTGTTGTGTACCGATGAGAGCAAAAATATTTGTCAACTGATGAATGAGCAGGCTAAATATGTAGAGGAGCAATGAGCATCATGTTTGCATCAACATGGCACAAACAAATCTTGGACATCCTCCTATTTTGTCTTTTCTTGTTTTTATGCTTTCCAATATGTATTCAAATATATTTGGCAGTCTTTTTAAGACTTGTTAAAAAGTATATATTGTAATAGGTCTATTAAGGGGTGGGTATATGAAAAGTCATTTTTTGGAATGTGAAAGGTCTGAAGCTTGTAGCTTCCTTCACCCCTATAAGAAGGAATCCAAGACCTTGGGAAAGCTCTCTAGGAATTTGATTTTGGAAAAAGACATTGTAAGGCCTGCTCTTCAAAGATATATCAATAAAAGCAAACTGCATTTCTCTGGTGCCATATATCTAGTTCTCAATTACTTGTTAAAAGTTCATCTTATACTTTATCTGGTTGTCTCCATATTTGTTTCTCCTTGTTATTTGAATTAACATATCAAGCATATGTTTAGTTCTTCAAAACACATTTGTTGTTTTGGGTGGTTTATCTGATAGGGTTTCCTCAAGTAGGAATTAAATTCCATTGAATAGATCACTGTAATTTGGTGGATTCAAATTGGATAATTAAGAAGAGCTAGGTAATATCAATCTTGCATGTTTATGCCAGTCATAAACAATTTCATGCCAAGTAATTCGAGTTGTGGCTAGATAGAAAACACAAATATTTTTGTGAACAGAATCCATTACCCAATTGTTGAGATAGGCACAGATCAATTCTTTTCCAGAATCATTTCCTTGTATCATATTCAAAAATCTAATTTTAATTTTTTGTTGTGTAGGAGTAGGAGTAATAGTAGAACAGAAAAAATAAAAATCTAATTCAAATCATGTGCCAGTTTGGATTAGGGCGAATTGGATGATCTAATTGATAAAATTACATAAACCCCTTAATTTGCTATGAAGTCACCAATAAATTTGAGGGCTAATTATTCATTGGTTAAAAAAAAGGTATCACCCACCTGGGCAAAGCAGAGCCTAAAGTGCAGAGAATCTTAACCACCTGGGTTAATTCTGTCAGTTGGCCAAATTGGTTGTAGAACCTAATTATAAAGCTTGGCATCCTTTTAGGGTTTTGTATACTGCAAATTTGAGTGCTAATAGGTTGTTCCTTTGTCTATAACTTCTTCAAAGGTTGATGCACATTGGATTTGTAAATGGAAGCCCATTTCTTGATTTAGATTCGTCACAAACATGGTGATTAATTGTTTCTCAAGAATAGGCCAAGGGAGTTTGCTTGCTACTTCTCCACCTTTGTAGAAAGGCCATGAAGGATTCCCCATTCTTTTGTTTCGTGTTACAAAGGTCTGTCATAGATATCTCATGTTCAAAGTTGTAGGAGAAATGGTTAACAATTTTCTCTATGAGCTCATACAATGTTTTGATGTTGGGGGGAAAGATGAGCAAACCATTTAGTAGCTTGACCACCTAGGCTTCTAGGAAATAGTCTCATTAATTATGTGTCGTCATATGAGACCTCTAGGCAAGCAATGTAAAACTCCCTAATGTGTTCCCTAGGGCCCCCTTTCCCTTTGTACTTATCAAATTTAAGTGTCTCAAAATTCTTAGGGAAAGGTGGCATGGGGATGGTGCAATCGAATGGGTAATGGGGAAATATCTTCGAATGAGTATTGTTTTCTTTTCTGCCCATGTTACATATCAACAACCTTCTGGATTAAGGGTTGCACAATGCTTGATAGGTCTTAGGTTGGTGGAGGTTGGGGTACGTGTGTTTGTTGTTGTTGAATCAATTGTTGAAGGAAGTTGGGGAGTTGTTGATGTTGAGGTGGGGTTTGATTTTGATTTTGTTGGGCTTGGTGTTGTTGGTAGGCAAGGAGTTGTAGGATGTGTGGTGGAATTTGATGTTGTTGGTTTTGATTTTGTAAGGTTTGCATGGAAGATGATACAATGGGTGGTTGAGAAATGGGAGGTTGGGAAACGGGGGGTTGTATGTATGTGAAATTAGATGAAGGGCTACTACATGGATTATTGTTGGATGTGTTGTAAGGTGGTTGGGATAATAATTGCGTCATGATGGCTATAGTGTTGGCATCAAGTTGAGGTACACTCATGGAAGCACTTGTGTGCATGGTGTTATTGGGAATATTAAGGGTAATTTGGGGAGTGGATGTGGTTATGGTTGATGTTGATGTGGAAATAGGGATGGATATGGTCGATGAGGAGGTAGGATTTGATGTAGTGGTGTTCGAAGTTTAGGATATGTTAGGGATATTGTTGGATGAGGATGGTTGTGACGAGGTGGGTATTGCAGCACCATTTTGGATTAGGAATTCAATATATTTGTTTGGGTCTGACTTTAAGACCCGGTCTAATATATCCATGGACTCAGGATCTTGCATAAAGTCTAGGACATCTTGATCAACATTATTGGTGTTTGATGATGGTCCTAGTGGTTGGATTCTGAAAGGATTTATCATAGCATTGGCATCAAGGGATGATTGTTGTTGGATTATAGGGACATTATTTTGGTTGGCATTAGGCATCCAAAAACTAAATCTAAAGGGTTCCATTTCCTTTTTTTTCCTATCTTGGGACCTTGTCAAGGGCATGTAATGGATTGGGTATGGATTGGTTTAGTGTTGAAAAGTGGATAAAGCTTGTGACCTTAGAGAATTGATTTCAAAATATTAGACCCAAGGATGGACAAATGAAAAGATGAATTGATAATGAGAGATAATGGATGAGGTATGGATAGATTTAGTTTCCTTAGGATGAAAGGTGGATATATAAATGGGCGATTTGGTGACCTTAGAGATTGGTTTTCAAAATATTTTTTGGGACCAAAGGCAAATGGTGATTTTGTGATAGATTTTGGGGATGATTTTTGGATGCGTGATTAAAAGTGTACTGTTGTCCTATTTTTCTCACCAACCAAATAGTCCAAATCCATGAAATCTCTAAGTGTTTTCCCCTTTAGAAATGCAAGGAAAAACACCCCGAATTGACTAAGTCCAAAAAATCTCGAGTTTTCCTTGTGTTTTTAGCATTTTTGGAGTTTCAAAGTTTGGAGTTCTCCCCTTCGTCATGTCATCCTAATTGGCTCCGAGCTCTGACTCTTTTGCTTTGAAAATTTGGTTGTGTTTTGAAGTTTCAGACTTCAGACTTTTCTTCTTCCCTCTTCATTTTCTTTTGGAAGACAGAAGACAGAAGGCCCGAAGCCCGACCCCCGACGAGTGTTAAATTTTCTAAGGCATTCTACCATTCCACAGAGCCTTTTGGGTGCACCCACAATAGGCTTGCGGAACCATAGAAAGAGGACATGTGGAAAAGTTTGACAGTTAATCATCCAAGCAACCCGATGGATGTCATGTGGTCTATGTTGATGTTTAATTTTGGAAGAAATCACCAACAATGGGAAATTTAAAGAATGTGGGACTTGATTCTTGAAATAACCTCCAGATTTTAAAGAAGTTGGTTCTTCTATATGGTTTTGAGGTAAAGGGAAGAAAAAACAAGATTATAAAAGAACACCTAAAACTGTTAAGGTGATGCACCGAAATCATTATCTAAATCCAACAGCACATTGATTAGATTTAACAGAGTCCACTGGTAAAGTTAAAGAAAATAAAACATGATTAATATTTCTAGTATATATATCAAATCAACCAAAGGCTCAGAATAGAAAGAAAGAAAAAAGAATCAGAAACATATTACAATTTGCACAGAACACCACTCTCTCTTCATTGATTGATAGGAGAACAAAGTACAAGAGGCAAAAATTTGCACAAAATACAATATTCAATCCCTTAGGAGAGGCACCTATTAAGGAAGTAAAATGCTTCTACTCTAGCTTTGCTGGTAAAAACTCTCTAATCATATGTCTATCTATATCTTTGTGTCTCTAATCCACCACTATTTAAAGCACAAAACTCCTTCGAAGATCCTCTATAACTGACCAAATCTTCTAATTGCAAATCCCGCAAATAGCAGCTCTGATTACTCCAACTAACTGACTCTTTTCTGTTTCGGCTCCAATGTTGCAAATCTTCTTGAGAATCTTGAGAATCTTGACTCTCTATTCATATGTGTCTTTATAACTATTTCAATCATGAGCTTCCATGCATAGAGACTCAAAAAACTGACACATGGTGGCCTCCACTATATTCTCATTCATATTATATCATAGACTCTCCTCCTGACTCTCTTGTCCCAGAGCTGACACTTGTCTATACCAATCAATGGCACAACAGATAGAGCTTGTTACAAATGAGGCACAATACAAAACGTACCGTTGAAACAAGTAGAGTCTTCCACTATCATCCACTAAGACTCGTGATTTATTCATAACTAATAATGACATCACCAAAACTTTTCCTTCACCTTTTTCCCTTCTAACCTTGGAGACCCATTGTTCCACCATGTGGAGCCTTTGCGTAAGCTGACATAGTCTTTTGTTTCAAGAGCTCTTCAAATGAGCGCCAAGCTAACACTTGGTAGCTTCTGCTACCCTCTAGACTCTTTTCTACTCTAATGCTCCAACATGACTCAAAACATTAACATTATGCTAAATACTATTTATTGGATATATATATATATATATATTCAAAAATGTAGAGTTTTAACTCTACAATTCATGGCGATCCACTAGGGACTATGCGCCTGCATAGAAAGAACCACAATCTACCTGCCCCAATCAAAAAGAGAAAACAAAATTGTACTTCTCACCACAGCCCCTTAAAGCTTCTGCAAGGTGGCCTAAAAGCCATTCCATTTAGTCTCTGATGGGTATTCTTTCCTCTGAAGAGCCTGGAAAGCTCTATCCAATTCAATAATTTCTCTATGAGAAAAGGTCTGGAGGCTCTGCACAACTGCATGCAACTGGAATTCTAATTGGGCCATTGGAAGAAAAACTGTTTCCACCTCAGCAACACTTGATGAGTCACTCAAAGTCTAGAAAATAGTTTGGTCATTCTATTTTGTGGCCAGTAGCATCTTGAGCTGATCCTCCATCAGGACTGTATTATTATTTGGAAATGGTAAGGGGAGTCCTAACTGGACCATTTTTTCAATGTGTCCCTTCATTTCCTTTACTCCTTGCTTCAAAAGATCTAAAAAATTCTTTCATTTTATGGCAGCCTTGTTGCAACTTAGAATCTCATTCACCTTGACAGCTGCCATCTACCTATCAGTAACTCCTACATCTTGTAACACTTCTTTGGAAGCATCATATAATTTTTGAACCAACAATTGTGATTCAGAGACCTTTACAGTAATTAAAGACATGATCTTCTCCATAGAAGAATCTACCTCCTCACAAAGCTTCTAAGCATCTGATATAAACTTAAGTGCAGACTTAAGTTGGGTCACTTTGCTTGAGATTCTTTGCCAAAAGGAAACATAAAGCTCTTTTACCATAGACAACACCCCAACAGTTTGAGGTTGCTGGGCAAGCTCTAGAGTCAATTGTTTCACATTTTCTTCTATAGTTTGGCACTTACTCTACAAGCTACTGTTCTCTTTCCTTGTAGCTATGAGATTCCAATGAAGGTGAGTGACTTCTTCAGCTTTGTCACTATATTTCTTCTCTAGGAGACTCTTTTCTTGCTCCATAGAAGTGATTGAAGCTTTGGCCTTGTCTAGCTCTATCTGCAGTTCATTTACCTTTACTTGTGAAGCCTATAAGATTTCATTAGACATAGTCCCCTTCAAATCCTTATTAAGCTGACTAATCTCCTGGTCCTTGGCCTTAGCCTCTAAGGTCAAGCAGTTCACAGTAGTCTTTGGTTGGGCTAATTCAACCTCTATTTTTTTGTAATTTCCTAGAGACTTTAAGGAAATCAGTATTCACTACAACTATAGTTTCTTTCATGAGCTCTACTTTATCCTGAGGCTAAAACCGAGTGAGATCCATAACCACAACATTCATGGTGTAGCCTTCAGGTTTCATCTATTCTAGTGGCTTGACTACATTGGGGTTCATATGGGTAATTGTTAGGGAGCACTAGGTAGGGTCATAGAGAGACCTCATATGTGGGACTATTGAAGCTCTGCCCTCTTTCTGTCTTTGCTTCTCCTTTCTTGATTCTCTTGCCTTTTTTGCAATTTCAGCTTGATTATGGAAGGCGGAGGGGGAGATAATCAAGCCACCAGTGAAAGGGAATCATTGAGGCAAACCATATGGAATGGAGGTTAATTGTTGGGATGGGGCTTGTGCAAATGATACACTCTTTATTACTAAAGGGGAAAATGTGAGCAAATTCAACTGTTGCGAAGTAATAAGAGGTGTGAAACTGGATGGGGGTGACAATGATTGTAGAGGTGCAATAGAGATGGCGGGGAAAACTAGAATATGAGAAAGTGGGGAAGCCATCCCTTGAGAAGAAGAAGATTGAGAAAAAGGAGAAGGAGAAGGGATACTTACCTTGGTGGTGGCCGTAGTCATAGTAATCAGCATGTGAAATGTAACAATCACCTCTTCTTCTTCTTCTTCCTCTTCTTGAAGGTTTACCTTACACTTTTTCTTGAGAGGGATCCCTACATGATCTTCTGGCTTCTCTTCTGTAATCACTTGCCATGATGAAGCTTGCAATTCCTATACTTTTAAACTTTGTGCAATTCCCGCTCCAAGGTCCTAGATGCCGAAGCTATATGGACCCCATGAGATGGTGGTTGGGAAGCTCACTATTTTTCTAATTCACTAAGAGATGGTGGCCAATTGAAAGACCTTGGAATCTCCTTTAATGCTTCTGACTCACTATCTGATTTATCTTATGTTTCCTGATGCCCAGGAATATTACTCATATCAGGACTGGAGACTGGTGTCATGTGTGCTTCATCCCGGAGGCTCTCCCATTTTTTTGTTTGTATCAATCTCCTCAAAATTCTTTTCCCATTCAATTTTTTTTTCCTATATTTCCAATAGGAAGCTATCTTATATGTACTCCAACCTTCGGCTAATAGAGCTTGTCTCAAACCATGAGTCATCGCCTTAGCTAGGTCATATTTCTTGATGGGTTTATAAAAAGTCTCCCATGGCTAAAGAGGCTCAAGGGGGAAATCCCCTAACTCAATGTGGAGTTCTAGGGTGTTTGTTTTTGGTGATCTCCTCTTTTTGAAGAACGGGAGGCTCTCATGTTTAAAAGAGGTAGGGACTCTACTCTTAGACAACCAAGAAACCATGAAGCCATCTAGATCATTCTTTCATTGATCCATAATCAAAACTAGCCCATAATTGGATTATTTTCTCATCAAGATGTACTTGGCTTCTCTCTTAACCACTATGATACCACCTTTGGCCAATGGGATATCATGGAAGGCCTTCTTTTTTCTTCCAGATCTAAACTCTGAGTCAATAACAACCATCTGTCGGGCCATCTCCAAACCTAATACCCTACTTGTCAAAATTTTAGGGAGCCTGAAGGGCTCCTTACCAAAACCATGGACCCTAATCATTGTGTAGTGGGCTCCAAAAAAGTAATCACAAGGGACTGGAGAATTTGACATGATTCCCCTCATAGAATCACTCATTTTGTGGTTAATTTCTTTCAGGTCTAATTGTTGAATGAGTGGTGCCATAAAGTGTTTCACAAATTCATAAACATTAGATGTCTTGGATAGTAAAGGAGTCAATGTAGACACCGGAATCACTTTCTGCGTGTCTACCGCGAGATCCCATAGAGTCATATTTATGTGTGGTCGGAAAAATTGATGATTCTGATACAAAATCAAGTGAAACAGATACAAAGAATACCTAAATGTTTGGGTTTTTTTTAAATTGGCCAACTACTAGCACAATGCAAAAGAGATATGCTCCGCAAAATCAAATTTGTATGCCTACACTTTCGAGACTATCTTGAGCTGAAAAATAACCTCAAGCTGTTAGTCATACACATTTACATCCTCGTTCTGCACAAAAATGAATGCCAACATTGAACATGCGTCTTACACATATAGAGTCAATGAAAATAGAGCAAGGGGAAGGGATGGTAGTGTGGTGTTGTCATCATCTAAATGTAGATCCCTATTCAAGAAGCCAAGCTTTTGGTGCACTTAATGCCAAACTTGTTGCAATTGGGCCATGTTGTAGAACTAGACGAGGGCTCATACAACAAACCAAGCATATCTCAGATGGCTTGTGCATGAATAACCACTTTGATATTTCTTCTTTGAATGATCCCGCTAGAAGAATCAAAATTGAGTGTAGACATCTCAACTAATTCTAGATATGGATGAACTAATGGGACCATGTATTGAGCCAAACTGGAGCTCTAGATTCTTATGCCAAAAGTCTCTAATATGCCTTGCTTCACTTGTAGGATCATTCTTGCATGTGCCCCTTCTCTTAGATCTTTGGGCTTCTTAGATAGATTAGGGTCAAAAATTTCATCAGCATAATCAAGAACTAGAGAAGAGTCCTTGGCATTACCCTTCCTTACCTCTTTTGTTCTTAGAAGCTTGACTTTGGCCTGTGTTGGGGCTGAGGCATATGGTTTATTGTTCTTCCACTCATCCAGCAACTTGAATAGTCTCTTTGGCTCAGAACCCTTGGAAGATTGTCCCTCTATCACCATTTCTTCTTAGTAGACTCTAAATTGAATGGGATCCTCACTATTTCTTCACACACACCAGATCAAAATTCAAATAGAAAACTACAGATTAAGCTTAAGGAAAACTCTGCTATCTGTTTGCTAAGAATAAAGACCTGAGACACTTTTAATCCTGTCACTCCACTAGTGCGAGTTAATGTATCTCCATAATGAGCCTATCATGTCATATTAAATGACCCTAAATTTGCATACTCCAAGGCACGGATAATATAATCCCTTAGATTTTGTAATCATAATTCAATTTTTTTTTAAAATTTCCATTAATACTCCCTCTTGAAAGGCAGTTAGATAGGTACTTTTAGATTTTTGAGTCTTACCAACGGTCTTGGACGGAATGGACACATAGGATATCATTGAGAGCTTCTACTGCTGCCACGTGTTTGAGGAACACTTATTCAAAAAGAGGCAAGAAAGCAACCTATTAAAACAAAAATAGAAGGAAAACTACTCTAACTATAATACAAGGTGGCAAATTGGATCTTATGTGAAAAGATTTAGGAAGATCCTGTTGACAGGAATCTCCAGTGCTTCTCCTTCTCGAGTCTCCACTTCATAGGCATTGCACTATTTGAAGGCAGTTATCTTAAAGGGGCCCGTCCATAAGGAATCAAATTTTCTATGACATCCTGGCTTTGCATCTCTTTCATCCCATTTCAAGACCCAACTACCAACCTTAAATTCAGGCTCGAGAGTCTTTTGATCAAACCAACTCTTAACTATTTGTTGGCGAGTTATCAAAGATTCATGTGCTGACTCGCTTTTCTCTTGAAGCTCCAATAATTTTGCAAGCCTTACTTTCATTGGACCATTTTCTTCTATCTCAATTTGTTTTATTAGTTGTAGAGCCAAGATCTCCATTGAAAGAGGCATTACAACACTTTTCCCATATACTAGTTCATAAGAGGAGGTTTTGATTACCTATTTTAGTGTGATTCCATCTACCCATAAGGCCACCTTCAGATACTTGTGCCATTCCTTCTGATGGTTTGTCCCTATCCTCTTTATGAGTCTGATCAAATTCTTATTTGTTGACTCAGTAATACCATTCACTTGAGGGTAATAATTTGATGAGGTTTTCAAGTAGGTACCATTTTTTAAATCAAATTTAGAAATCTTTGACCCTAGAAATGCCTTGGCATTATCAGATATAACAGTGCAAGGAGGCCCAAACCTAGTAGTAATCTCTTCAAGGAAATGTAGTATGACATTCTTAGTGGCTTCTTTCAATGGAAGTGCCTCGCTCCACCTTGTGAAATAATCTGTTGCAGTAAGAATCTATTTATGTCCTGAACTTGAAAATGGATTAATCATTCCTATAATATCCAAGCCCCATTGGGCAAAGGGTTCTTCAACAATGATGGGACTTAGGGGCAAAGCTACATTCCTTCTTTTGCCAACATAAAACTGGCATGACTGGCATTTTTTAACCATTTCGTGGCAATCAGAGAACATTGTGGGCCAATAATATCCTGCTTAGATTATCTTTATGGTTGTAGTTTTGTAGAGAAGTGTCCACCAGATGTCTCATAGTGTAACTCATACAAGATTTAATGTGCTTCTTCATTTTCCACACATCTAAGTAAGATCCCATCAAAATTCCTTTTGAAAAGAAAATTATTTATCAGAGTAAAACTAGATCCTTGCTGCCTATAGTATCTTTTCTTTTGAGGAGAAAGTTGACTAGGGTATTGGCCGGTCTCCATAAAATGTATTATGTCACTAACCCAAGAGTCTATCTTACTCTCATGTACATTTAGTACATCCTTTGTAACATGTTCTCCTTCTACTGGAATTTCTAAATCTTGAGAAATGTATTGGCAAATGCCCCTTCCTCTTATCAATTTGGTTGGCTTAACCTCAACATCATACTCTAAAATTTTGGTTGATCAATTGGCTCTCTTTTCAATAATTTTTCCTTCCATTATGTATTCTTGGACACTTGAATGGGCTACAAATATCACAATTTTATTGCCTATTACTAGGTGTCTGAACATCTTTAACCCTTTTACTATAGCATATGTTTGCTTCTCAACAAAATTGTACTTAGATTCGTACTTCTGTAGTGTTCTAGAAAAGAAAAAAATTGGATGTTCTCCTTCTTCCACCTCATCCTTTTGAGTCAAAACTACTGCTATACTGTGCTCTCCTCCATATACATACATTATGAAGTCTTTAGAGAAATCTGGATTATGCAACACTAGGGTAGTAGAGATTTCCATCTTGATGTTTTCAAAAGCCTGTCTGCCTTCAATTGTCCATTTGAAATTAAGATCCTTCTTTAACATCAGAGTAATGGGCCTAATCAACCCAGCAAAATTAGATATGAATCTACTAACAATGTTAATCTTTCCTAGGAAAGATTGAACTGCCTTCTTATTCACAGGTAGGGACAAATCTGATGAGTGCCAAGTAGCACCCATAAAATACATCTTTTTATCTCTCTTTTTCTCCTTTCTGATCCCATCTTTCTTGATGTCTGCACCCAAATAGGCTAGCAAGATTGTCCTAAATAATGATTAATTGAAGATAAATTACTTAAGATCATGATTTCTGATTAAAGGACTAATGTGCATGGAATTGATGGAAATATGCAGAAAAACTTCCCCTTTTGAATCAACAGGGGTAGATGTTCAGGATGACAATTTTGTGCATCTCCGGAGGTAGTCCTAAATATCTCTAGAGACAATACTAGAATACCATGACATCAGAAGTTTTGAAGTAAGAGGAAGAGCCTTCCCAGAGCTGGATTGAAGTTTGGAGCATCTTTGGAGCTGAGCAAGAAGGCCACAATTATATCTCCGGAGCTACAGACATATCTCCGAAGCTGCAAACAGAGATATACATTTCTAGCACCTCTTTAGAACAAGGCAGATTTCTAGCATAGCTGTCAGTTAGGCACTTTCAGCGGTGATCATGATACCCCTCATATTACTCAAATCATCACCTGAGTGATTAAGGGCCAATTTTAGTTAACTCCTAGGAGTTTTTATCTCTTTTTAAGTTTTTGGATGAGTTACTGATGAAACTAATTTAATATCCATATTTTCAGGGCCTCACTACCCAAATGTATTAAGACTCAAACTTAGAATTCAGAGTGGACTTCTGTTCCACTCAATCTATTTTTATTGCATGGTTATTTTTTGTAGTTAGACAACTAGTATAATAAAGAGATGGATGTCATCTCATAGAAGAACCGATAGATAAGATAAGTGATATGTCATCACTCATTTTATATATACTTACAGGAGCAGCAGAAAAGGGAGACTTTTTATTATTCTAATTTTTTGTAATCTCAATTGGGATATCAATATTTCTATGAATGCAAAGTGAATGGAATTGGACCGAATTTAGTTGTGATCTTATTCTTTGGTGTTGATTCCTTACTATAGCCTTCAGTCCTAAGGGTGTGGAGCAAGGTCCCACTCTCACCACCAAGGCAAAAGGCTAGTACCACTATTTTATTGTTTCAAATTTTGTTTTATAGAATACTTATTGATTTTGATAGATAGATGCATGTTGCAGTTTATAGATTTGCTTTGA
Source organism: Cunninghamia lanceolata (assembly GCA_027924645.1). Classification (NCBI taxonomy): domain Eukaryota; kingdom Viridiplantae; phylum Streptophyta; class Pinopsida; order Cupressales; family Cupressaceae; genus Cunninghamia; species Cunninghamia lanceolata. The sequence goes on from BSBN01000524.1 coordinate 11,316,551, forward strand.
GTAATTTACTGTTCAATTTTGTTTTCAGCATCCTTTGAATTCATTTCGTAAGCAGATAGATCAATCTATTTAAATTAGTAAAAGCCATTAGAATTAGCTAGAGAAAACTGGTAACTATAGAATCCCTATTTGCAGATATCCGAGGACACAGCCCTAGATATTGACATCTGAAATATGATTAAATGATGAGGTACAACGACCCCTTGTTATTTTTGGCACCGTTGCTAGGGATGATTGTGTTAATTAGGGAAACTTAGCTAAACATTTTTTAGGTTAGATTTGTATGGTTAGAGCTAGAGATTCAAAAGGAAGATACATAAAGCAGACACCCCATCAACAAGCTATAGGAGAAAGCAGTGGGGTGGTACAAGATCTTGTTGAAGAAAGAAACCTAGAACCTACCTTGGAAGCTACACCTCAAATCAACAATCCCTTAGATCCTCCAAATCTTCCACTCATTGATTATATCCAATAATTACAACAAAAGTTTCAGGTAGATCCTTTGATAGAACCTAATTTCCTAGAACCTTAGGGATAAGAACCAATACTAAACATGGATGATAATAATGATAATCATGAAGAAGAGGAAAATTAGGCTCCAAGAACCTTCTCATATCCCATTGTTTTGGCTGCTAGAGATAATGCTCCTATGAAAAATATCTCACTAGCACACTTGCCAAATTTTAGAGGTCTTTCTTCTGAGGATCCAAATTAGTTTATGTTTGAATTCAAAGTAGTATGCCAAACTTATGATTATGGATCAGATAACCAAAAACTCAAACTGTTCCCTTCAACCCTTAAAGATTTTGTGATGAGATGGTTTATGGGTTTACCCCATATCTCTATTCATTCTTGGGATCAGATGGAAATAGAGTTTTTAGGAAAGTACCAAGATTAATATAGAGTCAGTAATAAAAATGAGGAATTGTTTAAAATTAGACAAGGAGAGGAAGAGACCTTAGAGGACTATGTGGACAGGTTTAACTTCACCTTGAGAAGGTATGGCAACCCAGTAAATCACTCTTTGGCCAGAACCTTGTTTGTAAAAGGATTGGATAAAGAATCAAAATAGGCACTGGATCTAATGGGAAAAGGAAATATCAACAAAATGGATATACCTTCTATAGAAGAACTCTGCAGGAGCTATTCTAGAACCCAAGATGGAGTGAGATCATCCAAAACTTTCAAAGGGAAGAATGAAATAGGATAGTTAATGGAAGAAATTGCAAATCTAAAAATAGATATTTTGGTCCAATTAAATACCACATTAGATGGGATTCAAGCAAAAACTAGAACAGCTGATCAAAATAGAACAATTGAACCACTCTCCATCTATTGTCCTAGGTGTAGAAACAAGCATCTGTTGAGAGAATGACCTTTAGCAAAATTAGAGATTTGTCAGATCTGTGATAGGGAACTTCCTACCAGTCAATGTAGTCAACTCCTAGCCTTGAAAAGGTTGAGTAAGAAGAATGTCATAATAGAAGAAGAATTGAACTATGTGGGACAAAAACAAGCTGGGATTTTCCCTTATAATCAGTATCCAAACCAACCTTCTTACAGGGGTCCTTCTAATTGGGGAAATAATCAATGGAATCCAACTTGGCATGGGCCTCAGAATAATCCTCCTTGGGGACAACATGATTGGCCAAATCAACATTGGGGAAATCAACAGTGGCCACCACAGTTTGGATCTCAAAACATGCAACCTCAATGGGGTCCTCAACAGGAATATAATCAACAATACCAGGGACAACCTAGACATTTACAACCTCAACAACAAACTTTACTAACTAGACCCTCCAACACACAAGGTCAATCACAAAATGAGCCAGTTAGCCAACCACCCTTACCAGCTCAGCCTATACCAAACCCACGAAATAAACAGGAAGCAGTTGTATACATGACAAAGAAAGAAAACATGGCTGGTATTAATGCTATATATTCAAATAATCTCCAGCTATGTTCTAGGAAAGTATTCCCAATACCATCTCCTCTAACTATAGTTGAAGTAACCAATGATGAGGAACCTAAAATTCATCCCTCAACTCCCAGAGGAGATTACTACCAAAAAGTGCTAAAAGAATCATCCCTGGATAACTCCAGAGTTGCTCCTAAAAGACTGACTCCGGAGAACATTCCTAGACACAATTTTGATAAAAGCTCTGGAGATGCTTCGGAGATGGAAAAAATAGCACCGTACCCAGAACGGCTCAAACAACATGTCCCCTAGAAAAAGATCTAACAAAAAAAAGTCCAACCCAACCTAGAATCAAAACTTTTACAAGAAATCAGGCAACTAAACATTGAAATTCCTCTCCTCCAAGCAATCATAGATGTACCAGAACTAAATCAATTCATTAAACAACATTGTGTCAAAACACAGGGCAGGAAGAAAAACCTTCCTTCTACAATACAGGTGGAAGGGAAAGTAGTAGATCTATTGATGGGAGAAATGCTCCTCCCAAAATATGGAGACCCTGGAAATCCTGTCATAACTGTTTTTATCTCAGGGGTAGAAATTTCAAATGTTTTGGTTGATTTGGGAGCGGCAATTAATGTGATGACGGTTCATACAATGGATAAATTAGCTCTATCAGGGTTCCAATCCACAACTACAATCCTTCAACTTGCTGACCAGTCAGTAGCTATTCCAAAAGGAGTAATCACTGATGTACCAGTTGTGATAGAATCATGGGAATTTCCAGTAGACTTCTTGATATTAGAACCAAGAAACTAGAGAAATGCTTATCCACTGATTTTAGGAAGACCATGGCTGGCTATAGCAGCAACATCTATTGATTGTCAAATTGGGTATATGGTCATTTCTAATGGGATAGATTCGAAGAAAATATCTCTGTATCCTACAGCTAAACCATCAATACATTATACAGGAAGAGTATGGGTGGATGAACCAGAGAACAATGACAATAGTGCCTCAGTAGCTATGGTAACCATCAGGGAACATCTGGGAGAGTTGGAAGAAGAAATCTACCATGATATAATAGAAGACATTACCCACATCCTAATCAATGAGGATGTGATGGAGCTTGCCCAAGATTCTAGGAAAGAACTTCTTACTTCTTCTCATTGTACCCTAGAAAATATCATTCCTTGTGGGGAGACCTTTTACAGAGACTTAGCCACGTTCCACATGTTGCTTCCACATTCTTGCCCCCTCAATACCATGACTCAAGTGTATGGATTAACTACATCTATGGATCAAATCACAAAATAGGTCATGATTTTACCAGGGAAAACACTTAATATCAATACTCAGTTAATAGCAAATCAATAAGAAAAACTTATCCAACTTCTGATTTCCCATTCAACAGCTTTTGCTTGGGAATACCAAGATATGAAGGGCATACCTCCTGAGATCTATACCCATCATATATACACTGAGGATATCAAACCTGTCAGACAACCCCAAAGAAGATTGAATCCTGCTTTAAAGGACATTGTTAAAACTAAAATAGAAAAATTACTGCAAGCAGGGTTTATATATCCAATCTTAGACAGTCAATGGGTCTCACCCCTTGTCATAGTGCCTAAAAAGAATGGGAAATGGAGGGTGTGTATTGACTATAGGGAGATAAACAAAGCTACAAAAAAGGACTACTTTCCCTTACCATTCATTGACCAAGTATTGGACAACCTTGCTGGGAGAAAGTATTTTTCTTTTCTAGATGGGTTCAGTGGGTATAACCAAATTCAAGTAGCACCTGAAGACCAGGACAAAACCATCTTCACCTACACTTGGGGAACTTTTGCTTACAAAGTTCTTCCATTTGGACTATGTAATGCCCAGCCATTTTTGCTGAACTAGCTAATGAATGCATGGAGGTTTATATGGATGACTTTACTGTGTATGGGGATAGTTTTGAAGAAGCTCTCACAAACCTTGAGAAAGTACTGAAATATTGTGAGAAAAATCAATTATCCCTTAGCCATGAAAAGTGCTTCATGATGGTAGAGGAAGGAATTGTATTGGGACACGACATTTCAGCAAATGGGATCAAAGTGGATCAAAACAAGATAGAAGTGATCACACAGTTGCCTTCACCCAAAAATCAGACAGATGTTAGAAGTTTTTTGGGTCATGCAAGTTACTATAGGAGATTCATAGAAAATTTCAGCAGAATAGCTGCCCCCCTGTTTACCCTGCTTAACAAAGACACATAATTTCAATGGACATAAGACTGTCAATCAGCACTTGAAACCTTGAAAGAGAAGCTTACTGTCACACTAGTTTTGAGAGGACCTAATTGGACTTTACCATTTCACATACAAACTGATGCTTTAAATGAGTCCATTGGGGTAGTTTTAGGACAAAAGGAGGAAGGAGAGAGTATGCATGCCATTTATTACATCAGCAAAAACCTTACATCTGCAGAAAGAAATTACACCACAACTAAAAAAGAATTCTTGGAAATCATTTATGCTATAAACAAATTTAGGCATTATATCACTGGATATAAAATATTTGTGCACACTGATCATGCAGCCATCAAGTACCTAATGAATAAGCCAGTAGTAGGTGCAAGGATCATTAGGTGGTTATTGCTATTGCAGGAATTTGATATTACCATAGTTGATAATCCAGGCAAGTTTAATTTGGTTGCTGATTTTTGTCAAGATTGCATACAGGAGGAGAAAACTAACCAGTGGAGAACAGGTTCCCAAATGAACATCTTTTTGCTATCTCCTCTGTTGTACCTTGGTTCGCTGACATAGCTAATCTTTTAGCTACAGACTTGTATCCATCCCATTTTACCTCAAAATAGAAAAAAATGTTTAGTTAAGGAAAGCTTATCTTACAAATGGTTAAATGGATTGTTGTTTAAATGTGGTCCTGATTTCATTTTGCGCAGGTGTTTGAAAACTGATGAAATTTTTGATGTATTGAGAGCATGTCATGATGAACTATCTAGTGGGCATACTCTTCCCATAGAACTATCCACAAGATCCTGGGAGCTGGTTACTACTGGCCCTCTCTTCATAAGGATACTAAGAAGTATGTGCATCAGTGTGACCAGTGCCAAAGGATGGGACAACCAACCTTCACCCAGGAGATGTTACTGCATCCTCAAGTCATGATGGAACCATTTGAGCAGTGGGGTTTAGACTTTGTGGGGCCAATTTCTCCACCATCATCAGGCAAGGCGTATATTCTAGTATGCACAGACTATGTTACTAAATGGGCTGAGGTTCAAGTATTGCAATTTGCATGAGAAGAAAAAGTTGTTGATTTCCTTTATAATAAGATTTTCTTGAGGTTTGGAGCCCCAAGATCCATCGTTTCAGATAGAGGACCTTAGTTTACTTCATAGGTAATCAGAGCATTCATAGATTTATATCAGGTCAAGCATAGAAAATCTTCACCTTACCATCCTCAAGCCAATGGGCAGGTAGAGGTAACTAATAGGGAACTTGAAAATATTCTGACAAGGATAGTAGAAATGAACAGAAAAGATTGGCCTAACAAATTACCTGAAGCAGTTAGGGCTTACAATACCACTTGGAAATCCATAACAAAGTTCTCACCATATGAATTAGTTTATGGGAAAAAGCCTATTATGTCTATAGAATTTGAACTCTAGACACTTAAAATTGTATTGGATATTGGTCTACCATTGTCCATAGCCCAACAGAATAGAATTCTTCAGCTCAATGAGTTGGATGAAATCTGGACAGAGGCCATTCAGCAAACAGAACTAGTTCAGTATCAAAGGAAGCAGTGGCATGACCAACACATCAAGACGAGGACATTTCAACAAGGTGATTGGGTTCTTCTTTATGATTCTAAATTCAAGGAGTTCAAAGGGAAATTGCAAACTCATTGGATGGGTCCTTATCAGATAAAGGAAGTTTTTGAAAATGGAACAGTACTGTCGGAACCTATTGATGGAAACATAGACACATTCTTAGTGAATGACCACAGAATCAGACTCTATAAAAGGCCATCCACTAAAGAAGAGTTCCTCAATGATTTGTGCTTTGATATAGGGGTACCTCCTCTGTCACAGTTTTGGATTAGTCAAAAAAAAGAATAAGGTTAAAAACCAGCAAATGGCAGCCTTCTAAAAAAAATTGAAGAAGGTTGAAAACCAGCAAATGGCGGCCTTCAGAAAAAAAAATAGAGGAAGATGGAAAACCAGTAAATGGCTGTCTTTCTTGACTAAGGGAGTTGAAAATCAGCAAATGGAGGTTCCCTTCTTCATGCCAATTGAGAATAATCAAGCTACGGAGGTGATCAGGTGCTGGGAGTTACTTAAACACACCTCTGGTGCCTCACAGTTTAGGAGCACCTCCGGCGCTTCGCAAACTAGGACCATCTATGGTGCTCCACCAATAAAGAGTTTTTACAACCATAATAATTGGGAGGGGACCCACCTCTCCAGGCAATAAAGTAGAAATGTCAATTGATGAGGTCATCATGACTCATCCTCTACTTTATGGAAGAAATAAAATCAATCAACACGCATCTCATGAGAAATCATTACTCTCGTTTGCACAGGTATTTGCAAAGACTGTGCTGACATCACCTAGGATACATGGATTCTTGAACCACTCAGGGGTAGCGGGAATGATTGTAGGTTGCGTGACAATGAAGGTGATTGACGTCATCTCAAGCCACAAAAAGATGCTCAGGTGCCACGTCGTGTCCAGTCTCATCAATGCCACAGCATCTCAGCCAAGTACATCATGCCTCATCATTAAAAATGGTTCAGGTAATTTTATCTTAATTAAGCATTAAATAGAAACTATCTTGTCTTTCTATTTTTGGGTGTCATCATTATGACACGTCCTCCTGCCATCATTTTCCCTTCAAAATTCATGCATGCCGCCATCTTTGTTGTACTATCACCATGCCTACAGAGTGTCCCATCACTCTGCTTCATTTATGATCACATAAACAATCTAACTAATTTTTAGTTCTTTCTCCATCAACCTAAGCCGCTAAGCGAATTAACAAAATAATCCTCATTTAAACTGTAACATACCCTGAAGAACAGAGTCAGCTGAAACAGTTCTCCGAAGCCTACATAGTGAGGAAGGATTGTAAGCACAGAGAATAGGAAAATAATTTAGGTATGGGGGTTAAGAAGAAATTAGAACCAGAATATACTACAGGCCTTTTGCAGGATGAAGTTGTAGCAGACATTTTGAGGAATGCAGGATGGTTGGAATTTTTGGAAAAATTTGAGGGGTTTCAAGAAGATATTGTTGATGAGTTCCTAAGAAACCCGAGGGACAATCAAACAATTGTAAGAGGAGTCCAAATCAATCTCTCTGCTATGACTATCAGTCATATTTTTGGGTTGCCTGAACAAGATGAGAGGTTCTATCATCTAAAAACCTTATATATTAATTTGATTAGAAATTTCTCTGTTGAAGGTGAAACTGCAATATAATTGCATTTAAATAAAAATGAGGTTAAAGGAATTCTTAGGTCCTCACTTCTAAACCCTTGGCAATCTGTAGCTATATGGCTGATGAAATATTTCACATGTGATGGTCAATTTTCCTTAGTTTTAGGACCAATAATGAAAATGTTGATTTTTGTGAGGCATGGGAATGGACACCCTGAATTCAGCATAAACATTCCCAACTTCCTATACTTTTCCATTAGGGCAATTGTAGAAAAATATCAGCGAAACAAGGGTCCTATGAAACATCATGGCCTCATTTTTCTGATAGTGAAACACCACTTTCTGTCTCAATCTGATGGGGAAGAATTATGGAAAACATTTCTTGAACAAAATTCCTAGGGCAGAGAGCCAGAGAGGGCACAATCAGAGGGTGAGGGTTCCTCTACCTAGCAAGAAGAAGAGACAGAAACTTGAACCTCCTCTACAGTTGTTCAAAAAGGAAAGAAGTTCTCACTGGAGGCAACTTCATCTGCAGCCCATATTTCTGATAAAAAGAAGAAAGGCAAAGAAATTAAAGAACTTGCTCTTGAGAAAACTCCATACATGACTCGCTTAGCCCGGAGGAAGATGACTCTGGCTGAGGAATCTTTCCCTAAGGAAATAACAGGGAAGAGGTTAGGGAACAAAGCAAAGAAAACCCCAAAGAAAGATGACTCTAGAAAACACTATTGGGCTGAAGAATCATCCCATGATTCTGATGAGATCCCTCTAGTGAGAAAGAAAAGACTGAGAGAAGTTTCCCTAGAACCATCTGTCCATCTGGGTTCAAGTCCAATTTCAGAACAATCTCCTGCTTCGGAGATAGAACATAGGCAAACTTTTACTATTTCCTTAGATTCTGAGGATGAGACACCTACTCCGGAGGCACCTGCCCCACCTATGCTACAAAGAAGCAAAAGAAAAAGGCAGCTCTCCTAAACTAAGAAAGATACTGCTCTCCTAGCTGAAGTGCTTCTGGGTTTCAAAACTTCTAAGGAGAAAGCTTGGCCTTCATTAGTTCCAGCACAAACAGAGGAAACCCTAGAAGAACCTCAGGATAGGGAGTCTACAGGAAAAGATGAAACAGAGCTGGGTGTAGCTGACAGTGCAGGACAAATGGCTATGGAAGGCCCTAATGTGCAGCAAATAGAAGAAGAAATAGGAACTTTCTCTCATCCCTCTGATCAAGAGGATATTGTGATTTCAAAAGAGCAATAACTGTTGGAAGAAATTGATGATCTAAAAAGATTACTTTGGGGGAAAAATTAGATTATCACTAACCTCAAGAAGGTCAGAATGGAAATAGAGATGGAGTAAAAACAAATAATTGAAAAACTGCAAACAAAGCTCTAGAGTAAAGACCAAATAATTCAAGAGAGGGAAGCAGAACTAGAAGCCCAGAAGACAGAGATAGCTAAAATCATGAAGGAAAATGAGATAGAGGCAGTACAAAGTATCTCTAATCTCACCAAAGCGAGAGACAATGGTCTCATAGTAATTGCAGCATTAATTGAGAGAGTACATAGCCAAGATAAATAATTGACTTGGGCCAACAATAAAATAGATGACCAAGAGGAGTATATTCAAGAGTTGGCTGGCCCAAGGGCAACCAGTGAACAAGAGGTACAAACAGATCCATATGTGGGTCCAATCCCCATTGATATTCCTAAGGCCCTCTTTTATTGGGAAAGGAGATGTAGAGAATATGAGGCTTCTAAGCCTATGCTACAACTATAGAGGGCAGTTACTGCCATGACAAAAAGAGTGGAAACCCTGGAGGAAAGAATCATTCAGATAGCCTCCATTTCTTCTGATATTTTATCTTACAGACCTCCAAGTGCTAGTTATGCAATGTTTTTACAAGAAAGGGTCCTGCAAAGAAAGTTGTCTTCAGTTCTGTTTGATCTGCCTGAGAACACAGAAACAACAAAGGGGTTCATGGAAGCCTATACAAGGAGCTCTGATGAAGACAAAAAAATTTTGTGTGAATTATATCTGCATGGATTCTGTGTTGACGATATGATCTTCCTTCTTAATTATTTTGTAGGAGATTGCTAGCTCAAAGCATTCATGTCAATGATGAGGAATCATGAGATTTGGAATGAGCGAATGGAGGCTCACCTCAAGAAGGATACAAAAACAAATCTTTTCATCAGAAAAGAGTGTCCCAAGCCTCAAGCTTTTGAGACCAAATTCAGGGCATATGTCTATCACCCTGAAAGTCAGAACAAAATTTTGCCATTATACCTGAAAAATTTGCAAGAGTGTTCTATTGATTTTGGTCTTTTTATGAACAGTTCAACTAATCCAGTGCTTGCAATAGCAAAGAAAAGGTGGAATATTCTGACCTCAGAGCAGAAAATGAGAGGTGGTCACCCTTGCAAACTTAAGGTTATTTATGAGGAAGGCAATGTTAATATCCAAAATGATGGATAAACATAAACAGGAGTGAATAGGTGGGCGTTTCAGGCCCCCTCTCATAATTGAACCACTCCATGTTTGGGTCGAGCAGATGGAAGATGATAAATTACAGGATTGGTTAAAGCAAGTTGATCAGTATAGGGGAAAGGGTAATACCAACCACACCACTTGGTCTACCTATGCACAAGACTACAACTTGACTGATAGGCTATCCACCAGAATAAATCCAGATTGTGAGAAGCAGGAGGACCTGCTAAACCTTAGGTATGGGGGGATGATGAGTGTCAAGTAGCACCCATAAAATACATCTTTTTACCTCTCTTTTTCTCCTTTTTGATCCCATCTTTCTTGATGTTTGCACCTGAATAGGCTAGCAAGATTGTTCTAAATAATGATTAATTGAAGATAAATTACTTAAGATCATGATTTCTGATTAAATGACTAATGTGCATGGAATTGATGGAAATATGTAGAAAAACTTCTCTTTTTGAATCAACAGGTGTAGATGTTCAGGATGGCAATTTTGTGCATCTCTGGAGGTAGTCCTAAATATCTCCAGAGACAATACCAGAATACCACGACATCAGAAGTTTTGAAGTAAGAGGAAGAGCCTTCCCAGAGCTGGATTGAAGTCTGGAGCATCTCCAGAGCTGAGCAAGAAGGCCGCTATTATATCTTCGAAGCTACAGACATATCTCTGGAGCTATAGACAGAGACATACATTTTTGGCACCTCTTTAGAACATGGCATATTTCCAACATAGCTATCGGTCAGGCACTTTCAGCGGTGATTGTGATACCCCTCATATTACTCAAATCATCACCTGAGTGATTAAGGGCCATCTTTAGTTAACTGCTGGGAGTTCTTATCTCTTTTTAAGTTTTTGTATGAGTTACCGATGAAATTGATTTAATATCCATATTTTTAGGGCCTCGCTGCCCAAATGTATTAAGACTCAAACTTAGAATTCAGAGTGGACTTCTGTTCCACTCAATCTATTTTTATTGCATTGTTATTTTTCGTAGTTAGATAGCTAGTATAATAAAGAGATGGATGCCATCTCATAGAAGAACTGGTAGATAAGATAAGTGATATGTCATCACTCATTTTATAGATACTTACAGAAGCAACAGAAAAGGGAGACTTTTTATTATTCTAATTTTCTGTAATCCCAATTGGGATATCAATATTTCTATGAATACAAAGCGAATGGAATTGGACCGAATTTAGTTGTGATCTTATTCTTTTGTGCTGATTCCTTACTATAGCCTTCAGCCCTAAGGGTGTGGAGAAAGGGCCCACTCTCACCACAAAGGCAGAAGGCTAGTACCACTGTTTTATTGTTTCAAATTTTGCTTTATAGAATACTTACTAATTTTGATAGATAGATGCATGTTGCAGTTTATAGATTTTCTTTGAGTAATTTACTATTCAATTCTGTTTTCAGCATTCTTTGAATTCATTTCATAAGTGGATAGATCAATCTCTTTAAATTAGTAAAAGCCATTAGAATTAGTTAGAGAAAACTAGTAACTGTACAATCCCTATTTGCAGATAGTCGAGGACACGGCCCTGGATTTTGACATCTAAAATATGATTAAATGATGAGGTACAATGACCCCTTATCAAAATCTAGTATTGCTTTAACTCTATCTCAATCTACAGAGATCCCCTCTTTTGAGACTATATGCCTGAGCAACTTACCTTGAGGCACTCTGAACACACATTTCTTAGGATTTAATGAAATCCCAAACTCCTAGCATCTATGGAATATGGCTTCCAAATGATCAAAATGGTCTTCAATAGATTTTGTAAATATAGTCAGATCATCTAAGTAAATTAGAATAATCTTATTTATCAATCCTCTGAAAGCAATATCCATAGCACGTTGAAATGTTTCTTCAGCATTAGAAAGTCCAAAAGGCATTTTTGCATATGCAAAAGTTTCCCATTTTGTCGCAAAAGCAATTTTGTATTGATCCTCTTCTGCCAACCAGATTTGATTATACCCTGAGAAACCATCCAGTAAAGAAAACATTTCTACCCTGGCTATAGTCTGTAAGACCTATTCCATCAAAAGAAGGGGGTAATGATCCTTAAGAGAGGCTTTATTTAGATCTCTGAAGTCAACACACAGTATTATTTCTCCATTTTTCTTCCTTACTAGCACTAGGTTGGACACCCATGTTGAGTGTTTGATTGGAAAAATTATTTTAGACTCTAATAACTTCTTGAGTTCCTCTACGATAAGAGACTCAATTCATAGGTTTACTGGCCTTTGTTTTTGATGCACAGACTTTGATCCTTCAGTTAGGTCAATAGTATGTTGAATTATCTCTTTATTGTAACCGTGAAGGTCATCAAAAGTCCATGCTATCACCTTGTCATATTTGTTGCATAGAGATATCAATCTATCTTTTTCTTCATGAGTAGTAAATTTAGCCACTTTTAGCTTTTTCCCATTTTTGACCTCAATCTCTGAGTAATCCTATTTTCTTGCTATGAACTTTCTCTTATCTAAACTTGCATCATCAGGATCAAAAATATTCTCAAGGGTTATCAATCCCCTTGGAAGCTTATTTGATTTTAATTGCACTATTTGATCACCGTAGGCCTCCTCAATTTTGGGCTGCAATTGATCGACAAACTCCCCTAACTGCTACAAGAATAAAAGAATTTGAAGATCACTCTCAAAAACCGCCAGTTATCTCCATTATCAGGGATAGAAGGGTGAATAATAACCTTGACTACTTCTTCATTAGTCAAAAGGTCTTTAGTTGGATCAAACTGAGATCCAATCTGGGCCATCCTGTCTGCTTCACTATTCTGAGACCTTGGAATGACCTATATATTAAAAGCATCAAAATCTTCAATTAGGTCCCATATACGGTGACAATAAGATATCATCCTTACATTATTTGCTGCAGTTGTTTCCCTGATCTGCTTTACTACCAATTCTGAGTCACCAAAGACTCAATTTTTTTATTCCTTTCTTCTTGGTGAGGACCAGGCCATGTACTAGGGCCTCATATTCAACTTCATTATTAGTACAACTAAAATGGAAACATAGATCTCTAAGGATCTTTTCTCCTTTTGGTGAGGTAAGGTAGATACCTGCTCCTGAACCATTCTTGCTTTTGGCTCCATCAAAATTCAGAGTCCATATCATGGAATCTTCACTAGGACTTTCCTTTCCTTTTGTTGATTGACTCATTATTTCTAGTATCTCAGGGTCTTCATCAAAAATCACATATGTTCCTAACCCAGTAGAATCATAATTCCCAAAAGGATCACCCTGTGTCATATCTAATAGATGATTCTCACCCCTTTCATTACTATTAGTTTCAGTCCATTCTCCCATTTCTTCAACATAAACTCTTTCATCCCTAGTGATCATAGCATGGGATGCTTCAAATTTTGGTGTTGTTTCATCAATAATATGCTCCTTACATAATGGTTCTGATAGCACTTTCATCTTTGAACCATACTTGGTTCTCAGAATCAGATGTGACCAGTCCAGAGACATGTATCCCCCAATTTTGATTGTGAAATCTCTAGATAAGCATAAACCAAAAATAGGACTAGTCCAGAAACAACAATATATGATTAAAAAACTACTAAAAACTATATATAAATGACTAAAAGACTAGTACATAAACAACAATATATGATTACAAAAATTACTAAAAACTGCATATAAATGACTGAACATGGTCACGTGACCATTAGTAGTTTATTGCCAGTCATTTATAATGCAACTGAATTGATGACTAAACCATTTTTAGTCATTTATTGGTTGTTTTGATTGATCGATTTGGTAGTATATTTAGTCATTAATTTAGTCATTGATTTAGTCATATTTATTCATTGAGCTTGGTCACATGACCATTAGTAGTTTATTGCCGGTCATTTATTTTGTCACATGTCCAAATTTATAACATGACCAAATTTGTGTCAATTGGTAGTATATTTATTCACTAATTTCTGTCAACTGGTAGTATATTTAGTCATATGTTTAGTCATATTTATTCACTGATTTATGTCAATTGGTAGTATATTTAGTCTGATATTTGAGGATTTAAACATAAAACATAGAAATACACATCAATAATCAATTGCACATAATAAGACAACCATTGAGAAGGCAAAATCACTAAACTTTATTAAAAGAAAGGTGTTCTTACAGCTTGCACAAGTCTGAAATATCTATTTTGCTTGAAAAATGCTTAGAAATAGAGTATTACAATGTTTATTTTTAGTCACAAGATTGAAAATTTGAGTTACAATGCACAGAAATGACAAGAAAGAAACTTCTCCAAGTTTACAATGTTTTGCCAAAAAGTGAACTATCAGTAACTGATTCTCAACCAACCTAACTACTGCCACAGGTCATCTAATCTACCCCATCAGTCTAGCACTTGTCCTTCTTGACTGCAACCAAAGGAAATGCATTGTCATATGTAGTCAGGTCTATGATAGGATCATAATGTGAAACATGGACTAGATCAGGCTTCCTTAATGAAACATCATTGTATTCTTGTGTCTTGTACTATCATCAACACTTCTTATGGGACATTTTTTTATTGAGTTTGAGGATATCAAGTCCTCTTAGGGCATGGAATCAAATTCTTCCTTCAATGCATCTTCAAAAGCCTCTTTATGAGTCTAAACTGTTCACTTACCCTACATCTATTACATTAGACACTTGGTAGGTAGTCATATTTAGTGTCCTTGGTCTTCACTCATTGTGGTGACTAAACTATGCATACTTGCTTTCTAGATGATTGCCCTAAAACTTTCATATACTTACCTTTAAATGCTAACACTATAGTCCTCTATTCCTTTTCTCATGCCATTGAAACCGTGCTTACTATGCCTGTATCCCTGGGAACCATTGACCATTGCCACTCACCATGAACATCTTACCTCTATGCACTCATTATCTCTTTGTTATAGAACAGTCACCCATAAGTATACATAATTTAGACTTTCATTTGTAGACTGTCATAGGTTTATGAAACTATCATAGGTTTATGAAACTGTCATTGAACCTTGGTGGACCTCTTGGAGGACCTCTTTCATCAAGCATGCCGCCCTTTAGACACTATCTAGCAACATGACCTGAAATGTTGCAGATATTACAAACGGGCTGTTAGGACAGCCACAAGCCAAATGCCCAGTTTGCAACAGTTATTGCATGCCTTCTCATTCATACAATCCATAGCTATATGCCCTTGCTTATAGCAATTGTTGCAGAGCCTCATATCACCAGGTGGGACAAGTGGAGCTGTACAATCTTGAGAAAGGTGGCCAACTTTGCCATAAGTGTGGCATATTGGATCATTAGTGCATTGGCTTGCAACATGCCTAGGCTCTCTACAGTTCCAACAAAGAGACTTTGTGGTGCATTCAGATGAAATGTGCCTAAATAAGAAAACAAGCATGTCAGTTTATCTTACAAACATGGAGCTACTTTAACATAACAATATAAAGTGATTCTCTCAATGAAAATAAGCACACAACCACTGCAATACTGCAGGGTTGTTGTTGGGCCTTCGCGGTGATGCAGGATGCTTTTCCCACATCACCGTGAAGGCCCAACAACAACCCTGCGGTGTTGCGGCATAACCGCAACAACACTGTAGGGTTGTTGGGCCTTCGTGATGATGCAGGATGCTTTTCCCGCATCACCATGAAGGCCCAACAAAAACCCTGTGGTGTTACGGTGGTTGTGTAGAAGTTTTTGTGAAGGATGTGGTGATCTGAAGTGGAACTTGCAACTACAATATTTGATAAAAATCCACTTCCAAATATTCTTTTGATGGATGTTCATATCCTCATCCAAAGCGGGTGACTCAACATGCTTATGCCTTAATGAGAAATAATCATTCATATAATCGGTTAGTTGGAAGAAAGCTGGGAGATAGCATGAGTGCTCAGTTAGCAATAACAATTTTGAAAGCACCTTCCTTGAATACAAGTGCAATTCAGGAAGCTGGTTTAGACACAAACTTGTCTTAGCAAATGGTACTTAAGCTTCCTAAAAAATGTGGTGAGTGTGCAAGATTTGCCTCCAAGAGAGTATCAAGGATGACGGGCTATCATAGAGCCATGTATCGTCCATTTGTTATAAAATGGCCTCAAAGATTTTAGTTGAACATTTAGATCGTATTTCTCAAAAGTTTGAGTTTAGTTTGAACAACATTGAACCTCTTGTGTAGACATCATGACCACACTCTCTTCAAAGATTATTAATAGATGCAAACGCATACTAGCTGAGATTGTTGTTAAAGCAGTACTTGATGTTGCAGATTTAGAAAGAAAGGATGTTAACTTGGATTTGATTAAAGTTGAAGGAAAAGTTGGTGGAAGGTTGGAAGATATAGAGCTAGTTGAAGGCATCATTATTGACAAAGATATGAGTCATCCACAAATGCCTAAAAGAATTGAGGATGCAAAGATAGCTATCTTGACATGTCCCTTTGAGCCACCAAAGCCAAAGACAAAGCATAAGGTTGACATTGATATGGTTGAGAAGTTTGAAGCTTTACGTGGGTAGGAAAGATAATATTTTGATGAAATGGTTCAGAGGTGTAAGGATGTATATCAAAATGGTTCAGAGGTGTAAGGATGTAGGTACAACTCTTGTAATCTGTCAATGGGGTTTTGATGACGAGGCCAATCATTTGTTGATGTTGTTTCCTATACAAACTTTGAATGACTTCCAAACCTACAAACACTTTTAAACCATCTTGATAATGATATTTTACTCTTATGTAGGCTTCTTGGACTCTTTAGGATTCTCATGAAGACTTTCAACTTATACAAAGCTTATGCAGGAGTTTTAGAACCTTCATACATCTTAGACATATTTGTATTCTTTTTGTAACTATCATAGACTTTCACTTACTACCCATGATGTCTCTTTCCTCTACATCTTGCTACTATTATTAGGTTTCTACAATACCCTCATAAACCCTTAAATATCTTGTAGAGTTTCAAAATGTGTTTGACATTGATGCATGGGTCTTTCATGTCTTTTGGTATGGTTTTTGTAGGGTTTCATAAACTTGTACAAGTGTTTGACAATGTTGACATACCTCTAGGTTCACTATGCAGACCCTAAACTATTGGTAGAGTTCTTTACTCTTGACAACTTCATTGGCAGAGTTCAATTACCATGTCACCACCTTTGTCCATTTGTAGATCTCTTGATGATAGAGAAACTCTCCTCATATAGCCTTGGAATACAATGATGACCCTGTCCAAGATTGTAGTGCTTCCTTAATGTGTTTTAGGGTTTCAAAGTCCATTCATAGTTCACAAACCTATGTATCTTTATACTAAGTTTTGGTGATGTTTGAACACTATGCCCATAGTCTTTCAAGGATCTACAATGACTTTACAGACCTTGTGATACCTTCTATAGGTTTTCTTCTTCACCAGTGTCAAATCTCTTTTTCCATGTTCATACTACCCATTGTCCCATATTAACCTATAGGGACCCTTGTATGTCATTGATACTTCACTATGCATGTTTCAACAATATTCACAACCTGCTCATTATCATGGAAGTCTTGACACTATTAGTATAGGCTCAAGGTAACTCAAGGCAACGAAGATCTTTGGAATGACTCTACATCTTTATTATGATGACTCCATATTCTTGTACCTTGAACATGTTGCAATACTTGAAAGTTCTCTCAAAGGTTATGCATAACATGCACTTCACTATGTTTGACACTAGCCTTAAAAATTTTAATGGCTTCTATAACTACACAATATATTAAGACACTCTCCACAGTCTATGAGATCTTCATTAAATGAGAGTAGAATTTTAGAATGAAATAAGAAGCATCCATCATACCAATACCTGAGACTACCCTTTATCCCTTATAGAAATATTTTGATCTTTGTAGGCCTAGTTGATAACTCATAGTGACCTCTTCATATGTTCACTTTGGCTAGACTCCACAACCTTTGCCAGCATCCTCCCTACCTGTGTCAAAATGGGAGCTTTGGAACAGGGTATGGACATCCATCAAAGCATGGAGGATAGATGAATTTTGTCAGATGTTGTAGTTGTAATTGCCTTGGTAGACATGTATGCAAAATGTGGAACCATGGACAAGGCACATGAATTGTTTGATAGAATGCCTCAAAAAATGTGGTCTCATGGACTGCAATGATTGCAGGATACACTAAAATTGGATTTTTTGAAAAAGTTCTATAAACTTTCAAGAAAATGCAATTGGTAGGTGTAAAGCCAAACTGCACAACCTTTGTGTAATGTCCCCTTCTAGTAAGCTCAAATTGTTCACAACCTTGCACAATTTTAACTTACAAAAAGGAAACATTAGTATTCAATTTTTCCTTTTTTATATCATAATTAGAACTCACTAGTAAAGTATTAATCCATATTCTTTCCACATTTGACTTTAAGCATTATAATCTTCTAATCAACATCACATGATTTCATGAACATAGTTATTCCATATTCACATTCATAGACTTCATGTTCTATCCTAGAGAGAATCGTGAGTCATCCTATCATTAATTGATCCCTAATTCCATGAGCATGGTTTGTTAAGGTGCCATTAACCATCCCATACAGAGGCCCGATGGCTTCACACTACACCCGAGGTACTTCACCATTCGGCTCAAAGGACTTCATGCTACACCTGAGCATACTTCATCCATTTGAGAGTCACCCATCGTAGGGCACATTTAACATTGATGAGCTCATCATACCATAGGGCCAAGGCTTCACCTCACACTCGGAGGTACTTTGACACTTAGGCCAAGAGACTTCACCTCACACCCAGAGGTACTTCATCTTCTTGAGGGTCACTTAGGTCCAAATCACACCCTTAACTTAACCCCATACCCATAGATTAGCGAGATGATTAAGGATGAGGCTTAATTCTCCTTTTGGATATGGCATGAAACTATGATTTCCAAATCATCATCAATATTTATACATAGTGCTTCATAATTATATCATTTTTGGCCTTTATATCATGATGGCCATACATTCATAACTTGCAAGAGGTTATTTCTTATTATCTTATTGATTGCCACTCTTTGGCATTGTATGCATACATATGAACATTCTTAACATTTTTATTCTAAGGTAATTCATTATTATGATGCTAGTTCATTCAATGCCCTTGTATGATATTGACGCAATCGAGATCGAGGAGCCTTGTCAGCCTAGTCAATCTCATAGCAAAACTCAACAATCAGACAAAAAACACAATCTTCTTTATTGAAAACAATATGCAGAGGGCATTACAACTTATGGTCTAACATGTTCTCTTAGAGAGAATACATTATAGTTCCAAAACATTACAGCAGAGGTCACAACATAATAGGGACCAAATCCCTTTTTCCTAGGCTCTCTCTCCCAACTCTGTATTCCGCCTTTTTTAATAATCTTCCAGCTCCATGCTCTTTGCATTATAGCTCCACTATCTAGAATGATTTTAGGCTGCGGGCTCATCAATGAATTTTCCATATTAGCATGCACACCTTCACCATGATCCACAGGGCACTCCACATTCATCCTGGATGTGTTACAGACTTCATTATGTATCAACTCCACTACTCGAACCCTAAATAGTCTTCATTGCTGGCGCTAGGTCATTCCTTAATTGAGCCAATAAATGCACTCCAAGTGTTCACACGATCCCACGAAGAAGTCAACAAGAGTCAGACTAATCTTCGCCAAGTCGAGGAGACCGTGATTTGAGTCACACCGAAAAGGCATGTCATGCCAAAAAGTGAAAGCAAGCATAGTGGACACACACAGCTGAGAACCATTGAGATGTTGAAGAGACCCAAATCCATCACTTCAAAATCCATCGTCACGCCGAACTCTGCACTTCGCTATGTCGAAGGGATGAAAACCTGAGTCTGGCTGATAAGCCGCTAACTAATGAAAGCCAAAAGGGACATCAGGATGTCAAAGAGACCACCCAAACAGTCACTCCGAAGAGCACGATCCCACTAATGTTTAAGAATGCTTTTGCAGTATAAAAGAGACACCAAAAGGGCTCCCAGCGATAAGGTATTCTCCCTCCAGTATTCTTTCAAGCACATTTAAAATTCAAACCAAGATGACCTCTTAGTCAGAATGCTAACCATAAAAGGAACCAGAACTGAAACAACTCTGCAAAACACACACCAAAAATCAAAAAACTAAACTATGCACTTTTTTTGGGCGATGCAGGATAGCTTGTCCACCTGGATGCTCTTGCATCAAACACACCAGGTGAGTGAAATGTTCCTTGAGGCTAAGACTCAAGAACATTTTGACCAATCTGGCAATGTAATACCAAATTTTGCCAATTCTGAAGCTGTCATCCAAGTTGAATCTTCAATTAGTTTATCCTTCCATCTAACAAGATGCTCTAGATATTCTTTGCCCTTGATTTTCTTGGCTATACGGCAGTCAATCACTTGATCAACCTATTCAGACTTCTTTTCATGCATTTGAGAAATCCAATCACTTGCATCTTGTACATCTAAGACAATTTTTGCTTGCATACTTGACTCTTCTTCATAGTATTTTATCAGATCTGCCACATTGAATAATTGTGAAATATCTATGTCAGGTGGTAGTTCTATTTCATATGCATTGGATGAAAACTTCCTCAAGACCTTACAAGGTCCAATCTTCTTCCACTTTAGTTTATTATATGTTCCTTGTGGGAACCTTTCCTTCCTCAAGTGTGCTAAGACTAGATCTCCTACTTCAAACTCTAGTTCTCTTCTATGCAAATCAGCGTGTAGTTTGTACTTGGCTACACTTTTTGTCAATTCCTCCTGTACTTCTTTATGTAGATCATGAATGTATTCAACAAAATCTTCTGCTACAGCACTCTTCCTTCCCAAATCTGCACTATCTCGAAGTTCATCAACTCCTCTAGGACTGAAACCATATACTATGCAAAAAGGACTTTTTACTTTACTCATGTTTACAGAGTTATTGTAAGCAAATTCTACCTGGGCCAATACCATATCCCACTAGTTTGGCTTCTTCCCAACAAGACATCTCAACAGATTTCCCAAACTTTTGTTCACTACTTCAGTTTGACCATCACTCTATGGATCGTATGCTAAACTAAAACCCAAATTGGTACCCAACTTCTTCCATAGAGTACGCCAAAAATGACCAACAAACTTAACATCTCTATTAGACACAATGCTCTTAGGCAAACCATGCAATCTCACAACTTCTTTGAAAAATAAAGTAGCAATATGGGAAGCATCATTACTTTTCTGACAGGGAATAAAATGTACCATCTTCGAGAATCTATCCACAACAACAAAAATAGAGTCATTACCTCTTTGTGTACAAGGCAACCCCAAAACAAAATCCACGCTGATGTGTTCCCATGGTCTTTATGGAATAGGTAATGGGTGATACAACCCAGTGTTCTACCTCCCGCCTTTGGCATATTGACATACTCTGCATCTTTACACCATCTTCTTCACATCTACAACCATTCCTAGCCAAAAGTATTCTTCACTCAGCAATGCTAGTGTTTTGTCCACACCAAAATGTCCACTCAAACCCCCACTGTGCTTCTCCTTCAACAAATTATCCCTCATGGAACCTTGAGGTATGCATAATCTCCTTCCTTTGAACAAAAAACCTTCTTGAACAAAATAATCTAACCAAAGTGTCCTATCCTTCTCAAGAGGATTATTACAATCACTCCAAGCTTCCTTGAAATCAGCGTCAACTTCATACAATTCCTTCATGGCATCAAAACCAACTACATTTACTTGCATTTCATTTGTCACGAGACATTTTCTACTCAATGCATCAACTACCTTATTCAATTTCCCACTCCTATGTTTCAATACAAAAGAATAACTCTGCAAGAATTCAACCCACTTCATATGTCTTTGATTTAGCTTACCTTGGCTATTAATGAATTGCAAAGCATGATGATCTGTGTATAAAACAAACTCCTTGGGCAGCAAATAATGTCTCCATTTCTTCAATGCTTGGACTGTAGCATAAAATTCTTGATCATATACTGAATACTTTCTTTTTGCCTCATTCAGCTTCTCACTAAAGTGTGCAATTGGTCTTCCTTCTTGGATGAGAAATCCTCCTATTGCTGTTCCACTCGCATCACAATCAACTTGGAAAACTTTTCCAAAGTCTGGCAGCGCTAACACCGGCTGCTCTGTCACCTTAGTCTTCAAATATTGAAAACTTTTCTCTGCTACAACTGTCCACTTGAAATCTTTTCTTACTCCTTTCATTGTCTCAGGTATGGGAGCACAAATCCCACTAAATTTCTTACAAACTTCCTATAGAAGCTTGCTAACCCATGAAAACTACGGGCCTCAAAAGTACTCCTCGGTGATGGCCATTCAACTATAGCCTTTACTTTCTCCGGGTCCATTTTTAACCCTTCTTCTAAGATTACAAATCCCAAGTACACTAACTCCTTCTTCATGAAAGTACACTTTTTTAGATTCACCATCAGCTTTTCTTCCTTCAACCTTTGCAAGATAGCCCTAATGTGTTCTAGATGTTCCTCTTTTGTTTTACTAAAAATTAAAATATCATCCAAATAAACTATCACAAACTTACCAAGATAGGGCTTCAGCACTTGATTCATCAGCCTCATGAATGTACTGGGTGCATTTCTCAATCCAAATGGCATGACCAGCCACTCATATAACCCATCCTTCATTTTGAATGTTGTCTTCCACTCATCCCCTTCACGGATTCTAATTTGATGATATCCACTCTTCAAGTCAATCTTTGTGAAGTACTTTGCTCCACTCAAACAATCCATTAAATCATCCATTCTGGGCAATGGGAATTTATATTTGATGGTGATCTTATTAATTGCATGGGAGTCAATACACATCCTCCATTCACCTCCTTCCTTAAGCGCTAATACCATAGGTACAACGCATAGATTGAGACTTTCTCTGATCAGCCCCTTGTCTAACAACTCTTGATCTTGTCTATAGATCTCCTCATTCTCTTGAGGTGTCATTCTATACGATGCCTTGTTTGGCAAACTTGCACCTGGAATCAAATCCATGTAATGACTGATTTCTCTTACTGGCAGTAGTCCATCTAGCAACTCCTTCATCATTATATCAGAGTACTCATCAATCAGCTCTTGAACTTCTGCTAGTAGCTCTTCCTCTTCTTTTTCAGCTGTCAAGCTTTGTGACAGTTGAGCCACGAATGCATAACAAACATCATCCTCTTTCAGATCCTTTAGGAACTTCTTTCCTGAGACAAGACACACTCTGGAAGTGACTTCAGTCTCTTCATCCTTGTCTTTCATAGGATTCAATGTGAATTCTTGCCCATCCTTCTTAATAGTATATGTGTTATTCTTACCATCGTGAACAACTTGTCTATCAAACTGCCACGGTCTTCCCAACAAGAGATGACAGGCATCCATTGGCAATATATCACAGAGTATTTCATCCTTATAATTACCAATTTGAAAATTAACTAAACATTGTTCTCTTACCACTAATTAGTGCTCCTTATGCAACCACGAAACCTTGTATGGACTGGGATGTTTCATCCTCTTCAACTTCAACTTCTTCACCATTTGTTCAGACACATTGTTGTCTATGTTGCCATTGTCTACAATCACCTTCCAACATTTACCACCAGATTTGCATTTGGTTTTGAACAAATTCCTTCTTTGCACTGGTTTAGTCTCTACCTTCTCAAGGCTTAACAAAATCTTCCTTATCATCGAGGATTCTCTGTTCTCAGGATCTTCTCCATTATTTGAAGATTCTGCAATCTCCTCCTCTTCTGCTTGGGCCACATGCACTTTGGCATCATTTCCTTTACCTCTGCCTTGAACTTGTAGACATTCAAAAGATCTATGCCCAATCTCCCCACATTGATAGCATGTACCAGTGAAGCCTCTACCTCTTCCTCTTCCAAAGTTTCCTCTCCCTCGAAAGGATTCTCCTCTTCCTCAGAAGTTTCCTCTACCTCCAGCTTCCTGAGTCTGAGAGGTACCATTTGCATTATGTTTTGCATCATATCCTCTTCCACCACTATTCTGTCCTCTATTTCTACCTCTGCCTGTTGGCAAGAGACACTATATGGATTCATGGTTTTTGTCATTGATGGCAACAAAGGTCATCCCACATATCCGCAAGTCATGGTGTGTCTCTACCGGAAGTTAGAATGAAGATTATTGTGGTCTAGTGAACAAGAACAGAGCATGTGGCAAGGTCCGACAGATTGGTCTGGATCTCTCAGAGGAAGTATCTTGGTGCAGTGCAGATTTGGGGAAGTCAAGAGGACTACCTTGAGTGGTATATTCCAAGGATTTAGCCTCCGGTGATAGATGAAGAAAAAGATATGAATAGTTGAGTACCGGATTCCTGAGTGACAGTATGAACAAAGGAAGAACTAACTGACAGAACATCAGACTGCCTTCCGGATGTGTTACTGATGGTGTTAAAGGTTATGAAGGCATAAATCATACTTGGCCAGCGTGATTAATGATTTCTACAAGTATATGCTTGATCCGCATTACTTGATGTAGTAGGATTCAGCCGACAGATCAGAAGTAGTGAAAAGATTGACTATTCCGGATGCCGACTAGAAAGGTGATGAAATTACTTGTGTGGATATATATGCACGATGGATTTAGTTGTGAGAGGTGCAGTTGTATGATATGATATGTGAATAAGTGCAGAGCAGAGCAGAAGCAGTAAGAAAGATCCGGTATGTGAAAGGAAAGCAGAATAAAGAGAAGAAGAAAGATGAAGTGCAGCAGATCAGTGTACTGAGCCTAACCGGAACTGAACTCCAGCACAAGTGGATGCTTCCAATTAGTTCAAGTATTGTATAACATTCTTTTGTAGACAGTGTGTCTCCTTGTAGGTAGTGTGCCTCCTTGTGAGCAGTGTGCTCAGGCAGTGAGCCCTAATTGGCAAGTGCCATTTTGTAATTCCTTATTCTTCTAACAGAGAATAATCTTTGGGTTAATCACCCCGTGGTTTTCTCCCTTAACAGGGTTTCCACGTCAAAAATACTATGTCATGTGTTTTTCATGTCATGGTAATATTTGCTTGTTTGAATTAATGCTGCATTGATTAATAAGAAAGTTCAGAAAGAAGAAATAATTAGGATAACTGATTCACCCCCCCCCTCTCAGTTATCAACAATTGGTATCAGAGCCAAGTTCCTCCTAATAGAGCCTAACAGCTTGAGGAAGATCTGGGAGTTCAAATGGATGCATATGGTTTAAGGGAGCAACTCAAAACTGCCCTTGAGGATCTTGAACAGTCAAACTCTGAAGTCAATGAATTAAAGGAAAGACTTAAATAGGGTGATGAATTCATGAGAGAACTAAAAGACAAACTAAGTCTCTCTATGAAAAAGAGAAAGGAGCTGCTCCAGCAATTGGCAAGACAAAGTGAAGAAAGTAATGCAAATGAAGAGCTGACTGAAAAAACCAAGTTATGTGAAAAATTATCAAAAGAAGTTATTATGGTAAGACATGAAATGGAATCAGGAGTTATAAAGTTTACTCAAGAGATCGAAGAGAAAAGAAAAACTGAAGACAATCTAAGACAATCTCTCAAAGAGAAATTAGAAGATTGTCACCAGATGGATAGAATTATCAGACATCTTGAATCTGATCTTGAAGATGCTAAAGATAATGAAGAAAAACTTGAGGATCAAATTGTCTCTCTCAAAAGGGATCTTCAAACAGCAAATGAATATAAAGAGAAATTCAAGATAAGTTCTGCTCAACTTGAAGTTCTTCTTGGAAGTCAAAAGAGGACAGATGACAAGTGTGGTTTAGGATATGAGAAAGGAGAAAGCTCTAGATCCGGTCTGAAGAATTTTGGATCAGAAAATCCAAGGAATAGGCCTAGAAAACCTCTGGTAAGACAGCCCAATGCCCAAAGATATCCTTCCTTCAATGGATACTGCCACAGCTGCAATCACTTTGGTCACAAAGCTAATCAGTGCAGAAAGAGAATGAATCAGACTAATTCATCCTTCTCCGGACAATGCTTTAACTGCAAAAGGTATGGACATAAGTCTCATGAATGCAGAAATATGCAAATGAACAAATCATTCAATGGTAGATGCTTTACTTGCAATAGAGTAGGTCATATGGCTAATCAATGCAGATCAAGAGTTTATCAGTCAAATATGCAAAGAAATGTTGTTTGCCAAATCTGTAATAGGTCCGGTCATAATGCAAAAGTCTGCAGAAGCAAGAATCAGGACAAAAGAGGTCTGGTATATAGTCAGAATCAAGACAAAGGTAAACAAAAGATGAATGCGGATGAAGTTAGGAATGAGATGAACAAGATTTGGGTGAAGAAAAGTTCAGAGAAGGTAGAGGTTGGATCTGCACCAGATTCTGGTGCTAATATTCCTTCCAGAAATTAAGAAATGAGCTCTAGCTCAGGGGGAGACTCAAAGAAAATCCTGTTCCCCCAACCAATCAAGTGGTGCCGGATATGGCACAAGATGCGGAGTAAAGGGTTTGTAGATATAAGTCTTGAGATGATCCAGATAAGATTTCAGAGGTCCGCATGAAGATGTGAAGAAGTTGCGATTGATCAAGTAAGACCTGTTCCGGGAGATGCTCCGGAATGACAGAGGATTACAAAAAGGTCCAGAGAGATCCGGAAGTGCATTGTCTTATTCTGCGGATTGGACAGAGTGTTTGGGATGTCCTTGTGATGTGTCATCTTGATTTGTTCATGGTTGGAAGATCCGCATGATGTTCATAAATCAGGACTGATCCGGTTCTTCAAGTTATCCAAATAAGGCAAACTGGAATAATGTAGGTCGAGCATTTATTGCCATCAGATATTAGGGTTTGCAGAGCAATATAAGGGATTTCTCATAAATCACTTGCTCATTCTGCACTCAAGAAGAAGCGAAAAGTGGAGCTCTGCAACAAGATTCATCAAGTTCACCAAAGATCTCTTGCAGAAGTTATTACATACAGAAATCAATCCAACCACTCCGTGTAACTGAAGGCACATAAGGTATTTTCTGTTTTCGATATCTTACTACAAATCTTTTGAAAAATGGCTACTCTGAATATAGTAAAGATCTCAGATAGGCCCCGACCTGAATTTAAGAAACACCCATACAAGTCATTGGAGGTAGATCCCTTAGGAGCATTCTCTAGTGTTCCTCATGGCGTTTTACACATAGAAGACATTAGGGTTTACATACATGCAAGTATTGAGGAATTTGGGGAATTCAAATTGAGAGATTTCTATCACAAACAACTGATAGACAATGCTTTTGAGCTTAAACCGGAGTATAAGGGTATCCAGAAGAAACAGTTTGATCAATTCATTCATTTCCCCTGCTTTGAAGAAGATGAATGGGTCCGGTATGTATTGAGTAGGATGCATGACAACTTCCTATGGCTAGATAGACCCTGCAAGATCACAAAAGAGGCAATTAGGGTAGTGACTGGTCTATACTCTTTCGGAGGGATACCTATCCTCAAATCTGTCAAAAATAACATTGTAACTGAGGCCACCGGATCAAAATTTGATAAGAGGGCAATGACCATTGAATATATCTCTGACCTGGATATCAAGTTTGCATCCATGATAATAGGATACAAGATTTATCACTCTAGTGGGGAGAATTCTGTATCTGGAACTGCAGTATATACTGCCTATGAGATGCTAAGGAAGAATGCAGATTATGACCTCTATGAACTTCTTTTAAGTCAATTGATGGAAAATATACAAAAGATCAAAAAGGACAAAAAGAATTCTTTCAAATATGGTACACTTATATTATGTCTATTTTTCTATTTCATGAATGAGCTGCTCGGATCAAGTGGATGGGTATGGTAGAATGACAAACCTGTAGCAGTCCAGATCAGAGATTACTTACATGGACTTGGGGATGCCAAAGCAAGAAATACAGCTTTGTGGGGATACTTCAAAAACTTCCAGAGTATGATGCAAGCAAGAGAAAGAATTCCCCAGTCTCTTGTTGAAAAATACAAAGACTCAGTCTACTTTATGGTTGATACTGATTAGTGCCTAATGGAGGCAGTTGAGCCAAGAACAGTCTGGATCATGCCCATGGGGTATGAGGTTGATGAACAGATTGTGGAACTACATGTTCAACACATGCTTAGTCAACCCAAAGATCCAAAAGCAGAAAGGTTTGGAACCTTTGAGGAGCTGAGTGTGAAGATCCATGTGGAACTCAGAGAACCTGAGATAAAAAGGAAAGTAAGAAAAGAAGTTGAACATATTGCCCAAGGCCTAGGCATCCCAAAGGAGGCACTTGATGCCAACCGGGAAAAGAGGAGAAAGGCTGAGGAAGAAAAGAAAGAGGCAGAAAAGAAAAGCAAGAAAAGTGCTCCGGTGGAAACCTCAACCTGGACCAGATCATCAAAAGGATCTACACCTGTTAGAACCAAAAGCTCAAAAATATCTAAACCAGAAGGTCAAACATCCGGTAAAGGAAAGAAAGGTCTAAAATAAAAGCCACAAAGGCTTATACAAGTTAGAAAGATCAAGAGGAAATGGAATCAGATGAGGGGGTAAAAGAAATAAAGAAGCAGAAGAAGAAAGGATCCGGTAAACCCTCCACAGGCCAAGACAAGGAAGAAATGGCAGAGAAATTTGTTGAAAAGCCCACCCTGTCTCTAGAGAGTGTAATCAAGTTAGTCACTGTGGATGGAAACCTTCAACCAATGACCGAATTCTATGATGACTACAATGAGGCTGACCAAAAGATCCTGCAGGAAGCCACAATCAAGTATCTGAACATATACAATAAGGCTTTCATTGAGATTATATCTCTAATTCCTAAAAGCCTAGAAAAGGAATTAGAAATAAGAAAGAACAATGCCCAGGCAAAAGATCTTGAGATCCGGGAGCAGATAGCTATTCAGCTATATTCTCAAATTGATCCCAAGACAATGAACATAATATTCAAAGACTGCAAAGATGAGTTCAGGAGTAAAGCAAGGATGAATCAACTCATGCTTGGTGAGACTGACAAGGTGGCCATAGAGACAGAAGAGATCCTCTGGAAGGCCTTCAAAAGGTTTAATCTTCCTATTGTAGAGGACTTGGGTACTGATCCCTCATCCACAAGTGCTACAGAAGAAACTTCTGAGAAAGTAACAGAAGAGATGGGCCCTGAACAAACCAACATCTCTCCTCCGGTTTCCCCTATAGTCTCCAGATCCAAAGAAGAAGAGAAATTACAAGAGAAAGGAGCAGCGGTGAAGGAAAAAGAAGGTGACAGTGCAGAGATTGCAGAAGGACAGAAGACTTCACCAGAGAAAACCACAACTATCAGTGGTGGGAATGTAGAGGGAGAGAAAATTCCAAAGGACAGCTCCAAGACTGCAGAAGAGAAGAAACATCTGTCTCCGGCAAGAGACACTGCACAAACTGTCCAAAAATTTCTGAGAAAAGAAGCAATAGAGATTGATGAACCAGAGCTTCTACAAGGTCCATTCAACTTTGATTCCCTCTCTCCGGTGCAGACAATGAAGATAGCTTCATTTGCAAATGCTAAGGCAAATGAAAAACTCCTAACGTCTCATATGGAAGACTGTGAGTTGATAGAGGCTGCTTCCGGAGTGCTTGAGAAGATTATGCCATCGGTCCAGAAAGATCCCACAGCCTCCTCTTCCGGTAATCTCAAAACCTTAGTTAGCAGTGTTGGTACACATTTTGAATCCCTAGAAAAATCAGCTGAAGAAAAGGTCCGGAAGGAGTTTTTGGATAAGAGATTCTCAGAGGTACTAGGATTAATCTCTAATGATAGGAGAAATATGAGTATTGGAATAAAGAGCTTAGAAAATGCTCTTAAGGATGGCGGTGACATTTACAAATTTTGTATCTCCTGGTCAAAAGCAACAGTAGAAATTGAGAAGAAAATAAAAGAGGAACAGGACAAACTACTGAGTTTGTCTCAAAGTTTTGATCCTCTCTCTTCCTCCATAGTAAATCAAGAATGTCAAACTATTGCAATCACAAATGAAATAAAGAACTTTGAGAAGGAAAGGAAGAATATAATTAACCAGATGGGAGAACTTAGAAGGATTATTATCCCTAAGTTAGAAACCATGCATGAGGCCATAAGTGATGCTAAGACTACCGCCCAAACCAATGATCTGACAGATCTTAAGAGGGCAGAAGCTTTTGCATTTTTGTTAAGTGGTCACATTTCAATTTTGGATAGAATGAAGCAAAGTTGGGCTACAGAACTCATCCAATTGAAGACATCCTTTGCAAACATTCTTCAATTTTTGTGAATATGTAATATATAGCCAAGTATAGTAAAATTCTTGAAAATTTGGCATGCGGACCCTACCCTTTGCCATTGATGTCAAAGGGGGAGTGAGGAGCAGTGAAAAATGAGGGATCCAACTAAGGGGGAGCTCCGGAAAATGTATATAAAGACAAAGCATCAACCAAGGGGGAGCATAGTGTAAACACTTAGTCATTTTTCACTAAGTGTTGCCATCAATGCCAAAGGGGGAGATTGTTGGCAAGAGACACTATATGGATTCATGGTTGTTGTCATTGATGGCAACAAAGGTCATCCCACATATCCACAAGTCATGGTGTGTCTCTACCGGAAGTTAGAATGAAGATTATTGTGGTCCGGTGAACAAGAACAGAGCATGTGGCAAGGTCCGATAGACTGGTCCGGATCTCTCAGAGGAAGTATCTTGGTGCAGTGCAGATTTGGGGAAGTCAAGAGGACTACCTTGAGTGGTATATTCCAAGGATTTAGCCTCCGGTGATAGATGAAGAAAAAGATATGAATAGTTGAGTACTGGATTCCTGAGTGA
Source organism: Cunninghamia lanceolata (assembly GCA_027924645.1). Taxonomy (NCBI): domain Eukaryota; kingdom Viridiplantae; phylum Streptophyta; class Pinopsida; order Cupressales; family Cupressaceae; genus Cunninghamia; species Cunninghamia lanceolata. The sequence goes on from BSBN01000524.1 coordinate 11,347,239, forward strand.
CAGTATGAACAGAGGAAGAACTAACTGACAGAACATCAGACTACCTTCCGGATGTGTTACTAATGGTGTTAAAGGTTATGAAGGCATAAATCATACTTGGCTAGCATGATTAATGATTTCTACAAGTATATGTTTGATCCGCATTACTTGATGTGGTAGGATTCATCCGACAGATCAGAAGTAGTGAAAAGATTGACTATTCCGGATGCCGACTAGAAAGGTGATGAAATTACTTGTGCGGATATATATGCATGATGGATTTAGTTGTGAGAGGTGCAGTTGTATGATATGATATGTGAATAAGTGCAGAGCAGAGCAGAAGCAATAAGAAAGATCCAGTATGTGAAAGGAAAGCAGAATAAAGAGAAGAAGAAAGATGAAGTGCAGCAGATCAGTGTATTGAGCCTAACCGGAACTGAACTCCAGCACAAGTGGATGCTTCCAATCAGTTCAAGTATTGTATAACATTCTTTTGTAGATAATGTGTCTCCTTGTAGGTAGTGTGCCTTCTTGTGAGCAGTGTGCTCAGGCAGTGAGCCCTAATTGGCAAGTGCCATTTTGTAATTCCTTATTCTTCTAACAGAGAATAATCTTTGGGTTAGTCACCCCGTGGTTTTCTCCCTTAACAGGGTTTCCACGTCAAAAATATTGTGTCATGTGTTTTTCATTTCATGGTAATATTTGCTTGTTTGAATTAATGCTGCATTGATTAATAAGAAAGTTCAGAAAGAAGAAATAATTAGGATAACTGATTCACCCCCCCTCTCAGTTATCAACACTGCCCTGGTTGTTATTTTGTTGCTTCCGGTTCAACTTCTCTTCAGCCTTCAAAGCACATTGATAAGCCTCCTCCACACTATGCAATCTGAACAAACTAATTTCATCTTGTATAGACATCCACAAGCCATTTAGATATCTTGCAACTTTCTCTGTTTCATCCTCTGTGTGCTTTGCTTGAATACTCAATCTATAAAATTCTTCTGTGCACTCCTTGACACTGGATTCTTTTTGCTTCAAATTATGCAATTTTCTAAACAAATTCATCTGATAGTCCGAAGGCATGAATTTCACCTTCAATTTGTTCACCATTCGATCCCATGATCTTATCTTCTCCTTACCCTTCCTCTATCTGTTAGTTTGCAAATGATCCCACCAAAGGGATGCATGCCCCTTTAGCTTAGTACAGGTGTATTTTACCTTCCTGTCTTCTTTAGTACCTTCAAAATCAAAGTACTTCTCCATCTTAGTGATACAATCCAGTAGTTCATCTGAATTCAAACTACCACCATAGTTTGGAGGATCAAAATGGGGTCTAGTATTGATTCTAGTTATGGCTCTAATGAATGTCTCTTCACCTTGATCAAGCCTAGGTTGGCCTCCTTCTCCTTCAGCTGCAACTTGCTCTTCTTCATCATCACTCACGTCTTCGATAGGATGACCTCTCCATTGTGCAGTCTCAACAGCTTCCAATCTGGTTGTAATTCCTCTCAACATCTCCACTAGTATAGGGTTTGCATCTCTTCACTCCCCTCTTCCTCTGCCTCATCCTCTTTGTGTCATTTTACGCAAGTCCTCTGCAATTGCAGGTCTTCTTCCTCTTCTCACTTACCCACAACAATTTCTCTTAGGACTTCGTAATTCTCTTGACACCTTCTTTAGGAGCAAACCTCGCTCTGATACCACTTGACGCAGTCAAGATCAAGGAGCCTTGTCAAGTTGCTCAATCTTGCAGCAAAACTCAACAATCAGACAGAAAACACAATCTTCTTTATTGAAAACAATATGTAGAGGACATTACAACTTATGGTCTAATATGTTCTCTTAGAGAGAATACATTACAGTTCCAAAACATTACAATAGAGGTCACAACATAATAGGGACCAAATCTTTATTCTGCCTTTTTAATAATCTTCCAGCTCCATGCTCTTTGCATTATAGCTCCACTATCTAGAATGATTTCAGGCTGCAGACTCATCAATGAATTTTCCATATTAACATGCACGCCTTCACCACGATCCACAGGGCATTCCACATTCATCCTAGATGCGTTACAGACTTTGTTATGCATCAACTCCACTACTCGAACCCTAAATAGTCTTCATTGCTGGCGCCAGGTCATTCCTTAATTGAGCCAATAAATGTGCTCCAAGTGTTCACACGATCCAATGAAGAAGTCAACAAGAGTCAGACCAAGCTTCGCCAAGTTGAGGAGATCGCGATTTGAGTCACACCGAAAAGGCATGTCATGCCGAAAAGTGAAAGCAAGCATAGCGGACACACACAGCTGAGAACCATCAGGATGTCGAAGAGACACCCAAACCCATCACTTCGAAATCCATCATCACGCTAAACTCTACACTTCACTATGTCGAAGGGACAAAAACCTGAGTCTGGCCGATAAGTCATCGACTGACGAAAGCCAAAAGGGACGTTGGGATGTCGAAGAGACCACCCAAACAGTCACTCCGAAGAGCATGGTCTTGCCGATGTTTAAGAATGCTTTCGCAATATCAAAGAGACACCAAAAGGGCTCCCGTCGATAAGGTATTCTCCTGCCAATATTATTTCAAGCACATTTGAAATTTGAACCAAGATGACCTCTTAGTCAGAATGCTGACCATAAAAGGAACCAGAACTGAAATGACTCTACAAAACATACACCAAAAATTAGAAAACTAAACTATGCATTTTTTTGGGCGATGTGGGATAGCTTGTCCACCTGGATGCTCTTGCATCAGATATTCTTAATCTTCTATTTTACCTTGCCTTCTATATCTCTTATTAAACATGTATTCTCTACTTAAATGGAATTTCTATGCATCTTATATAATCATTATTTATCCTAACATCATAAAATATAAATATAACTTACCTTTTTATTAACTTTATTTCCTTTCTGCTTCTTATAATATTATACCTATTAAACTCTGCTTCATGGATTCATTGTTGATGGCTATGTATTGATGATTCGGTGCTTAAATGCTTCTTTGGACTGTGTATTATATGCTAAGATTGAGATCCTGATGATCAATGATGTAATGTGAGTGCCTTTTTCATATTCCAAATCAGATATTCTTCTTTTATTCAGTCATCTATTCCTTGATACTGAAATATCTTTAAACATAAGTTTGAAATCCTCTAGGCTCTTTGCTGGGACCCACGCTATCAGTTTCTACAGAGATTGTCTCCTAAATACCCTGCAAACCATATAAACTCCAATACTACCAACTTTTCTTTATAAACTCACGAACTACCTTAAGGAAAAATAAAGATTGACTGATGAAATTGGCTGACTATCATTCGTTGCTTCCTTCATTCACCCTTTATTGTTCTTCAAGGGAGGTGAATTTAGCAAGAGACATATTTCTTCACAATTGCACCTTATGACTATTAATCTCTACTCTCAAGGATAATCACTATCTTCTTCAACTTAATCACATCATTTCATAAATATGAATAAGACAAATTTGTCTTTTTGTGTAATGTTTTGTCCTCATGTGAGGAGCACTCCTTCTCAAGGTAGTCGGCCATCTCTTAGCAAGATTTAACTTTAATTTAAACATTCATTTGCAGCTCCTTTAATGATTAGGATTGTTGCTCTCTACACATTATAATCTATGTCTTTGGTTAGCCTTAGTTTAATTTCATTTCATTGTTAATAATTTCTTAAACATAACCTCTACCTTATGTGATTCGCTACCTCTTTTAATCGCTGTCTCTTATAACATATAACTACTGCCTTTTAGATTATAATCCGTGTGTTTAAACTGATCGTTGCTCCTCATTATATTTTCTGCTTTACAAATTATAATTGCTTGTGATGTCCTCCTTTTGTATTATAAGGCATTTTGTTTAATTTCCATGTCAGCACATCTTTGTCTTATTCAGCAGATCATATTTCTTTGAATCATATGCCATCTAATGTGAATCGCTGTCAAAATATGTATATTTATTATATTAAATATTTATATTTATATTATTATTATTATTTATATTATTATTATTATTTATATATTATTTATTATATATTATATTTAATAATATTATTATATTATAATTAGTAAATTGATAATATTGTATTTATATTTATTATTTATAAATACAATAAATATATATTATATTTTAATTATATAAAAATAATAATATTATTTATTAACTATTTTATATATATGTAATTATCCTTTAAATTAACCGTATTTCAAGAAAGTAGATTTATCATGATGTTAAATCTTTAATTTAAACAATGCCTTAATATGGGGACATGACACTTTGCCAGTCTGCCTATTCCAAATGGAAGCTTTGGAACAGGGAATGGGCATCCATCAAAGCATAATGGACGGGGGATTTTTGTCAGATATTATAGTTGGACAGAATGCCTCAAAGAGATGTCATCTCTTGGACTGCAATTATTGCTGGATATGCACAAAATGGATTTGTTGGAAAGGCTTTACAAACATTCAAGCAAATGCAATTGGCAAGTGTAAAGCCAAATTCCACAACCTTTGCTAGCATCCTTCCTACCTGGGCTAAAATGGGAGCATCAGAACAAGGTATGGACATCCATCAAAAAGTAATGGATAGAGGAATTTTGTTAGATGTTGTAGTTTCAACTGCCCTAGTGGACATGTATGCAAAATGTGGAAGCATTAACAAGGCATGTGAACTATTTGGCAGAATGCCTCAAAGAGATGTCATCTCATGGAATGCAATGGTTGTGGGATATGCACAAAATGGATTTGTTGAAAAGGCTTTAGAAACTTTCAAGCAAATGCAATTAGTGGGTGTAAAGCCAAATTTGACAACCTTTGCCAGCATATATATATATATATACCGTACCATCACACACCATCACAAATCTCTTAGAAAAACCATCGTTGGACAATGGGACAAACATCGCACCACCGCAAGCCATCACATGAGCTGTTGCGGGGTGGCAGTATAGCCCGCACACCTGCCATCCAGCTTCATGGATCACTGCGAGGTGGCGGTATAACCACCGCACAACCGCATAGACCGACGAAGATCACTATGGGGTGGCAGGTAACACCGCCAGCCCGCACTCCTTTTAAGTGCACCCAGTAGTACTGCGGTAAAGCCTATAGATCACATATGAATGTAGGGTTAGGAGTATTTACAACGACGCTACTTTTTTATTTAGATCCTAAAAATCTTGCACCTTATGCTCTTCTCTCAAACATCCATGCAGAAGTGGGCAGGTGGGGTGAGTTTCAAATGTTAAGAAGATTGATGAAAGATAGAGGAGTTAAAAAGATTCATGGATGTAGTTGGATTGAAGGCCATACAATGGTAAATTCTTTTTGTGTGGGAGATAGATCACATCCACAGACATGGAATCTATGCAAAGTTCGAGAAATTAGCTAGGGAGATGAAGGCAGGAGGGCATTTTCTAGATTCAAGACATTTACTAAATCATGTGGAAGAGGAGGAAAAATAATTATCTCTGCCACCATAGTGAAAATTTGGTAGTTGCATTTGGCTTGTTAAACACACCCCCTAGAACAACTTCTAGAGTTGTAAGAACTTTCAAGTATGTGTTGATTGCCACACAACAAAATTTATCTCCAAGTTTGTTACAAGAGAAATTGTTGTGATAGATGCAAACTGTTTCCATCATTTTAAACATGGATAATGTTCTTGAGGAGATGATTGGTGATGCTAAATGAAGCAATCTGAAAAATAGGCTTATAATATGTTGTAGTGGCAATTGCCCTAGTTGACATGTATGGAAAGTGTGGAAACATAGACAAAGCACGTGAACTGTTTGACAAAATGCCTCAAATAAATGTGGTCTCATGGACTACAATGATTGTAGGATATGCACAAATTAAACTTTTTGAGAAGAAATTAAAAACTTTCAAGCAAATGCAATTGGCAGGTGTAAATCCAGACTCCACAAACTTTGCCAACATCCTCCCTGCCTGTGCCAAAATGGGAGCTTTGGAACAGGGTATGGACATCCATCAAAGCATGAATGATAGAGGAATTTTGTCATTTGTTGTAGTTGCAACTACCTTGGTAGACATGTATGCAAAATGTTGAACCATGGACAACGCACATGAACTGTTTGATAGAATGCCTCAAAAAAATGTGGTCTCATGACTGCAATGATTGCAAGATACACACAAATTGGATTTTTTGAAAATGCTCTAGAAACTCTCAAGCAAATGCAATTTCACAGTGATCTTTCTTTGTCAAGTAATCCTGAGGTCTAAATCTTTACCATTTTTACTTTTAGGTTTGTCACACTTCTCTAGACTCTCATCAAGCCTATCTATGCATGTTTTAAATCTCCAAAGATCTTCAAACTCTGTATGGTCTTGTAGACTATCAAATAGGCATGTAGAATGTAGTGATAGTCTTGATCTCTATTAGGGACCTCTCAAGATCATTCACTCCAACTATCCAGAGTTTGTGGAGGCCAAGGTTTAAAAAGCATATTCAAGACAAAGAGAGGTTTCCATGGTTGCATGACAATGTGTAGGAGACAGCTACAAAGGAATAGAGACTAAGATACATTGCAAAGAGGCAGAGTTTCTAGATAGGCTTGTAGATATGAGGTCAAGAAGACAAAGAATGAAGAGGGTCAAGAAGACTGAGGGTGGACAAAGTGAACAAGGTGTTGCCTGATCTTGAAAGTAGTTTTGAGCATGGTTAACCTTTGTTGAAAACCTCATAACTGGAGATATACATGACAAATAATAAAAATCACATATAAAATCCTAATAGAGGATCTCTTTAGACATAGTTTTTGGTTAGGTTACAAAGAGACAATGATAAAAGTAAATAGAGGTCCATCATTAAAAATTATATAGAGGTTGTCACCAACACTCTAGGGTATCGTGTTTGAGCTTTACAATGTCATGTAGAAAGTTTATACTATCATGAAAAATTTACATTGTCACACAAAGGTTTGAATTAAAGAATATTTTCATTCATAAGAAATCTCTGAGACTATAAAAACAAGAATATAGAGGGATTTTAAACTACATCAAATGCATATAGGGCAAAATGAAGAAGAGACTGAGATACATTGCACAAGAGAGACAGTGACTCAAGACTGTTAGTTCAAGAATACAGAGGTCTAAGGAAAGGTGACAGTCCAAACCCACCTTTACATCTCTCTATCCATTTTCAACTATTAGATTTGCATGATATGATTGTCTCATTCTTAATAGAGACCTGCACACGAAAGTTGCAAACAACAATATGGACTATCACAAAGTTGGCAGACATGAGAAGACACTGAGATTTTAGTATGGGATAGTCAACATGATCTCATAAAGGTTGTGAAGATAGTGTGCATAAACCCACTTGTTGGGATATCTTCACCAAGCCCTGTACAAACATTATGAAGTCTGTATGATAAGGGAATCCCATGCACCTTCTAGGAATGTGTGAGATCTACATGTTCATTATGAGCACCTTGCAAAAGAAGGCCTGCTAAACTAGTATATAAGGTCAATATAGTCATTGTAAAGGGTCTAGTATAACCTTGCATCTCCAGTGTCAGGTATGCATATGTTAAAGGAGGGCTTGATGATAATCATTTAAAGGAACTCATGAGATGCCTACACTCAGTATTGAAAGCAAGGGATTGGTAATAGGGCATCAAGGCAATAAATACAATGACCTTGTGAAGATATACAATGCAAAGATAACATTGACAGGCCTACACTAAAGGTAGCAAAGGGATCTAGAATGATATAGAAGTCAATCCAAGAGGAGAAAGGTCTAATGAACAACTATGCAAAGAACATATGTACTAGAAGGAGTGTAATGAGAAGAGATAAGGCATATCAAATAAAGACCTAGATAAACCTTGTATCAGTCTCACATAGCAGAGGTAGTTTATGAAGACTCTTGAGTAGCTCTGTCACATCCCTAATTTTGACTTGAAATTACTTTTTACTTTTATGTAAATAGAAGTGAATTCTATGGATAAATGATTTGGCAATAAGGTATAATGTCAGGATAAATCATTAGTTTCCTAGATTCTAGTCATGTGAATAAATGCATGAGATGTAATGATTTCATAATGTACTTTTGAATTCTTATTCGTGAGGTTATGAATGGACTAACGATACGCTAATCCTATTTACATGATTGCAAGTTACTTTTAGGAAAACAGGTTACCACCTCTCCAAGAAAGGGAAGGAGAGCATCATCAGAGAGAAGGGAATAGATAAAAGGAAAAGTATAGTTTGTCGCCATCTTAAGTATTGTTGGTGCAATTGGCAAACCTAATTCAGTTGAGTAAGTGAAACTCGACCCTTTTGGTCTAAATTATTACTCGACTCGACAAGTTGTCGATGTCGTTTAAAGTCTTTTTAGTGTCATTTAATGTCAACCTAGTTGTTTTGGGAAAGCGATGCCGTTAAGGTTGTACGTTAGTCCTTTTTGCAACTAAGGTGACTTTATATTGGAAACATTGTTCTTTGTGTCATAAATGAGTTTATGTTTGTAACCTCAATGGCATAATTGGTATAATTGATAATATATTTCTTTTAGTAGTTTCGATGTCGAATTCCATATTTGTCTAATCAGAATTGACATGATTTTCTTCTATACATGAAGGGGAGTTGTACTCGACCCAATCACGTAAGGTGCGTAAGTTTGTATGTCACATTATTATAAACTATATTGTTATTAATATTTATGTTTGTTTTAGACTATATTAATACGTAAAATTATAGAATGGTTGATGCAAGGTTGCTTATGGTTTTATGTGATAACAACCCTCTTTTAGGAGGAAAATCCGATAGCATATGATGCTTTAAGAGAGTCGTTGTATATGCCGTGAACTTTAATTTGAGATTATTGATCTCAACCTTTTGTTGTTGATATTTGAGTTTATTTGGAGATAAATTAGCAATTTTATCCCATCTTTTCTTGTTAATAATGGTTGCTCGACTCCTTAACTACTTTGGAGGAACTTCTTATTAAGAAAACAAGTGGTCATAAGATTTGCCACTCCATTAGGTTTGCATGCAAGCTAACCACATTAATAAGAAAATATTCTGCCATCCCCACATCCACATAGGAGTTAAGGCAAAGTTTGAGTGTGGTCTTTAAGACCAACTACTCCACTACTCTTGCATGCGGGTGAAGAATGTTTTTAGGCAAAGTTTTTGCCAATGCATTTGGGATGGTGGAGTGATCCGTTATGATCCTCACCTCTTTTTATTTGCATGCCCTCGTGGTAGTTATGGGGGGTGGGGAAAACAACCATCATAATGGATAGAAAAGAAGTCTTTAAGGGATCATCATGACACTTCTAAGGGGCAGCGTAGCAAGAGTTTAGGGGTAACAGAGGGGAATAAAGCTTTTATGAGTCTATGTTATCCGGGAGGAACTATCTTCTTGAGTTGTTATGAGGGAGAACGCAAGGGGTAGCCGTATATTTTGCACCATGAGTTTAGTTTTGTATCAGTTCCAGAGATAGCAATGGTGGCTTAAAGAAAAAGAAAACATATTTGGGTTTTTGAAAAATGCTCTCGAGATGAAGTTGACGTTTGATATGAGGTGACACTTGTGGAGATCAAAGAGATGAAAAATGTTGCTAGAAATTTTAACGAGATTAAGATTCTAGTAATCCAAGCAGCAGAAAAACATCCTTTGCATGGAAGCTCACGGATAAATGAAGTTAATTTGGAACTTACTCTTCAATCCTCAAAGAAAAACTTGGTGTGGGATTCCCAATGAAGCTCAAGCTCTCAGCTTGGAGAGCTAGGGTAGCTTCTAGTATTAGAAGGCAACAAATGATTTTTGAAATAGTCGGTCACAAATTCCATTCAAATGTGCTCCTACAAGAAATTAAAAGGATTACCTTTCAGATCATATGTTAGTGAATAATTGGAATGGTGATAGTATTGCAACTTCTCGTGAATTAGGCAAAGGGGTTGAAGTTTATGTGGTTCCTATGGCAAGTTCCAATTTTGTCAGTTGTTCTCACCAGCATATTCCTCAAACCTCTTAAGCATGCAAGTCCGCATAACTTATAGAGGCATATGTATGTTCTTAAGGCAAAGGTAGAGGAGGTTGATGGCTTCTCAGTGGTAAGAAAAGTTTTAGCAAAGAATTTATCCTTTAATTCTTAGAATATAGCGTTTGTTATCGTTTGTATATAATAGAGATTCTAGCTTCCTATAGCAGTTGTTGTTGTTACATAAGGTTAGCTGTTACTGTGAACTAGATATCACCGAGTATAAATATTTATGTTGTGTTATATAAGAGTCTCAGATAGCTCTATGCTTTAGTAAGCTTGATAAGTTTGTTTCCCTCGGTGCCTTACGAGGTCAATAGATTAAGCTTAATATTAATTGGATGTAAGGTGTATGTAAAAACCTTCACAATCTTTATATTTTGATATATGTCCAGTTAGGTCTGAGTAAACTTGGTTAATATCTACTATGTTATAAACCCTAGCAAAGACAGGCCGAGTAGGTTTTAGCCCATAATATCTTAGTTTAGTGGAAAAGATAAGAAGGGATATCATGCATGAATTAGTAAACTTCTCTAATATGAAGAACGGTGAACTCAAGAACTTAGAAGATTGAGGGTGTTATATTGGAGATTATCTAACCTCAAAACTACTTGGGTTATTAGTTTGACTTTAGTCAAGAATGACTATATTATTCATAGTGTATGCATATTCCTTGAGTAACGAGGATATGTACAGTGTTAAAGAGGATGAGAGAAACTAGAAGGTACTTTATTTTCATTTTAAATACTATATTTTTTACTTTGATTCTAAGTAAATAGTAAGAACTGGATACGGGAATCAATTCCTTGGTCTAGGATAAAGACCTTGATGGATACATAATGTAATCCTATTTTAGAAGTTCATGATCACTAGTTCTCCGAATTGAGGCTTGGAGAGCTAATGTCCTTACAAATTTGAAATGACTATATAACGATAAGGATATGTATATATATATATATATATATATATATATATATATATATATTTCGTTATGAGAAATGCCATTCTTCTTTCTACAATGGTTTATGAATCCAGAGAAGTAGGTGTTCCAAGAATGTGGAAAACCTAGATAACCTTGATTAGCATCTATTGCTTATGTTATATTATCTCGAGAAAGAGAGTAGATTAGGATAAGGAAAGATATAGCTATCATAGTTTATGTTCATTAGGACTTGTTTCAAGTGTCATCTGCACAAAGGACAAAATTAACCCAATGTGGGGTATTCCCAATATGACCTATTCAAACTTCGGTATGTTAGGAGATTAGAAACTCAACTCCTCATGATTGTTGTACTCAATATGGTTGATAAAGGTTTATGTGTCTTTTAGTCAAAGGAGGTTATATATGAGTTTATAACCTAAGTTATGTTGAATGTTAGTGGACATAAGAAGACTAGGAGGTCGAAAATATTTTAGAATCTTTTATGATTCAAACCCATTTAGGTTGTATGACTGAACTTAGTCAAATGACTAGACAATAATATCCATTTAAGATATTATATGGATGAGGTCATACCTCATATACTATGTTATTCATGATATGTGAAATGTGGAATCGAACAATGACAAGGGGTCTAGGAAATCTAGAGGAATTTATTAGGATATAATTATTATTATATTTTGGGACAACAAAGATGTTTGATATTTGGGTAAGAGAGAAGAGTGACAGAAGGTCATAGACCCTAGAAGTTGCAAGTTTGCAAAGAGAGAATCTCTGAAAGGTTAGAATTATCTAAATAGATATATATATTGCATGTATATCCTAGATTGAGGATTACTTCTAAGTAATATTGAATAGAATGAATTTTACAGTGCATACAAGTCTGTGTCTAGAGTTACTAAATGAAGAAAGTCTAACTGAAGGATGAGATAGTTCCAAGTCAAGTCAGAAGTGTGTGTTTAGATGGCATGACCAATCAGTATGATCATACTTAGCTACAAGGGATCTAGAGTTGTATGGTCAATTGAAGTTATGTAGGACACATCAGTAGGACTTTGATGGCAAAAACTTGTTGGCTCCTTGTATTTATACCCTTTGTGAAGGGTAGGGCCACTTCCAGTTGGAAGGTGTGCGGCGGACTGCCAATCTGTGGTTGGAGGTAAATCACTCAGATGATGCTCTCCCTCTGAAGCAAAAGACTCACCAATGCTCTTGAAAATGGATTTCGACATTCCAGATGCAGTGTACTCTATGTGATGGCTTATGATAATCAAACTGATAAGGTAAAACTATTCTTTTATCAAGTACATCTTTTGTAATGTAAATGTAATGCGAAATGATTTCAATATGATTCTGGTTTTGATTATGTTATGATTTCAAGGTTGAAATTATATAGAAAGTTGTACCTTATTTCTTGAGATTATGCAACTGATATTTAATTGTTATAAATATATATATATATATATTTTCTCTCTCATGTTTACCATGTTTATTTATTTTCTTGTAAATTATTGAGTTTACTCAAGTAGTATGAGAAGGGATGTTACATATGGTATCAGAGCTAACCGGGTTCAACACATGGACGTATGAGCTCATTACGAGAAAACTCGTGAACATTCAACAGATTAGCTAATGTTTGAAACTGGCTTTATGTTGGAGTGGCATAGAGAAGAACCATGCAAACTATCAAGAAGATGTTTTCCTAACACTCACCCAAGTCAGTGTTTAAGAAAGAACCAACTGAAGAATTAAAACTCCAAGAGCTTAGGTAGAGTAATGTCTGTATGAATTCAAGATCACTCTTATTTCTTAAGAATTTAAGGATGGGAAGATCTAGTAGTAATCCACCAAGTGCAAGAGCAACTAAGTGTAGAAGATCCTAGAAATTATATCATAGATACAAGATTAGATGGGTTCTAGTTTAATTCCTAGATGGCTTGGAATGGGCCAAGAGGAATAAAAGAGTCATTAAAAAAAAAACAAGTAGTGATTTATTGGCATGGAATGTTGGGAAAAATGGAACAGGACTTGGAAATGTTTTTGTTTTCCAAGATTCATGGAAAACCAATTGCCATATACAAAGAGTTGTGAATTAGAAGAGATGAATAAAGAACGAGATTAGTTTCATTTTTTGAAACTTTTGTTTAAAAAAAAATATCAGCATGACGTTTGCAAGATAATTCATAACAGTTGTAAGGAAAAGAAAATAGTTATTCTCCTGGCATCTTGACCAAATGGCTGAGAACTAAGTACTTGCCTTTAGTAGAGCTAGAAAGTACAATTGCAATGGTGAAGGTAATCATTTCTAAAATGCTTAGTCAAATTGTTAAAGTTTTGAACAAATAACCTATTCCGTGAGGTAGGGAATAGAGTTTTGTAAAGCGGAACAAGAGGGAAAAGCTTGTGTTCCGAATAAAATTTCAATGCATGGCAATAACATAATCTTACAATCTCATCCAAGTGATGAATGATAGAAACTCTAGGAAATAAGAGTGGAGGTGTTATAACCTTCTTATTCGCAAAATTTTTGAACATGATGAAAGTCTTAAGGGACTTATTTATTTGTTGTTCTTGTAGCACAAACTCTAGTCCACTGTAAGTTTTGGAAAACCTGAGTATAGTGCAACAATCTACTCCCTTGTTAGTGACTTAGTCAAGTCACGTAGTGCATAATAAGTGTCCCTCTGGAACTTGACACCTCTTTAGATTTTTGGTAAAATCTCTTTTAAAAACTTACGAGGATTGTCATTATTTCCTTTATTTTGGAATGGTCTAGCCACCGAATTTTGAAGATTGATTATTTTATGACCAATTGGTCAATGTCTGATTTATTGTCGAAAATTGAGCTCAATTGTTTTATTTATTGTTGAAAATGGAATTTCTTATACTTTGATTCTAGATTTAAACTATTGTGGTGGCTATACCAGAACATTTTGATTGTTCACTAGGTATTATATAATGTACATCACTATCATGTCCTGGATGGGCCTCTAATGGTTTGTGTAAGGGAGTAAATTGTAGAAAATGCACCTGGTATGTCCTTAACGTTACAGAAAAAAGACACTTTGTGTGGAAAGAAATATGTTTCAAACCCTTTCGAGGTTATTGATAAATATATATTTACTATGTAAGCTACCAGAATAAGGTCTTACATTGATATCATCTTTTGAATCTTGTGTTATTGTATGTGGGCGGATGGGTAGTCCAGTAAGCCCAGAATATTAGTCTCTCCAAGTTGAGCAGGGTGGTGAACCAAAAATACATTCATTATGAAACGTATATTTACATAAAATCTATGGCCATAGTGAGTGACGTTGCCACCACGTGCACTCGTCAGTTCACAGTACTCCAGACACTTAGCTAACAAGAGTTATCGTACTTTTTTGAAGGGTATCCATGGTAGTGCGATAGAGTTAGTTAAGTGGGGATACACACCAGAGCTCATATGGCAATTAAGAGGGTTTCCAACACAACCTTTCGTTGAAGGGTAGGATTGCTTCTAGGTAAGAAGTGTGCGGGGGAACCACTTAAGTCAGTGATTGGAGGTAAAAATAGCCAGGTGATGTTTCCCTCTCAATAGTGGCATGGCGAGTCTTGGAGGACAGTTGAACTAGATAAGGAATTTTGGTCCTTTCCCTTATATTTACTCATCAGTTTTTTTAAATGATGCATGAAATAAATGAAATTTGTACATGATGAATAACCTTTTCAGCTAGAAAAGTGAGAGTTGATGTTACTCTTTGTATCTTAAATAACGAATGGCGGTACCATACTTGCATAATCCTATTAAATTTTGGATCTTGATAAACCTGTGATTGAAGTGGATGGTTGCTTCACGTGAATAGAGTATCCACCTTTTATGGAGTTTGTTATAACAACTCCTATAAATCTTCTATCAAGATGACTCCATCTGAAACATTGGACAGAAGAAGATGCCGAACTCCTATAAGCTAGGTAAGCTAAAAGATAGGATTAGCATTAGTCCAAAAATATTGTCAAAAAAGGATAAACAAATCAAACCGATCGGGAAAGATTGGTGGAAGCTAATAATAGAGAAGAAAAGTTTCATAAAGTATGGAATGTATTCCAAATCAGTACCTAGATATGAAGGACTCTTTGAAGTTTTTAAAGTTATCAATTTGATTGATTTCAAAATCATTCTATTGCTAGGAGACATATCCTCCTTATGATTATATTTTAAAAGTATATAACAAATGACCATTATATTCTTAGAATTTTTTATAGGAATAGGATCCAAGAGTGGTCATGATCGAGCTTTTTAAAAGTTCAAGGATTCCAAGCACTACTTCCAAAACAAAGAGGTTATTCATGGCAAGGTTAAATAAAATTTTATCTTATTTATGTTATGATACATTGAATCATTGAGGATGATGAATCTTAAGGGGGAAGGTATGTCACATCCCTAATTTTGACTTGAAATTACTTTTTACTTTTATGTAAATAGAAGTGAATTCTATGGATAAATGATTTGGCATTAAGGTATAATGTCGAGATAAATCATTAGTTTCCTAGATTCTAGTCATGTGAAAAAATGCATGAGATGTAATGATTTCATAATATACTTTTGAATTTGTTATTCGTGAGGTTATGAATGGACTAACAATATGCTAATCACATTTACACGATTGCAAGTTACTTTTAGGAAAACAGGTTTCCACCTCTCCCAGAAAGGGAGGGAGAGCATCATTGGAGAGAAGGGAATAGATATAAGGAAAAGTATAGTTTGTCGCCATCTTAAGTATTGTTGGTGCAATTGGCGAACCTAATTCAGTCGAGTAAGTGAAACTCGACCCTTTTGGTCTAAGTTATTACTCGACTTGACAAGTTGTCGATGTCATTTAGAGTCTTTTTAGTGTCGTTTAATGTCAACCTAGTCATTTTGGGAAAGCAACGCTGTTAAGGTTGTACATTAGTCCTTTTTGCGACTAAGGCAACTTTATATTGGAAACATCATTCTTTGTGTCGTAAATGAATTTATGTTTGCAACCTCAATGGCGTAATTGGTATAATTGATAATATGTTTCTCTTAGTAGTTTCGATGTCGAATTCGATATTTGTCTAATCGGAATTGACATGATTTTCTTCTATACATGAAGGGGATTTGTACTCGACCTAATCACGTAAGGTGCGTAAGTTTGTATGTCACATTATTATAAACTATATTGTTATTAATATTTATGTTTGTTTTAGACTATATTATTACGTAAAATTATAGAATGGTTGATGTAAGGTTGCTTATGGTTTTATGTGATAACAACCCTCTTTTAGGAGAAAAATCCGATAGCATATGATGCTTTAAGAGAGTCGTTGTATATGCCGTGAGCTTTAATTTGATATTATTGATCTCAACCTTTTGTTGTTGATATTTGAGTTTATTTGGAGATAAATTAGCAATTTTATCCCATCTTTTCTTGTTAATAATGGTTGCTCAACTCCTTAACTGCTTTGGAGGAATTTTTTATTAAGAAAACAAGTGGTCATAAGATTTGCCACTCCATTAGGTTTGCATGCAAGCTAACCACATTAATAAGCATATATTTTGCCATCCCCACGTCCACGTAGGAGTTAAGGTGAAGTTTGAGTGTGGGCTTTAAGACCAACTACTCCACTACTCTTGCATGCGGGTGAAGTATGTTTTTAGGTAAAGTTTTTGCCAAGGCATTTGGGATGGTGGAGTGATCTATTATGACCCTCACCTCTTTTTATTTGCATGCCCTCGTGGTAGTTATGGGGGACGGGGAAAACAACCATCATAATGGATAGAAAAGAAGTCTTTATGGGATCATCACGACACTTCTAAGGGGCAGCATAGCAAGAGTTTAGGGGTAACAAAGGGGATTAAAGCTTTTATGAGTCTATATTATCAGGGAGGAACTATCTTCTTGAGTTGTTATGAGGGAGAACGCAAGGGGTAGCCGTATATTTTGCACCATGAGTTTAGTTTTGTATCGGTTCCAGAGATAGCAATGGTGGATTAAAGAAAAAGAAAACATATTTGGGTTTTTGAAAAATGCTCTCGAGCTGAAGCCGGCATTTAATATGAGGCAACACTTGTGGAGACCAAAGAGATGAAAAATGTTGCTGGAAATTTTAACGAGATTAAGATTCTAGTAATCCAAGTAGCAGAAAAACATCCTTTGCATGGAAGCTCACAGATAAATGAAGTTAATTTGGAGCTTACTCTTCAATCCTCAAAGAAAAACTTGGTGTGTGATTCCCAATGAAGCTCAAGCTCTCAGCTTGGAGAGCTAGGGTAGCTTCTAGTATTAGAAGGCAACAAATGATTTTTGAAATAGTCGATCACAAATTCCATTCAAATGTACTCCTACAAGAAATTAAAAGAATTACCTTTCGGATCATATGTTAGTGAATAATTGGAATAGTGATAGTATTGCAACTTCTCATGAATTAGGCAAAGGTGCTGAAGTTTATGTTGTTCCTATGGCAAGTTCCAATTTTGCCGGTTGTTCTCATCGACGTATTCCTCAAACCTCTTAAGCATGCAAGTCCGCATGACTTAGAGAGGCATATGTACGTTCTTGAAGCAAAGGTAGAGGAGGTTGATGGCTTCTCAGTGATAAGAAAAGTTTTAGCAAAGAATTTATCCTTTAATTCTTAGAATATAGCATTTGTTATCGTTTGTATATAATAGGGATTCTAGCTTCCTATAGTAGTTGTTGTTGTTACATAAGGTTAGCTGTTACTGTGAACTAGATATCACCGAGTATAAATCTTTATGTTGTGTTGTATAAGAGTCTTAGATAGCTCTATGCTTTAGTAAGCTCGATAAGTTTGTTTCCCTCGGTGCCTTACGAGGTCAATAGATTAAGCTTAATATTAATTGGATGTAAGGTGTATGTAAAAACCTTCACAATCTTTATATTTTGATATATGACCAGTTAGGTCTGAGGAAACTCAGTTAATATCTACTATGATATAAACCCTAGAAAAGATAGGCCGAGTAGGTTTTAGCCCATAATATCTTAGTTTAGCAGAAAAGATAAGAAGGGATATCATGCATGAAATTAGTAAACTTCTCTAATATGAAGAACGATGAACTCAAGAACTTAGAAGATTGAGGGTGTTGTATTGGAGATTATCTAACCTCAAAACTACTTGGGTTATTAGTTTGACTTTAGTCAAGAATGACTATATTATTCATAGTGTATGCATATTCCTTGAGTAACGAGGATATGTATAGTGTTAAAGAGGATGAGAGAAACTAGAAGGTACTTTATTTTCATTTCAAATACTATATTTTTTACTTTGATTCTAAGTAAATAGTAAGAACTGGATACAGGAATCAATTCCTTGGTCTAGGATAAAGACCTTGATGGATACATAATGTAATCCTATTTTAGAAGTTCATGATCACTAGTTCTCCGAATTGAGGCTTGGAGAGCTAATGTCCTTACAAATTTGAAATGAATATATAACGATAAGGATATGTATATATATATATATATATATCTTGTTATGAGAAATGCCATTCTTCTTGCTACAATGGATTATGAATCCAGAGAAGTAGGTGTTCCAAGAATGTGGAAAATCTAGATAACCTTGATTAGCATCTATTGCTTATGTTATATTATCTCGAGAAAGAGAGTAGATTAGGATAAGGAAAGATAGAGCTATCATAGTTTATGTTCATTAGGACTTGTTTCAAGTGTCATCTACACAAAGGACAAAATTAACCCAATGTGGGGTATTCCCAATATGACCTATTCAAAGTTGGGTATGTTAGGAGATTAGAATCTCAACTCCTCATGATTGTCGTACTCAATATGGTTGATAAAGGTTTATGTGTCTTTTAGTCAAAGGAGGTTATATATGAGTTCATAACCTAAGTTATGTTGAATGTCAGTGGACATAAGAAGACTAGGAGGTCAAAAGTATTTTAGAATCTTTTATGATTCAAACCCATTTAGGTTGTATGACTGAACTTAGTCAAATGACTAGACGATAATATCCATTTAAGATATTATATGGATGAGGTCATACCTCATATACTATGTTATTCATGATATGTGAAATGTGGAATCGAACAATGACAAGGGGTCTAGGAAATCTAGAGGAATTTATTAGGATATAATTATTATTATATTTTGGGACAACAAAGATGTTTGATATTTGAGTAAGAGAGAAGAGTGATAGAAGGTCATAGACCCTAGAGGTTGCAAGTTTGCAAAGAGAGAATCTCTGAAAGGTTAGAATTACCTAAACATATATATATTGCATGTATATCCTAGATTGAGGATTTCTTCTAAGTAATATTTAATAGAATGAATTTTGCAGTACATACAAGTCTGTATCTAGAGTTACCAAATGAAGAAAGTCTAACCGAAGGATGAGATAGTTCCAAGTCGAGTCAGAAGTGTGTGTCTAGATGGCATGACCAATTAGTATGATCATACATAGTTAGAAGGGATCTAGAGTTGTATGGTCGATTGAAGTTATGTAGGACACATCACTAGGACTCTGATGGCAAAAACTTGTTGGCTCCTTATATTTATATCCTTCGTGAAGGGTAGGGCCACTTCCAGTTGGAAGGTGTGCGGGGGTCCGCTGGTTTGTGGTTGGAGGTAAATCACTCGGATGATGCTCTCCCTCTGAAGCAAAAGACTCACCAATGCTCGTGAAAATGGATTTCGACATTCCAGATGCAGTGTACTCTATGTGATGGCTTATGATAATCAAATTGATAAGGTAAAACTATTCTTTTGTCAAGTACATCTTTTGTAATGTAAATGTAATGCAAAAGGATTTCAATATGATTTTGGTTTTGATTATGTTATGATTTCAAGGTTGAAATTATATAGAAAGCTGTACCTTATTTCTTGAGATTATGCAAATGATATTTAATTGTTATAAGAAAAAAAATTCCTCTCTCATGTTTAACATGTTTATTTACTTTCTTGTAAATTATTAAGTTTACTCAAGTAGTATGAGGAGGGATGTTACAAGCTCTATCTTATAGTGCTAAATACTATTACAGACTTGGGTTAAACTTTTACAAAGGTATGTCAAAATTGTAGAAACATAGGAAGTTCCATGGAATAGGAGATCTTAGAATATCAAGAGTAGTGTTGTTTTGAACTAGTAATATTGAATCATTAAACCCTACCAAATGATGAACAAGTTTGTAAAGAAGATTAGGGTCTCTCAAACCTATACAAAGGAGATTTATGAGTCAAAATAGTATCATGATAGGGACAGTGAAGTTATTTTAGACTAGAGAATCCTTTGTAACGTTTTGTGCAAGAGTCTTGAGAGAGTCCTAGAGGTCTCACAAGGTTTAGAGATTCATCAACAATTATACAACTTTGTCTAAGTTTTTAGGATTCATGTGAACCTATAAAGGTTACACAATTTACCTAAAATATAGAACTCTGCATAGTGGGTTTTAGAGGACTGTCAATGCAAGGTATGAAGGAACCCTAGACATGCTACATGAAAGAGGATACCTTAAGAAACATTATAAGAGAGTTTTATAACTCTAAAAGAGGCTGATAGAGGGTAACAAGAGAAAAGATCACTTTAAGAGATAGGGACTAGGGTTTGTAAAGGTATTGCCATTTGAATGGTAGTCACAAACAGTAGATTTTGCATGATGACAATTATTATTGAAAGATAGTCATAAAAGAAGATCATAGTTAAATGAATATATCAAAGGTTAGTTTTGGACTTTTGAAGGTTAGAAAAAGGTTGAGGAAATTAGTCATAGAGATGTGTAACTGAACAAGGGTCACCATGAATGTAATGAAGGGGCAATCAATTAACAAATGGTAGTCATAAAATGCAAAGGGGACAATGGTCTTGAAAACAAGAGGGTGCATAGGCTGTGAATGAATGACTATGTAGATGTTTTAACAGAGTAAGATAACATAAGAGCCACAAATCCATGACATTTCCCATCAATGAATGATGATAATCTTTTGGAAATGCATGGGACTGTCATAGTCAATGTTCCATATGACATCCTTGTCAAAGGATCTTGTTTTTGTTACTTTTTATTGTATGCAACAATTGTGGGATAGGATCCAAGAGAGGATTTAGACACCAAAACCATGTGATTGACAATAAGAATGCACCA
Organism: Cunninghamia lanceolata; assembly: GCA_027924645.1. Classification (NCBI taxonomy): domain Eukaryota; kingdom Viridiplantae; phylum Streptophyta; class Pinopsida; order Cupressales; family Cupressaceae; genus Cunninghamia; species Cunninghamia lanceolata. Next base: position 11,368,296 of record BSBN01000524.1, read on the forward strand.
TAAAAAGTTGCATTGCAATATTTATTGGCAGTCGGCTATTCTTAAATATCATCCACTTCAACAATCAACTAGTAAAAATAGGACAAATATTTACATTTTTTTTTGTTGTGAATGAGGTGTAAAATTGCTATTGATTGTTTGAACATTGAAGTGGATGATACTTAAGTGGAGTGATTGGGAGTCGGCTATTCTTAAATATCATCCACTTCAATAGTCAAAGGTCAATTTTTGCCAATAAAAATAGGACAAATATTTACATCAGCCTTGAATTTGTTTTATCATTTTAGTTGTTTAGATAGGCATGAAAGGCTCCTACCTTTGTTGATGAAGGAAGCAAGTTTTTCATGATGAAGATGCAAGGAGCTATAAATGTTGCAGGGCCCATTTCACATTCACCTTCAAAACTTGATTTGTCTAGATTACTTACATGAAAATCCAATGGCTTGCCTGCTCTCTGGGGCATCTAATATGCCATTAAAAGAATACAATAACCTAGTTAAACTACCAAACTTATTTTTATATAATCTCAAGACAATATCACATTCACAATGACACTAGCTTTTACCAATTTCAACAGCTCTTCCTAAGGTTTCTATTTTGAAAAATTCTGATTTTAAAGAATGTGAAACAAACTTACACAAGATAATCTAAGAACTTACATTGTTGTTGAAACCAATGGGTCTAAATGTCTGAGCAAAAAGCCTATGATGTGCATATGGAATATGGGAAGGGTCCATCAAATTTTTAGTAAGTACTTCATACCTGCAAAGTATCAGTCAAGGTATTTGTTTAATTTGCATGTAGAAATAAACATTATATATAATCTTATTGATTTGAAGGAAGAACACTAAAATAATTTAAGAACAAAAAAATAGGAAAGATGAACAATAAAAACCATTAATATCTTGTGTTTGTGGAGTATAATCCCACTCAATAAATATTTGATTTTGCTTGAAAAAGAGTTACCCATAAGGAAAATCTCTCATTGTTAGAATAGATCAGATTGATGGATTGCTTAGCATTGGAATCAATGGCAGAGTTTTGTTAAGAGCAATATTTGTGTAAAGAGGATTAGTGTTTGGCCAAAACCAGATGGTGCCTTGCTACAGTAGACTTGGATAAACACCTGCATGTGCCCTCTTGGAGGTGTGGACCTACATTTAAGGTAGAATCACTTCATTAAAAGTTATATATTTAATGCACACAGCTACTACAAAATCACTAACCCTCACAGTGACTTGATTCCCATTCCTTGTCAAAGAAACTAGATCCTCATTTTGATGCATAGTTAGATTGATCTCCATTTTTATGACTGCTACCTCCTTAATGAACCTAACACAATGGCTTTAACGGCAATGCAACAAGCCAATATCCCTGAAACAAAACCATTGTCTCTTTGTTGCACTCTTGAAACCCTAGATCCCAAAGTATAATGAGTTAAAACACTATCCAAAGGCTAGATTGCAAGGTTTTGAATCTGAAAAATTTCTATTGCATAATGTTGCCTCCATAATACATAAAATAGAGCTCTACAAAGCAGTCAAACTGAAAATACATATCAAACACAAAAGAAAACCCTAACCCATGGGAATAAGGGAAAGAGCCTTCAAATGGAGGAAGAAGACACTGATATGCAAGAACATGAAGAAAGAACACTCCCTTATTTGCCTTCTGCAACTAAGAAATGAAACAAAGCAACCCCAGGAAGATGGAAAAACATAGAAAAGAGGCAAAGGAAACAACCAATCGTGCAAATGAAGATTGAAAAAGCTCAGAAACGTTACCATGAAGCTGCCCCATGATCTTAGCTGAATGAAACTCAGATAACTGTTCAGAAACACTGCAACCTTCCTATTCAAAGCAACAAACAGCAGAGAAGGCATCCATCTTGGAAGAGCCTGTGTTGTTTAAGTCCTTTTGTCAAAAAACAAACAAAGAGAGAATGATACCCACGCAAGTTTCCCTCGCAAAAATAAAAAAATTAATTTATCACTTGCTCAACTTCATGTTTCCTTCTTTTTTTTAATTACCCACTTTAATATCATATGTGACTATTTATTTAGTTGTGTTTTTTACCCAATGATCAAATTAGTCATTAATTAGTCATTTATAGCTATGTTGCAAAAAAAAATAGAATTTAGTCATTTTTAGTTGTCGTGACTAAAAGTTTTAGTCATGTAGTCATTTATTTGCCAAATTCTACTAGCGTTTCTGGTCTCTCAGGGTCTTCATAAAAAATCACATATGTTCCTAACCCAGTAGAATCATAATTCCCAAAAGGATCACCTTGTGTCATATCTAATAGATGATTCTCACCCCTTTCATTACTATTAGTTTCAGTCCATTCTCCCATTTCTTCAACATCTTTCATCCCTAGTGATCATAGCATGGGATGCTTCAAATTTTGGTGTTGCTTCATTAGTAATATGCTCCTTACATAATGGTTTTGATAACACTTTCATCTTTGAACCATACTTGGTTCTCAGAATTGGATGTGACCAGTCCAGAGACATGTATCCCCCAATTTTGGCTGTGAAATCTCTAGATAAGAATAAACCAAAAACATGAGGAATATCTATGACCACTACATCTTGTAGTACAGTTATGTTTGGGTAGTGTAGTTATGTTTGGGCATGTATACAATTGTACTGGAAGTTCCTTAATGATCCCTATGGTCTAAACCACTTTTCCATCTAACCGCATTACACCTTTAGCTAATGGCTCATATTTTATCTTTAAAGGATTGGCTATTTTCTTGGGCATAACTGTGGTGCTTGCACCTGAGTCTATCATTGAGGTGTGTAGTAACTTTTTGCCCACTATTAGAGTCATGTAAAAAGGGTTAGGTTTAGGTTTACCTACCTCTTCTTTTGCATCCACTAGAGCAGACCCTGACTGTGGCTAAGATACTTTGGGTTTCTCTTTCCCTTTGTCTACTGAGCCTTCCTTAGTGCCAGTGGCTTTTGGTCCATTCTGACCCTTCAGAGCTTCTTGCAATAGTACCTTCTGTTCAGGAATAGCTAACATATCCCATAATGATACATTAGTAGGAGATTTCTTCAACTATTCCACCTGATGCAGAGGAGGGGTTCAAACTCAATCAATCCACTTAGAAAGTCTTAACTCATCAAATCATGGGTCATCCTTCACAAACTGCTCTCTTTCCTTGTAGCCCTTCAAAACAGGTTTTTCTAGAACAACTTGCAAAATACTCCTCCAACCCATAATAGGATTGGCATTATAGATACCCATTATGGAGTTCTTTAACATATCTCAAAAGTACATATACTTGTTTTGCAACACCTCATCCAATAATTGACTGTCCTCTATTTTCTAGGCCTAATTAGGCCACTTTTCCAAAGAAAGTCTATAAAATCCTTCACCCAAACCACCAAAACCTATTCCTCTACTCACCTTAGGTCACAAATGGACAAAATCAATAGTTTTTATCAATGGGTACACTCAATAATTCACCCAACACACAAATCTCACTTTTGGCCTATGTAGGCTTACATACAAGGACTGTCATAGAATATCTTTTGATACAGACCAAATCTCAAGACTGTAAAAGTCTTTTTGGATACCTTTTTCAGATTTCTAAAACATATCAAAAACTTGGCATAGATTGTTTTGGACCAAACCTCCCAAAACTTGACTGTTCTGCTACTCACAAGGACTAAATTAAGCTTGGTAGCAAGATGGTTTATTGGTTCTCAATACCCTAGGGCACAAACTACTCAACCAACTCTTCAAACACATCACAAATGACCTGATAAAGCTTTCCAAACCATCTCCCATTCATTTCCAAGGTTATTTTATCAAACTACAACTTCTAACCATCCATTTTATACACTTTCAAACCCTCAAACAAGGTTTTCCCAGGCAGTCTCAGTCAAATGCTCATAAAATCCTCCAAACCTGATGAAATCAACTCAAATCAAAACCAAAACAAAGTTAACTCATATACCTATCAAATCTAATACTCTTTGGTTCAGAAGCCATCAATACGAAGCCGTACAAGTTCTTGTAATGGCATCTTTTCATGGAAAAATACAAAAATTTGAGGTTGTATTATTGTTTGTGCATCAAAGTTACATCCAACCTACTGCCTCAAAGTTTGTGAGGCATATTTATGCTTTTTCAAACCAAAACCAATGACTCAAACTGATTTTCTAGCTACTTGACTCTTCACATTCCTCACTCTTGCAATTTTGACTCTTCACCTTCCCACTTTTGTAACTTTACAATATGATAACTTTTGAACAAATATTACAAAATATGACAATATGAAGACTAATTACATGATAAAATAGTCTATCATAACCTTATTGGACTCACAAGACTCAAAACACCTAGCATAAGACTATATTTACAAAAGTTGACATGGTGCCCCTGCACCATACACCCAGAGAAGAAAGAAATTCAAGTCCACTTGAATAAGGAGTATCAACATGAGAAATATGTTTGAAAGTTTTTGACTTATATATTAAAATCCCTTCATTCCATCCTCCTTGAAATAGTTCAATAGTTGCTTCATCTTCACCGTAGGTTTTCCCAACTTCTTGTTAAGGTACTTAGGTCTGTCAAATGGAATAAGCTACTTCCTGTCTGCATCTCTGGATACCTGCACTTGGATAATGACCACATCAAAAACAACTTGATTGCTATCATTACTAGCAATGGGTTCTTTGCTCTTTCTTGGTGACCCCTGCAACATGACAACATCTAATTGAAACATCTTGGTCTGCAACTCTTCATTAGCAACTTGAGTATCAACACCAACTTTATCAGCAACACTAACACCCTTCCCTACTTGTTCATCTTGCTCATTAGACTCAAACAACTAAAAATGGTATGAAGACTCATCCATAACTATGTCTACCTTGTACTTCTAAACTTCTTCAATGCTTGATGTCAAAACAGTCATAGATATACTCACAATTTCATTGCTCACCTCTTCCTCTATCCAAGATTGCATTTGTTCTTCCTCTATTGTCATTGTTCTTGCTTGTCTCATTCTTCTTTGGACAATTTTGATGGGCCATGTAACCTTCCTCTTTACTGATAAGTGCCACCTTTGGGCTTGTTTGAGCAACTTCTCCACCTCATCTTTCATCCTTTCTCTCATCTCTTTCAATTGTTCCAACTCTTGTATTTCTCTGTCAAACTCCATTAGCCTCATCTTTTCCTCTTTCCTCTTCCTCTTTTTCTTCTTGCTTCTTCTTTTGTGAACCCCTAGCCTGCAAGTACCTTCTAAATAAATCTATCTTTCTTCAAGTAAGTTTCTCCTTGTGCCTCTTTGTCTTTGCCTCACCTAGGTCTCTTCTCTTTTCCTCTACTTAGTCTTTTGGCAACCAGGTTCTCTCTTCAACCTGCACAAACACAAACACAAACACCAAACTCTCTCTTGCCCAAACCTTCTAAGCTCTAATACCAATTGATGCAGATGAGGGGTTCAAACTCAATCAATCCACTTAGAAAGTCTTAACTCATCAAATCATGGGTCATCCTTCACAAATTGCTCTCTTTCCTTGTAGCCCTTCAAAACAGGTTTTTCTAGCATAACTTGCAAAATACTCCTCCAACCCACAAAAGGATTGGTATTCTAGATACCCATTATGGTTTTATTTAACATATCTCAAAAGCACATATACTTATTTTGCAACACCTCAGCCAATAATTGACTGTCCTCTGTTTTCTAGGCCTAATTAGGCCATTTTTCCAAAGCAAGTCTATAAAATCCTTCACCCAAACCACCAAGACCTATTCCTCTACTCTCCTCAGGTCACAAATGGACAAAATCAATAGTTTTTATTAATGGGCACACTCAATAATTCACCCAACACACAAATCTCACTTTTGGCCTATGTAAGCTTACATACAATGACTGTCATAGAATATCTTTTGATACAGACCAGATCTCAAGACTATAAAAGGCTTTTTGGATACCCTTTTCAGAGTTCTAAAACATATCAAAAACTTGGCATAGGTTGTTTTGGACCAAACCTCCCAAAACTTGACTGTTCTGCTGCCCACAAGGACTAAATTAAGCTTGGTAGCAAGATGGTTTATTGGTTCTCAATACCATAGGGCACAAACTACTCAACCAACTCTTCAAACACATCACAAATGAACTGTTAAAGCTTTCCAAACCATCTCCCATTCATTTCCAAGGTTATTTTATCAAACTACAACTTCTAACCATTCATTTTATACACTTTCAAACCCTCAAACAGGGTTTTCCCAGTCAGTCTCAGTCAAATGCTCATAAAGTCCTCCAAACCTGATGAAACCAACTCAAATCAAAACCACAACAAATTTAACTCATATACCTATCAAATCTAATACTCTTTGGTTTAGGAGCCATCAGTACAGAGCCGTACAAGTTCCTGTAACAACAGCTTTTCATGGAAAAATACAAAAATTTGAGGTTTTATTATTGTTTGTGCATCAAAGTTACATCCAACCTGCTGCCTCGAAGTTTGTGAGGCATATTTATGCTTTTTCTAACCAAAACCAATGACTCAAACTAATTTTCTAGCTACTTGACTCTTCACATTCCTCACTCTTGCAATTTTGACTCTTCACCTTCCCACTTTTGTAACTTTACAATATGATGACGTTTGAACAAATATTACAAAATATGACAATATGAAGACTAATTACATGATAAAATGGTCTATCATGACCTTATTGGACTCACAAGACTCAAAACACCTAGCATAAGACTATATTTACAAAAGTTGACATGGTGCCCCTGCACCACCACCACATTCATTGGTCCTAGTGAGCGTACCTTAGGGGAATAAGGATACCTTGTTCTTTCAATTGTTGGGTTGGGGACTCCCTGATTCTGTATTATCACTGGGATGTCTTACCTTGCCACGGGAGCATAGGAAGCTTGAGATGATGGCCCTTTTCTGGTTTCGATTGTTATACCGGGAATAATTTTTGGGGTATCTACCATCCTTCTCTTCGACCAAGTATAATAATCTGACTAAACCTAGGGGTTCTTGGAAGTTGATGCTTCATTGATGAACATAGATTCTTCTTCCTCAATCCATGAGAATAGTGCATGCTCAGGGGCAATATCTCCTTCCTGCTCTATAGACATGCCTTGCATTTGAGCTACCATTGCTACATTTTGGACACTAGGTGACTGATATGGGTATGGACCTAATGATGTCCCAGTCTGGTCTCCCATTCTTCTTTGTTATGCCATCCTTTGTTGTAAATTTCCTCCTTGGGAAATCTTTAGGCATATGTGCATTATTACAAGGGAAGCACCATGCATTTATCTTTGCAGCTACATTACTCTGCCTGGTGACCAGCTCTCTCCCTGGATTAGGTGTGACTGTTTGTAACGGTGTTGGCACAGGGACAAGCTGATTGGATGACTATGAAAAGGTTGGTCTCTGGGGCCCTTGATATTGGTTTGGCTAATATGGGGGTCTCTTCCCTTGGAATCCCTAGTAAGAAGGCTTTGGATATGAGGTTTGTTGCCTCTTGAGGTTGATAATCTCATTAGACAAGGTTCTAAGAATATTCTTGACATCATCCATTTCTGATGGAGAGGAAGACGACACTAAGGTTGAAGATCCTTGTGATGAGGGAAAGGTATGCATAGAAGTAGTGACTTGAGGAGCATTAGGGAATTCTTCTTGAATGGGAATGTATAATTCAGGGAACATGGGCATAGGGGGCCTTGGAGGTGATTTCCTAGCATCTATCAGGCTATTTTTTGCTCTAATGGCTAGATCATATGTCGCGGGAAGGGTTTTCCCTCCTAATGACTAGATCATAATAGAAACATCAAAATTGAAAGCTTTAAGATAGAAGACAATTTCCATACCTTTTGGTGGTCAGGCTACAATTGGGATTCTTTGCCAAGTTTTCTGGAATCTGGTATTCAAGTCAGTTATGGCCTCTTGAGGTGCTCTTTTTATGGTGATCAATTGTTGTAAGAGAGACAACCTATCTCCCTTTCACTGAATCTAGAATATAATGCATCTCTCAATTGGTCCCAAGTACCAATGGAGTTTGGTGCTAGAGATCGGTACCAACCAAGACCTCTGCCTTTAAAAGAAGCAGCTAGCAATCTCAGAGCTATATTTTTCTTTGTAATATAATGCACAGTGTACACATCTGCCACATCTTGCAAATGTTCAAATGGAGTCTTGAAGTCTTCCCCTAGGAATTTAGGTAATGCCTTTAGAGCATTAGCAGGGATAAGGCCCATGTGTTTGGAGGTATTGAAAGAATGAGTGGGCTACCACTATTCCAATTAACAAAATTTCTAGGTGGAGCTGGGGCACCCATTTGTCCTCCTGAAGTATTTTGCTGGATTATTCTTCTTCTTGAGGCAGTTGCCAATGGTGGCAATAAAAGTCCTAAATTAACAGCAGATCACGTTCATGTAGTCGGTCCACAACTCTGACTTCTTGCAGGATGTTGGCTCATGTGCTTCTAATCAGGAACAAGTAACTTTGTCCCACCGGGTGTGCCAAAAAATTGTTGATGTTTAATTTTGCAAGAAATCACCAACAATGGGAAATTTCAAGAATGTGGGACTTGATTCTTGAAATAACCTCCAGATTTTAAAGAAGTTGGCTCTTCTCTATGGTTTTGAGGTAAAGGGAAGAAAAAACAAGATTATAAAAGAACACCTAAAATTGTTAAGGTGACGCACCAAAATCATTATCTAAATACAATAGCACATTGATTAGATTTAATAGAGTCTATCGGTAAAGTCAAAGAGCATAAAGCATGATTAATATTTCCAGTATATATATCAGATCAACCAAAGGCTTAGAACATAAAGTAAGAAACAAGAATCAAAAACATATTACAATTTGCATAGAACACCACTCTCTCTTCATTGATTGATAGGAGAACAAAGTACAAGAGGCAAAAATTTACAAAAAATACAATATTCAATCCCTTAGGAAAGGCACCTATTAAGGTAGTAAAATGCTTCTACTCTAGCTCTATTGGTAAAAACTCTCTGATCATATGTCTATGTATATCTTCATGTCTTTGATCCACCACTATTTAGAGCGCAAAACTCCTTCGAAGATCCTCTGTAACTAACCAAACCTTCTAACTGCAAATCCCACAAATATCGACTTTGATTGCTCCAGCTAACTAACTCTTTTCTGTTTCATCTCCAATGCTGCAAATCTTCTTGAGAATATTGACTCTCTATTCATATGTGTCGTTATAATTGTTTTGATCGTGAGCTTCCATGTATAGAGACTCAGAAAACTAACACATGGCGAGATCTATTGTATTCTCATTCATATTATATCATAGACACTCCTCCTAACTATCTTGTCCCAAACCTGACACCTGTCTATAACAACCAATGGCACAACAGACAGAGCTCTTTACAAATGAGGCACAATACAAAATGCGCCATTGAAACACATGGAGTCTTTTGCTATCATCTGCTGAGACTCTTGATTTATTCAAAACTAATAATGATGATACCAAAACTTTTCCTTCACCTTTTTCCCTTCAAACCTTTGAGACCTGTTTTTCCACCATGTGGAGCCTTTGCGCAAGCCGGGAGAGTCTTTTATTTTGAGAGCTCTTCAAATGAGTACCAAACTGACACTTGATAGCTTTCGCTACCTTCTAGACTCTTAAAGACTCTTTTCCGCTCCAATGCTCCAACATGACTCAAAACATTAATATAATGCCAAATAATATATTGGATACATATATTCAAAAACATAGAGTTTTAACTCTACAGTCTACTTTGTGACCTTTTCCGCCATTCCATAGAGCATTTTAGCAAGGCTTTATTTATAGCTGCAAAACTGCGGGAAGCTAGCAAGTGGCCGTGACGTCATCCAGTTTGACTTTCGCTGAACCATCTCAAATAATTCTAAGTGTTTCAAACTTCGGGGATCAAACCTTCCTTCTTCTTCCTTCTCATGGAAAGTAGAAGACGGAAGGCCTAAGGCCCGAACTCTGCTGAAACTTTCAAAAATTAGTTAAGTCCTTAGACTTTTAGGGCTCAAACTTTCCTTCTTCCTCCTCTGGGAAGGTGGAAGACAGAAGGCCTGAGGCCCGAAGTCCACCGATATTGTAATCTTCCTTTGTGTAGCGGAGCTTGGGGGCGGGGTTTTCTCCTTTCTCCTTCTCTCTTGGAAGGCAAAACATTGAAGGCCTGAGGCCTGAACTCCAATTGTTTCCATGATCTTCAAAAACGAAGGGAAAAGAGGCGGAAGCCAGGATCCACCATGGTTAATCATAATGAAATATTGCTAATAAGGAAGAATATAGGCCAGATTGAAAGTCAAACGTCCATCTCCAGCTAGAATTTGTTGTTGGGCATTTATTGTTGCAAGTAGAAGAAGATGTAAGGTTTCAAAGCAGATATTTGTTCAGCTACTTCAGAGAAGATATTTTCTACATTTATGTCAAAGACAAACAAATATTTTTAGACATTCCTTTTGTAAAATATCTTCTCACAGACCTGTAGGGAAAATTTATTATAGTAGGTGATGGCGCCTCATTGTAAAATGCTATAAAATGCATGAAATCAAGGATATTATGTTGGCTATTGGTCTAAAAGACCACATCTTGTATCAGCTATAATCATGCCTCTTTGATAAGAAATAATAGATTTTTACCTTTTCATGAATTCTTTTGCTCTGTGTAATACTTTTGTTGAGTGTCCATTTATGAATGCTTCTTTTCTTCTAGATCTCAATTAGTTTCTTTTACCTTTGCAATTCATTTGTGATTTGTGTATGCGGGTTTGTTGTTTATTGTTATTCTGTGCATACATGGTTGATTCGAGGGCTGAACATTCAAACTTGGTGTATCATCTTTTCAATTCCAGTTTCTTCTTCTTCCCCTTTTCCCTAACAGTGGATAGATTAGGCTTAGTCTTAGGGCACTCTGAATCTCATATTCAGAAAAGGAACCAACCTCCTCTGGAGGTTTGATTTCCTTTGTATGGTCCCACACCTGGAAATCACTCCAATGTTTCACTGGATTGTTGCAGCATAATGCTTCAACACAGGGTGCAAATCCAAGTGACAACAAGTACTTAGGGCAAATTTGGGGATGGTGATTTTGGAATGGATGACTAAGGTATACTTAGGACAATTTGGAAAATAATTGACCAAGGATACTTTAGATGATTTGGATAGTGGTTTTGGATGGGGTTGGATGATCAAGGATGTTGGACAAATTTGATAATGTTTTGAAAGGATGTTCAAATCAAAGGAGAGCTTAAATAAATCTAGATCTTTTGGATTTCAAAGGATGTCCTCTTCTTACCTAAGGTAGACTAATGACCTTAAGCAAAAAAGGGAAAATGATTATTTTACTTGAGGGTAGACTAATGACCACCAAGCAAAATGGGATGCCTTAGACTTTACCAACTTAGGAGTTGTCTAGGCTCCTAAGTTAATTTATCTAAGGGTTGTTAAAAAGGGCTAATCTATAAAGGAACTTAATGTAGACAAATTCTTAAGCTCCCTATAAATTAGAGGATGATGAGATCTAGACTTAATCTTGCACACACTTGATTTGAGGGATGCTTTTGGATACTGGTTTGATTTTGATTTTTGGATGTTGATGTTGTTGATTGGATTTGGATAGGTTTGATTTTGGATTGATGTTTTGGATAAAGTTGTTTGATTTTTTATGTTGATTGATGTCAGTTGATGGATGATAAGATTTGGACAATGTTGATTGATATTTGGGATGAGGTTGATTGGACTTAGACTAAGGTTGGGGTGATTTTGAAACTTTGATTTTGGATGGATTTGAGATGAAATGGTTGGACAATGATTAGTTTGGATGAAATGAGTGAGATGCAAAGGTCCAAAATGAAAATCAAGGTGTTTTTCTAAGTTTAAATAGATAATGGATTATGATGAACTTGGATTAGGGTTTGGATGAAGTGAAAAGACTTATGGATTGGAATGGAAATGGAGTGAAAGGTTGGAAACAATAATTGATTTGGATTTGAGATGGGTGGACTATAGTCAAGGGTCCAATATCAAAATTATATTTCTCTAAGGCCAAATGGGGTGATGTAAATGGAATTGGACAAAAGATGGATTAGGTTGATGATGGAAATGTGGACAAGGGTTAGATTCAAAGGGATGATTTGATTTTGGGGTGATTTTGACAAGATTTCCAAGTGCTAAGGTCAAATTAAGCTCAAGGACTCAGGTAAAAATCAGTTAGTGGTTTTTGCACACAGTACAAAAGTGGTGCTAATTCAGACCTAGATAGCGCTAACATAGGGACAAATGGTACTAACAGAAGATCAAATAGCGTTAATAGGCAAATAGATAGTGCTAATTGAGAGGCGCTAATAGTCAAGCATATGGTGCTAAACATTGAACATATAGCGCTGATTGACAGTCATAGATTGAAATTTTGATTGGATCTTTGGAAAATTTGGATTTTTTGGATTTTTGGGATTTTCGGCTCAAATGTTGGATTTTAAAGGTTCAAATGTTGGATTTGGATGATGTCAAAGGTTGTTGGAAAGCACAAAATCAAACAAGAGAACACAATGGCTTGACTCAAGGTGGACTTTGGATAATTGGCTTATACAGGCTTCGACAATGAAGACACACCATTCACATGAACATCCTAGTAATTAGTCAAGTGGGAGTGTCATACCTTGTAGATCTCATGAAATGGCCATGGATCAATCTTAACTCAATAATGAACCGAGATTCCCACCCCCATTAATACCTTTGATGCTATAGTTTGGATAGATAGGGAGTGTAAGGTCATGGACCACCATACACCCCTTACCTCAGAGACTTTTATCTTTCCCAAGGTAATGCCTATCTCAAGTATAACGGTACAGTGAGCATCTTCCCCTCCTCTGTAGCGGTGCACTACAAGGTATGACAGCAAAAAGGTCTTAAACTAGGATATTACAAGCTTCTAGGGAGTCCTCTTTGAATACACAAGGTACATGAGGCGCAAGACCGTGAACACTAGTTCATTGAAGGAATGCGGAAAGCCACTTCACCTTGTGTCTAGAATCACCTGGAGCCCTAAGGTTGTCCTAATGACAATGCAACTAGATTGGGGTACGATTTTCCTTCTCCCCGCTTTGATATACCCCACTGGTACACATGGTTGAGGTCATCCCTTGGGGTGATGAAATCCCCAAACATGCCTCCTAAGAAGAAATTGTCCCTTACTTTTGATCACCCAAGATCGCACTATGCGCGAGGGGAGAGTATATGCAATAAAGATAACCCCTTCGAGAATAACACTTAAAAGTGATAAAAATGTTTGAGTGTAGACTTTTGATCCCCAAGATCACCCTAACGTGCGAGGGGAGAGCATACGTCTACACACAAACCAAACATGACAAACAAGATTTATTCCCAACTAAACTACTTTAGTGCAACTACTCTAGTAAATGAAAACAAGATCTTGGATGGTCCAAGTGAAACCTACACTAAAGAAGTCAGTAGTCTGATAAAATAGTCTTGGACAAATGTTTATAATCCCTGCAAACATAGATTAGACCATGCAGTCTCTAAAAATGCTATCAGAAAATAGTGCTAATACAGAGCTAGATAGCACTAATAGAACTACAAATAGAGCTAAAACAACAACAAATAGCGCTAATACAGAGGTATATAGTACTAGAACAAAGTCAAATGGTGTTGAAATATAGAAACTAGAAATTTTATACCTTCTGTCTGTCTGGAAGGGAACTCGATGGTGCGATTCTGAGTGCAGATTGTGTTAATCTGTAGAAAGCTAGAGACCTACACAAAAACACACAAAATGATGAAAATAAAAGATGAAACAACCTGCAAGGTTAGTCAAAGGTGAATGCCACAGTTGTTTAGCTAAAAATAGGGTTAGCTTGTGTTAGATAATGAAAACTAAACTCAAGCCTAGTTGTTCCTAAAATATCCCAAGGAAAACGAGCATAATAACCCTTTAGGACCAAGAGACTGTGTTAAAAAATAGAGAGCTAACACCTATAGACAATGATGAGGAACACAAAATAGATATCAAAAACATTTTGACAGAAAAATGTTAACAATGTCACATAAAAATGGTGTTAATGCAGACACATATAGCGTTACAACAGAGGCATATGGCACTACGACAAAGGTAGATAGCGCTATTTCAGAGGCAAATAGAGCTAATCTATGAGCAAATAGCACGATTGTGGGAACTGATAGCGCTAAACCAGCTTGTTTGTCAAGAAATCTTCACAAAAACTCAAATGCAAGTTAGATTAGGACCAGGGTGTCCCACCGAGCATGCCAAATGAAGATGAAGAAAGCTCACAAAGCGTAAAAACATGAAAAGAAACTTAAAAACAAGATTTATACCTTCCCAAAATGCTATTGAAGTCCTTAACTCCTTGATAAGGTAGAAGGAGTTGCACCCAAACTCCTTAGCTTCACCCAAACTCAATGGAAGTATGTGGATTTCTTCTCAAATAACACAATATCAATTTAGCATAATAAGGGTATGATGAGAAGATTTGGAGGCTATTTTGGCATGGTAAGATTACTTGAAAATGGATGATGAAAATGGATTGTGGAGGCTTGTATTTATAGGCAATTTGAGGGGAGATTTGATCCAACGGTTGAGATTGAAAGTTGAGATCAATGGCGGAGATGAGATGAGAGGATGAAGGGTTGAAATTTGGTCAACAAGATTGGAGGGTGGAGAATATTTTGCAATCTTTTAAATTTATTTTTGGGGAAGGCTTTGCATTTAATGTAATTAGGACTTGTGAGGAAATAAAAAATTATTTCCTTGGGATGAGATGGAATTTAAAATTCCATTTTATGTGAGTCATGTGAGAGTCATGTGCCACTTAGGCATTTTTGGTACTCACATGTGTGAGCTCAGTTTATGGAGAAGAGCTTAGCATGAAAATAGAAAGGTGAGGTGGAAGGGTCATGTGACCTTTGGGATTAAAAGATATTTTTTTATTTGTGGGGTGTGGGAGAAGGTGTTAAGTGGGATTTGACCAAGTTAATCAAGGGGATTAACTTATTTAATAGGGCTAGAGAAGATTAGTGGATGGGTTAATGGAGGGTTAAAATTAATTAAATAATAATTTATTTAATTAATTGAGGTCTAGGTGTCATGTAGGCTAGGGTAGCTAATTAAATAATTGATATTTAATAAACTAGGCTAGGTTTATGTGGTAGAGTAGGGCAGATTAATTAAACAATCATAATTTATCTAATTAATCAGGATTAGGGAAGTGGATAAATTAACTAAATAAATATGTGACATTTATTTAATTAATTGGGATGATGTTATAAGGTATAGTGCTGGATTAATTGAATTAATTCAGGACTAAGGGTAAATTGGTGATGGATGGTCAGGAATGATGTAGGGTTAATTAATTAAATAAAATTTGTGAATTTATTTAATTAATTGGATGAAAGGGGAGATTAGTGATATGGATGATGCAGAAAAATGATTAAATGGTCGAGACATTTTTAGGTGTCTACACAATCAAAAGCAAGATATATTATAACAGGAGTGGAATACCTCACCAAGTGGGCAAAAGCTCAACCCACTAAGGAGTGTACAATGAAAACTGCCACAAAATTCTTGTATGAGAATATCATAACTAGATTTGGTTGTCCATTAAGCATGACAAGTGACCAAGGGAAACACTTTGTGAATAACATGATTGCAAAGCTACTATAAACTTTCATGATAGCACCTAACAAAAGCTCACTATATCATCCACAGGCAAACAGTGCAAGTGAAGCCTTGAACAAAATTATTGGGAAAGCATTAACAAAAATGTGTGATGGGAATAGAACAGATTGGGACCTAAAAGTACCCGTGGTACTCTGGGCCTTCCACAAAACATATAAAAGAACTACAAACTTCACACAATATGAATTAGTATATAGCATGGATACTGCAATATTGTCCATTTAAAGGGTTCAGTATGCGACAATGGGAATAGCATATAAAG
Source organism: Cunninghamia lanceolata (assembly GCA_027924645.1). Taxonomy (NCBI): domain Eukaryota; kingdom Viridiplantae; phylum Streptophyta; class Pinopsida; order Cupressales; family Cupressaceae; genus Cunninghamia; species Cunninghamia lanceolata. The sequence goes on from BSBN01000524.1 coordinate 11,384,269, forward strand.
TATACTATGCAAATAGAGAGGGATCCACCACCACTACCGTGATCCATACAACCTACCAAATGGTGAAAGATGGTAAAGACTTCAACCTCTTTGAAGTGATGAGAGAATAACTGATGGAGAATCTTAAGTGAACAAAAGAGTCTAATTACAACTTCCAATTTGGTACCTTAATCATTTGTTTAGTATTTTACTTCTTAAATGAGCTACCAAGGTTTAAGGGGAAAGTATGGCAACAACATCTCACAATAGCCGCACAAATAAAACATCATATTAGAAGCTTTAGTGATACAAAAACTTTTAGCACAATGTACTAGGGTTTCTTTAAATCACTACAATCAAAGATGCAAGCCAAATAAAGAATCCCATATGAAGTTGTAAAACAATATATGAGCCACATAGCATTCATGGTTGATAAGGATTATACATATATGGAGGTAGTGGAGCCTAGAACTTCTTGGATCCCTAGGTTACCTTATGAGGTCACTACAACAGAAATAAATGCTTATGCAAAAACTTTTTTAAGCAAGCCTAAGGATGCTACCACATAAAGGTTTGTCACATACAAGGAGATAATGGATAAGATGCACAAAAAGAATGCAGAGGAGAAAAGACAAGAAAACAAAGAAAAATTGCATAAACAATGGGAAATCCCATCCTAGACAGATACATCTCTACCGTATAATACATCATCATCGTCACAAGCAAATGCGGAAGCTTCACAAGCTAACTCGTCAACTTTGCAAATGCCAACCTCATTACAAAATCTTAGGAGGTCAGGGCGAAGTGCATCTACAACAGCCAGTGCAGGTGCTGCACCACAATCGACATCTTCCACACAAACAATATCAACATGAAGAAGAGTAGCATCAGAAACACTTGTCCACTTAGGTGTAGAGAAGAAAAAGGAACCTAGATAGAAACAACAAGAAAAAAGGAAGAAAAACCAATCTCCTGCAGAAGAAATAGAAGAGGAAGAAGGGGAAGAAGAAGTCTCCCAAATACAAAAGAATAAGAAACAAAAACAAACACCACAAGAAATCCCACAAGAACCATTAAGCATGGATGCAATCTTAAATGGGATAGAATGTCATGGGTTACTATAAGAAACAACAGAATTATACAGTGATGTCTCTGCTGACAACAAGAAAATAATAGAAAGGGCCATAATTAGATACATCATAAAAACAAATAAAATAATGGATGAGCTTTTAGAAAAGCTATCGTAGAATCTATTAGAATCCCTAAGAAAAAGAAGGGAAAAATCTTTGAAATTAGAAGAAGATTTAAGACAACAAGCTATTGATGGAGTAGGCACCTCCATTTCTGTAGAAGAGAAAGATAAATTAGCCCAATTATAGGCTAAGGAGCTAAGAACAAAGCAAAGGGTTGATACCCTCATGAATATGGAATAGGCTAATAGGGAGAAGATCCAACAAGAAACATAGTAGATCACAAAGAAGATCTATGATACTGTGAAGGAGGCAGATAAAAATGCAGCACAATAGGAGACATCTCCTCCGCAAGATGGACAACAAAGGGTTTCTCCTTCACACAACACAAACATAGAGCAAGATGACCAACAAATGGAAGAAGAGACACTAGATATAGGGGATAATCAATAGGATAATCAAGATGCATCCTCCTCTACTTCCCCTATTCAATCCATTAATGATTTTCTGGTGCAACAAAAATAAATTCAACCTATGGTAACACCCCAACTGCTACAATTGCTAGTAATAGGAGGGAAAGTGAACCTATCAAGCATATCACCTATCCAAAAGCTACAACTTGGTGATATCTTCCACTCTACAACGAGGGAAGAAATTTTGCAACAACATATAGAGGATAGTGAGATACTACTAGAAACAATGAATATTTAATTCAGAATGAAATGCCAGAAGCTCAAAGGGATACAAGCCTACTGCCCACACAACAATTGAAACAATTGATGCAAAGGTTCAAAGCACTCTACATATTTGGAGAATAAGGCAAAAAAAAATTACTGAGCAAATAAATAAGAAAATACTAGTAGATGCATCAACTAAATGTGCCAAGGCACACAATAAACTAGAAACCCAAATAAGAAACATCCAACAAGGCATGGATGAGGCAAAGGTACTATATCAATTTTGTTTACAATGGTCTACTACCACTAAAAATATAAAGGATCAAATAGATGCACTAGAGACATATCACACAAGTAGCTAGTACTTATGATCCTATACAAGATACTAATGGTGTAATAAGGGAACAAGTGGAAACATTACATTCCCAGTTGCACAACAGTTTCAAGATCAGAGGGAACAGATCAAAGCACAAATCAAACAGTTAAGGGACTTGTGGTAAGTTTGAGACTAGAATCCCTGACTGGTGTTTTTACAGAGGCTAAGAAGACTACCCAAAAGATACAAATACCAACTACATTAGGTGATGTGGAAGAGACTTACATTCAAATAGAGAGCCAAACCCAATTTTTGACATCAACAAAAAAGCAATGGGACACAACTCTAGCCCAACTCAGAGTGATCTATAAAAGCATCCTACCTTCAAATTGAACAGAACATGTCTTGAGGACGAGACATAATTTTAAAAGGGGGACTGATGTTGGAAGAGTACATGGCAACTAGTAGAACCTACCGTAGGTGGCATGTGGAGGATAGAATCAACACACAAAGAGGTATTTTGGGAAAAAGAGACACCTCTATGTGAATACATAGGATATACATGTAAGTAAGCAATAGGATAAGAAGACAAGAAAATGAATGAGAATGAGATATATAAGGAAGAATATGTAAAAGGCAGATACTCAGACCTGTTGGTATGAATGTATATGTACCCATTAAATATGAATATATAAAGGAGATATAAGTGTTCTGATATGTATACGTGTATCTTATGACTATTTTACATAACTTAGATAGTACCGCATAACCTTATTTCCTTAATGTTTATCTATGATTCTCTCACTGTATGACTGGGGTATAAACTGACTTTAGAGACTTGATTGAGGATGAGATCTTTGAATTGGTTCCTTCCTATTTCTTGCCAACAACAATCAAGGTTACAATACACTTTAAGAGCCAATATCTTATAGGAGTTCACCATTACATTGATATTCTAGAGTAATTTCAACAACATAATAGTACCTACAAATGAACCATACTAACTACTCCATCAAGCACCTTATTTAGAGAATAACAAGCATGAAGGAAGCTTCTAGAGAAGATACAAGAGGTGGGCATTGAAATCCACATGGCACATATTCCAACACCTCTTAGCATGCAAATGACACTTGTACAAGATTCTCTTTCACCTCTTACACGTCATAACTTGTCATAAAATTCGGTTCTTACACGTCATAACTTGTCATAGGAATCCGTCATACAATAATGACTTACACATATCTCAAGATGCCGACACATGGAAAAGAATCTCTACCACAAAGTGAGACGCCTACATTCCAATGTAGGAATAAATGCATCCTTGTCACCTTCCATGTCACCTGCCAGTATGATGACAACTCACCGTGCCATGTCACACTAGATGACAAAATATGATGAGCAAGAAAATGCAACATAGGCATAAAATAAATAAACAATAAATAAATATAATGCTAGGAAATAACAAGGTTGAGCCACCTTAATTCCCAACAACATTGATATGTGTACAATTATTTTCTAGGATGTAGTAGTCATTATACCTATTGGAATCTGTACACGATCAATTTTGTGTAGTGCAACAATATGATGGAGTTGTTGTTATGAATGTACTTAGAAGTTATTGATGTTGATTTTTTATTTTGAAATTAGATCCATAGTTTAGTTTTGATAGAAATTGTGAAATAATTAATTGTATGTCTTATTCTTTTAAATTTTTGATTTGATACTTATTGAAGAATTGTTATGACATCATAATAAATATGATGATTTTAAATTTAAATTATGTAATGAAAGATGTAAATGCATATGATTTAACTTTTAAGTTACATTTATTATTTTTATTAAAAATGAAATTCATGCTATACTAGTGAAACTAGTTGTCCTAGTCATATTCATTCCTAGGAATAATCTATTTTGATTGAAATTAATTCAACTTGGACCAATTAGTGCCTTCAAAAAATTCATGGCTCAAAAATGGGGTTGTAGCATGCACTAAAATATTGAATTGAGCATATAGGATGGTCATATTCAAGGACAAGCCCTAGGACACTATTTATCAATCAAGGAGATGAGAAGTTATTTAGGAATCTGTGAATCATCTAAGGATCAAATTAAGATTATTGTTAAGTAGCAAAATTGAGGAATTGCATCAACCATAGATACTATACCCAGGGATTCTGCATCATGTGTCTTCAATCTTGTGAAATCAGTGTGAAAGGTTTGACTTAGAGTTAAACAAGTTCCATACTTCAACCCTCTTACTATAAACTCTCAAAACACTTATTAGTGCCACATTGATCCCACTTTTAAAAGCTTACAACAACAACAACAAACAAACAAACAAACCAAACAAACCAAAAAAACCAACAATCCATAGTCATGCCCTACAGAAAACAAAGTTCATAGACAGGTTTGTGACAGTCTACAACAAAAATCCAATTTCATATTCTCATATATCTAACTGTTGAGCATATTGTACAGCTATATCTTAAACATTGACAACTCCAATTTAACAAAAGCACGCTAAGGGTTCATAATTATCTTATTTACTTTGCCAATCATTAATCTAAATTTTTATATATCTAGAATTTATTACTTAATTAGACACTCTGGATATATTTGCAGAGATGTGTGTTTTTTTTTTAAAATGCATCTTTGAGGGGCCTCCACGTATACCGGGAAATTAACTTCAGAACAAAAATGAAAATCTACTTACAAGATTCAAGGATACACTTGACTGCATAGCCATGTGACCTGGTTCAATTTCCAAGATATTTGAGATTGTCGTATTTTTAAGAGATTTGAAATTAGGGTCACTCCACAGTCCCCAAGTTCCCAACAATAAGATAAAATTAAGAAAATGGGGAAATGTGTAAATGGCGGCCATCAATTTTAAACGCTTCCCAACAATACAATAGAGTAAAAAATTAGAACTTATACAGACAAAGAATTATAGAATAAAAAATTGGAGCTTATACAGACAAAGAGGTATAGACTAAAAAATTGAAGCTTATACAGACAAAGAGTTATAGAATAGAAAATTGAAGCTTATACAGACAAAGAGTTATAGAATAAAAAATTGGAGCTTATACAGACAAAAGAGCTAGCTGTTATAAAATACATGAAAAGCCTAGAGTACATGACATGGCAGTAAAGCTATATTAGGCAACCCTTAAAACTATGCAATTTGAATTGGGATAACGCATTTTTTTGAATGCCTGCTTATTAAGCATCCATGATATGTGATAAGATCTACAGAGAGCACTTCTGGCGGCGAAGCTCTTGCTGTGTGACAAAGGTGGCATGGAAACCGTAGGGCACCCTGGACGGCAATTTCACAGACGCCAGGCGATCCAGGCCCTCACTCTTGGCGTCCAGAATCACAAACTCCGATTGCCCACTTATCTCATTGTGCACAAAAGTGATCACGAAACCGTCATCCTCTGAGGAAGCACCCGAACCGCGGGGCACAAAATAAGGCTCTCCTCCATAACACCCATCCGGAAACAGAACCTTCCCGGCCACTTTCTTGTTCTGCAAATCCACTTTCACGATTCCGGAAACCCTTGGCCACGGTTCCGCGATGGCCATGTAGGAGAAGCGCGTAGGGACGCCAACATAGTTTCTGTTGATTTGCCCGGCCTCCAGGTTCATACCCGCCACGATCTCACGCCGAACCGACAACCCGGTTCGAAGATTCAGCCTTATCTCCGACAAGATGCTCTTGAACGGCTGGTCGGGATGTTCGTTGAATATACTATCAGGCGGGGTCATGCACGAGGCGATCACTACAATTTCCTCGCCCTGTTTTTCCTCCCACGAATTCCAAATATGGAAGCAGAAGCAGTCGGGCACGTCGATCCAGACCATACGGGTCTCGTCGGCGTCGTACCGAGGCATGACGCCGAACCGGGACACCTTTTTCTCGTCATACACAACCGGTGACCCGCCCGCCAGCATGCGGCGCAAGTCGAACACCACCTGCTGGTCCGGTACCACGATGTTGTTCTCCGTGATGCCGAAGTCGTGGATCATGGTGGGCTGACGTAGCGTGATGTCTACGGGTCGGGACCCCGACCCGGACCCGGACACGGACACGGACTCTGACCCGGACCCGGACCCGGACGGGCCGAAGAGGAAATATTTGAGAAAGGGCCTCTTGAGGACGTTGTAGCTCAGAACGAAGAGCTCGACCGTCCGCGGGTCGATGCTCGGGTGGGCAATCATAGAGTCGGATAGCTGGCCGTCAAAGTCGAACCGACCCGCAGTTTGCAGATCCCTGTCTTCCGTGATCTGGACAGCGTACGGCTTGTCCTCCTCGGACATGGCCAACAAGCGGCCGTTGAAGTAGACGAGACCGGCATTGGCGACGCCCATGCCCTTGGCGGGGTTCACCAGACCACAGAGGGCGCGGGCGAAGTAGAGCATCAGCCGGGCGAGGTCGCCGTGTCCGTGGAGCTCACCCACGGGCTTGGGATAAAAGCTGCGCCCGATTCGGCGCTCCGTGACCAGGCGTTCTGTTTCTGTGAACCGGCAGGCGTAGCTGGCCTTTCCGCCCCGCAGTGTAACCGCGTGTATCATGCCGTCCCCGTCGAAGAGGTGGTGTCCACCCGACGGCTTCAAGCACGGGTTGGCACCGGGGCGAAATTGCCGCTGAGCTGAACAACCGGGTCGCACGTACTCGGCACGGGTCGTCGGCTCTCCAGCGTCAAGACTGCGGTTTTTTCCAACGAGTCCAGCACAGTCGCAGCCAATTTCTGCAATGAATTCCACTGCTTCTGATCCCTTCGACCAAACTCTGGCACATTTTGAGCTCGGTTGTTGAGCTTCCGAGAGCCCGCCATACAATTGTAAACGAAGACCGCCCGCGACTGATTTTGATTTGCCTCCACCAGCATTTTGAGCTCGAATTTGAAGGCCCTGCAACACGCTCTCCTTCGTACAATCCATGCTTTGTTGTTTTGCAAACAACTATGCACTGGTCTTACAGCAACGCCGCCGTGCACCCATTCACACGCTATTTTCTCCACACCAGAATTTTGCAGCAATTCCCCCACCGCCTTGTAGCAGGCTAGCACCGCTTCTTCTAGAAATTAGCGTTAGCACTGCAAATTAGGTAATTGGGTTTGAAACCAACAGGCTAAAGTGGCTTTGGCTATGTGAAAATTCAGCTAGTGAGCTCCCATTAAATACGTTTCTGGAACAGGCGAATACAAGAATAGCCTAGCATTGACATTATTAGAGCGTCGACACCCGTCCACTGGTGTTTGGGGGAGTGTTAGATTTTTTTTTTTCGCAGACACTTGGAACATATGCCTGGCATTGACATTACAGCATTGACACCCGTCCTCTCGTGTTTGGGGGAGTGTAAGAGCAGGTTTTTACGCAGACACCGTGCCTCCATGATTCCATCTATCTTTAGCGGCATCCAGATTCTTGACAATCTGGAAAGATCTGCACTTTTTCCAATTTTGTTCTTTCAAGTTTCCAAAGAACAAAATTGGCTTCTGGTGGATTCAAAGCTTAATATTTTCTCTCACATTGAAAACACCCACGGGGGAGACGTTGGAATTTTGAAATTACATCAGTTTCTGCTAGCCTTGTCTTGCCCGGATAAGCACGTCATACCTTGAGCTCATAATTAGTTTCTTTTTTTTTCTCAATAATATTGTTTTTTTTTCCATAATTACTCTGAGGTTTTCGTGGGCAAGCCAAATGGATGACATCTGTTCCTTGTCCCTGCACTCAGTTTTTCTGGTCATGTGTTTATTTCTAATTGGTTGTGTTTGTGGGGTTTAAATTTCAGAATTTTTAAATTATTATTGTGTTTATTGTGTTTAATTTGTAACCCTCAAATGATGCATTCACCCATTTCATATGAATTTGCCCCTCAGCATTTGGCCATCTATCACACTAGTAAAAGTGATGAACATGCTATTTTTATTCTTTTTTCTTTATTTTGTTTATTTAAGGGAATGTTCAATAAGCATAAGGAAAGTTTTCTCCATCTTTTTGCTTGGAAGCCTATAGATAGGAGAGAGTAGCTTTCTTGGAATCCTTCTTTCACTTGTTGAAGTTCCAATTTTGAATCTATACAAAAACTCAAAATTATTATGAACACAAAACCAATAATCCAACAAATACACAAACTTTTAGAAGGAAATTGCAAGCTCACATTGCTTCCAGGCACTCAGCACAAACCTACAACCTCTAGGCTCCTTCACATATTTCCTCCTTACAACTTTTATACTCATCTCTTCAACTTGGTTGTCACTTTCATCACAAAAGGTGAACTTGATGGGAGGAGATATAGAAAAAAAAATAGAATAGCTAAGTCCCTTGCGAATCTTTCACTACAACACAACCTCCACATGCTTTAGATCTTCATTATCTAGGTGTAAGAATTATTTATTTCATTCATAGCTCATTTCAATTAGTTTGTTGATTATGTTTAGATTGTTAAAATAGTACAGTTATTGAAACCTCTCTAAGGGTTATGACTTTCTATTACAATTACAACTCTTTGAATTTAGAGTAGATTGATTTTCCATTCAAAGAATAGTTCAAGCTTTATTTTATTTTATTACAGATCCTTGTCAAAATCACATTAGATTTTATTTTAAAACTCTCGAATCATTGCAAAATCCATTCATAAAAGCCACAAAATCTTCAAACATTCAATTGGCGCAACCAAAACATCAAACAAAAACAAACATTTTCCTTTCAAACAAGCATTGAAAATAGTAGAGAACAAACCAAAATTTACATAAACAATTCTTGTTCAATTTGAAAATAAAATTGTTACCATGCTAATGGTTTTATTTCTATCTTTTTCATGCATTTACATTCAAATTGTAAAAGAAAAAGGAATTAAAAGGAATTATTGCTTGTTGATTTTTATATTCAAATAGTCATGGGCATGCATATAAAAAGGCACAAAAAATAGATAGTTGCTAATCTCTCATTTCTTGCATGTTAGTTGCTTCTTCCTAAGTTTCATTCCAATCACATTTAATCAAAAAGAAAAAAATCAATTGCTTTCTAGATTTAGTTACTTTTTTTTGCTTTCTCCTTGCATGAATTTTAGTTTAGTTTATAAGTTTTATCTTTGTACTACCATATATACTCAAAAAACATAAAAACACAAAAAATCGTAAAATCAATAAAAAGCCAAAAAGCACCAAAAAGGCTAAATAACCAAAATATTAAGACCTTTTGCATTTGAGACAAGGGGCTCCCAAACATAGTTTCAAATAGAAAAATAATCATTATGAATGGATACAACTAGTTAACTTGCAAACAATATCAAGTCTCATGTACACATTTAATTCCTCAAGAAAACTCATTTATTTGTTTGTAACTATTGCATACATTTTGGCATTTCATGGCTACATGTGTCAAGGAGTGAGAATATATTAGGTAAAATAAACATGAATATCAAGAATCTCTCTTAGAACTTGAAGCAATTTCTTGAAAACATTCATTGAGAGCTCTACACCTTGCAAACAAAGGTCAACACATTCAACATAAATACTACACATCAATTAAACAACATTGACTTATGTAAGCTCTTTCCTTGTGAAGAGAGAAATCCCATAGGAGTAACAATTATCCCTCAAGTAAATATCATTGCCACATTTAAGATACTTCTCCCATATGAAGAAGGTAGTCCTCCAAACACTCCTTTTTTACACTTGCTTTTGCCATGTGAGTAGGAGTGCTCATCACCTTCGACTTGTGAACAATAGTGGTGAGTCAAATTTGGAGAATAGAAAATTAGGGAGGATGTTATAATTAAAAATTGAATAATTATATTAAGGAGGCAAAGTCATGAATGGATTATTTCCTTGATCACAGCTATACTCATTGTTATTGATAAAAAACTGGATTGGCTCATTAATTTGGCAATTTTAATGCTCAAATCTATATCATAAGTCGAGATGTTTTGATCAAAATTTATAAGGTCCTTAAAAACTATTGTTCATGGAGATAAAATTCATTGCTTTTAACTTAAAGAGGATTTTTCTCTAGATCCCTTGGTTTCATAGTCATGATAGGGTCAAGAGAGTTTTCTTTGTTGCTTTTTATTTTATCTCATTTTCACGGGCCTTGATTTCCTTTCATCCATGTGCTTCTACTTTGTGGGAATTTCCTTCTCTTGGAGCCAAGACATGTTTGGTTCAAAGGCATTGTTATGGGTTTTAGATCCTTTCTTATTTTACTCATTGGTTGTAGCTAGTTTGTATTTGTAGGTGTGTAGTATGTTGTTTGCTTTAAAGTGTTATCTTGGTTTGTTTGTTGTTTCATTTTGCTATGCAATTTTTTTGTGCAACTGATTTTGCTAGCTAGGATTGGTTACATGGTTTTATTTTTCCTTTCTTGACCTAAGGTATTTAGGGTTTTTTATCCTACTTTATTTCCTTTCCTCTATGGGACCTAAGTTTTTTTTGCACTTTTCTATTATAGTTGAACCTTTGCAATGCTCAACTAAACTCAAGAAATGATCAAAAGAAACCTATTTTTTAAATATTAGGCATGCTCTAATATTCTTCAAAAAGTTGGATGGCTTCTTGTTCACGTGCAAAAGTATGTACAAAATATCATCCATACTTCTATCCATTGAAGACACTTAGTATGTAGCTGAAACAAACTAATTTCCAAGATGAATTCTACCCTCCATGCTGGCAAGTACACAACTCTAATACCATTGTAAGAACCCTTACCCAATCTGATCCAACTTTCTAAGTTTTTTTATTTTGTTTCTTGTTTGTTTTCAATGGTTTTTATGAGTTTTCAATGTGGGAATGCATTTGCCATGTTATGATGCCAATATAGAACCATTTGATACATGAAATAATAACAAATAGATGAATTGAAAACATAATTAGATGTGTGATACAGATTGGAACATCAGAGTATTTTATTTCAAATTAAAGATTTGAACAATGAAATTGTCGACAACATACCTGATTGGGTTACACCTCTTCTTGGCATAAAATGAAACCCTACATGACAAATAGAGGACTGATTTTGATGTATGTTGTTCACACTGAGATCTGATATTATTTTTACTAATGAAGACAATGTTGAAAAACTCCAAAATAATCCACAAACTCCTCCCAAAGGTTAGTGCTAGTTCCTCAATGTAGTCGCTCAAACCCTAGGTGCCAAAGGATGGATAATAGACGCCAATGGAATGGTAAATGTGCCTCAAAACTCTGATCTGCCAAATCAGAAATGTTTGATACAATTTTCTGATGTAAACAATGATTCAAAACCTCATTCAAGTGCCATGATTCTCTTCCTATGTTGAGTGCTAGTCTCCAAATGATGTTAGGAACCCTAGGCGATGAGTATAGATGTCTTTCTTCCTCAAACAAGCCCATGATCTACCTATATAACTACCCAGATCTGCAAATTGCTCCCAATGATGTCAAATGATGTTCAAACCCTAGCGAAACACATTGAGGAAACTCAGATCTACCCTAAAAAACCCAACGATTCCATCATAAACCATATAATATCAATACTAAACCCTTCTCCAAAAGACTTGCAATCAATTATCCTTGAATCTCCATCATATCAAATTGACATTTTGGCACAAATCATGTCAATTTGTCCTTCAAACCCTAGTTGTCATAAACCTACAAAAATGATATGTCCTTGTAGCTCCAGACAAATGCAAAAACCTACAAATATGTCCAATGGTAAACCTCGTATGGATTCACCTCTCAAGGTGGAGTGGGTTTTCATCCAAACCACTAATTTTCTAAGGGTTTTCATCCTTAGAAAATAGGTTGAAATAACGTTGCAGCTCAAAGAGAAAATCTCCAATATCAAATGACAAATATAGACTCATGAAAAATGTCTTCCAAATGCCATTTTTATAATGGCGCCCAAATTTACCATAATTTATTTTTCTTTCATGTCCACCTCCATAATAAAATAATATTTTATTTTAATTTTTCCATCTCCAATTGGGACGTCCAAGTCAAGGAATAAAATATTATTTTATTTTTCACTTTTCCAAGTGGGATGCCACCCTTGGCATTAAAATATTATTTTTATAATTGTCATTTTATTTTATTTTATTTTCTCTTTAATTTTCCCACTTTCCATCCTCCAAGTGGGTCGCTCCACTCCAAGGCAAATTATTTAATTAAATTTGACTTCACCATAATTACCACAAAATTACTCCAAGTCATAATCCAACTTCATTTTGCCAAGGAAAAATAGTTCAATGCATTATATAACTACTCAAGGTATTCCCTTGCTTCTTGGACCTAGCCTATAGGAACAAAATAGGCTAGCCGACATATGATAGGTGATCATGCCAGAAATGGGGACAATACAAAACACCTCAAATCAAAATAGAACTAACTCATTTGGAAAATTATAAAAATCATGATGTTTGTCATTTGGAAACACAACAACTGAAGGCAAATCAAATGACTGGTGCAATCTGAATGTAGAATTAGGGTTATCCTTTAGATTAGAATTATGGTTATAATTACAGTTAGGGTTACAATTAGAGTTAGGGTTAGGGTTAAGGTTATAGTTAGGATTCAAGTTAGGGCTATAGTTAGGGTTAAGGTTAAGATTATTGTCAAGATTAAGGTTAGGGTTAAGGTTATACTTACAATTTGGGTTCAAATTACAAGTAGGGTTGGAGTTACAATTAGGATTCAGTTTAGGGACAATTACGATCAGGATTAAAATTAGGTTTACAAATATAATTAGGGTAAAGGTTAGAATTTTACTTAAGGTTAGGGTTAGAATAAGGATTAGATTAGGGTTACAGTTATAATTAGGATTAGGGTTAGTGTTGGGGTCATATATATGGTTAGGGTTATAAATGCGGTTAGGGTTAGAGTTAGGTACATAATTAGGGTTATGGGATTTGTTATAATTAGGGTTAGGGTTACAATTATGGTTAGGATTAGAATTAGTGTCAGGATTAGAAGTAGTGTTAGGGTTAGATGTAGGGTTATAGTGAGAGTTACAATTAGGGTTCATTTTACAGATATAATTACGATCAAGATTAAAATTAGGTTTACAAATATAATTAGGATAAGGGTTAGAATTTTACGTAGGGTTAGGCTTATTTAAAAAATTAGGTTAGGGTTTCAATTAGGGTTTAGTTTAAGGTTAGGTTAGGAGTATAATTACGGTTAGGGTTTAGGTTATAGTTAGGATTAGGGTTATTGTTAGAATTAGGGTTATAGTTAGAATTAGGATAATGGGTTTGGTTATAATTAGGGTTTCAATTAGCACAAATATATAACCAAAAAAATATTACGATTACAATAAGGGTTAGGGTTAAAATAAGGCTTAGAATTAGAATTAGGCTCGATATATAATCAAATGGTTGGCCTTACAATCAAAGTGATGGATAGAATTAGGGTTACGACTATAATTAGGGAATGTTACAATTAGGGTTAGGGTTACTATTATTAGGATTTCAATTAGGATCAGGCTTAGGGTTAATGAGGGTAAAGGCTAAGGTTAGAATTAGGATTAGGGTTAGGTTTATTGTTAGAATTAGGTTTAAGGTTCAACATTGAAACTAAAATATTCCTTAAAAATAGGTACCCTAATTTTAACCTATACACTAACCCTAACCCTAATTTTAACCCCTAACTCTAATCCTAAATATAATATATAATATAATTATAATTATAATTATTATATATATTATATAATATTATAATATATAATATAATTATAATTATAATTATTATATATATTATATAATATTATATTATATAATTATAATAGTTTTTATAATTATATAATATAGTTAGAATTAGGCTTGTCAGATGCTACTAGCATATCTATATTTAAAAAATATATCTAAAATACATCGAGTTAAAAGATTTGAAATTAGGATCACTCCACAGGTCACAGGCACGGCCTAAATTTGATGGCCATATGGTCGTATTTTGTCATTTTAGTTGTAAAATACAATTTAAATTTTAGGACGACTGTATCACTTGAAAGGTAAGATTTCAAATTTTCTATGTAATTATTCTTTCTTATATATTTTTAGTCTATATATTTTTTTTCTAAAATAAGTAGACTTTAATATTTGAAAGGCAACTTCAAACAGATGACCATCACAAAAATTTTGGTTGACAGGCAAAATTCACTGTCAAATTTAGGCCCTCGGACTCACGGGTGTAGGAGTTTGTTTACCCATAGAAAAACAATTCACTTCACATCGGGTATAAATATAAATTTCATATTTTGCACAAAATAGTGCAAACGGTTCCGAAGTTCCCAACAATAAGATAAAATTAAGAAAATGGCAAAATGTGTAAATGGCGGCCATCCATTTTAAACGCTTACCAACAATACAATAGATTAAAAAAATTGGAGCTTATACAGAAAAAGAGTTCTGTTATAAAATACATGAAAAGCCTACAGTACATGACATGACAGTAAAGCTATATTAGGCAACCCTTAAACACTATGCAATTTGAATTAGGTTAGACGCATTTTTTGAATGCCTGCTTATTAAGCATCCATGATATGCGATAAGATCTACAGAGAGCACTTCTGGCGGCAAAGCTCTTGTTGTGTGATAAAGGTAGCATGGAAACCATAGGGCACCGTGAACGGCAATTTTACAGACGCCAGGTGATCCAAGCCCTCACTCTTGGCGTCCAGAATCACAAAATCTGACTGCCCACTTATCTCATTGTCAACAAACCTCATCACAAAACCATCATCCTCTCCCTCTAAGGAAGCACCCGAACCGCGGGGCACAAAATAAGGCTCTCCTTGTTAAGACATGGACCAGCTAGGACTCGAACCTAGGACCTTCCATTTGCTGCTGGAGTGCTCTACTACTGAGCTACTGGCCCTCTTGGACCAGTCCATCATCGGTCCGGGTGTGGCTTATTTCCAACACCAACACCCCCCCTTAAGCCACACCTCTCGTGTACTTGGGGCTCCTAGCCTGGCCTGGCTCTGATACCATGTTGAGACATGGACCAGCTAGGACTTGAACCTAGGACCTTCCATTTGTTGTTGGAGTGCTCTACTACTGAGCTACTGGCCCCTCTTGGACCATCCATCATCGGTCTAGGTGTGGCTTATTTCCAACACCAACACTCCTCCATAACACCCTTCCAGAAACATAACCTTCCCGACCACTTTCTTAGCCTGCAAATCCACTTTCGCGATTCCAGAAACCCTTGGCCACAGTTCCGCGATGGCCATGTAGGAGAAGTGCGTAGGGATGCCAACATAGTTTCTGTTGATTTGCCCAGCCTCCAGGTTCATACCCGCCACGATCTCACGCCAAACCAACAACCCGATTCGAAGATTCAGCCTTATCTCTGACAAGATGCTCTTGAACGACTGGTCGGGATGTTCGTTGAATATACTATCAGGTGGAGTCATACACGAGACGATCACTACAATTTCCTCGCCCTATTTTTCCTCCCACGAATTCCAAATATGGAAGCAGAAGCAGTCAGGCACATCGATCCAGACCATCTGGGTCTCGTCGGCGTCGTACTGGGGCATGACGCCGAACCGGGACACCTTTTTCTCGTCATACACAATTGGTGACCCGCCCGCCAGCATGTCACGGGGTCAGCCTCCGAGTCTAGGAAACTCGCCTGACCTCTCCGCGCGGCACCACTAATCCCAACTCAGGAACTTCAGACTACGCCTTCTGTGTTACCTACACTAGACACACACACAAATCTAGCAAACAACCAATACAAAGGTTAGCAGAAACATAAACCAACTAGCAATGATGCAACTCAAATACATGTCCCATACTAGATGCACATACAAAGCCAACACACAATAGGGAGAATGTGTTTTCTTCTTATTCACAATATACAGGGACAAACCTAATGTTACAATAAGCTGGATAGAACCAGAACACAACCTAACCTTCCGAGTCGGGCACAACCGATTATGCTCGGTGACTACTCACAAGATTAACAATGTAACAATCCCCTCCCAGGCTATGACAACCTGACAATCTGGAAGCCCAACGTTTCAAGCGCACCACCTATAGGACTTTGCACTAGGACTCCGGCAACCTACACAACCAGCACTAGCGGATCTCCAAATTTGAGAACACGAACTAGCACACCTTCATCTTTATCTCTTCGCACAGACTTGACTTGCGTTCACTCAAATCACTGATGGAAGACAGCTCGTAAATATAATCGCTTGGGAGAATATAGAAGGCTCAGAGAACATCGATAAGGAAGTAGATGAATTACTCCCTACATAGTAGTCATAAGTCTGAACGAGGCATAACAGAAGGCTGAGCTCCCTCGCCACAATCAACGCATAATCCGTCCTCAACAACTGTCTCTCTCCGGTGTGGAAACTACCACATTATCTGGGATGTGACTTGTCGCTAGCGCATTGTACGGCCTTCTGACAACCATGTAGTCTATTTCTTCAGTTACGGCCTTGGTAGCTGGGATGCAGCATCGCCAAGGTGTAACAAACTCCCCCACTTGAATTAGGCGACATCCTTGACGCCTGAAGACTTCGCCAGACACAAGTGTCCGAGGGGGTTCCCTCTTCAGGTTCAATCTTGAACCAAAGAACCACTGACCTCACTTCTCGCAAGGAACTCCGCAATCATGTCTTGATAGTTCTACAAGCTTTCTTCTCGTTCCCAGTTGATGGTGTCGTCTTCGACCCAACGCACGAGATAAACCTGATATCATCAATTACCCAAACCGACAGTCTTTACCTCCAATATCTTTTCCACCTGCCAATCTGGCTTATCCAGAACATTCACCGGTGGCCGAGTAGGCTGGCTTCGTTCCGGTTCAGCTTCATTGGGGATGAATGGTTTCAACTGACTTGCATGAAAGACATCATGCACCTTCAGATGAGGCGGTAACTTTATCTTGTAGGCAACCTTGCCCACCCGAGCCACTATGGTGAATGGCCCATTGAACTTGCGGACCAAGGATCTTGCTATTCTGGAGGGAGACTTGAAATTCCTAGGCTCCATCCTTAGCATTACTTTGTGTCTGACTTCGAACTCTGCAAGCTGTCGAGACTGATCCGCATACCTTTTCATGCGATCGCCAGCCTTCAACAAATGCAATCTAGCAAGATCTACTCGCTCTTGCCAATCTTTCAGGTACTGTGTGGCTGATGGACATCGTCCAAAGCATCCTACAATCACTGTGTGAGGAAGCAACGGTTGTTGACCGG
The DNA here is from genome assembly GCA_027924645.1 of Cunninghamia lanceolata. Classification (NCBI taxonomy): domain Eukaryota; kingdom Viridiplantae; phylum Streptophyta; class Pinopsida; order Cupressales; family Cupressaceae; genus Cunninghamia; species Cunninghamia lanceolata. Next base: position 11,401,635 of record BSBN01000524.1, read on the forward strand.
TTACCAACTCAAAGGGTGAGTGCAAACTTGAGCCACTCTTCTGGCAGTTGTAAGAGAACTGAGCAATGTCAAGGAGCTCAAGCCAATTCTTTTGGTCACTGTGCACATAGTGCCTAAGATAAACCTCCAGAACAGCGTTGATGCGCTCCGTCTGCCCATCCGTTTCTGGATGATACCTACTTGACATTAGTAGCTTCGTTCTCACCAATCTGAACAACTCCTGCCAGAACTTGCTTGTAAACTTGACATCGCGATCAGACACGATGCTCAATGAAATGCCCCAGTATTTCACCACACTTTGAAAGAACAACACTGCAAGATCTTCTGTAGTCACTGTAAGTTTGCATGGGGTGAAAGTGGCATACTTTGAAAATCTATCCACCACAACCATGATGGATGTGAAACCCTATACATTCGGCAATCTGATAATGAAATCCATGCTGACGCTTGCCTAGGGCCTCTCTGGAACTGGCAGCGGCTGGAGAAGTCCTCTCGGTAACTGTTGCTTAGGTTTGTCTTGCTGACAGATTAAACAGGACCAGACAAACTCGTCCACATCTTCCTACATCTTCAGCCAGTAGAACCCACGCTCCAAAAGAGCCAATGTACGTTTCTGTCTGGGGTGTCCTGCCCAAATGGAATCATGACATTCCTTGATCAAATCTTTGCGCAGACATGCCCACTTCGGGACATAGACTCGACTATGACTGAACCACAACACTCCTTCTGAGATGTTGAACTTGTTTGGCTGCCCCAACTGAGTCTGTTTCTCAATGGTCTCGACCAATGCTGCAACTTGAGGATCAAGGCCTAAACCCTCTTTGATCTTCTTGGCCAGCTCGTCCATCTGCTCTACCTGGCTCTCGCCATGAGTAGAGACAGGACTGGCTGTCGCTGCTTCAAGGACCGCCAACTGTTGTTTTCGGCTGAGAGCATCGACCACCACATTTTGTTTCCCTGCGGTGTGTGCACTATCTCCACATCAAACTCAGCCAAAAACTCCTGCCATCTTGCCTATTTTAGCGTTAGCTTATTCTGAGTCAAGAAGAATAAGTTGGATACATTGTCTGTTTTCACAACGAAGTGTGCACCCAATAGATAGTGCCTCCATCGCCTCAGACAATCCACCACTGTTGTCATTTCTTTCTCATGGACGGGATATCTTCTCTCTGCGTCCTTGAGTTTCCTTGATTCAAAAGCCACTGGATGCTTGTCTTGAATGAGCACCCCGCCAATAGCAAAATCAGATGCATCAGTGTGCACCTCAAAAGGCCTGCTAAAGTCTACTAAGGCCAAAACTGGGGAAGAAGTTAGTTTCTCCTTCAATAGGTCAAATGCCATCTGACACTGACTTGACCAATCCCACTTCACATCCTTCTTCAACAGCTCTGTCAACGGACTCACAAGTTTAGAGAACCGGCTGACGAACCTTCTATAATAACTCGCCAATCCTAGAAACTGACGAACTCCATGTATATCACTGGGTGGCTCCCAGTCTCGAATTGCTTCGAGCTTCTTAGGGTCAGGCTTGATCTTGTCTTTCCCGACTATATGTTCGAGGAAATGAACTTCCTCCTGTGCAAACGAGCACTTCTCTTTCTTCACAAACAAACTGTGCTCTCGTAGAAGTCCAAACACATCTGCCAGATGTTGCCTGTGTTCCTCCATGCTCTTAGAATACACCAAGATGTCATACAGGTAAACCACTACACACTTGTCTAGTAGCGGTTGAAACACATCGTTCATGAGCATGCAAAACATTACTGGTGCATTGCACAGCCCAAACAGCATGACCAGAAAGTCATACGCACCATACCTTATCACTATGGTAGTCTTGTCTTCATCCCTTGGAGCGATCCGGACCTAATAATATCCTGATCTCAGATCTGGCTTCGTGAAGATCTTTGCCCCTGATAAGTGATCGAAATAATCCTCAATCAACGGAAGAGGATATTTGTTCTTGATGGTCAGCTTGTTCAAGGCCCTAAAATCACAGCATAGCCTAAGCGACCCATCAGCTTTCTTCTGAAATGACACTGGCGCCCCATACGGAGACCATGAGGGTCTAAGCCAGAAGTTAGAAGTTCTTCTAACTGCTTCTTGAGCTCAACCATTTCTGGGCTAGACAAGCGATACAGTGCCCTTGCTGGTGGTCTCGCGCCTGAAACTAACTCTATCCTATGGTCGATCGCTCGCCGTGGGGGTAACTCGGCAGGTAATTCCTTTGGCATGCGATCCTGGTACTCTAGGAGAACCTTCTCCACACTAGTAGGGATGGGAACCTTCTGTTCCTCATCATCGTCCTAGCCTCCAACAAGTGCTGCTAGCATCATTAGTTCTTTGCTAGGTTTTCTCGTAGCCTTGCGCATGCTCATCACTGAACAAACTTGGACTTTTCCCGTCTGTCTTCTCTGCACCATTCTCACCATGCACAACTGTGCCGAATCCATGATGAACAGAGTATCAAGGTGAGGGAATAAGGCCACTTTTTCCTTTCTGATGAATTCCTAACCCAGTACTAAATCAGAATCATCCATGTTGATGATGGACATTGTCATTCTGCCATTCCACTGGCCGACCTGCACTTGAACATCTTATGCAGACCCTGTTGTGTCCATAGTGGGTGAGTTTACTGCTTTGAACTTGCCTGCATCCTTCGTAGGCTGGATGCCCAACTCTTTTGCTCTACGAGTTGTTATGTAGTTGTGGGTAGCACCTGTGTCTACAAGTGCAATAGTTGACTTACCACTGATCACCACCTCTACATAATTCAGAGCATGAACGCTCCCACTACCACTATCTGATCTAGGCTCAACAATTGCATTGAGGCCCCTAAGCATGCACATCTGCTGCTCATCATCCACTTCCATCGGCTCTGCGGAGTGGATAGCCGACACTCTAGATCGTTGAGGATAATCCCGATTGTAGTGAGCACCACTACACGTCCAACATTTCGGAGTGAAAGGTTTTCCACTCAAATCACCACTCTAGAACTTCTTCCCAGGCGGCTTGGATGTTGTTGTCGACTTCTGAGATTCATCCGACCTAGCTATTGTCTTTGTCTTGCTCTCAAAAAAACTACCCTGTTTCCCAAAAGGCTTCTTTTGACCCTTGTCAAACACCTTGCCTTTCGGCTGTTGATTTGGATCTCTGGGAGTATTCTTCACTCCCTCCTCTTTATAATCGTAGAGGCGATCTGCTATGCCTATAGCCTCGAACACATTAGTAGGTTCAAGTCGTCGTATCTCATTCTTTGCCCATGGCTGTAATCCATTCAAGAAGGTGAACAACTTATTTGGCTCAGCCATGTCTTTGATCTCCAAGGACAGGCTCTGAAAAGCTTTGATGTAGTCTCTAATCTTTCCAGTCTGCTCCAGCTGAACTATCTTCACCCTAGCTAACCAATTTGAATTACCTGGTCGAAACTGTTCACCAAGAACCTTCTTCAATGCATCCCAAGAGTCTACATTCTTCGTAGATCTCCCTGCGGTGATATCATCCTCTAAGGTCCTCCACTAGACCCTTGCGGTACCTGTCAGGTATCGGGCAGCCATACGCACCTCCTGTGCGTCGGACAGACCTCCTACATTGCTTAGATATTCACTCACGTCCTAGAAGAAGTTATCAAGGAGCCTGTCATCTCTTGCTCCATCATAACACTCTGGTTCCTTGACTTTCACTTTCATCCCGGGAGCACCGGAACTGGAACCATCAGGTGCCTTTGCCAAACTTAGAACAGTTGTTCGACACATTGTTACTTCATCCTGTAACAATACCTGGGTTGCTCGGAACTCCTCGAGGCATCGAGTAAGCTCTGTTATCGTCGACCCCTGATCTACAAACTCGTCGTCAATCTTGCCAAATTTAGTACCCACTTGCTGCTCCATGCCTTGGAACTGGGTTTTGACTTGATCTGCAAGATTGCTCAGGTCATCGGATTTAGACTTACTTCGGCGTGAATCTCCATCCGTGCCTTTCTCTTTTCTCCCCCAACCAGACTGATCGGGTGGATCGATTGATCCAGACCCTGCCAACATTCTTTCCTAACCCGGCTAGATGTGACCTACGCTACTGACGGTGAACAAAATAGTTAGCGCAACACAACTTACTAAAATGGCAACACGCAACCTAGAGACTCAAACCTAGAGCTCTGATACCAACTATCACGGGGTCAGCCTCCGAGTCTAGGAAACTCGCCTAACCTCTCCGCGTTGCACCACTAATCCCAACTCAGGAACTTTAGACTACGCCTTCTGTGTTACCTGCACTAGACACACACACAAATCTAGCAAACAACCAATACAAAGGTTAGTGGAAACATAAACCAACTAGCAATGATGCAACTAAAATACCTATCCCATACTAGATGCACATACAAAGCCAACACACAATAGGGAGAACGTGTTTTCTTCTTATTCACAATATACAGGGACAAACCCAATGTTACAATAAGCTGGATAGAACCAGAACACAACCTAACCTTCCGAGTCGGGCACAACCGATAATGCTCGGCGACTACTCACAAGATTAACAATGCAACAATCCCCTCCCAGGCTATGACAACCTAACAATCTGGAAGCCCAACGTTTCAAGAGCACCACCTATAGGACTTTGCACTAGGACTCCGGCAACCTACACCGAGAGAGCCCACTGCCCCAAGATGGGAACAGAAGCTCGCTTCACAACCAGCACTAGCGGATCTCCAAATCTGAGAACACGAACTAGCACACCTTCATCTTTATCTCTTCGCATAGACTTGACTTGCATTCACTCAAATCACTGATGGAAGACAGCTCATAAATATAATCGCTTGGGAGAATATAGAAAGCTCAGAGAACGTGATAAGGAAGTAGATGAATTACTCCCTACATAGTAGTCATAAGTCTAAACACGGCACAATGGAAGGCTGAGCTCCTCGCCACAATCAACGCACAATCCGTCCTCAACAACTGTCTCACTCTCCGGTGTGGAAACTACCACGTTATTCGGGATGTGACTATTTGCTGGCGCATTACACGGCCTTCTGACAACCATGTAGTCTATTTCTTCAGTTACGTCCTTGGTAGCTGGGATGCAGCATCGCCAAGGTGTAACACAGCATGCGGTGCAAGTCGAACCACCTGCTGGTTCGGTACCACGATTTGGTTCTCCGTGATGCCAAAGTCGTGGATCATGGTCGGCTGATGGAGCGTGATGTCCACGAGTCGGGACCCGGACCCGGACCCATCCAGGTCGAAGCAGAAATATTTGAGAAAGGGTCTCTTGAGGACATGGTAGCTTAGAACGAAGAGCTCGCCCGCGGGTCAATGTTCGGGTGGGCAATCATAGAGTCAAATAGTTGGCCATCAAAGTCGAATCGACCCTTAGTTTGTATGTACCCATCTTCCGTGGTGTGGACGGTGTACGACTTGTCTTCCTCAGACATGACCAACAATCGGCCATTGAAGTAGACGAGACTGGCGTTGGCTATGCCCATGCCCTTGGCGGGGTCCACCAGACCGCAGAGGGCATGGGCGTAGTAGAGCATTATCAATACGCCATGCAAATAAGGACCCCTAATTCCCCTCTAACTCATCAAAATAAAGTGGCACGTATTTACAACTGTTCCTAAATGTTAGGGCAGTTACAAACAGTCCCAATAAAATAAGAAGAAGATTCAGTTTACAACCATAACTCATGGCATGTCTGCCTCATCGTGGATGCTCTACATCTCATAACCTTTGTATGAATAATTATTATAAGATTTACTATTAGGTTGTGTCTTTCTAATTCAATCTCCATGAATATTTTAGATCAAAAAATTGCTAAGAGTTTATGAAATAAAATTATTGCATTATATCAAAATACGTGTTTTGTAATTAAGTTATTTTTGAAGGGTAAGTGCAAAAAGATGGGGGGCCAAAAAGTGGCCACATTGTTTTAAAAAAAAAGAATGCATAACGCGAGCACACTATTACTTCTTATAAATAAAAAAAAGCTTTTCACTTCATTTCATTTCTTTTTCCTCCTATATACCCGCAGCTTGCAAACCCTAGGAAGCGCGCTCGCATTTTGGAAAACTCAATTCAACACAAAAATCTTTGCAATTCATCGCCAAAATGCCACCACGACATCAAGCACGCCAAAGGAGTGAGTTTTATTTATTTTTTTGTTTGAATTTATTTCTAAATAGGTAGGTTTGAGTTGATTTTTTATGTCAATTTCGTTAATTTTCAAGAAATGTTAATGCACCTCCTCCTCCTCCTCCTCAAAATCCACAAAATCTTGCAAAACAACAGCCTCCTCCATCCATTCATTGACATTCCCCTGGAACACAAGAAAATATAATGGGGCAAATTGAAAATAACAAAAAAAAAATTGAAGATATAATTGCAAGGTTGAAAGATCCTTCCACTTTAACCTTGCATAGGTCCATGCTTGCTGAATCTCTTGAATCTATGTTATCAAATGTAGATTCAATTAGCAAGCAAATATGTAGCTGGATGGATAAGAGCAGAGTTTAGAGACTATTATGCAGACAAGCTATCATACCAAGATGTGAAAAAATTACAAATTACAAAATTAGACTTGTGTTTGATTTTCACAAACCCACAAACAAATCAACCTCCACTCATTACATGCAAGAGGTTCCCTATCCATTCGTGCAACAACCAAGCGATAAGGGACAATTTTGGGCAGAGGTGGTGGATGGTTTTTGACCATCCTCCATGCAATAATAATGAAGTCCCGCAATATTTTTTGAGGAAACTTTACTGCGAGTTTGTCCTCAATAAAGTGCCAGCCTCTTTTGATATGCGGGACTTCCAGGGTAGAGGTGGGGGGTCAGCACAAGATAGACCAAGGGCACGTGTTGACCCATAGTGGGCAGTGAGACGAGTAATTAACAGACCAGCCCATGAGCATGTTTCTATCCCTTCCATTATGAAGGAGAGTGTTGAGGTCAATACACTTCAGTCCATTAGTGCCTTGACCCAAAGCATCATAGAGCATGCTAGTCCTGCAGTACAAAGTGGGTTGGGAGATAGTACGAGGAGTAGGATCCCACCCCATTCTTGTCAGACTTGCGAGTCAGCCTGTGGTTATGACCCCATGGATAGTTAGGACACAGGTGTACAGGCTACATCTGCAGCTGAGTAGATGGTGATGACAGATACCCCCTGAGTGAGACTTTTGGCCTTGATACTCAGGTAAATATTAGCAAGTTTATTGAATTGAATTTATTAAATTTCATTTTTGAAATGCAAGATTAACTAATTTAGTTTGATGATTTTAATGAAATTTCAGGGTCATAGCATTGATGCAATTTTCAGTGGTTCTCCACCGGCATATTACACTAGATCATCTAATGTCGGGGTATGTAACTAGTAAACAATTATAAATATTACATGTGAATAGCATCGTTATATGAATGGTATTCTAATATCTGATTTTGGATGTTGAATAGGTTAATATTGGAGATTTCACGGTAACACCCGCCAACGGTGGTGGACTTCAAAGCTTCACAGAGGTAATAAAATAAATAGTTTAATGAATGAATTGTACTTACTAGATTTTTGTATGCAACTTGTGTGTTTTATTGTGTGTACTTCCATGTTTAGATAAATGTGTGTGTATGCTAGGAGCCATGATTTGTGTTGGTTTTTTCCTTGACTGGATGCTCAATTCCCAAATTTCCCTACAAGGTAGCCATCAGTGATCAACAGGATCTCTGGGCTAGGGGCCAACAGTGTAGGAGATAGACTCTATTTTTATCTCCTCTTCTTCTTCAAGTTCTGCAAAACCTAGGGGGGTATTCCCTATTCAACACCCATGAGAATATGCTTGTGGGTTGGCTTGGGATGTTGATACAAAGCAGATAAATCCTCTTGTATGAAGACCAAAACTGTGGGATAAGTGCAAAGGGGCTAGCTTTGGGCTTATGTTCAGTTGTGAATCAGAGGATCTTGGTCCAAAACTACTTCTAAGGTCCTAATGGTTGTTTTAGAAGTTTAAATTTGATTTTATGTGTTTGGATGCAAACCTGGACCTGGTGTATAACCTCAACACAGAGCTAGACCGGTGCCTATCCAGGGCTTGGAGTCAGTAGACATACACCCGTGAATGATCAGCATGAACACACTAAAACTAGATTTCAAGGGGATTTGTGTGATATCTGCCTTACAAATACCTCCCAATACAGAGTGTTAAGTTATCTCTACTTATAGCATCCCTATTACAGTATATCTTTCCCAACACTCAATCTGAAAACACTTTAATCTACCCCTTGAGCAAAAGTTGAAAGATCAAGCATTCAATACAGGAATTCTATATTCTAGAATACCAGACACCCCTTAGATATCTAGATTCAGAAGAAGGATACATGCAATACTAGAGACAGAATAGCAAAACACATGCAAATACAATATTACTCATATAAAACCAATCATGAAATCAGTAAATTCATGCATGAGACATGTTGACGCCTGAATTGACTGGTAGTTTTTTGAAAAATTTTCATTCAGGCACTCTCCCTAAGTATCCAAAAAATGCTCTAAGTAACGGACCTCCTCAGTATTTTTCAGCTGCATCATCATATTTTCTTGAGGAGGAGGTCATCATCATCATGTTTGTTTCCATGAAGGTCAGCATCATCATGATTCTCCTTCGACCGGTTTCTCATCGTCATCATCATATTTCGCTGTCGGGTGATGTTTGGGTTTTATCCTGATGATGCTGACGAGCTACAGTGCGCCCTCATCTGCTTGCGAGGGTGATGTTTCAAAGTCTCCGGTGATCTTCCATTTATCACCTTGCGCGAGCATGATGATGATGTTGCTTATTCTTTGAATTGCTCGACCTAACTTGTTTTTTCCTAAGGGTCGTGTTCATCATCATCATATTTCCAGTTATCATCCTGCTGCTTGCGGAGGTCATCATATTTTCTGCCTTCATGATATTTCGCCGGGGTGATATTTTTATCATCGGGTGATCTTGGTTAACATCATCCTGATGATGTTGTTGAAGAGTTGTAATTGCGACCCGATATTCACTAGGGTCATCATATTTTGGAACGTCAGGATGATCTTAGTCAATATCATCCTGATGATGTTGTATCACTTCCTATTCTTTGTTTCTCATCCTGATGATGCTGACGTCATCCGCATATCAGGGTGATATTTTTCTTTCTGCCTAACTGCATCATGATATTCCGAAGGAAGGGGTGATATTTTCATATCACCCGGATATATGTTTGCTCGAGCATCATGATGATGCTGATATCAGGGAGATATCCGCCTGCTGGCTTCGCGCATTATCTACTGGGGGTGATCTTTTCAAGCAGCATCATCATATTCAGTTTTCGCCCCGATCTTACAGAGGAGCTACAGTGCAACCTGATATTTTCACATCAGGAGGATATTTCCAAATATCCGGTTGTCTTCCGAATATCATGATGATGTTGATATGATGATGACGTCATCAAGGTCCGCGGGGGTCATATTTCTAACAACTGATCATCTTGAAGAGACCTCCTGATATTTGCAAACATGATGATGACGTCATCCGGATGTGAGGAGGTGCGCAGTAGGCGGATATGATGATGACGTCAGCAGGATATGATGATGACGTCATCAGGGTGTTCATCGGCCAGACTTTTGGTATAAGCTCAGCAGGAGGATGTTCCTCCGATGGATCCGGTTGTGCCGATGAAGGCGAATATCATGCAGTTTGTATTTCGAATATGATGATGACGTCAGGGTGATATTTCAGGCAACAGGATATCATGCTGCTGGACGATGATGATGATGAAGTCCTATACTAGTGTCGTCAGGAGCAAAAGCACCGACATGATATATGCTCATGACCTAGTATATAAAGTGTTAAGGAGGTTGCTGCGGGGTGCATGTGGGATAATTGTATCCTGCATATTCGAAATATCATGATGATGAATCTCGGCGGGAAGCGGTTGCGACTGTCTGTTTGATGTTCTTCCCGAGGCCGCGGGTTGGTGCGCCATCAATGGCGATTGTTGCAGAGGTATGGGCGATGGCGTGGACGAATGTTGTACCTGATTGAAGATCTGAATCCCTAGGCGGCGGCGCAAGGCTCGAAAAATCTTCCTGTCTCCTCCCCTACCTGCTGCATTCAAGTTTGGGCGCCAATCCGGTTGTTTTGGAGCGCCATTTTCATGTTACTGTATATCTGGCGGGAATTTTGGTCAACCTGGTAGTTGATGCTGAAGACACCCTCCTGCTATATAATGCAGATGGTGTTATTCTTTCGAGGTTGTTGAAAGTTGTAGATTTCTGGCTCTGTAATGCAAACCAGCTGATCTGGTTGCTCTGTACAGTTTAATCTTGTGAGTTTATGTATCTCCTGTTGTAGGACTTGGCATGAATCCACTGGTTTCATGGTTGATTTTATATGAGTAATGCTGTTTAGCATGTGTTGTGTTAATTCTGTCTCCAGTATTGCATGTATCCTTCTTCTGGATCTGGATGTTTGCTTATGTTTAGATTCTAGAGCATAGAATTCCTATGTTGAATGTCTGATCTTTTAACCTCTGCTCAAGGGGCAGATTAAACTGTTTTCAGGTTGAACATTGGGAAGGGTATACTGCAGTAGGGATACCATAAGTAGAGATAGCTCAACACTCTATATTGGGAGATATCTGTAAGGCAGATATCATGTGTATCCCCCTGAAATCCAGTTTTAGCTATTTATGCTGATCATTCACAGGTGTATGTCTACCGACTCCAAGCCCTGGATAGGCATCAATCATGCTGTGTTCTTGTGTTATACACCATGTCCAGCTTTGCATCCAAATTCATATCAAACCATTTCACACCTCCACCTGTTAGTTGTAGGAGTAGGATTAGGAACCCCCTGCATGCTCTCATACCCAACCAGACATCATGTCCAAGAATGTTGCCAGCCTTGTGATCTATCATACAGATCTTGGTCCATGCATGAGAGTATTCTGCCTGTTGTTGTCAAGTTAGACCTTTCTATCTTTGAGCTAGTCAAGGTTACATCTTAAGTTATAGGGATACCCCCCTTGGTGCGGCAGAACCAGAAGTGAAGGGGAGGAGCTCACGCAACCTCCTGTATTCAGTTGGCCTGAATCTGCCTGTGCATTAGAAGTGGCAAACCCTAATGCTGATTCAGAAGAAATGTCAACAAGACATACAACAAGAGATACATAAACTCACAAGGTCACCTGCACAGAGCAACCAGAACCAGTTGTATCTTCTTACAGAGCCAGAATATGTCCAGTTTTCAACAACCAAAAAACCTTCCTCTTGGAATAACACTGTCTACATTATATAGCAAGAAGGTGTCCCCATCATTCAATACAATGGCGCTTCAAAATATCCGCCAGATACCACGCGTCATGAGGAAATGGCACTCCAACATTCAATGCAGCAGGTGGAGGAGGGGACAGGAAGAGATCTCAAGCCTTGTGCCGTCGCCTGGGGATTCACGACTTCAGCCGGGTACCTGATCAGTCGCGCCATCGCCCATACCTTTGCAACAACTGCCATTATGGCACACCAAACCTGCAGCCTCAGGAAATGCAATAGACAGTGCATCGCGACCTTTCCCGCCAAGAAATATCACCCCGATATTTGAAAATATGCAGGAACCAATTATCCCACATGTACCCCACGGCAACCTTCTCATTACTTTATATACTGGGCCGTTAACATATATAATGTCGGTGATTTTGCTCCCGACGACACCTAGTACAAAAGCTTCATCATCATCATCCTCCAACATAATATCCGACTACCCAAAATATCACCCTGACGTCAGCGAACCACCTGCTGAGCTCACCCTAATAATTCACATCACCCTGATGTGAAATATCACCCCACAAAAAAATATCACCCTGCGGGGAAGCATCATGCCATCCGTATCACATGATATAAAATATCACCCTGATGTTTGAATATTAGCCTGATGACCAACCTTACCTTCACGTGAAATATCATCCTAATATTCACCTTCATCGGCACAACCTGATGCATCAGAGGAAGATCCTCCTGCTTAGCTGATACCAAATGTCTAGCCGATGAACATCTTGATGATGTCACCATCATATCCTGTTGACATCATCAGCATATCTACCTAGCGCACCTCCTCATATCCGGATGACGTCATTGTCATATTTGCAAATATCGGGGGATCTCCACAAGATGACTAGTGTTAGAAATATGACCCCCCTCGGATCCTGATGATGTCACCACCATATTCATACATCAGGGTGATATTCAGATATGAAAATATCACCCCCTCCAAAAATATCATGATGCAGATAGGCAGAAAAGCGGATATCACCCTGTCATAAGAATGATGTCAGCATCACATCACAATGTCGGGTCAGATTGAAAACTTGAAGTATGACCCCGTCGAATCTGGATGACATCATCGTCATGTTGGCATGAGGATGATATTCGGAAGATAATCGGATAATTGGAAATATCACCCCCATGCACAAATATCATGCTACACTGTAGCTCCATTGTAACATCGAGGTGATGTATGAATATGACTGATACTTGAAAATATCACCCCCTTCCTTGGAATATGATGAAGCCGATAGGTGGATATCACCCTAACGTCAGCATCATCATGGTGCTGGAACAAACATAAGGTGATAAAATAACATCGGGGTGATCTTAACAAAGATCACCTGATATTCAAATATGATGACCCTACAGAATATCGAGTCATACTTGAAACCTAGTAATAACAGCATTAGGATGATCTTGACTAAAATCACCTGATGTTAAAATATCACCCCGTGGGCAGAAGATCAGGGTGGTGTGAAATATGACCCTCGTAAGAAATATCAGGGTGATATTTGGAAACATGATGATGATGACAACCCCCTACTTCAGAATATCATGATGATGCTGAAAAACACTGAGAAGGTCCAACACTTAGGAAATTTTCTAGATTTCTAGGGAGGTGCACATCCTGTAACCTTAAACATAAATTATTACCAACAATTTGCATCACTATTATAGTTTTCGTAATTAAATAATGTTGTTTTATTTCCAGATGATGCAGGCTGCGGAGACACCTCCTGATGTTCATAGGGCAATGGAGCATGGTGTGACCTCTGCAATTCATAGCTCCATGGCATTGACAGGGGTATGAGGTAGATTAGTAAATTTTAATTTACATTCATTGTTATAGTTTATTTTTTGAAAAATCAAAAGATTATTTATTTGAAGTTTAATTTCTATCTGGATGGTTTCTATAGGACATGACATCACCACAGCCTATTCCTGCTACTGAGGCAAGTGAGGAGACAAATTATATGGTAGCAGTAAGTGATTATTTTGTTAAATGTTTTATTTTTTATAACATGTGATTTCTATATATTAATGTATATACTTTTTATTGTAACAACTAAAGATGCAGGAAGAACTAAATAGGAGGAGAAGCCCTCAGGTTCGTAGTAGACCACCCACATGCACGTCTCCATCCCCTAGAAGATTAAAGGCTGCCCGTGATCTATTCTCTTCACCAGCCAAGGGGGAATGACTTTTTATTGTGTTCCTTTGTTGTATGCCTCTATGGCATTTGTGGACATATATTTTGTATTGCATATAGTTGACATTATATGCCTATATGGCATTCTTGTAAGCCTATATGGCTATTTTGTATATATGTTATACTTATATCGACAGATATTGATGTATGCCTATATGGATATTTGGTTAATACAAATCTTTTTTATTGATGGCGTCCATACTTGCATTATAAATTCATGTTTGAATGGATATTTATAGATGGCTACTTCAAATATTTAAAGTCCAATTGTATTACATAGGATGTTTGTTGATCCAATAAGATAGCTATTGTTATTCAAGTATCACCTAAACCTCATTTTGGAACTAAAAGATAAAAGTTGTATTTTAAAAAAAAATGAATCATCGTGTTGAACAGAAAATATTAATATTCTTTATGAGTAGCATACAATGTCAACTATATGCAATACAAAAAAATGAATCATCATGTTATTCTTTATGTTTGAGATCCTGAAAATGACTAAGTCTGGTAGCCTGATATCCTGAAACACTAAAAATTGACTAAGTCTGAAACCTAGTGGATCCTCCAAATTCTATAATCTACATGTTAAATCTGCTGGATTCGAGACCTATCTCAAACATCCTGAAAGGTATATTGAAAAATATTTAAATTATATTCAATATACCTTATCCTCTGGGACTTACACTTCTAGGCACAAAATTGCTCTAGGGAGTTAGGCGTGCTTTCCCACCTCTGCAGACTCAAATCAGCTCCTAAGATTGAGACCTCAAAGTGCGCCTAGAGAAGAAAACAAACCTTTGATCATCCCAAGTTATGGCGCCTTGAATGGAATTGATACAAATGACCTTAAGCATTGAAAATTTGACAAGGAAAACACATTATGAGTTTAGGCACCCTTCATGCTTCATATCACCGATTTTGGCACCTTGGCAACATAGTAGATGAATAACACCTCAAAATGAGCGCCTAAGGGTGATGTAGTCATACAAGGGTGCAAACAAGTGTTAAAAGCCTTAAAATATCAAGGAATAATCCAAATTCAAGTAAGGCACATTTTCACACCTTGATCATCATCTAAGGCGCCTTGCAAAGGAGGTCTTGAGCAACATAAACCTTAGGCACAATTTCTTGCTTCTACAATCAAATTTGAGCGCCTAAGGAGTGGATTGGTGATGGACATCACTTTGAGCACCTTAAAAGTGTTTGAAGGTTTGAATTGGTGAATGATAGCACCTAAAGGTCTTAGAACCAACTAGAATAAGGAATTGAAGAATGAGTTAACCACTTTGAGCGCCTTGAAGGAGAGAAGTATGTATATGAAGATTGATTGAATGTTTGGAGTTTAGGTGCACTTTCCTTGTCATCTAATCACACATTGGTGCCTAGGAAGAGTTGACATGAAACAATCCTTTGAGTGGACTCCTTGATGAGATCTCTCCCATTGCTTAAACTTGTTGAAATGTTAAAAGCTAAGTCAAATGGATTCTAGGTGCTCTTTGCCTTCAGAATGACCTTGAATTGGCGCCTAAGCATAACAAAAGAGTTTAAATCCATTCAATATGGCGCCTTGTAAGAGGAGAGCTTAAGAGCATGAGACTAGATGGCATTTAAGAGTCAAGATCATCAAAATCCAAAGAAATGGGCTAAGTAAGCTAAGGCACCTTTGCTTGTCATTCAATACCTCCATGAGTGCCTAGATTGAAATTGCATCCAAGGACATCTAAGAGTAGGCGCCTAGAGGGGAAAAGTCATCCTAAGACCTTCATAATTATTTAAAGCATAAAAAATGCCAAGTATAAAGCTTCATGATGTTGGGCGCTCTTTCACCTCCATATAGATCTAGATTGGTGCCTTAGATAAAGTATCACAAATCTATATCATTGAGTAAGTTCTAAGAGAGAAAGGCTTACTTCAAGCATGTTTAATCATTCAAGGTCTTACAAATAATGAATAGAGCCTAAATTGATGCTAGGCGCCTCCTCTTGTCTCTACTATCTAGTTTTGGTGCCTAAGGAGAAATTGCATCTAGTGAACTCATTAATTGGTGCCTAGGAGGAAAAGACCTTAAACTTATGAAAGTTACACCCCTTTGAAACTTTACACTGCCTCCTGACAATTTTTTGGGCAGCAGAAAACCTTTCACCACGGGCAAATGCCTTAGAGATATAAAAAATTGAGAGAGGTTATTGTAGAGGCACTCTACGTGATCGCATTGCCTCAGACGGAATGTTTCTAAGTGACACAGTTTTTGAGTAACATCTCATCAAAGATTGCTACCTTTTTGCACTTTAGACTCTTCATGGATATCATCGGTACAATGTAGCTCGAACTATTTCGACATGTTTGGGTGAAAAATAGAACAATGCCTAGCCTAAATGTACCCATCCGGACGCGTTGGAACTATCAGTTTGGTCGCATCAAGAGAAGGACACCAAAAATGCATAACATGATGACGTAAAAATGTGTATATGTGTAAAAATGCAGCAGGAAATTAAAAAAAAAGGCAAACCTTACAAATTAATGTGCATACTTACAACTCAATATAACATGACTTTACAAAATCAATGTGAATACTTACAAATTAATCCAATGAACCATCCGGGTCTACTCTACTCTTTATTGTGTCAAGTATTGCTTCATGGTCAGACTCACGCACCTTCCACAAGATTATGTTCAAAGGTCTACCCTGATATTTTATCAAATGAACATTGGATGCCATGACAAGGTTCGAGTAATGAAGAATCTTCCAATGCATGTCAAAGTCCTGAAACAACCAAACATTAACACTCTTATGTGGGTACCTTCTAAGCCATGTTCCAGTAATAACCACTGAGCCTGTAGGGTATTCGATGTTTTCTCCATCTGTAATAGGGGCATCCAATTTATTTTTGGCCTCAACACGACATAAATAATAATCTGTTCCCTCTTCATTATCTTCATCTGCAATAACTGCATATACGTGCCCTACATTGATATGTGTAGCAAATTAGATGAAATTAGTCAACATTACAAAAACACTACAAAGTAAGATGAAATTACCTAGTTGAACTAGATGAAATTAGATGCATATACATGCCCTATATTACTTGGTTGAACTAAATCTAATATGTGGTCAAAGTCAACTGATGATTCCATCTGTGTTAGTTCCAGTGCCGTCGGGGGTCGATACATGTCAAGTGGGCTAAGATAACTTAACTGCCATTAGTCAACCCACTCCTTTGACTCACACTCATCCTAGACTTGAATTGTACGGGAAGAACAAAAGCATGACATATTTCGCGTATGGATACTCCATGAACCTGTAATTGAGCTTCTGAAAGAGTGCATCTCATTTGATCTTGTCAGTGTACAACAGTCCTCATATGGTGCAATGTTAGTATCATCTATCAACCAAAAAAATCTACGAACTGAAGACTTACCTTCATTACCTAGACCCATGGAAGCATTACACCATTCGATAATCGATTTTGCATCTGTCAACTTTGCATTGTCTTTATACTTTAACTCTTCTCGTGTTATGACTCTTTTGATATATGCTCCCCCTTTCCATGCCCGGCCTCACAAAAGTTTCACATATGCTGAATACCTGTAAAATTATGCCTCCTACTTAGCCAATAGAAATTCCATGAGTTCTTGAATTGTGATGCACAGTTATCCAACCATATGATATGCTAACTAAATGATATGCCCCTTCTAGCCAAATCATTGTAGAACACCTGAAAGCAACCTTGCATGAACTCCATAGAATGCATGTGATCATCACTAATATAGAAATTATACTCCTTTATAATCTTTTTATCATCCTCTGTACTATCATTCGCATGAATGAATGCGATGTGCACAAATATAGAAACCTGTGTGGAGTTGTAATATTGTGATTGCACCTCATGCTGTGGCTGTAGATTGTAGTTCTCTGCAAAGTCGACGACTGAAACAATGCTACCAACCAAAAATGTGTCCTTGTATAACTTGAATTGCAAGTCCAACCATCGATCTCTATGGGCATGTCTTGCATACTCATACACTATGCTGTCATGAAATATAGGTATAAACTGATACACTGGAATCTTTTCAATAACCAATTCACACCTCTTTGCTTTTTTACCATCTTTTATATTGTATGCCACTATTTTATACTTGCCAAACTCTACTAGTTCATTTCCAACCGCATGTGTTCTTTCCATATGTTCACATATTGGCAAATGTTGCAAGCCACTGTAATGATGACATGTGCCATCCAAGCATAATTTCTTGTAGAATATTTGACCTTCCTCTCTTCCACATAAAATTCTTGATATGAAGTCTCTTGAAGATGTTGGTGGGGCACATATGGCACAACCCTGCAAAACATTGTTAGTATGCATATCTAAACATATAGACCTATAAACATCAAAATGGTTAGAAAATTCAATATGTAATCTACAACACCAAGTAGTGCGTGTGTGATTTATCTTGACATAGAAAGGTTTTAGCATTTCAAAATATCTTCGACAAATTTTAATTTGAGGATACTTCTCTAGAAATTTACCATAAAACTATGTTTGAGTCTCATCCAAAAAATGCTTTGGATGTGGCTCATGGTTCTGACTACTGATTCTCCTTCTTACCACATCCCTTTGATTCGGAGATACCCTTGTGTAATTCTTCCAAAAGTCTTCAATTAGTGATCTCAATGCTTCAACAATTGGTTTATCTTTTCGTGGTAGTCTCCCCGAGAACGCCCATAATTCATTAGCATTAGTGTCCTCAATTCTTTGGCGTCTTCCAATGACTCTTGATAAAGTTTTCCTATTAATTCTCAATTCTTGACTCGTCTTTCTAATGAGACGAGCTTTCCTCGTTTGACTACTTACTATAGTCGATGTAATCACACGCTGTGTTGCATTACTATCTTTTGTGCGTGAGGTGTTACCCACACTCTCATACGCACTCATTAGATTCTTGACAATAGATTTTTCACTTGAAGCCTCTGATGTTCTCAACCCAAGAATCTTCATGATGGACCTATACTTTATACTTCGCATCATTTCAATGAATAGTTGACATCTTGCAGTCTCATTTAACTTTTCAAAGAACAATCTCCAAATCTTATGAGCATATCTTCTACAAGTACATTTTGGAATCTTACCTTCCATTGGATGCAAAATATTATCATCAATATCAATCAAATACTTTGGCTTTCTATGCAAAATTCTAGGTGATGTTAAGTTAGGTAAATTCATCTCAACATTAGGAATTTCATCAATATTTAAATGAGATGGGCTAGATGGCATACCTTCGATCGAAGATGGAATAGATGACATACCTTAAGGTTGAGGTGGGAACGATGGTGTATCTCCTTCATCACATGTGAGTGATGATGTACTCTCAACTTGAGATGTGGTAGATGGTGTCCCTACATGTTGACTTGCGATAGAGGACGTATCTCCAACTATGGTATTCAAATCTCTCGTAGCACGAAGTTTTTGCATTCGTTCTCTTTGTGCAGCCAATACCATATCTCTTTGTGATGGTTGTGGTTCCTCTTCAATTGGCATGTCTTCATTTATCGTGTCCAATTTCCTCTTCTCACGAAGTTCCCTCATAGCCACTGCTTTCTTTGCATTCTTAGCTTCTATCTCTTCCTGTGTTGGTTTAATTCTTGATCGTTTCCTCGGCATGATAGAGAATTTGTCTGTAGCATGATAAAGAGACCAATATTAGTTCCTAAGAAATGAATACAAGATAATAGTGGGATTGTATTTTTATTATGTTGTAAGGATTTATTCATG
Source organism: Cunninghamia lanceolata (assembly GCA_027924645.1). NCBI lineage: Eukaryota > Viridiplantae > Streptophyta > Pinopsida > Cupressales > Cupressaceae > Cunninghamia > Cunninghamia lanceolata. The sequence goes on from BSBN01000524.1 coordinate 11,420,948, forward strand.
TATAGTTTGACATCATGGTATGTTAAGGTCTGTTTATTACACATAATTATTAAAGAGCCCAAGTGTAGAAAATATACATGGCATCATGTGAGATTGTAGACTGCTTTCTTGATTGGGAATGTGTCTATTTTAAACATGTATGATAAAGCATGATAAAGTAATTCAAATAGAATTAAGGAAAATGTAAAGAACATGCATGTAAAGACTTGACATACCTAAAAAATGAAGATTCGAATGGAGAGAGTACCTAATTATGTAGTGTTTTTTCTTCTTGCATCAAACTCCTCAACAATTTTAGTTTTTCACCACTTGCTTCCTTTTCAATGTTAAATTGAATAACACTCAAATATAATTACTAACAACAATACTATTAACCAATCTATAATGTTAAATTCCTAAAATTGAATCACAATTAACATTGCAACACTACAAAAATTGAAACTTGAATAGATATATATCAAACTTGGTGTGAAAACTATGTTATTTCCTCCTTCTCAAGTTGGCAAAGCAGAAAAGGTGGTGGAAAGATCATGCAAAAGTGGTAGAATGTGTAAAATGTGCATGTGAACTTCCCAACAACATGAAAGCACTTTTTTTTTGTCAAAGCACATGCATAATCAGTATGAAAATAGAGCATGTGGGCCTAGATCATGGGGGTCAACACTTTTTTACCATTTCTATAGCATGACAAAACATGAGTGCGTTATAACGCGCTCGCATTTTGTCCTGCTATAGATTGATCCATAAATATTTTACCTATCTCACCTTCGATAGCACCTTTACAATATCTCACCTCTAGTTCCATTAGCTCATGTTCTATATTTCACCTCTAGTGTCATCAGTGTAACAAGCCTCTCGAAGGAGCTTTTGAAACCTACATTAATCAACGGTGTTAGGCAGATCGAAGGCGTATCAGGGAAAAGTGAAAGGAGATCTCACTGAAGGATCGAAGGTATCGAAGAGACAAGGGGTGTCTTACACCGATCCATCGGAAGGAAACGGTGTATCAGCAACTCTAAAGTGAGTCCACCGATAGCATTTGTCACACCGAAGAAGAGATGGATCATCAGCGCATTGGCCCAAGCATATAAACATTTGCCGATGACAAAAGTCTCACCGAAGGCGATTGGTATCGGTGTATCGGCAAAGTTAATGCAAGTATGGCCAATAGTGATTGTGTTGCCGATAGATAAAATCAATGTTGACACTAGAGTGTGTCCATTGGTGCATCGGCCTAAGTTCGTAGGCATTCACTGATGAAAGGAGTCTGGGCGACAAGTATGGTTCAAAGGTATATTGGAGTGATCAGTGTGTATCGGCGGAGCAGTTCTCAAGCTTGTCGATGGTAAAGGTCATACCGACGATTGGAGCATAGTGTTGAGATGTCGGTGATAGAAGTGAGATCGGTGGAAGAGTTTTTGAATGTGCCGACAGTGTTCAGTCTCACTGATAATGAAGAATGTGTGTAGTTCGGTATCATTTGGACCTTGAGGAAGTTATTTAAAGTCGGTTAAGTAATAATCTTTCACACTGATTGACCTGTTGAACATAGGTCCAAACTTGATTTACCTAACCATGAGAGCCAGCTAGAATCTCTTCCACCTCATTTGACCCAATCTCCAGCAAATCATCCTCTAAAGGATCTGGGTGCCCCAGAATAATTATGGCTAGATGATCACAAGTAGGAAAATATGGAAAGCATAATTTTGGTGATCTTGAAATATTTTCTGGGTAAGATGGTGAAAGGAGGCATTATCTTCCTTAACACAAGTAGGGATGACTACATCCTGTGCTTCATCAACTGACACTTCCAAGCCTTACAATTCCTCTTAAATACGGGAGGATCCATGACTGGAAGAGCCAAGCCACTTGGTCCCGCCTTGCTGAAGGATGACATTCTGGGAGAATTAGGACATTTTCCTTTGGAGATCATATAATATTTAAATGCTTTCCATCTTGGTAGGTCCTCTGCATCAGAGAAAAACCACTGATGGTGTCTGAGAAATAAGAAATTCTTCATCTCTTTGGTGATCCATTTCTCTTTCCAAACCTTCCCCTTCAGACTTGAATGACCACAAGGTTTTTGAGGGAGAACTTTTCATGTTTCCTATAAGAGCTTGCCAGATGCTCCGTCATATGATAGGCATAAAAATGAAGGGGCAAGCCCTCATAATCAAGTTCTTGATAGAAAATGCCCATCGAGGAAGAAAGACAGATCTTCTTTAGAAGTAGAAGTTCTAGTTTGTGACAAATCCTTATCCAATCATAAAGAGTAGGGGTTCTATCAAGCGATTGCCAATCCACTTCCATAAAGTCTCCTGAAGACTTCCTGATTGATTCCAAAACATCCACACCCCAAAACTGGAGAGGCAATCAATATAATCGAACCCATAAATCTGCATTTGACGACAGAAACTCTCTTTAGGCTAGATTAAGAGTCCAGCATTTCAACTCAAGTCTAAACCCATCAACATCTAAATAACCTGAATACAAAATCTCTGTTTGCCTATCTTTAGAACATAACATTGCCACAAATTAACCCTAATCCCTCAACCCTCAACCCTAATCTGTCATCCCTCAACTCTAATCCCTCATCCCTAAACCCTAAATGCTATCCCTATTCCTAAACCCTCAACAGGCTCGATACTATACCTTAAACCCTAATCTCTTATCCCTAAACCCTCCAACTCTATCCCTAATCCTTATACCCTCCACACTCTACTTTAACCCTAATCCCTCGACCCTCAACCCTATCCCAAAACCCTTAACCCTTGAACCTCAATGTACTCAACCCTCAACGTCAAACCCTAATCCCTCAACCCTTAACTCTGATCCCTCGACCCTCAACCCTATCCCTAAACCCTAAACCCTAAAGCCTCAACCCTCAGCCCTCAACGTCAAATCCTAATCCCTCGACCCTTCACTCTAATCCATCAACCCTAAACCCTCAACACTATACCTTAAACCCTAATCCCTCAACCCTCAACCCTAAACCTTATCCCTAAACCCTAATCTCTCAATCCTCAACCCTAATCCATCATCCCTCAACTCTAATCCCTCATCCCTAAACCCTAAATGCTATCCCTATTGCTAAACCCTCAACAGGCTCTATACTATACCTTAAACCCTAATCCCTTATCCCTAAACCCTCCAATCCTATCCCTAATCCTTATACCCTCCACACTCTACTTTAACCCTAATCCCTTGACCCTCAACCCTATCCCTAAACCCTTGACCCTCGAACCTCAACCCTCAACCCTCAACGTCAAACCCTAATCCCTCAACCCTTAACTCTGATCCCTTGACCCTCAACCCTATCCCTAAACCCTAAACCCTAAAGCCTCAACCCTCAACCCTCAACGTCAAATCCTAATCCCTCAACCCTTCACTCTAATCCTTCAACCCTAAACCCTATCCCTAAACCATCAACACTATACCTTAAACCCTAATCCCTCAACCCTCAACCCTAAACCTTATCCCTAAACCCTAATCCCTCAACCCTCAACCCTAATCCATCATCCCTCAACTCTAATTTGTCATCCCTAAACCCTAAATGCTATCCCTATTCCTAAACCCTCAACGGGCTCGATACTATACCTTATATCCCTTATCCCTAAACCCTCCAATCCTATCCCTAATCCTTATACCCTCAACACTCTACTTTAACCCTATCCCTCGACCCTCAACCCTATCTCGAAACCCTTAACCCTCAAACCTTAATGTACTCAACATTAAACCCTAATCCCTCAACCCCTAACTCTGATCCCTCGACCCTCAACCCTATCCCTAAACCCTAAACCCTAAAGCCTCAACCCTCAACGTCAAATCCTAATCCCTCAACCCTTCACTCTAATCCCTCAACCCTAAAACCTAAACCCTAAACCCTAAAGCCTCAACCCTCAACCCTCAACGTCAAATCCTAATCCCTTGACCCTTCACTCTAATCCATCAACCCTAAACCCTATCCCTAAACCCTCAACACTATACCTTAAGCCCTAATCCCTCAACCCTAAACCTTATCCCTAAACCCTAATCCCTCAACACTCAACCCTAATCCATCATCCCTCAACTCTAATCCCTCATCCCTAAACCCTAAATGCTATCCCTATTCCTAAACCCTCAACAGGCTCGATACTATACCTTAAACCCTAATCCCTTATCCCTAAACCCTCCAACCCTATCCCTAATCCTTATACCCTCCACACTCTACTTTAACCCTAATCCCTCAATCCTCAACCCTATCCCTAAACCCTTGACCCTCGAACCTCAACCCTTAACCCTCAACGTCAAACCCTAATCCCTCAACCCTTAACTCTGATCCCTCGACTCTCAACCCTATCCCTAAACCCTAAACCCTAAAGCCTCAACCCTCAACCCTCAACGTCAAATCCTAATCCCTCAACCCTTCACTCTAATCCCTCAACCCTAAACCCTCAACACTATACCTTAAACCCTAATCCCTCAACCCTCAACCTTAATCTATCATCTGTCAACTCTAATCCCTCATCCCTAAACCCTAAATGCTATCCCTATTCCTAAACCCTCAATGGGCTTGATACTATACCTTAAACCCTAATCCCTTATCCCTAAACCCTCCAACCCTATCCCTAATCCTTATACCCTCGACACTCTACTTTAACCCTAATCCCTCGACCCTCAACCCTTAACTCTAATCCCTCGACCCTCAACCCTATCCCTAAACCCTAAAGCCTCAACTCTCAACCCTCAACGTCAAATCCTAATCCCTCAACCCTTCACTCTAATCCCTCAACCCTAAACCCTATCCCTAAACCCTCAGCACTATACCTTAACCCCTAATCCCTCAACCCTTAACCCTAAACCTTATCCCTAAACCCTAATCCCTCAACCCTCAACCCTATTCCGTCATCCCTTAACTCTAATCCCTCATCCCTAAACCCTAATCACTATCCCTATTCCTAGACCCTCAATGGGTTCGATACTATACCTTAAACCCTAATCCCTTATCCCTAAACCCTCCAACCCTATCCCTAATCCTTATACCCTCGACACTCTACTTTAACCCTAATCCCTAGACCCTCAACCCTATCTCGAAACCCTTAACCCTCGAACCTCAATGTACTCAACCCTCAATGTCAAACCCTAATCCCTCAACCCTTAACTCTGATCCCTCGACCCTTAACCCTTAAAACTTGAACCCTAAAACCTATCCCTACACGCTCGACACTTGACACTATATCTTAAACCCTAATCCCTTAACCCTCATCCCTAAAGCCTCAACCCTAAATCCTTAAACCTTCAACCCTAAACCCTATCCCTAATCCCTCTACCCTTGACACTCTTATTTAACCCTAATCCCTTGACCATTAACCCTATCCCTCAACCTCAACCCTTAACCCTCAACCCTCAACTCTCAACATTAAACCCTAATTCATCAACCCTAAACCCTAATCCCTCAAACTTAAACCCTATCCCTAAACCATCAACCCTCAACATTATACCTTAAACCCTAATCCCTATCCCTCAACCCTTAACCCTTAAAACTTAAACCCTATCCCTACACCCTCAACACTTGACACTATATCTTAAGCCTTAAACCCTCATCCCTAAAGCCTCAACCCTCAATCCTTAAACCTTCAACCCTAAACCCTATCCCTAATCCCTCTACCCTCAACACTCTAACCCTAACCTTGACATTAAATGCTAATCCGTCAACCCTAAACCCTATCCCTAAACCCTCAACACTATACCTTAAACCCTAATCCATCAACCCTAAAACCTAATCCCTCAACCCTCGACACTATACCTTAGACCCTAATCCCTCAACCCTCAACCCTAATCCCTCATCCCTAAACCCTAAACGCTATCCCTATTCCTAAACCCTCAACCCTCGACACTATACCTTAAACCCTAATCCCTTATCCCTAAACCCTAAACCCTATCCCTCAACACTTAACCCTTAAAAATTAAACCCTAAAACCTATCCATAAACCCTCAACGCTCAACACTATATTTTAAACCCCAATCCCTTAACCCTTAACCCTAAAGCCTCAACCCTCAATCGTTAAACCTTCAACCCTAAACCCTATCCCTAATCCCTCTACCCTCAACACTCTATTTTAACCCTAATCCCTTGACCATGAACCCTATCCCTTAACCCTCAACTCTCAACATTAAACCCTAAACCCTAATCCCTCAACCCTAAACCCAATCCCTAAACCCTCAACCCTCAACACTATACCTTAAACCATAATCCCTCAACCCTAAACCCTATCCCTAAACCCAACAAAACTGCTTTGCCTTATGTTAGGTTGTTAAACCCATCATTTTTGGCACTCTTCTCTTAAAGATATTTGAGTTGCAAAAATATGTCAGAAAAATGGCTATGAACTTTTTTAATGTTAGTAATGTTATATGGCATGTTTTTCTGGCCCATCTGGGGTTCATTATGCCAATAGGTGTACACACTATGAGAAAAGCTTTGCGTATGGTACATCCACAGTGAGTAATTAACAGTTGAAATCAGAAGGATGATCATTATGAGAAAAGATTTGCATTGGGGTACATCTATATTTCTTGCTGTCCACCCCGCACTTAGGGGAGGTATATTGTTATGAAATAGACAAATAATCTCCCATTTTTTACTAGCTCTATCCACAAGAACTACTAAACTATACCTTAAACCCTAATCCCTCAACCCTAAACTTTCAACCCTAAACCCTATCCCGAATCCCTCTACCCTCAACACTCTACCTTAACCCTAATCCCTCGACTCTTAACCCTAAACGCTATCCCTAAAGCCTCAACCATAAACCCTAATCCCTCAAGGTCCTAAACTCTAATCCCTTATCCCTAAACTCTAAATCTTATCCCTAAATGCTCAACCCTCAACCTTAAACCTTAATCACTCAATCCTTATCCACCCCTCTCCTCCCCTATCTGGCTCACTCCCATCTCTACCCTCCTCTACCCTCGACACTATACATACATACATATAGGCATACATAGATACATACATACATACATATGGGCATACATACATACATACATGATTAATAGCCTTGAACATAAAAAAATTTAAGGGGAACATAACGCGAGCGCGTTAGCATTATTTCAAACATGACAAACATGACAAACTTTTGCGGAAAAGGAAAAATGCAAAGCAAAAACTAATGCGATTATGTTTTGCTTTGGGAATCCCAAGCCTTAGGCTTGGGATTTGCTTTGGATTTCCAACGCAAAGGCTTGGAGTGCCTTTTCAACATCCACAGACATGTTTTTCCATATTCTTTAAGATTTCACATAATTTCGTTCGTGCTAACCCTCAGATTTGCACCTGTTTCAAGGTTGAACAAATCGAACACCTGGGTAATGTTAGGCTTTTTCTTAGCGATTTGACGATGTGATTTTTTTCACATTTTAACAATGTTAAGCCTTTCATCTTTAATTTCTTTTGTTTGTGTGTCCGTTTTTGGGCAAAAACCACTGTTTGGTCTTTTTTTCATTGTAAATTAACTATTCATTGAAATTTCAAAAAAATTACATATTTAAAAACTAGACTCCATTCTACAAATATTAAAAAAAGAAAAAAATAATTTATTAATTTTTAAAATTTATAGGGGTAGCACGACCAAAATTATATTTTTTAGGATGTGTCCACTTTGAAAATTAGTAAAAAATCAAATATTCATCAAAAAATTATCAGACAAATCAGGCATAAACTACATGCTATTAACTAATTTCTCACCGAAGTGATTTTAAAAATACCAAAAAAAAGTTGACCTTTTGAGGGAGCCACAAAACATGCTATGTTATTTTTTTGACAGAAACAACACCAATTTTTGTGGCTCCCTCTTTTAAACCCCTTAATCTATGCCATTTTAAAAAAAAAATAGTAGTTTAGAAAGTAGACTCGGAGCACTACGAACATTGTTTTGGTTGCATCTCCAAATTTTGAGTGTAAATATGCTCAATTTCTCATCCAAGGCCAATATTTTCTAATTTCAGAAAAAAAGTGGCCACTTAAGACCCCTTTTTGGCCCCCCAACTTCTTGCACTTACCCTGAAAAGAAATTTAATTCTTTAAAGATGCATGAAGGAGACAACACAAAGCTTAACTGGATAAACATAGTGGCAAAAAGTGTTTTGTTGTGTGATAAACTTGGTGTTAAGCATTTATTCCATTTGTTGGACTTTCGAGTTAGTTGATGCAAATGTCCATTTTTGAGCCACTTCAATAAGCGACATTATTTCCAATTATATTGGTCGTGCCATGTATGAGTGAATGAAACTTGGACACTAAAGAGGTCTTAAAGGTGAATTATTAGGTCCTTAAGCAAATGATGTGTTCCACAAATATATTAAGGTTTACTTTTGGTGGTGGGTCTCTTACTCAGAAGGGTTTTCCCAAGTATATATGTCATCTTATCTTCTCTATCTCCTTCACTTATTCTTCAATGTTTAATTAAGGTCACATGTGTTTTAGATCAACAATTCTTATTACTTTACATTGCTCCTAATTGAGGAATAACCATTGTAAAACCAACATTTGGTATCAAAACTTTGTTTGGATTGATCTCATGAAGGAAGGGATACATTTCTTATGTTGCTTTTTATTTTTGTTGTGGAATAATTCATGTGGATTTGAAATAACATTTGAAAATCAGAAGTCATGGGCAACACCTTGACAATTGAGAAGTCATGTGAATTTGAAATATATATTTAATATTTTATTTATTCAATATATAAATACAACGTGAACCCTGCATTACTTAAACTATAATCAAATGGCCTACACATTGTGAATGTGCATCTAACTGGTAGTGCTTGGTGGATAAACTTAGAGTGATCGACTTTTTCTCAATCGTTTCATGCCAACAATCCAAAGATTATAGTGTTCATAGGGAGCTACGTTAAGCACATGTGGTTTGCTTAAGGACCCAACAACTCACCTTTAAGACCTCTTTGGCATACCCATTGCACACTAATAGAGAGGGAGAGAGGGGAAGATTGATATTGAGAATAAATGATGTGAAGCCCTAGGTGGAAGAGGTGGTTGATGCTAGTCATGCTTTCCCTGTAGCTTGAGAGTGTTTGGGGATAGTCTAAGGTGTTGTTTGTTTATATCTTGGTCAATGGGCACCTATCTAGTTAGTATGTGTTCTAAATATTGGTTCACCTTGTCTTGTACAATAATTAGACTTGCACTATTGATGAACATCCCTTTGAAGATTCACAAAAAAGCTTTCAATAATTGTTTCTTGCACTAGAAGATTTCTCATACCTCTTAAGCACCATTACCAAACTCTTACAAGCTCAAGAAAATTCCTACCCACAAAATTCCCACAATTCATAATTCTATAATCGTAGGGCAAAAATTTTGCAACCAATTTGTACTATTAACTATATAATAATTTAATATAATTTATAATACAACAATTATATTAAATCAATTATATATTATTTATATAACTATTATAATATTATTTCTAGTAATGTATTAATTACTAATATAATAAATTAATTATCATAATAACATATACTATTATGAAAATATATTAATGGTTGTTGATTTATTATATATTATTTATTATAATATATTAATTAGTATTATAATTAATAATAAATTAATAAATTATAATATTTATTAATTATCAGTAATAATAGATTTTTACGAAAATATATTATGGTTGCTGATTTATTATATTTTACAATATATTAATTTTATATATAGCAGAATATTTACTAATCTAATATAAAGATTATAAATTAATTAATTAACATTATACATTATATTAATTATATATATTGTAGAATATTTACTAGTCTATAAAGGTTATAAATGAATTAATTAGCATATTATATTGATTATATATTGCAGAATATTTACTTATCTAATATAAAGGTTAAAAATTAATTAATTAGCATTATAGGTTATTATATTAATTTATAAAACAAAACTATAGATAGCATGTAAATAAATTATATGGTACATAGCATGAGTTATTGGCTTCCAACCGTTTCCCCTTTCCTTTTGCTTGGAAAAAAAAAATAGAAATCCAGTATCCGGCGGGTGACATTTAAACGACATGAGACTTCTTCTGACACGATTTTGTTCCCGGCCTGAGAACAACCGACCAGTTTAGAAAATTTCCCGTCGTGAAAGCGCCCTCGAACAAGCACAGTCGTCCGTTTCGTATCACCTCGTCTGCTTTCCCGACGACGCGAAAATGAAAACGGCGAAAAAACAGCATCGTAAAATCGAAAGGCCAAGACGATTTTAAATGTATTTGACACTCTGGATATATTTGCAGAGGTGTTTTTTTTTTTTTTAAATGTATCTTTGAGGGGCCTCCACGTATACCGGGAAATTAACTTCTGAACAGAAATGAGAAATCTATTTACAAGATTTAAGGATAAACTTGGCTGCATAGCCATGTGACCTGGTTCAATTTCCAAGACATTTGAGATTGTCGTAGTTTTAAGAGACTTGAAATTGGGGTCACTCCACAGTCCTCAAGTTCCCAACAATAAGATAAAATTATAAAATTTAGTGCTGTTTTACACAGAATAGTGCAGACGCTTCCCAACACTAAGATAAAATTAAGAAAATGGGGAAATGTGTAAACGGCGACCATCCATTTTAAACGGTTCCCAACAATCCAATAGAATAAAAAAATTGGAGCTTATACAGACAAAGAGTTATAGAACAAAAAATTGGAGCTTATACAGACAAAAGAGTAATAGAACAAAAAATTGGAGCTTATACAGACAAAAGAGTTATCTGTTATAAACTATATGAAAAGCCTAGAGTACATGACATGACAGTAGAGCTATATTAGGCAACCCTTAAAACTATGCAATTAGAATTGGGTTAGACGCATTGTTTTGAATGCCTGCTTATTAAGCATCCATGATATGTGATAAAATCTACAGAGAGCACTTCTGGCGGCGAAGCTCTTGCTGTGTGATAAAGGTGGCATGGAAACCGTAGGGCACCCTGGACGGCAATTTCACAGACGCCAGGCGATCCAGACCCTCACTCTTGGCGTCCAGAATCACAAACTCCGATTGCCCACTTATCTCATTGTGCACAAAAGTGATCACGAAACCGTCATCCTCTGAGGAAGCACCCGAACCGCGGGGCACAAAATAAGGCTCTCCTCCATAACACCCATCCGGAAACAGAACCTTCCCGGCCACTTTCTTGTTCTGCAAATCCACTTTCACGATTCCGGAAACCCTTGGCCACGGTTCCGCGATGGCCATGTAGGAGAAGCGCGTAGGGACGCCAACATAGTTTCTGTTGATTTGCCCAGCCTCCAGGTTCATACCCGCCACGATCTCACGCCGAACCGACAACCCGGTTCGAAGATTCAGCCTTATCTCCGACAAGATGCTCTTGAACGGCTGGTCGGGATGTTCGTTGAATATACTATCAGGCGGGGTCATGCACGAGGCGATCACTACAATTTCCTCGCCGTGTTTTTCCTCCCACGAATTCCAAATATGGAAGCAGAAGCAGTCGGGCACGTCGATCCAGACCATACGGCTCTCGTCGGCGTCGTACCGAGGCATGACGCCGAACCGGGACACCTTTTTCTCGTCATACACAACCGGTGACCCGCCCGCCAGCATGCGGCGCAAGTCGAACACCACCTGCTGGTCCGGTACCACGATGTGGTTCTCCGTGATGCCGAAGTCGTGGATCATGGTCGGCTGACGGAGCGTAATGTCCACGGGTCGGGACCCGGACCCGGACGGGCCGAAGCGGAAATATTTGAGAAAGGGCCTCTTGAGGACGTTGTAGCTCAGAACGAAGAGCTCGCCCGTCCGCGGGTCGATGCTCGGGTGGGCAATCATAGAGTCGGATAGCTGGCCGTCAAAGTCGAACCGACCCGCAGTTTGGAGATCCCCGTCTTCCGTGATCTGGACGGCGTACGGCTTGTCCTCCTCGGACATGGCCAACAAGCGGCCGTTGAAGTAGACGAGACCGGCATTGGCGACGCCCATGCCCTTGGCGGGGTCCACCAGACCACAGAGGGCGCGGGCGTAGTAGAGCATCAGCCGGGCGAGGCCGCCGTGTCCGTGGAGTTCACCTACGGGTTTGGGATAAAAGCTGCGCCCGATTCGGCACTCCGTGACCAGGCGTTCTGTTTCTGTGAACCGGCAGGCGTAGCTGGCCTTTCCGCCCCGCAGTGTAACCGCGTGTATCATGCCGTCCCCGTCGAAGAGGTGGTGTCCACCCGACGGCTTGAACCACGGGTTGGCCCCGTTTCTCAAATAGGTGCCCTCCAATTCCTCTGGAATGACCCCCTCCACGGGCAACTCATGCTGCACGGGCATCTCCGGAACCGGCGCGAAATTGCCGCTGAGCTGAACAACCGGGTCACACGTACTCGGCACGGGTCGTCGGCTCTCCAGCGTCAAGACTGCGGTTTTTTCCACCGCGTCCAGCACAGTCGCCGCCAATTTCTGCAATGAATTCCACTGCTTCTGATCCCTTCGACCAAACTCTAGTCCGCTCGGTACATTTTGAGCTCCGTTGTTGAGCTTCCGAGAGCTCGCCATACAATTGTAAACGAAGACCGCCCGCGACTGACTTTGATTTGCCTCCGCCAGCATTTTGAGCTCGAATCTGAAGGACCTGCAACACGCACTCCTTCGTACAATCCATGCTTTGTTGTTTTGCAAACAACTCTGCACTGGTCTTACAGCAACGCCGCCATGCACCCATTCACACGTCATTTTCTCCACACCAGGATTTTGCAGCTTTTTCTCCACAGAATTTTGCAATTTGCACTACACCCAACTCCCTACTAATGTGCACTTAAAACTAAGCAAGCTCACACGTTCATTCCTCCACCGCCTTCTAGCAGCCTAGCACTGCTTCTTCTACAAATTAGTGTTAGCACTGCAAATTAAGTGGGCTGGAAACAAACTGGCCTTGGCCATGTGAAAATTGAGTTAGTGAGCTCCCATTAAATACGTTTCTGGAACAGGCGAGTACAACAATAGCATTGACATTATGGCAGCGTCGACACCCGTCCACTGGTGTTTGGGGTAGTGTTGAATTTTTTTTTTACCAGACACTTGGTACATATGCCTGGCATTCACATTACAGCATTGACACCCGTCCTCTCGTGTTTGGGGGGATGTTAGAGCAGGTTTTTACGCAGACACCAGGTCTTTAGCGGCATTCAGATTCGTGACAATCTAGAAAGATCTGCACTTTTTCCAATTTTTCGAAGTGTAATCCACTCGTTAAATTTAGCTGTCCTTTCAAGTTTCCATAGACTTCTGCTTGACCACGCTTTTCTAGGTGGATACAAAGCTTAATATTTCTCACATTGAAAACAGCCGCGGGGGCACATTGGAATTTTGAAAATACATCACTTTCTGATAGCACGTCATACATCGAGCTCATAATTAGTTTCTTTTTTTTCTAAATAATATTGTTTTTTTTTTCCACCGCTGATTCGTCTGAGGTTTTCGTGGGCAAGCCAATTGCGTGACATCTGTTCCCTCTATGGCTTGTCCCAGCACTCAGTTTTTCTGGTCATGTGTTTATTCTAATTGGTTGGGTTTGTGGGGTTTAAATTTCAAAAATCCAAATAAATAACAAATACATCAAATCAGATTCAATGTATGGTGATAGGAGAAAAGACCCAATAGATGAGATAGTTCCAATGGTTAAGAAAGTATATGTGTATTTAAGGCTCAATATTTTATGAAGTTTAGTACTAGTAGTTATGACTGTAAGGTTGTTAGTGTTACTATAAGTACTAATAATTGAATGAAATGTGCCTTTTAGATTTTAAAAGCAACCAATCATGTGATGCCACATCAACCCACCAACAAAACATGACTTAATGCACACCTATTGGTCCACCCTTTTTTGGGGGAACTATTTGACACCCCAACAAAAAGCACGCTGATGTGGCATCATATTTGATGATGTGGCCCTGAAACCTTAGTTATAAGTAGGGGCGTTGCCAAATAAACTACTGTAAAAATTTTGGAGTGATTCGAAATTACCACGTATGATTTTGAGAGGCGTGAAGTTAGGGTGCACCACTACTGGATCCTCTCCCCTAATGGATCATAATGAACTGCCAAAATAAATACACCACTAAACCAAAATGCAAATATTGTAGGTGCAAGTAATTTATAAATGTCAAGAATAAGAAATATATTTAATGGGAAATGAAACACTTAATTTATAAAAAATAAAAATAAAAAAAAATAAAAAAAAACAAAAGAGTTTCGTAGGTTAAAATCATTTCTTGGGGTTATGGAAAAAGTAAAACTATTAAAAAGTAATATAAGTAATATTTACTAGTAAAAACTAAATTAAAATAAAGTAAATAAACAAAGGAGATAGATAAATAGTTTTATTTAAGATATCTATACTAAAACACATCCCACATATATTTAATAAAAAAAAAAAATCTATGAAATAACTTTTAAGTAAATAAAAATAAAATAATTCTTAAATTATTCTAAAGTAAAATAAAATAACTCTTAGTAAATTAAAATTTTCAAATAAAAATAAAGTAAACAATGCAAATAAATTAAATTAACTTTTAAATAAATAAAATAACTCTAGCCTATATCCCCTGGTATTTTTTAAGATAGATGTATTTGACATATCTATACTAGTCATGGTTAAGATTTTCAATATAATTAACATTCATTTTAGGTTTCTCTAAACCCTATATGATTTTTTAAGCTATAATTTCATTCCTCATTTATGTATGAGTCCTAACATTTATTATATTATTAATCACAATATAATTTTAAGCTAAACTTTTATGGGGAGATATTCATGAGGGAATATTGAAGCTTTTAAGGTTCAAAACATAAATTCTCGATCAAATAATGTAATGTGAGTGACACAGTGAAGGAACAATATTTATATAGGAAAATAAACTTGCATTCCTATATGCTAATCAAATGAAATGTATATATGCATGTTGATGTTTTATTTGGATTGAATAGCTCGCTCCCGAAATGAATTCCGATGCTTCGAAGAACACTTGTGCAAACCAATGCCCAAATTTGTAGATTCCCAAAGGTTTGGCCGAAGTTGTGTGAACTCCATGCTTGGATCTTTGAGAAATGGAAGACTGAGGAATGGAATGTTGGATTGGAGGGTGAAATCTACATTTACCCTAGCGCCAGGGGTTTTTTATTTTGGAATTCGATTCTATTGAAGACAAGGAGAAGGTTCTAAAAAATGGTTCATGGTATTTCAAAGAGGACTTTCTATGCTTGAAACCCTAATATCTGTCATTCGATCCTAGAATAAAGTCTTTTGATTTGACTTTTCTCTAGGTACGTTTACCCTACCTTCCCTACAATTCTAGGAAATAGAGAGTTTGTGGGTTATTGCGAATGGTTTAGGCAGGTATCATTTTATTTCACGTGAAACAGTTCATCTCACGAATACTACCTATGGAAGGCTATGTATTGAAATGAATCTTTCCAAGGGTCTTCTGACTGAAATCTCTCTAAAGGTGGGTAATAGATGCTGGAGACAACAAGTAGATTACGAATAAGTTACTTTCAAATGTAGGAAGTGTTTCTCTACAGATCATTCCACCCCTCGATGCCAAAAATTCCAAGCTCAAGAGAGGAAGCATAAAGGTGAAAAACCCACATGGTGGATTGGTGCAGAACCCCATCAACACAACATATCTCCAGGTGTTCAAGATGAAATGACTTTCTCCAAAGATGTTACAGATACTAATTTGCAGTCAACTACGCTTCCCTCTCTGGAGTTGCAGGATCCGTCTACGATGGGCAAAAAGGAAGTTTTAGTAGAAGTAGATAATTTAGGGGATGCATGAGAGGTGATAGAGGATTTAATTTCTGAAAAGAGGGATCTAAGTTATAAAAAATTAAAATGTAGAAGTTTAGTATCAATAAAAGTTTAAGTTTAAAGGTTAATCAATTTTTGAAAATATTTTGATTTGTTAATTTGAAGTTTTTTTTAAATAAATAATTTACACTTTGATTTGTTAATTGGACATAACTTTTTATTTGTTAATTAGAGTTGAAAAATTAATGGACATAGCGCTGAATTAAATAATTAACTAAATCATTTTTTAGATAGATTTATTTAAGATATATAAACTAAAATAACTTTAATTTACATTTTGATTTATTGATTTCAGATAATTTATTATTTGTTAATTATAGTTAAAAAATTGATGGACATAGAATTGAAAATTAAATAATTAACTAAACCAATTTTCTAAATAGATTTATTTAAATATCTATGCTCCTAGTATTTAAAAATAAGAAACACCAAACTTATATTTTTTAAAAAAAATTAATACTCTCAAATTTAAAACAATCATACAATTATAAAACCTATATATATATATATATATCTTCAAATCGAAAACCGAAAAAAAATTAAATTAAAAATAAACATTAAAAAGTACAATTTATAACCCTATCTCCGTCGTTTGACATACACGAAAAGCCCGCTATGCCGTTGATTACAATTGGCGGTTTATGCTTAACTAAAGTTAGTGCCATGAATAAAAGTAGAAGATTTTACGGGCAATTGGATCTTTCTCCACTGACCACTCCAGAGATTGAGCGAATGGCGCTTTAAAATCTGAGAGCTTGCTATAATTAGAGGCCCTTTTGTCCGAACCATAGCCAGCTGTATTTTGTCCAGAATTTACGCTTTTTAACGTAAGTGTCTGTCTGTCTCTACACGGATTTTATAGGCCCTGCAACACGCTCTCCTTCGTAGGTATACTCCATTCCATGCTTTGTTGTTCTGCCAACAACTCTGCACTGCTCTAGAAATTAGTGTTACGTAGCACTGGTTTTTACGCAGACACCTGATACGATGCCTCCACGCTCCACCTATCTTTAGCGGGCTTCAGATTCGTCACAATCTGGAAAGATCTGCACTTTTTCCAATTTGAATCCACTTTTCTAAGTCAGTAGAAAGCTTAATATTTTCTCTCATTGAAAACAGCTAGATGGGCACATTGGAATTTTGATATTCCATCAGTTTCTGATAGCCTTGTCCCGCCCATATAAGCACGTCATGCATCGAGCTCATAATTTGTTTCTTTTTTTTTCTTAATAATATTGTTTTTTTCCACCGCTGATTCGTCTGAGGTTTTCGTGGGCAAGCCAATTGCATGACATCTGTTCCCTCTATGACTTGTCCCTGCACTCAGTTTTTCTGGTGATGTGTTTATTTCTAATTGGTTGTGTTTGTTGGGTTTACATTTCAGACCCTTTTTTTGTTATTATTGTGTTTATTTATTATTAATGTATATAATATGGGAGAGAACCTTCACTCGTTATATCTAATCTAGGGGGTGGTCCCATGTGCTTGGTGGGATCTTGAATTTTAATTAATTAATTAAGTTATGAGTATGGATAACTTAGTAATTAATGTTAAATTAGGAAAGTAAATTCCAAGTGGATAGGGGTGTTTAGTTTAATGATTGAAGATGTGTGCTTTTGATGAAGATTTTGTTTTCATAGTCATGATAGGGTCAAGAGGGTTTTCTTTGTTGCCTTTTATTTTATCTCATTTTCACAAGCCTTGATTTCCTTTCTTCCAAATTTCTCATAAGTATGGGTCAAGCTTGCCTTCTTTCCTTTAGAGCCTCAATGCACCATAGGGTGTTTGTTCAATCAACAATTTTATTTCTCTCATTACTACTTGGTGCATCTATTTGGAACTCTGGTAATTAGTAATAATGGTAACATGCTAAGTTGTGGTTTTTGTTACAAATATGGTAGTTTAAGCAAAAAAATGGTGGTTTAAGCCAAAGAGGTGGTTTAAGCAAAAAAATGATGCCCAAAGATGTTCATGTAGATTTGATTTGCCTCTTCCATATTCCTCTTCTAAAAGAATGAGGGAGAAATCTAACACAGTTTCTTTGCCTAGACTCCATCTCACTCTTCTTAGTTTAGTAGTTCCATTATTCATATTTCTATGCTAATCCTCTTTGAGTGCCTTTGGACAAGATATTGGATATGATCAAAGAGAAACTCTCTCAAAATTGATAGTTAGAACTGTTGGTGTGTTCTTTCGAATCAGCAGAGGGTTTGCCTGTTCCAATGCACAGGTAGATTCAGCCAACTAATACAAGAGGTTGCGTGAGCTGCCTCCCCTTCACTTCTGGTTCTGCCGCACCAAGGGGGCTATCCCTATAGCTAAAGATTTAACTTTGACTCACCCAATGACATAAAGATTTAGCTTTACAACAACAGGCAGAATATTCTCATGTTTGGACCAAGGTATGCATGATACATCACAAGTTTGGCAACATTCTTGGACATAACTAACTGGTTGAGGATGAGAGTATGCAGGGTCCCTATTTCTACTCCTACAAACTAACAGGTTGGAATAATGAAATGGTTTGTATTAATGTTTTGGATGCAAGACAGGGGTTTTGGAAACATAACTACTACACGGGGAGCAGACTAGTGCCTATCTCAGGGCAAGGAGTCAACTAGACGTATACAAGTGAATGGTTTACACTGACATTCAAGTTTCAAAAGGTTAGATTGGTGCTTGCCTTACAAACACCACCCAAGACTGAGTATTTAGTTGCCTCTACTTATGAACATCCCAGCTGACATACATTCTTCTCCATACTTAACCCAAAATAGTTTAATCCACTTCTTGAATGGAAGTTAGAGATCAAGCATGCAATACAGTAAACTTGTATCCTAGAATCTTAGAAACCCTTAGCAACCAGATTCAAAAGAAGGGATGCATACAACAAATGGAGACAAACAGCTAAACACATGCAACAAGCATTTTTATATAAAACAACAATGAAACTAAGAAAATCTACAACATGCATTTAAAATGCAACTTATAAACTCCAAATGAGATAGAACAGCCAAGAAAGGCTTTATTTTCGTTCTTTTCCAAAAAATTTGCCCAAATCTTCAATAACCCTCAAAAATGAGTGACAAGGTTTGCTTATAAAGCAAGAACCTGTACTCAGCCATTAATTGCAAGGTCAACTCAATATTTTCCCAGATACACAGCATCATGAGAATGGTGCCCAAAAATATTCAATGTAGCCAAGAGAAACATAGGAAAGAGCAGATGAGATCAGGATCTGCACCGCCGCCTCAAGATTTTCTCCCTAAATCGAGTGGTTGACCTGTCTACTCGACCCATACTTCTTTGCAATCCTGCCATTAATGGCATACCAACTCGCGGCCTCTAGAAACACAACAATCTGCATGCAAATGCAAATTTTCCTGCTTGAAACGCCACTGTAGAAGCGTGGAAAACCCTCTATTTGAATAGAGCTATCAATTCATTTCTACCCGCCAAGATCTGCGGCCTCAATTTGAACGGGCGAGCTGCTGGCCAATGAGATCATGCCACGCGGGTGTTTCTTGTTCCTTTGACTTTTTGTGACATGGAGATATGTAACATCCACATTCTATAAACAAAGTAAAAACCAAAAATTCACCATAAAGTAAATTTACAAGGTAAAAATGAGACAGAGAATTTTTTTTTCTTTTATTCAATATATAATCAAGTAACAACAATTACTAGATATCTCATCACAAATTCAATAAACCATATTGTCTTTCTCAAGTACAATGTTTACAAAAATAAATCAATTACAAATACCTGAATCAGATAATGTTTTACTTAGTCTAAATAAACACAAGTCTTAAAGATATACTGCATCCGAAAATTTGACATCTTTATCGCAAGCCTCGGCATGTCTTCTGCGAGAGAGAGAGAGTATCTTTCCAGTGATTTACCTCCAACCACAGACCGGCGGTCTCCCTCACATCTTCCACATAGGAAGTGGCCCTACCCTTCACGAGAAGTATAGACCAAGGTGACCAGTGGTAATTTGCCTTTCCGAGTACATAGTGTTGTATCTTACACAACTCTATCTATCATACAACCCTAGGTACCCTCTAGCTAAGTATGATTCCCGATAGGATGTGCAATCTAGATACAGTGAACCGATAATGCATGTAGAGACATATGCATTACTATGGCCATAGTTTTCAATATAAATTGGCGTTCGCAATGAACGATGTCGTAATGTTCACCCACCCCAACTTGACTTGGATACTATCATATTCCTACAGTTCGACTTGGTCAACTATGTTTAACTTATGAAGTCATGATGATTTCAACAATTTAGTCTTCCCGACCCAATACATGTTTTCTTTCACAGTCTAAAATCCATAGACTTTTTCTTTCGTCTTTCTTCCTTTACAAGGACTCTTATTGCATCATTGCAATACCTGAGGTCCACGACTTATTATCTCATAAGAAAAATATATAGATTAATTACGACTAAGATGATAACCTTACCCAGGTTAAACAATATAGTCTAGAGATCTAAATCACTTCTTGCAAGTAAGAATAATTACACATAGTCAGGGCACTTGACCCTTCAATCACGATCTAAATAACAATCTCAATGCCTTAATATAATAAATACCATCTCTAGGTTAAGTTATGGTTTAACTAAAGAGTTTTGACTAACTCAAACCTAGTCTTTATGATTTAAGTGGATTTACTCGACACTATCGTCACTCCATAATCCTTATGAAATGATTATCCATTCTTAGGTATCCCTTGCATGCTTGCAAAACCTGAAGATTATGACTAATGTTTCAAGTCAAATTGTAGCCGAATAAATAATTTTCCCTACCTAAGGTAAAACATTGTCGACTAATAACAAATCTCATTCCAACAAGATAGATATGAACATTTACTAAATTAGGGTTCGCAACCCATTAGTGTCTACTCAAGAAATAAGTTTACCCACTCGAATTAATCACAATCCAATAGTTACCTATTTATATGTTCTATATAACAACTTTGATAACTTCAAGGTGTTTGAAATTCTTCATGCATTAACACATGGCATTGAGGTTTACTCTTCTCTCTACAAGCTCATGGAAACATCTCCATTTACTGGATAAAAGAACGGTTTCCTAGCATATCGAATTTTCAAAAATGCTATACATTGTTATAACAATCTCGAACTTATACCATTGTTTATTTCATCCATTCATGAGTGGGCACTAATCCCAACTTGTTGTTTTCGGTAGGAAATTACTATAAACAAATTTATAGAACATAAGTATTCAAAGTCCCTAAGTTTAAAATTAAACATTCTAAGGAATCTTCAACGACTGTCGATTCTTCGACATAGCTTCATCTATGTCATTTTTGGAAGGGTTTCACAATAAACCAAAACATGGAATACGAATACTTGAAGGCTCTGAGTTAAAGCTTAAGGATTCTTAAAGGTCTTCTAAGAACTATGCCCTTGAGACTTGACCTTTTTAAGCTAGGGCTCTTTTGGGCATTGTAGAGCTTACAACCGAGCTTGTGCCCACAATGGAAAACGACAATCTTTTCTTTACAGAACAAAAGAGTTGTTGAAGGAAGATATATTTCTTCTAGAGATTAAAACATCTCATACCCTTTCCCATGTTATAGATGAGGTCATAATAAGGAATAGTTTTATTAAAAGCAGAGAATTCGACTCAGAGTTTTACATCTCAGGTCGTCTTTCTCACTGACTACTCACATACCTAATGGCCTCTAATTATTGGCTTGTATTCACATGAATACTATTAATAAAACAAAACATACTTAAATAATGGTTTGCTTACAATGATGATCTTATTATTCATAAGAAAAACTCAAGGTATCATACTCATATTCAGCTTTCTCTGTATGAGATTCAAGGCCTCTTTGGTCTGAAGACATTTGGCCCGCATTTGCAAGTATATACAGAGATATGTAAATGAAAATTAATAGAAAACATTGCATATATCTAAATATCCCTTCGCTTACATAATAATGCACACAAGTACCCCAATAGCTATTTAACTCTTAATGCCAGATATTTCAAAACTTAGAATAAGATGTCGACAAGGTTAAACCTCTGTCTTTTACTCGGTTGTTCACTGACCCTTTAGAGTCATGGTTTGCTGACTGTCGACAGAGATCTTATTCTCTGTCGACAAATGTTATACTAATACATCTTGTATGGGTTGTGAAACGTTTTTAAAAACCAACTCCTTCACAGAGTGCACCCTACATTAACTTTAACCTTCTAAGCAAAACCTTAGTCTTCTCAAACAATCTCAACCTATGTCAAATCAAATATAAAGCTGCAATTTCTGCATCCTCTGTTGGCGTGGTGCACGGTAATAGATTTAAATAGGGCTCTCGTTTTTAATGAAGACTACTTTACACAGTTTTCAACTATAAAAATAACTTTTTGCATTTACAAGTCCATTCATTGAACTATCGCGAAAGCTTGCAAAAGTATGACACATAACAAGGATCTTAGTTTATGTAGTGAAAGAGTATGAGAAGCTGTTAATAGACTCCAATGCTCGCTAACAGACTATCCAAGCACTGGCTATATTCTCAGCCAATTCTCCTCGCAGTTCCCTCCACGATCACGTTAATCTTCCCCCCTTTAACTCATTCCCAAACTCCCTTATTAAGCCTGCCCACAGCGAAGGAAAGTAACGGCTTTCCAAAACCGTCGACCTCGCCTATCAAGAAGGAAATTCTGTTCGGCATGCAGAAAACATCTCCACCTTACGTGACCACTCTGCAGGATGAAGCTTTTCGAAGTGAGGTGGCATAACAACCTTAACAACCTGTCCACTAATCAAGGACAAATGCTTCATTACCTCTTACTTCACCACTACACAGATTAGTGGTGCTCAAACTCTTACAGGGTGGTAAATTTTAATAATAAAAACATCCTATACTTTAAAAACCGATCACAAAATAAACCATTGCCACCTTTACAAAAATAGTTTGGTTTCTAACGAGTTGGTCTAAAACTAGAAGACGAGAAGAGTTATCCGAAGGAAAATAAACATTATAAAAAGAACTTAAAGGTGTCCCTCTTCGAATCTCGAATCGATTCCGTTGACAAACTAGAATAAGGAAATACCTCACAATTACAAAAATATAACTTATGTAATTTTGGCATATTCCTCCATATTGTGACCAAAACAAGTTATAACACGTCTGGGTTTCTAATTCGACATCTGTCGATCTCTATAAAGGAAAGAGTTTACAACATACGCTCAAAGCATTTTCACAACAGTCACAATGAATTGGGCTCAACGCAGAACAAGAATCACGATTTCATTTAGTTATCACATAGCTCTGAAAAACCTCTACCCGAAGTTGTTAAAAACTCCTCTATTTGTCCCATTTTTATCACTAAGGATTACAGATGATGTGAATGGGTCGAGTTTATCTCCCCATCACAATCCATTGACAATATTCGCGTCATCTAACTTGATGAGAATGTCTTGACGTTTAAGAAGCGACAACAAAACCTCAAGTGACTCAAGAAGAATAACACAACCGTTTTACGTCTATGACATTGTTTACTTTACAAACGACTATGTCGACTCACCATTGACTTGACCAGATGATAATCAAGATATTGACTACCTGTTGATTAGATTCAAAAGTAACTAGCAAGACAAGACTTACCTCATACGACTCATTAGTTCACATTATCGTTTATCACTAAACCCATTTGGCAAATAGACCACTCGTGATCCAAGGTCTATATCTCTCTTCTCGAAAGATACTCTCTCTCTCTACTCTAAGAGTCGTCTAATAACTTGTAACCTGTTTAACTTGTCATCAAACAATATGCGATCAGTGCATCATTATTCAATTAATTCAACTAATAAATCAAATCTCATCATATAGATATTAAATCGACAATAACATAATCATTTCCATGATTTCATAAATGATATTCAATATAATTCCATGTCATATCATGTCATAAATCTATAACATCACAACAAATTTTACTTATGCCCAAGTAAAAAGTAAAAGTATAGCAAGTCAGAAATTGGGATGTAACAAGATACATTCTCACTTTTTATCTTCTTTGCCCCTTGCATATTTCAAACCTTTGTATATGCACATACAAACATACGCCTCCTTGAGTCATCGGAACCCACCATTTGCATCCCATCAGTCATCGGAAGAACTCAGGAAATGTCCGCCGATAAACAATGTCTTACCGATGGCACGTTGTATCTTCATTCTTGCCCTTTGTGATTACATACAATCACCTTACATACAAGGCGGACCCCAAAACATTATAAAATATTTCACAATCACCATCGGGTCCAGGCCTTGCATGTTTCCTTTGTATATCACATTGTACATTGCATATATACAGTACGCAATATACAAGCCGCAGACCTCAGCCGCTTATCAATCGGATTGAGAAAACTTTTGAATCCGGCTTGTATCTCTCTCATTGTATCTTTTCGTTGTATGTCGGCATATACAAGCACACATGCATACAAGCCGCGGACTTCAACTTGAAATCCGCCAAAACACATTCTCCTTCGCGTCCGGGTTGTATGCTTTTCCTTTGTATATCCGCGTTGTATGTGCAATCTGCGATATGCATTTTCCTTTGTATATTTCATCGGTCGTCGAGGAGGCAATTTGTTGAGCTGCCGATACATACCCTCTCACCAACAAAACCTTTGTATGTCCCCCTTGTATGTTGGCCTTGTATGTTCAAACTATACATGCAAACCCTTTGATACATCTGTGGAATATTCTGGGAATCTTCAATGTATATTCCACCTTTGTATGTCCAGAATGCATATTCAAAGCCCAATATGCATAAAATGAGGCCAAGGGACTTAGAATTTTTGGATTTTTTTAATGAAAGGTGCCTGTGAATTTAAATGTTTGAAGCCTGAATGTTTATGCAGGCACCAACAAGAACAAAAGTAGATTACTCTCAAAAGATCTTAAAGCATTTTATGTAAGTTAAATTCTCACACAATTTAATCCAAAAGCACGAATGAACAATTTCAAGATTCTTACTAATAATATTATTCTAGTATATCAAATTTATGACAAAGTTCTTTTGGACGTAGTAAATGCTCCAAATCCTTAATACTTTGTTGTTTCTAACCATGTGTGTCAATAATATTTAGATTCAATTATCTTGTCTAATTCTCCAATATACTATTTGGACATTCCTAAAACATTAAGTTATGATTCACCTCTCTTTAGTTGGGATATTATCTTAAAGTAGTTATTTTCTATCGACTCTATTTCTTTTTGTGAATTTTTTTTTATTTATCAAAACAAATAGTAACATTAGTAGACATGATTAAAAAAACATTTCATATACACATTTTAAAAGAAATGAAAGAACACAAAGCAAAAAGAAACCAATCAACAATTAATCTTTTGATTGTAATTCTTAAGAAAAAATAAAAAAAATCTTACCAAATACAAAGATTTAAAATTTGTAAGAATGAATCATGTCCCCATCAAGAATAAATTTGATAGGATAAGGTAATTGTCCCATAGAAGAGGGCTTGAGCTCCAAAATTTCTACTTGGGATAGTACATGTCTCCTTTAAATTAAAAATAGCAATGCTCTATTTAAGTATCAAACTATTCAAAGTCAAATAGTTAATGGTAAATTTACACCTCATTTATTTCTAAAAATTATAAATAATTATCTACTTTTAATTAACAAAAAATTATCTTTAACTATTAAACTATTTAATATGTAAAAGTAAGAAACAAAAAACTTATTTTTAATAAAAAAACAATACTCTAAAATTTATGTTTCAAATAATCTCATACAATTATAAAACCTAAAAACAAAAATAAAAAATATCTTTCTTTTCAAACCCAAAACAAAAAAATTAAAAATAAAAATAAACATTAAAAACTACAATTTATAACCCTATCTCCGTCATTTGACATACACGAAAAGCCCACTATGCCGTCAATTACAATTGGCGGTTTATGTCAAACTAAAGTTAGTGCCATGAATAAAAGTAGAGGATTTTGCGGGCAATTGGATCTTTCTCCACTGACTTGTCCAGAGATTGAGCAAATGGCGCTTTAAAATCTGATAGCTTGCTATAATTAGAGCCTAAAGGCCCTTTTGTCCGAACTATAGCCAGCTGTATTTTGTCCAGAATTTACGCTTTTTAACGTAACGTTATTGCCAAAGTGTCTGTCTGTCTCTACGCACTCTCCATTCACGTGTGTTCAACCCCTCTGTCACATGGCCAATATGGGGTTTTATGATTGCCTCCATTCCTAACAACGACATTTGGCCATAACATCCAAAAATGAAAAACTTGAAATCCTTAGACTTAGTTCATAATTTCCAAAATGTTCCCCACTTTAATGAGAGCCTATTACATCCACATATAGCTTCTAAAACCTATGAGATCCAAACAGCCTATTTGTCCCTTTCTACATGGTGGAGACAAGGCCTAAATTTGATGGCCACTATGTATAGATTTTTAACCATATCATACAAGTCTAGACTTTTTAAAGATTCTATAGAGGATAAGAGGTAGCATCAATATTTAGAATCTATTTTAGATGTGAAGAGTTAGTTATGATAAATAGAAAAATGTGTTAAAAACTAGCAATTGGACGTATAGGTTTCTCTTAGATATTTTTTCATTATTTATTAATTTATAATTATTTAATCCACTAAATTATGTTATCGATTCTTTTTAAAATTCCATCACATTAATGGTTGTCTTTTTTCACTTATACTAGTAAATTTCTTTTTGCATTACATATTGAGATGAATAAACATAATTGAGTTTGAGTTTGATTTTCATGAAGTCCTAATTCATTGATGATTCTATGTTATTGAATTGAGTGATACACAAAATTATTATCATGTCAATGCCCAACTAGATAAATAGTCCCTTTTGCATTGCATGATGCCCATACAAACCATGCATAGTTAAGATACTCTGTGTCTGAGTATAAGATATCCAATTTCTAGCCAAATAATCCAGGGAAATAAAGGAAAAACACATTAGAGCTACAAGATAGTCCCTTCCCTTTCTATTTTAACATCTAAATTTCTATTCTACTACACCATGAAAAAAATAGAATGGTGTAATTTTTTGTTCTATGGAAGCACAATTAAAAAAAAAGAATGGTGTAAGCATGGATGGCTCATTTTTTGTGATTTTAGTTAATTCTTGAGTGATATTGCTAAGTTTTGATAGATTCGATTTGTGGAGTTTTGTGATTTTTGCCAATTTTTTTGGCCAAACCCGAGCCTAATATTAGCCTACTTAGTCCAAAACCAATTCCAAGTCTTGAGATTATGGAGAGAGGTAGCAAAAAGATCTTTATGGTAACACATGGGGCTTACTATCTCAATGATCAGAATCATCAAATACCCTAGACCAACCACATGTTTGCCCTAAAAACTTTGAAAGCTTTGAAACACCTAGAAATGACAATGATAGTTGCCAGCCATTAAATTAAAACACATGTTGATAGTTTTTTTTTTAATAAAGAGGGTAAAAATTTATTAATATGAGGAAATCACCAATACAAAGAAATCAGGGTCCACAAAGGCACCCAAAAAAAAGTAGGATCACCAAACCAGCAAACACCCAACCAAGGCTCAATACCACAGCATAACAAACCACCAGCCAACATCAACCAACCATGTCCTCTAAAATAATCTTCTCTAAAACTTGGCAATAATCAAGGGATAACTGCTCCCATCCCTTAATCTATCAGTCACCAACATGCTCAGAAGCCCATTTGGCCAAACAATCAGCAACCCTATTCCATTCCCAAGGGATGTGAGTAAAAGACACTACCTCCAGCATGAAACACAGTCGCAGGATATGCTGAACAACCAAAGCAAGTTGCCAATTAACCCCCTCCAAATTCTGCTCATTTAACAAATTAACAATAATCTGAGAATCTGATTCACAAATAATCTTACACCAACCAAGAGCACAGGCACACTCAATAGCCCAAAGAATCTCCACCCCCTCCATAAGGTTGTTTGTTTGTTGCCCTTTATGAATGGAAAATAGGAAAATAACGAAACTAGAGCTATCTCTCCCAGCCCCACCAATCCCAGCAGGCCTAGGATTACCCCTAGAAGAACCATTAGTGTTGATTTTCAAAACATCCACTAAAGGAGAAGACCAACTCCCAACCCTCTGAACCTTCTTTTTAGCATGCCTACCTCTGCGAACACAAAAGGAGTCAAAGGCCAAACCCCGTAGGCCCAATCTATTCACAATCTCATCATCACTCCTTTCCAAAGGAAAATCAACTTCGCATTTAGCTACCATAGTCTCCTAAATCATGCAAACAATTCTTTGCCAAACCTGTTGAATCATCAACTTACCCCCACAAAAAATCATGTGATTCCTTTCCGGTCAAATTTGCTAAATGATGAAAGCAGGGCCAATGCACCACACAATCTGGAGGAAAGAAGCCTGTGTTGGAGGTCTCCCTAGGCTACTCCAGAATTCAACCAGAGAAGAGGCATAAATACAAGGATGTTTCCAAATACCCCACCAAAGATGCCATATAAGCATAGAAAAAGGACAACAAAAGAACAAGTGGGAAGAATCCTCTTCACAGCACCCACAAAGAATACAAATAGATGGGCCATGGAATCCTCACTTCTGAAGATTTTCCCAAGTCAAACATATGTTCCAAGCTAAGTTCCATAGGAAACAATTACACTTGGGCCAGGAGAACTTATTCCAGACATTTTTCCACCAAGGAACTTCCAACCCACCATACTTCCGAGCAATCAGCTCCTAATACCCACTAGCCACCATGAAAACCCCCTTAGGATCTGGACTCCAGACCAAAATATCCCTATCCCTAAGCGAGTTGCATTGTCTACTTGCCATAATATTTTGAAGCTCAACACAATCCTCCTCCAAGCCAGCCACAGGCCGCTCACTAGGAACCTTCCATCTAGACATCTCCACCTGCCCACAGAGGTAAGAAGTCTTAAAGTCAACCACCTGAGACTAGCCAGCATCCAAGAAGCGCTAATGAAGATCCTGCAGATTGGGATACCTGCTCATGATAGGGGAAAACCCATCCCAAGAATCAAACCAAGAGAGAGATTTAGACCCCCTATTACATATCCAATACAAGCCCTCCTTGATCAACTTAGCACCTTTTTTATGCGTCTCCCAAATCACAGAGCCTTTCTCCATAAGCGGATACCTAGGAACCTCCTCCTTCGGTATCCCACTTAGATATTTGTGAGAAACAATCCTGGCCCAGACATGATCTTGTTCCAAACACCATCTCCAATAAAGCTCAGTAGACAATGCCAAACCAACCAGGGAGGAATCACGCAACCTGAGGCCCCCAAACTGCTTTGACCTACAAATAATATCCCACTTCACAAGAATCCACTTAGAAGATGACAAGCTACAAGCCCATAAAAATTGCCTAGCCATAGAGTCCAAATCCTTAATAAAACCAATGGGAGCCACCTAGAGCATACATCTATAATTGGGAAGAGCCTGCACCACCGACTTAAGAAGTTGAACCCAGCCAGTGAAAGAAAGCCTTGTGAGTCCAATGGTTCTCCTTCGCATGAAACTTGTCTAAAATATTTTGCCAAGAGCCCCTAGGGAGGGTACTAGAAGAGATAGGAATGCCTAGATAAATCAAAGGCAAAGAACCAATTTGAAACCTCAAAATATGAGCAATCCTTTGTTGAATGAGCCTCAGAGTATTAAAGAAGAAAATGGAAGACTTGGCCTCATTAATCATCTGCCCAGAAGCTGCAAGATAAATGTCCAAAGCCTTACGCAAATTAGTGGCTTCTATGACCTTGGCCATGCCCATCAAAGTAGTATCATCAACAAATTGCAGGTGTGATTGAGGAGGTAAACCTTTGCCCGACCCCCAACCTTGGATAAGACCTTGTGCCACATTGCTCTTAATAACTCTCCCCAACCCCTCAGCCAAAAGAATGAATAAGTAAGGAGAGAGAGGATCCCCTTGTCGAAGACCTTTGGAAGCCCTAAATAAGGAAGGAAGTTCCCTATTAATCAAAACTGAAAAAGAAGTGGTCGTGACACAACTCATAACCCACATAACCCACTCCTCAGCAAAACCAAAATCAATAAGCACTTTACACAAAAAGGACCACTTAACTCTATCATAGGCCTTTGCCATATCCAGCTTAATGAACATAACTTTTTATTTAGAGTTCGACATGGAATGAATAGTTTCAGTGGCAATGACTACACCATCCAAGATTTGCCTATCCACCACAAATCCTCCTTATTCCTTAGAACTAAGCCTGCTAATCCACTGCTTCAACCTCTCAACAATCAACTTGGAAAGAATTTTATAGACCACATTGCAAAGAGCAATGGGCCGAAACAAACTCAGCCTATCCACCCCATCACATTTAGGGATGAGAGCAAGAAAAGTGGAATTCATAGCCCTCAACATCTACTTGTTCCTCTGAGATTCATGAACCACCTCTAATAAATTCATATTTATAATGTCCCAAAATTCCTAGAAGAATTCAATCGGAAAGCCGTTAGGACTAGGCACTTTCCCTTTCTTCATCTAAAAGACGGTGGCCTCCAATTCCTCTAAGGAAATGCAACCCAAGAGGTACTCATTCATTTCCACAAAAAACAAAGGGATATAGGATAAAACATGATTTTCTTCTACCAACACATCTGGATAATCCTCCCTAAATAGGGTGGCAATGTATTGCGAAGCTTCTCTAGAGATATCCCCCAAAGAGGACAAATGCTCACCCCCTATCATTTACAAGAAAAGGGATTGATTTATCATGTCTCCTAGCCTTCACAAAGTTGAAGAAAAAGGCAGTGTTTTTATCCCCCTCCTATAACCATTCAACTCGTACCTTTTGTTTCTAGTAAATCTCCTCACGCAGATCACACTCCTCGAGAGCTTTCAAAGCCCTCGCCTCCTCCTTGAGAAAGTCCTCAGAAAGGACAAACTCCCTATTCTCATAGATGATAGCATCCAAACCAGCCTGAGCAACAACCTTAGCATGGAAGATGTTGCTGAAACACTGCCTGTTCCACCTTTTGAGTTGGTACTTCACATATTGTAGCTGCTTGGCAAAAGAATACATAGCGGTGCCAAAAGCAGGTCTAACCAAATGCCACCACTCAGCCACATAATCCTGTAGAGAGGGATCCCGCAGCCACATAAGTTGAAACTTGAAAGAGGGAGATCAAGTAGTGCGAGCCGATAAAGCGGATAACTTAATATGCCAATGATCTGAACCCCTCCAGTCCAAAATCTCAGAAGAAATAGACCAAGATCCACCAATCTAGAAACAAGAAACCAGGAACCTGTCAAGCATCTCAACAATACAATCCTCCCCCAATCTCCTATTGTTCCAAGTAAATTGTCCATTACTAGGCTTAATATCAACAAGATTCAAGGCATAAATATTATCTCAAAGAAGAAAAGTAGAAGGCTCCAACCTTAAAATTCCTCCCCTCTTTTCTTCCAGATCAATAATAACATTAAAGTCACTTGCAACAATCCAAGGGAATAGAGGAGCATGACTTCAAATCAACTGGATGTGAGACCACAGGCGCTGCTTACTAGGAAAATCAATAGGAGCATAGATATTAGAAAGTGTTGGGATAAGTTGCCATTAACTTGCAATCCTAACCAATTCATGTGTCTCCAAAGTTCTTGGAATATGTTCCCCAACACATTAAGACTTTGAGAGATTAATTATTTATTAATTACATCACTTTAGAACTTAATTGCAAAAGTCAAAGTGATGTAATTAATAAATAATTAATCTCTCAAAGTCTTAATGTGTTGGGGAACACATTCCAAGAACTTTGGAGACACATGAATTGGTTAGGGTTGCAAGTTAATGGCAACTTATCCCAACATTTTCCCACTTGACATTATACATTGCAATAACTCTAAATGATATAATTCAAAATTTAAATCGAGTACAGTGATCAAGGCCAATGGCCTTCCTGCACCAAGAGAACTTATCTGTAGTAATTGGCTTCGTAAGATAATCTGCAGCATTAACCAAAGTGTCAACTTTTTCAATCAAAACCTTACCATTCTCAACCATTTCTCGCACAAAGTGATATTGAACATCAACATGCTTAGTACGCGCATGATACATAGGATTTTTGGTTAAACAAATAGCACTCTGACTGTCACAATTAAGTCTTACTGTCCTGCAATCAAAACCAATACCTTTCCCAAGTCTCTTTAACCAAACTGCCTCTTTAGAGGCATGTGCAGTAGCCATATACTTTGCTTCTGTAGTAGACAAAGCAACCTTGGTTTGCCTCTTACTCATCCAACTTACCACAGCTCCAAACAAAGTAAACACAGCCACTTATGGAATCAACAAAACCTTGTATGTCCAATGATCTGTCAACACTATCAATATCATGATAAACCAAACAATAATCAAAAGTTTCTCGCAAATATCTAAACACCCTCTTAACATGATTCCAGTATTCTTTACCAGGGTTAGACATAAACCTACTTAAAACTCCCACTGCTTGTGCAATATCTGGTCTAGTGCAAACCATTGCATACATTAAACTACCAACAACACTAGCATAAGGAACATTAGACATCTCTTTAAAAGCATCATCAGTGGTAGGACACATGTCTAATTTTAGCTTAGTACCAACAGGAAAAGGAATACTAACCGGTTTGCAATCATGCATATTAAATCTTTGCAAAATGTATCAACATACTTACTCTGACTTAACCATAGTTTTTTGTGAACATGATCCCTGTTGATCTCCATTCCAAGAATGTATTTTGCAGCCCCTAAGTCCTTCATATCAAAATATTTACAAAGTTGAGTTTTAATCTCTCTAATCATTTCTTTTCTATTTCCAATAAACAACATGTCATCAACATACAAGACAATAATTAGAACCTGATCAGCAATAATCTTAAGATAAACACAATGATCTTCACTTATAACAAAACCAACTTTCAATGCAAAAGCATCAAACTTCTGATACCACATTCTAGGTGATTGTTTCAAACCATACAAAGATATTTTCAACTTGCAAACCAAGTCTTCCTTCCCTTTAACAACAAAACCATCATGTTGCCTCATATAAATCTCCTCTTCAAAATCCCTATGCAAGAAAGCAATTTTAACATCCATTTGCTCTATCTCAAAATCAAAATTTGTAGCAATAGACAAAGGAATCTACTAGAAGTTAATTTAGCAACTAGAGAGAAAATTTCATTAAAATCAACACCCTCTCTCTGGGAGTAGCCCTTGGCTACCAATCTAGCCATGTACCTTTCTAGATTACCATCTGCACCAATTTTCTTTTTATAAACCCACTTACAACCAATGGGATTTCTTCCTTGGGCCAAATGCACAAGATCCCAAGTGTCACAAGTGTCCAAGGAATTCATTTCCTCATGCATAGCTTGCAACCAAGACTCACTTTCTTCTGAAGAAAGAGCCTCCCTGAAAGATCTAGGTTCATCATTAGTACTCAATAAAGCAAATATACAACAAAAATTAGGAGTGCTATACCTATCAATTGGATTCCATTGCCTTGTGGATTTTCTTACAGTAGGAGTAAGAGGCTCTATATGTTCTTTTGTATGCTCATCTTGAACATCATTATCTGAACTTCCTAGACTCTCTTCTTCTTCTCTATTTCCAAACCCATCTAGTTGTTCTTCAACATGTGCATCTTCTTGCTTATTTGTAAATGTTTCAAAATGCACTGTTTTTCCTTTTTCTTGTTCCTTTGGTTGTTCCTCACCTTCATAAGCTCTAAACTCTCTAAAAATAACATCTCTTGATAAAATTATTTTCTTGGTTAGAGGGTTCCAGAGTTTGTAACCTTTTACATTCTCACCATAACCTACAAAGATGCATTTTTGAGCTTTTGGATCCAGTTCAGTTTTTTTCTCTTTAGGCACATGAACAAAAGCCTCACAACCAAATATCCTTAAATGTGAAACATAAGGTTTTCTTTTTAACCACATTTCATAAGGAGTCTTATCTTCAAGAATAGAACAAGGAGATCTATTAATTAAATAACAAGAAGTACTTACAACTTTAGCCCAAAAACATTGATCTATCTTAGCACTGCTTAACATGCTCCTAGCTCTTTCCATTAAGATTTGGTTCATTCTTTCTGCTACTCCATTTTGTTGGGGAGTATAAGGTGTTGTTTTTGGTCTCACAATACATGCATGCTTACAAAATTCATCAAATTCCTTTGAACAATATTCACCACCATTATCTGATCTCAACACCTTTATTTTACAATTTGTTTTCTTCTCAACTAAGGCCTTAAATTCCTTAAATATAGTAAAAACTTCAGATTTTACATTCATAAAATAAATCCAAGTGTATCTTGATACATCATCAATGAATGTGACATAATATCGAGATTTTGCAAAAGATTCAACATCCACTGGTCCAAAAACATCTGAATGTATAATCTCTAATAAACTTTTTGCATTATTTGTTCCACTAGGAAATGAAGATCTACTTTGTTTACCAAACACACAATGCTCACATAAATCATTTTTGCCAACAGAATAATCTGAAATACCATCAACCAATTTTTTTTTATTAATAATGGTCCAAAGACCTTTTTCACTGATGTGGCCCAATCTATGGTGCCACAACATACATGTATTTTCAGTGTCTGTTACATTGGTTGAATTATTCAAAGTAGATGCATTTTATCTAAACAAGTTTCCCATCTGAGATCCTTTAGCAACCACCCAATTCCCTCTCACCAACCTGCAACCAGACTTATCAAATCTCACATTCATTCCAGAATCATTTAACTTTTATATAGAAAGTAAGTTTCTTTCTAGTCCTGGAATATGCAAAACATCACGAAGGGTTTCAACCCTTCCATCACTAAAATACAACTTTATCTTTCCTTTGCCAATTATTTGTTTTGTACTATTGTCACCAAGGAAAACTTCACCTCCATCATATGCTGGATATTTTGAGAACCACTCCTTGTTGGGAGTCATATGGTAGGAGCAACCTGAATCAATAAGCCAATCATCATTACTTATTGTGTTAGCTGAAATAATTAATGCATCATTGTCACCATCCTCCGAGGATTTTTTAGTGGAAGAATATGAGCTCTTTTTCTTGCTCTTACATTCTTTCTTCACATGTCTCCATTTGCCACAATCCAACATTTTACCTTGCTTTTACTAGATGAGGTTTTGGAACTACCTTTAGACTTACCCTTCTTCTTATCTCCTTTGCTTATCTTTTCCTTAGTTCTACCCCTTACATGTAAAGCATCTTGGGATCGACCATTTTTGGATTTTCTTCTCATTTCTTCTTAAAGAAGTGTAGCAATGAGACTGTCCATCTTT
The DNA here is from genome assembly GCA_027924645.1 of Cunninghamia lanceolata. Lineage (NCBI taxonomy): Eukaryota > Viridiplantae > Streptophyta > Pinopsida > Cupressales > Cupressaceae > Cunninghamia > Cunninghamia lanceolata. The sequence goes on from BSBN01000524.1 coordinate 11,456,172, forward strand.
GGATTTGTACCACTACCATTGATAGCAACAATTAGATTTTCCCAAGATTTTGGTAAAGAACATAATAATAAGATACATTTATTCTCTTTTTATAGATTAACATCTATAGATGCAAGTTGACTTATGATCAAATTAAATGCATTCAAATGGTTTGTAACAAAATCTTCATTCTTTATTTTCAATGAATACAACTATCTTTCAAGATATAACTTGTTAGTTAAACTTTTGGTTTGATAAATATCACCTATCCTCTTCCATAGCTTGTATGCAGTAGCTTCAGTAGAAACATTCAAGAGGACAACATCTGCAAGGCACAACCTTATGGTTCCTCGTGCTTTTTTATCAAGTTTCAACCAATATTGATCTTTCATAGTTGTAGAGGGATTCTTTTCATTTGAAACAACAACCCATTGTTCTCTTTCTTCCAAGAGATCTTCCATTTTCAATTTCCACATCTTGTAGCCTGATCCATTGAACTTCTCAACATCCATACGATAGGTAGAACCCATTGGATACAATCTTCTTCACAGATCTGTAAAACCTAAAAAAACAAAGCTCCCACTGCAGCCAAAAAACCTTCAAAACTTTGAGAGAAAGGCATCCCTCACTCTCCACAATCGTTAGCTCTAATGCCAAATGTTGAAAATGAAGGTAGAACTACTGCTATAAACTTTAAAATTTTGTGTATGCAAAGCTGAAATAAAGATTAATCTGTAACAATTAATGAACAATTGATTTGCACATTCAATCCAATGTAGAAGAGAAGAAGCTTGAAAAGTATTTATGTGGAGAAACCCTTTCGGGAAAAAACTCCACACTCAAAGATGTTTCCTGCTTATATTAAATCCCTTTGGAAAAGATTACATTCAATACTGAAATTCCTCTAAGTCCTTGATGCACTTCACAAAAAAGCTTCTTGCTTTTTTTCTCTAAGTCTTTATAAAAAATTTATTGATTTTTTCTTCGAAGTCTTTTTCCTCTTTCAACTCTCTGGAAAATGTATGAAGTTTTCTATTAAATAAAAAACCCTCTTTTAATTCAAAAGCTTGAAACTCAAATTACAATAAATTATAATTGATAACATAGCTTCTAAATCTCATACAAAAATCAAGCTCACTTAAATTGAGAAGACTAAACTCAAACAAAGTCCAAGCTTTGAGTTAACTGTCCCTTTATGATGTGGGTACCCAAGATGGTTAAATATAGTTGTCCCAACATCAAACTTGTCACCAAATAAAAGCAACATCAAAAACTTCTCCATTTGGGCATCCATATTTTCCCAATGAGTTTATGATAACTGAAGTGACCAAGACACATCAATTTCATGTAAACAACATGCAATATTGATGTCCCCAAGGTTATTCTGAAATATCTTGTTCTGTACATGCAAGTACATGCAAACACCAGATCTAAACCCCTCCAGTCCAAAATCTCAGAACAAATAGACCAAGATCCACCAATCTAGAAACAAGAAACTAGGAACCTGTCAAGCCTCTCAACAATACAATCCTCCTCCAATATCCTATTGTTCAAAGTAAATTGTCCATTACTAGGATTAATATCAACAAGATTTAAGGCAGAAATATTATCTCGAAGAATAAAAGCAGAAAGCTCCAACCTTAAAATTCCTCCCCTCTTTTCTTCCAGATCAATAATAACATTAAAGTCACTTGTAATAATCCAAGGGAATAGAGGAGCATAACTCCAAATCAACTAGCTGTGAGACCACAGGCGTTGCTTACCAGGCAAATCAGTAGGAGCATAGATATTGGGAAGAAGAACGATTTCTCTAGTTTCAAGGCTTGAAGCAACTGCAGAAATAGAAGACTTACAGGACATCCACCAAAGAGGACAGGTCTTCAATGGATTCCATAAACAAGCCAAACCCCCTACATTACCTTGGGCCCCAATGCACTAGCATTGACCATGCCCCCAAAGTTTAGGCACCAAACCACACATATTCTCAACAGACAACTTAATTTCCTGTATGAAAAGCACATTAGGAGAATGATTTCTCACCAAGTCACAAACAACTTTTTATCGAGGGCCACTGTTCAAGCCCCTTACATTCCATGAGAGGATAATCATTTCTGAGAGTTGGAAAAATGTGAATCAAGAGTCTTAACAGATCTTGACTCCACCAACATCTCTCCCATCAACTTAATTTTCTCTAGGTCCTTCTTTATCCTTGCCTTGGAAGTCTTCTTAGGAGCTCCTTAATATTTTTCTAGTGGAGCCCCAAAGAAGGAGAAGCCTTATTTCCTTTTTCTGAATCGGACACTGTTTTCACCAATGGAAGAGAGTTCTCCTCCTCAATCTTTTCCATAGCTACAAGGGCCTCTGAAGCCGCTGAAGCCACTAGACTAAGATCAATATCCATTTGAAATGCATCACTTTCCTAGGTATTTTGAAGATTGTCATAAATATTTTCATCCTGAACCACCTCCAAGACACCTTAATCCAAAGCCATCATACCCAGATTCACCTCCTACTGGCTAAGGTCATCCAACCCATCAAATTGATTAAGAGTGTCCCCTTCCTGCCTCTCCTTAAAAGTCCTCTTCTATCCACGATTCTTGTTACGAGGCTTAACAGGAGTGAAACCCTCATTATGTGTAACTACACCAGGAATAGGGGCCTTTCCTTTGTCAACCTTAGGAGGGTTGTGAGGAGGTTGAGTAGACTGAGGCTCTGAAGATCTTGACCTGGGACATCTTCACTGCAAATGACCATATTCATGGCACAACTGGCATCGAAAAGGAAGAGTCTCATAATCTAGTTGTTGCATCCAAGAAGATGTCCCCACATGAATTTCCAGAGAGTTGGAAAAGTAGGAGAATTTGCTGATAGAAGAGCAAGGCAAAGGTTCAAAAACACGAATAATCATGACTATTCACTTAATGGGTAAATTAAGTTATTTATTTCATTTTATATCCCTATGGAGATATGGAGGGATTGTGGTCAAGCAATAGAGCTATTTTGATTCATTGTCAAGGTGTCATCCACCTAAAAAAACAAAATGTCACGATAAAGGACCATCCTATAGCACGAGTGCCTTAATAGTTCAATGGAGAAATTCAAGCTAACTTTCCCCCAATACCCCCTTGTTAGAGATACATTCAGGAGATAGTTGATTCACAACATGGGACACATCAATGGGTTACACTTACACTAGGGGTTTTCATTTCATGACCATTGTAGAGACAACGAGGAGTTAGACAAGCCAAGGGGCCTATGGCTAAGGTAGCTGAAGAGATTGAGGATGAGTTTGATGAGGACTACATACCCAAAGAGGAGACAAATGATTCATCATTACAAGATCTAGTTCACAAGGATGAGGAGGCAGCGATTGCGGATGTCACTCCTAGACATCGGCTTACTTTACTTTCAAAGATGACAAAGGAGGAGATGAGAATAATTGATCCATCATGGCAGCTTGGTGATCCTCATGAGTACTAACTAATATACTCCTTTTGCATTCTTGTACTTCCTTTTTTTAAACATGATTTTGTTCCAACATGGACTAGCACTCTCTCCCTTTCTCTCTTCTAATTGCAGGCACTAGTATTTATGAGTGGAGAGACTTTGTCATATTTACTTGTTTAGACATTGCAATCCTTTCTAGTGGACATGCTCAAGAGATACTTCTAGTTGACATTGGGATTCCTTTTTAGGAAGGTCACCACATATGCATTTTCTCCTTCTCATCATGCTAGCCAAGACTTAGCTTCTTAGCACACTATAGTTGCTAAATTGGAGGCTAAGGTTGCTTTGCTTCAAGAGATGGCCCCTCTTGATGTTTAGAGGAAGTCTTTAGTTTCTTAGGTCTCTACTACTACAAGACCATCACATGCATGAATACACAATCACTTTCCTTCGCCAAGTCACACTCATAGGACCTCTAGACCTTCAGATGCTATAGATAGTAGGAGATGACATCATAGAAGGAGCCCCAATGACTCCATCAGTCAAAGACATCCTAGAGGGAACTTCCTTATTGCATTTCTTTTGAAAATGTTGCCCCCTTGCATGGGGAGACTAGCATGCATGTGTGCACAATTGTTATTTCTTTTTTATCCTTGATGGAGAAAATTGTACTCAAAATGCTCCTTATTATGACATTAGACTTTCTAATATATTGTTCTATATGATCTCTTTGTAAATATCTTCTACTTTTCTTCCCTCTTGGTGCACCTAGTTGATAGGACCTATTTATTTATATTTATGCAAATGCCTATGTCTATGCACACCTATGATGTTCACATGTGATGATGATAATGATATTATTTTTGTTAACTTTTTTGTTTAGAATGTATGCAATGTGTATGGATGTGATTCACATATATGAAAATCCTAAGTACTATGTGCTAGATGCTAGATGCCATGATGAAATGACATGTTTTATTATTATTATTATTTGTATGTGTACAAATGGGACAAGCAATGTGAATGTTCTTTATCAAGTTATCCCCTCACCTAGTTATGATCAATCGATCATTAGGGCTCAACCAACATATGATGTTTACTATTGGAGGTCTAGTATACCCAAAAGAATAGGTTCATTATATTTGATTTTACCAAGGTCTTATCTCATGAGGAGATAATGAACCAAGGTGATCCCCCTCTATTCAACAAGGTAATGATTGATGAGTAGGAGATCTCCAAAGAATTGATAGATGATGGGTCTACATGAATATTGTATCCTTTGATGCTATCCTCATTATAGAGTATGACATGGGCCCTACTCTCCCTACTATATAATGGTGGGGTGAGCTCTAGTAGGATTTTTGACTTAGGGGATTATAGGTTGACATAGTATAGGGTGACCTACTAAAGTGTTCATGATAGAATTTAGGATTCAAGTGGGAATGGGAAGGATATGGAACAACTTCAAAACTTGGTTTTATAGAAGGCTAAATACTAATCCTTATCTATACAAAACAATTTGACCAGCTTTCAACTTAGACAAGAAATACATTTTATTAGCACCTTCTAGACTTAGATCAGAGGGATTGTCTTACAATCAAGAAAAGATAGAAGAGTGATTTTTCCAATCATAGCTACTTTTAAATTATCATATCCTCTTAGAGTATCTTTACAGGCTATGATGTTTGTGTGTCCATACCCCATTCTTTTGAGGGAAAATGGAACTATATTAATAGCTTCTCAATCATCAACCAAAGTTCTCTTAATGCACATATCATAGATCCATACTTATAAGAACAAGGTTGGATACCCTTGCTTTGCTAGCTCAACCTTTGACAACATCTCCTTAAGGTCGAAGAATCTAAGATCTTGCAAATTAGTGTTGGGAGGATCTAGATCTAGGTCTACTAGGTTTATTTTCTCATTATGAGGCAACGTAATCTTGTCAAGATGTTTCAAACCAATGGCCTCTAGAAGAGTTGTGCAGTACGAAGTTAATCTTCTTAGAATATATATGAAAGAGATCTTAGCATAAGTCTTTTTAAGATCCTCAACTAGGTCATATGGTCCGATTGGTGGTGGGGTGGGATCCACTATTGATATGGCATGTCCATGGTAATCTATTTCTTGGACCACATCATTTTCTATCTCTACTTCTTCGTGGATAATTTCCACCACACCCAACATTTTATTTCTCCTTTGAGACCTAATTGGGCTAACATTGTTGGTTGTCAATTATTTTTTATGTTTGTTTATGTTGGGTTTGAAGTGTTCGACACATTTTTTTGGTGTGGGGGGAAGGGGTTTTAGAAGATTTTCATGTTTACATTTTGGGGAGCGATGGGTGTTTTCCTGGAGTTGTTTTAATTTTTAGGTGTTACTTGTTGTGGATTTAGGAACATCTCTATGAACATGCATTGTTGTTCCTTGGGGAATCTCATAATGAATCTATTATAGTCCCTACAAGTTTCAGTATTGTGTCCCATTACTCTATGAAATGTTTGAAAATGATTTGGGTTAAAGAGTCGAAGGTAAGGTTCATACCTATTATTGTTTATGTTATCTTGTTGCTAATTGTTTCATTTAGGGAAGTTTCTATTGTTTCAAGGGTAATCTATGGCATTAAAATTTTGGGGATAGTAGTCTCTTCCATTTAAATCATATGTGTTCAAGTCCTATTCCTCACATGGGGTTGATCAATCACCCCATTAGTTGTTGCACTTTTGAATATTTTTCAAGATATTGATCGTGGGTTGGTTGTTTCCACTATTATCATTTGGTACTATTAGTCTTCCATTTGTCCCATAAGTTTTACGTCCACTATTTATAGTGGCTTGATCTATCCTTAAAGTGCTCTCCATGGCTTCCTTATATGACTTGTAAGGCAAATTTTGTACTTATTCCCTTGTATCCCTATTAAGGACATGTAAAAAGAGGTCACAAAGCTCCATGTGATCCATATTTGGTGCACTAGTCAAAGAGTAGAGGACTTTCCTCCACCTTGTTACAAAGTTAGCTATAGATTCATTGTTATCTTACTTCATGCTTAAGAATTCTCCAATTCTAGTTTTGACTAGCTTGTTCATATCAAATTCTGCTATGAATTCAATGATGAGCTATCTGAAAGAATGAAGAGATGCCTTAGGGAGGTGATAATACTAGTCAAGAGTTATTCCTTCAAGTGTCTTCAGGAATATTCTTGTGATGACTCCATCCCAAGGGAGGAATGTTCTTACTACTATAGTGTACACTTTTATGTGAGAATTTAGAGTGCCCTCCCCAATGAATTTGGGCAAGTCTAGGAGAGGATGAGGTAGCAACATGTTGTGAATGTTACAATCTGAGGCTTGTTTAAGATATTCAAGGTATGTTCTAGTAATCTAATTTTGAAATGTTGTGTTTGTACTAGCAAACATTATCTTGTGGACGCAAAGGCTTGATTTTGAAGAAGTTTTTGATATCCAAGCATACCTAGATATGCTAGTTGCACATGTGTTTGTTGAAATATTGGTGGCATCATGTAATTTTGTGTCATATTGATGCCACTTAGATGATTATTTTGGTTTTGAGGAGGCATGAAAGCCTTATTTATTGAGTTTCGTGGATAAAAGTTTAGGGTGGGAGTTGAGTTTCCCCTGGCTTAGTTTAGTGAATGGATTTTTTCAAATTCTTGATCTTTTATGATGTAGGAGCATCCGAGTCCACAAGCAATCAACATCACCCAAAAAAATATTTCAGGTTTTCAGTTTCTGTTTATGTTCAGTTTTTGTTGTGCTTTGGCTTCTTTTTGTGTTGGTTTTATGTTTCTAGAGTAAAACAAATCTATTTGGCCAAGTAAGAGCTTCATCATGTAGAAGAGCCTAATGGGTATGCCCAGTTCCAATTTGGTGAAATTTGGATTAAAAATGATGAAGTTATAACCAGTCAGAGAATTCTATAGTTCGCAAACTATTCAGTTCACCGATTCTGTAGTTTGTCAATTTTTTGATTCGCCGATGGGTGATTTCCTTGACCAAAGCCTTCGAGGAAAGTTTGATTTTCTAAGTCTTCTTTAGTTAGCCATTTGGAGTTTTGGTGAATCAGAATGAAGCTTCTTCGTTGCTGGTGAAGTTGCAAGATTGTGAACTTAGTCGACAAAATAACTAGTTCGCGAACCCATAGGTTTGTTGATGACTCACTTCGCCGATAAGAGCTTTGAAGGTTCCAGCCATGGTTTCTTTAGTTCGTGGGATTGGAATACTGCTGATAGAAGAAAAAGTTCTAAGTCTTCGGTTAGTTCGTGGGTTCGAAAAGTTGTTGATTTGCCGAAAAGCACATGAACAGGGCCTTTGAGAAGAAGACAAAGAGTTTGTAAAAAAAACATGTTCTGCCGATAAGAAGAAGACTTTATATCGGCAAATTTTTTGGTTTGAAAACTAGTTCGCAGTTTCAGTAATTCATCAATATGTCGATAAAGGTTCGGGTAGGGCATGTTTTACCGATAAGAGAAAATGTTGGCCAATACAAAAGTAGGGGAATTTTCTGGTAGAAAACCAAGGCCGAGGTTCAAAAACACGAATAATCACCGATAAGCATTTATAACTAAGATTTGAAAACCTGAACTTTCATCGATAAACATTTATAGTTGAATTGATTGAGGTTCAAAAAAGGCAACATTTGCTAATAACATTTGAAAGGTTTTGAAAAGTTCATTCGCCGATAGAAGTGGCAAAAGTGAAAAGATCTATGGTTTGTAATATAACCCTTTTTCCAACAATATTCCTATATGGTGTGTCAAGGCGCCTGGTGGTGATCACCTAAGTTTAGGATTTTGTGATCAGTTTGCAGGTTCCTGTGTGTATTCCTTTAGAGCCTTAGTGCCTTGATTTAATTGTTTCCTGAGCTGTTAATAGTGTTTTATTATTTTTCCCTATCGTACTTCATAAAAAATGCTAAGTTCTATGCATGCAAAGGTGAATTGTATATTGGCGGGCTTGAAAATCTCCATCGGCCTTCAAAAAATGGTGAAAAATGAGTTGTATGCATTTTTAAATGCATATTGGGCTGCATATACAAGGGGGAATCTTTCACAGATTCCCAAGAATATTCGCTTCTTGCATATTAGGTTGCATGTATATTTGGTTTGTATGTTCAGACATACAACGGTTAGATACAAAGAAAAGATATATTGCAGGTATATTCATGGAAGATTCCCGCTTGTATATAGGGGCTTGTATGTCGCTGGTGCATATGCAAGGAAAATATACAAGGGCGCAGATGCATTTGCTACAGTGGTGCGGCTGAGATACATGTGGTGGGGCCCGGGGATATACAAGTGAGAACGTATGTGCGAATATACATCCAAGCATATGAAGGTGGTCACAGGGTCGAATGTATTTTGAGTTTGTATACCCAAATATACAATGAAAAGGTATGAGAGAAAATGTACATTCAGGAAATATACAAAGCAGTAGGAGATGCATTTGGTGGGGTCCGCCTCACATATAAAGGGCTTTGTATCTCATATACAAAGGAGAATGTATATGTGATATACATTCGAAAATATGTAAGGGAAAAGGATGCAAGGCGGACCCGATGGTGCTTTCATTTTGTTCTATAGGTTCTTGGCGTCCGCAACTTGCATGTATGTGTGAGTTGTATATCGCAGATATACAAAAATGAAAAAATGTACATTTCGGACTCGATAGAAATTTTAGGTTGCTTCATAAACATTTTGGGGTCCGTGGCATGCATGTATATAGCATTTGTACATGCTGATATCCAAAAGGTGAGATACAAGCCAAATTTCAAGGTGAATGTAATGTGTTTCATAATTTTTGAGATCTGCCTTGTATGTATGTCGCACTTGTATGTGCAATGCGATAATCATAAGGAGATACAAGGCCCGGATTTGAAAGTTTTCCAAATCCGATGGATAAATGGCTGGGGTCTGCCTTGTATATTAAGCAGTTGTATGTATATGCATTTTGCATATACAAGGGATTTTTGAAGGGTGAACAAAGGTGATTGTATATGCATCCGTTCTTGCATATACAAAGGGGGCGAAAAGGCAAAATAGTGAGAGCGAAGGTCAGCGATAAAAACATAAGGTGCCTATGTGGCATATTCTCACTAGTTGGCAACTTTCAAGGCATGTTTCGAGCCACAGATCTCAGCGATGGGAGTAGATCAACGGCTGGTTTTGTATTTTGCTGTAGCGATGGGCTTCTTTGTATCTACGGCCGCGTTTGGGGGGGAAAACTCCAAAGACACGCCACTGAGGATCTGCAGGTAGCTGAGCAATAATGGCGACATTTGTTGGATTTAGGTCGATGATGGATAGGTCAACCACTGATTTTATGAAAGAAGATCTTCAGGTGGCGGCTCAAATCCTGAGTTCACCTGCTCATTCCTCTTTGTCTCTCTGCTGCATTGATGTTTTTGAGTGCCATTTCTCATGCATTGAATCTGGCAAAATTTTGATGTGCCTTGTAATTAATTTTGCTGAGTACACAGTCTTGGTATAAAAGCCAAACTATGTTACTCAGTGTGGTTGTTGAAAACTGGACAAATTTTGGTGCTGTAGTAGGAATACAATCTTCTGGTGACTCTATTTCAGGTATCTTGCGAGTTTATGAATTATATGTTGTATGTATTATGCACAAAATTATCAATTTCATGTTGATTTAAATGAGTAATGCATCATTGCATGTGTTTTGTTATTTGTCTCCAGACTGAATGTGTTTTTCTTCTAACTCTGAACATCTAAGGGGTGTTATGGATTCTAGAATATAGGTTTTCTATATTGAATACTTAGTCTCTTACTTCTGCTCAAGGAGTAGATTGAATGTTTTGGATTAAGTATTGAGAAGAATACATTGCAGTAAGGATGTTCGTAAGCAGAAATAACTAAATACTCTCTCTTGGGTATTGTCTGTAAGGCAGACATTTTAGAAACCCCTTGAAATATGATTACTGTCTTAGGTCTGTCGTAAACATTCACATATATATGTCCACTGACTCCGAGCCCTAGATAGGCACTGATCTGGTTTGGTATCTCTGTTGTAACCCAAAGTCCTAGTTTTGCATCCAAACATAAAATCAAACTCAAACTTCATATACAAACCTTTAAGATAGTAGAAGTAGTTTTATGACTGAAATCCTCTATCTACAACTGAATATAGGCTCAAAGCTAGCCCCTTTGCACTTATCTTACAATTTTGGTCTACATAAGAGAGGATTTATCTGCTTTGTGTCAACATCCCAGCAAATACATAGATGCATTTTATAGATGTTGAGTAGGGAATACCCCCTTGGTTTTGCAGAGCCTAAAGAAGAAGAGGAGATATTTATAGAGTCTATCTCCTATACTGTTGGCCCCTGGCCTAGGAATCCTGTTGATCAATGATGGCTACCTTGTAGGGATAACTGGGAACAAGCATCCAGTCTGGGAAAATAACCAACAGATTTTGGCGACTCCGCTGGGGAGTTAAAAAAATAAGAGTATATGTGTGCCCATCTGAGTCACCAACAAATTTTGGCGACTCTACTGGGGAAGTAAGTGAAAGAACCCTGATTAAATAAAGAAAACAATTCCTAGTTATAGGTGGCGACTCGAAACCAATCTCCCAACCGGTCAAAGTGAAATTTATATGCAGGGGCAAAGATCCCAGCGTAACCTTTTGCTTGAAGAATTACCCATAAAAATGATGTATAGGAAAAAGGGGGCTGTTCAGGCCAATCAAGAGGGTTCTCCTAGAGGTAATGATAATATTCAAAATAATCCAGGATCTTCAGAGAGGACAGAGCCTTATTTTTCAAACACAGAAGCTAAAATCTAGAATGTATATGAAAGACAACAGGGTGGTGCTTTGAGAATAAGGTCAGAGGTTTTTCAGGAATGCCCTTTCATGGATCCCAGTGATAGATTTGAAGAGGTTGAGTCTCCAAGGGATGAAGATAATGATGATCAGAATGTGATAAAACCATCCTCTTCTATGCCCAAAGAGGAGGAACTAGCTGATGAAATTAAGAGCTTAAGGGCAGAATTAGAATATCTGCAAGCAGTAAAGATCAGGGATGATATGAGATAGAAAGTGCAAGCTTTGAGAGTTGCTTAGAATGATTCAGTTCCTACCCTTGGCAATGCAAGTATGCAAAGAAGTCAACACAGGAATGAAGTACAGGATCAGCACAATGATCAAAGATAGAATGCAAATGATGCCAGAATACCATTAAATAATGTAAGAAATTAAAATGCAAATAGAAATGCCAATGTTAATCAGTTTGGTAGACAGCCTATGCAACTAGACAGATTCAGACAGCTTGTGTTTGATGGCATTCCTGGTTACCCCAATCCTATTGATAAACATGTGAGGTTGCAAGTGCCTAAATTTTTAGGAAATAATACTGTATCAGGTGAAGACCATTTAAAAGCTTTTCAGAATATCATGGACAACTTTGAGGTTGAGCATGAGGATGTTTTCATGAAATCATTTATGCAATCCTTAGTTGATGAAGCCAAGGAATGGTATAAAGGTCTGCCTGATAGAAGCATTTCATCATGGGATGACTTCAGGAGAATATTCAAGGAACAGTATGGTGACAAAACTGATCCTAGTTTCTTTATCAATGAATTCACTGGAATCACCAAAGGATCAAATGAACAGGTTTCTGATTTCAATGCTAGATTCACGAAGGTACTAAACAGATTGCCACATGATCTGAGGCCTAATGAACCTATGTGCATAGTGTTGTACATAAATGCTTTTGATGCCAAAATAGCCTATGGATTAAGAGATAAGGGTCCTCACAGCCTCAGAGATGCTTTCAAGATTGCAACAAATATTGAAAATAACAGAAAAGCATCTGGTAAGACAAACAAAAGAGATGATGTAAAAATTCTGTAAAATCCAAATACTAAATCTCAGAGTGTTCAAGGCAATGTGTTTACTTCTAAGGATAAATTAGACAAATTGACAACTATTGTCAAGGACCTACGCTATAGAATGGCTAAAAATGAAAAGGGAGTAGGTCCTGACAGACAGGTTTACCAAAGGTAGGAAAAAAGACCATCATTACATGATATGCCATATAACACCAATTGGTATAATGGTAAGCCTATTCTTCCAAACAACAACACAGGTCAAAAGATTCAAAATGCAAAGGAAACCCCTGATCCTTTGAAGAAGGCTGTAAATATTGTTAATGACACCCCATGGTGTATCATATGTCAAATGCCTAATTCACAGTCACAATGCATGATTGCTCAATCTTTATAAATAACGTTGTTGCCTATGATGAGTGCAATGAGCCGCATTACATGGAAGATGAGAATGTCAATATGTTGTCTACAAACAGAGAATACTCTTCTCACAATGCTGATGTAAGTGCAAATGATGAGATTCAGGTCTGGCAGCAATTTCCCTATGATGAAGATGAGGAAGATAATTATGCTTATGCTCAGGACTCACATAATTTTCTGAATAACTTGAAGAGACCTTCTAATGAAGAAATTAGAGCCCTTACAGCTGCAGCAGTGGCTCAAGTCAAAAGCAATTACAATCTCAGGGGTAAAGCCTAGGTAAGCAACTCACACCAACCAGAGAATACTTCTGCAGGCCAGCCAGTGCAAAATTATAAAGGGACTGAAACATATAAGAAACAATGGAACAATAATAAGCAAGGTTTTAAGCAGAAAACATGTCATGATCTTCAAGGACTAGAAAATACAGTTCCTCGGGTTGACGATCAAAACAAAATTTCTCAAATCAAGAATGACAGTCAAGGAGCCCTAAGAGTTAAAGCTGGATCATATCAAGATAAAAGTAAAACTACGAATCAAGCTACAACTGTTATTCAAAATCATGCCCCATTTGACATAACTCAAGTCTTATCATAGATAAAAGTCTCTGTTCCATTAATGGAGCTGATGAAAGTTGAAGAGTTTAGAAATAAAGCAGTATCCTTAATTTCAAGAGTACCCTGTCAAACCCAGTTGAGTGATGAACCTCAGGGTAAGAAACAGGCCCTGTGCATTGATGAAGATGAAGTTCCTGAAGTATATCTGGGGATGACCATGACAAAATGCCCTTCACAAGTGGAACCATTTTATGTCTCCCTTGTCTTAAACGGAAAATTAATTAAGAATTGTATGCTTGATTCAGGAGCATCAATAAATATCATGCCTTTGGCCATCATGCAACAAGCTGGGTTGAAAATAGACAAAGCATGTGGGAAATGCTACGCCATGGATACAAGAGAAGTACATGTCATTGGAATCATGAAAGATGTGGATTTCAGACTGGCAGCATATCCGGAAAAAACTTACAAAATGAACATAACAGTTGTTGACATCAAGCCACAGTATAGCATGTTGTTGTCAAGAAGGTGGGCAACATTGATTGGTGGAAGTATGCAATTAGATCTGTCATATGCTATGATCCCTATGAATGGTAAGGATGTCAAATTGATCAGAGAAGAAAGGTCTCTAGACACAGTCGAGGATCAGGAGTCAGAGGAGCATATTTGTTTTGTGGACACTGACTGTGAAAATTTCAGAGTTGTCTCAGATGTTAAAGAGGGTAAAGAGAGGGATATGTGCTTTCAAGAGCTGGACCAACAGGGTCTTTGGACCATGTATTTTGATGGAGCTTGTTCAAAGGAAGGCTCTGGTGTGGGCATTATTTTTCTGTCTCCAACTGGTAAGCTTCTAAAATTCTCATTCTTGCTGAAGTTTGCCTGTACAAATAATATTGCAGAGTATGAGGCTCTGTTGTTAGGATTGAATGTGGCCTTAAAGCATGGAATTAAGATGCTCGACATATTTGGTGATTCAGAGTTAGTTGTTTCCCAGGTTAGAGATAAGTATGCTTCAAAAAATAAGAGATTAAAACAGTATAAGCATGTTGTTTGGGATACAATTGAATTGTTTGATGCATTTTCAATAAACTGGATAGAGAGATCAAAAAATGTCAAGGCAAATTTTTTAGCTAATGTAGCTATCAGGCCAGATGATATCACTCTATCAAATGTCACAAATGTTGAAGTCAAGCTTAGACCTGTAGTGCCAGACAATGTGTGCAGCTGGCAAGTGTTTGATGATGATAAAAATTTACTAAGATTTCTACATTGCATTGATGAATATGAGAACTAGGAAATGGATTTTCAGAACTTTGTAGAGGTTGTAGATGGAAAAGAAACTCTCTTAGGGAAAGAAATAATTCAACTCAAGACAAATAAAATCCCTAGAGGGCTGGTTGCTTTAGAGTGAGCTTTTGACAATAGGGACCAATTTGTTACAAAGACATCTCCAACAAATAAGAATGATCTGGAGGAGATAAACTTGGGGACATTTCATGCTCCCAAAAAGGTATACATTGGCAAACAGCTCAAGCCACATATCAGGACTATGTTGATTGCATTACTAAAAAGGTATAAGCATGTTTTTGCCTAGTCATATGAGGACCTCAAAGCTTATAGAGAGGATTTATTTCAGCATGAAATCCCTTTGAAGCCTGGAGATAAACCATTTAGACAAAAACAGAGGCCTATCAACCCAACCTTAGCTCCAAAAATGCAAGAACTTATGAAACTTAGGGAGGCTAGAATAATTATATCTATCAGACATTCAACTTGGGTGTCTAACCTTGTCCCAGTTAGAAAAAAGAATGGTGATATAAGACTTTGTGTGGACTTCAGAAATTTAAATATGTCTTCTTTGAAGGACAATTATCCATTGCCAAACATGGAAGCCATGTTGTAGAAGGTGACTGGCTGTGAACTTCTATCCATGACGGATGGATTTTTAGGGTACAATCAAGTGAAAGTAAAGGAATCAGAGCAATTCAAAACTGCCTTCACTACTCCATGGGGAACCTATGTATATGTGAGGATGCCATTTGGACTGACAAATGCAGGTGCCACATTTCAGAGGGCAATGGATGTTGCTTTTGCAGGATTGATTGATTCAATCTTGGTTGTGTATCAAGATGACTTGACAGCTTATTCAAAAAAGGAAGAGCAACACTGTATGCATTTGGAGCAAATTTTTATTAGAGCATTAGAGTATGGCATCTCACTTAACCCAAAGAAGTGTGCTTTTGGGGTAGTGGAAGGAAAATTGCTTGGACACATTGTTTCCAAGGATGGAGTCAGGATTGATCCTGAAAGAGTGACTGCAATTGACAAAATTTAGATCCCTAAAACAATGAAAGGTGTTCAGTCCTTCTTTGGACAAATTAACTTTGTCAGAAGATTTATGCCTAACTTTGCAGAGACCACAAAAGATATCTCCAAGATGTTGAAGAAAGGTGCAATTATCAAATGGGAAGATGAAGCAGCCAAATCATTTCAGAATATAAAAGAGGCTATAAAGATGGCTCTTGTGCTGAAATATCCTAATTTTTCTAAGCCATTTCATCTATTCTCATTTGCTTCTTACCATACTATTGCTACATGTCTATTGCAAAAAAATGAGGAAGGTTTTGAACAACCTATAGCTTTCTTTAGCAGGTCATTGCAGGCTGATGAGTTGAAGTATGACATCATGGAGAAACAAGCATATGCACTGGTTAGAGTAGTCAAGAGCTTCAGACCATATTTGGTAGGCTCTCAAGTAATTGTGTATGTACCTCATTCAGCAGTCAGGGATATCTTTACTCAACAAGAAGTAACTGGAAGAAGATGCAGATGGATAAACAAATTGCAGGAGTTCAACATTGAAATACAGATCACAAAATTGGTAAGAGGACAAGGTTTGGCAAAACTGATGACACAATCTAATTTAGAGGCATGCCAAGTGAATGTGGTGCATAATGAAGTTGTAAACATGTCAGATTCTAAATGGTATAAGGACATAATACATTATTTGCAGAGTCTGAATTGTCCTTCTCATCTCAGTGATGATCAGAAGATAACCTTGAAGCTACAGGCTATTAAATACATCATTGTTCAAGGAGAGTTGTATTGGAAAAATCTTGATGGTGTATTACTCAGATGTGTGAATGAAAATTAGGCTAACGATATTCTAAGTGACATGCATGATGGAGTGTGTGGTGGACATTATGTTGCCTATACAACAACCCACAAAATTCTCAGAGCTGGCTACTGGTGGCCAACTCTTTTCTCAGACGCACAAAAAATGGTAAGAAAATGTGAGTCTTGCCAAAGGTTCTCAGGAAAGCTAAAATATGAAGGTGCATTGCCCCTTAGGACTATAACTATAGAAGCTCCATTTCAACAATGGGGAATTGATTTTATAGGGGAAATCTCAGAAAAATCTAGTGGAGGGCATAGTTGGATTCTTGTTGCCACTGATTACTTCACTAAATGGATTGAAGCCATTCCAACTAAAAAGGCTACAAGCAAAGTGGTGATGGATTTTATTCTAGAAAATATTATTATCAGATTTGGAGTTCCAGCCAAATTGGTCACTGATAATGCAATGTGCTTTAGGTCCAATGAATTTATTGATTTTTGCAGCAATTATGGAATAAATTTGTTACATGCATCACCGTACCATCCGCACGGAAATGGTCAGGCAGAGTCAAGCAACAAAAGCCTCATGAAAATTGTCAAAAGGATGGTAAGTAAAAACAAAAGGGCTTGGGACTCAAAGCTAAAAATGGCATTATGGGCTGACAGAATAACTGTGAAGAAAGCAACTGGAAGGTCGCCATTTGAACTTGTGTATGGTGCAGCAGCTAAATTGCCTGTGAACAACCTCCTGCCAGTTTATAAACTCATAAAGAAAATGAGGAGGAGATTGAGGACTCAATGACTAAAAGAATAAATTAGCTGGTTGCACTGGATGAAATGAGAAGGGAGGCATAGAAAACAAACATCAAGAGACAACAAAAGGTGAAATATCTGTTTGATAAAAGGGCTACAGAAAGAAAGTTTCAGATAAGTGATTTGGTCCTTGTATGGAATGCAAGGAACCAGGATAAGGGCAAGCATGGTAAATTTGAACCCTTATGGGTAGGCCCGTACCAAATCAACAACACTCATGGAGAAGATTCCTACTTTCTCTAGGCCCTAACTGGTGAACTACTGGAATTGCCTATACATGGACAGTTCCTAAAACCCTACTTCTCATAAATGGGTAACTTATGTGCACACTGTAAATTAGTTGTAAATATTTTGTACATGCCCTGTATGGTCGGTCGTGTTTTGAGTTTTGGGTTTTGTCTAGTCTGCCCCGGAGTAGTTTGGTTCTCGCTGCAGTCTTGCGTTTGCACATCCCCGATCAGAGCCACTGGTGGTGATCACCTAAGTTTAGGGTTCTGTGATCAGTTTGCAGGTTCCTGTGTGTATTCCTTTAGAGCCTTAGTGCCTTGATTTAATTGTTTCCTAAGCTGTTAATAGTGTTTTACTATTTGTCCCTGTCGCACTTCATAAAAAATGCTAAGTTCTATGCATGCAAAGGTGAATTGTATATTGGCGGGCTTGAAAATCTCCATCGGCCTTCAAAAAATGGTGAAAAATGAGTTGTATGCATTTTTAAATGCATATCGAGCTGCATATACAAGGGGGAATCTTTCACAGATTCCCAAGAATATTCGTTGCTTGCATATTGGGTTGCATGTATATTTAGTTTGTATGTTCAGACATACAACAGTTAGATACAAAGAAAAGATACATTGCAAGTATATTCATGGAAGATTCCCGCTTGTATATAGGGGCTTGTATGTCGCTGGTGCATATGCAAGGAAAATATACAAGGGCACAGATGCATTTGCTGTAGTGGTGCGGCCGAGATACATGTGGTGGGGCCCGAGGATATACAAGTGAGAACGTATGTGCGAATATACATTCAAGCATATGAAGGTGGTCACAGGGTCGAATGTATTTTGAGTTTGTATACCCAAATATACAATGAAAAGGTACGAGAGAAAATGTACATTCGGCAAATATACAAAGCAGCAGGAGATGCATTTGGTGGGGTCCACCTCACATACAAAGGGCTTTGTATCTCATATACAAAGGAGAATGTATATGTGATATACATTCAAAAATATGTAAGGGAAAAGGATGCAAGGCGGACCTGATGGTGCTTTCATTTTGTTCTATAGGTTCTTGGCGTCCACAACTTGCATGTATGTGTGAGTTGCATATCACGGATATACAAAAATGAAAAAATGTACATTCCGGACCCGATAGAAATTTCAGGTTGCTTCATAAACATTTTGGGGTCCGTGGCGTGCATGTATATAGCATTTGTACATGCCAATATCCAAAAGGTGAGATACAAGCTAGATTTCAAGGTGAATGTAATGTGTTTCATAATTTTTGAGATCCGCCTTGTATGCATGTCGCACTTGTATGTGCAAATCGATAATCATAAGAAGGAGATACAAGGCCCGGATTTGAAAGTTTTCCAAATCCAATGGATAAATGGTTGGGGTCCATCTTGTATATTAAGCAGTTGTATGTATATGCATTTTGCATATACAAGGGATTTTTGAAGGGTGAACAGTGGTGATTGTATATGCATCTGTTCTTGCATATACAAAGGGGGCGAAAAGGCAAAATAGTGAGAGCGAAGGTCAGCGATAAAAATATAAGGTGCCTACGTGGCATATTCTCACTAGTTGGTGACTTTCAGGGCGTGTTTCGAGCCGTAGATCTCAGCGACGGGAGTAGATCGACGAATGGTTTTGTATTTTGCTGCAGCGATGGGTTTCTTTGTATCTACGGCCGCATTTGAGCGGGAAAAACTCCAAAGACACGCCACTGAGGATCTACGGGTAGCTTAGCAATAATGGCAACATTTGCTGGATTTGGGTCAATGATGGATAGGTCAACCACCGATTTTATGAAAGAAGATCTTCAGGTGGTAACTCAAATCTCGAGTTCACATGCTCATTCCTCTTTGTCTCTCTGCTGCATTGATGTTTTTGAGCACCATTTCTCATGCATTGAATCTGGCAAAATTTTGATGTGCCTTGTAATTAATTTTGCTGAGTACATAGTCTTGGTATAAAAGCCAAACTGTGTTACTCAGTGTGGTTGTTGAAAACTGGACAAATTTTGGTGCTGCAGTAGGAATACAATCTTCTAGTGACTCTGTTTCAGGTGTCTTGCGAGTTTATGAATTGTATGTTGTATGTATTATGCACAGAATTATCAATTTCATGTTGTTTTAAATGAGTAATGCATCATTGCGTGTGTTTTGTTATTTGTCTCCAGACTGAATGTGTTTTTCTTCTAACTCTAAACATCTAAGGGGTGTTATGGATTCTAGAATATAGGTTTTCTATATTGAATACTTAGTCTCTTACTTCTGCTCAAGGAGTAGATTGAATATTTTGGATTAAGTATTGAGAAGAATACATTGCAATAAGGATGTTCGTAAGCACAAACAACTAAATACTCTCTCTTGGGTATTGTCTGTAAGGCAGACATTTTAGAAACCCCTTGAAATCTGATTATTGTCTTAGGTCTGTGGTAAACATTCACATAGATATGTCTACTGACTCCGAGCCCTAGATAGGCACTGATCTGGTCTGGTATCTCTATTGTAACCCAAAGTCCTAGTTTTGCATCCAAACATAAAATCAAACTCAAACTTCATATACAAACCTTTAGGATAGTAGAAGTAGTTTTAGGACTAAAATCATCTGTCTACAACTGAATATAGGCTCAAAGCTAGCCCCTTTGCACTTATCTTACAGTTTTGGTCTGCATAAGAGAGGATTTATCTGCTTTGTGTCAACATCCCAACAAATACATAGATGCATTTTATAGATGTTGAGTAGGGAATACCCCCCTTGGTTCTGCAGAGCCTAAAGAAGAAGAGGAGATATTTATAGAGTCTATCTCCTATACTGTTGGCCCCTGGCCCGGGAATCCTATTGATCAATGATGGCTACCTTGTAGGGATAACTGGGAACAAGCATCCAGTCTGGGAAAATAACCAACAACGCCGAGGAAAATGTGAATGATTCATGAAGAGATAAATTGATATAGGATTTTTATCAAAAGACGTTTATATAATAATTGAACAGTGTCATCACTAGTCCGTTGGGAGAATTGAAATGTCAAGTGGTTATCTGAATACCTATTTGTTCAATTCCATAACTGTTTCAACTTCCACTCAGAAAGAATAAAAGGCGATTGTCATTCTTTTTTGAGCAGATTTCTCAGAGAGATTTCTCAGAGCAGATTCGGGAGGAGGGAGATTCCTCAAGAGGATTTTCCTCACAGAGGGGAGAGGGGGGAATTCCTCACAGGATAGAGGAGTGTGGTTGTTCCCCATAGAAGGGAGGTGGGATGATCATAGATCTATGACGATCTTTGTACTCATTGGGAGGTGATTTGGTGTTGTAAGCACATAGTCAGTTGGGTATTGCAATGTAAATCTTGAGGCTGAGGCCAGGAAAGCCAATAAATTTGTATTTGCTAGTATTGTGAATTTTAATAAAATAGTTTTAGATTTTGTTTATGAGTTTATATTTCTGTTATGTTATTGAGCTACTTGATTGGGTTGCCTGATAAGGTTCCTTGGTCACAAATGCACCAAGTGGTATCAGAACCATGGTCTTGAGTGTGTAGACAGAGCATCAAATGTGAGGCAGTCTGCACCAGGACCTGTAGGTGGAGAATGAAGTGGATGTGTTATTTGAGGATCTTGAGAGAATTGTTGTAGGTTTTTGAGGAGTCCTAAGCAATTGAGAGCTGAGAGAAGACATTGAAGCCATGAGAGAGAGTTGGTTGTGAGAGTGATCTTGTTTTCTAAATTGATGTGTACCTACGTGTGTGCAAGTTGCAAAGAGTTGGTTTTGTGAGTGTGTAGGAGAGTGTTGGATAGAATGTCTTGGAAGCCAAGAGAATGTTTTATGATGAAGAAAGAATTTATAAATTCACAAAAATAGAAGCAAGAGCCCATCCAGAGGAACAATGTGTTTCAAACTATTTGCAAGTCAGGTGGAAAGTGTTGCAGAGTGGTTGTGGATAGCAGTAACATAGATAATTTGGTGTTACTGGAGATGGTCAAGAAGCTAAGTTTGAAGAGAAGAAAGCATCCTAACCCTTACAGTAGTTTTTGGTTGCAAGGAAATCGTCAGATATGGGTAAGTGAAAAATGTATTGTTAATTTTCAAATTTGTAGAGTTAAGGATGAAATTGTATGTGATATAGTACATATGGATATGTGTCATGTTTTGTTGGGGTGACCTTGGCTTTGGGATAGAGAAGTTGTGCATGATGGTAGGAAGAATACATATAGCATAATAAAGGATGGGGAAGAATATGTTTTGAGTCCATTGCAGGATAAGCAGAAAGAGGTGGCAAAACAAGTTGAGGATGTGAAGACTAAATAGGAAAAAATGGGTATGAAGGAGTCTCATTATTTTTCTGACAAAGATGTGTTTGCAAGTGATGATGTGTATGTAGGTAAAGTAGAAGAAGAAAGAAGAAGTTAAGGGATTGCAATAGTATGCCATGATGAAGGCATTCAAATAGAGAGTGAGAAAGAGGAAGGTGTAGCACTGGTTGAGGATGAAGAGGAAAGAGAAGAGATTGTAGTAGAACTTGTTACAGAGGATGAGAAGTGGAATGCAAATAATGAGATTACAACAGTTGAAGGTGAGCATAAAGTTGTAGTAGTTGAGGACATGAGGATGGTAATAGGAGTGGATAGTGAAGATGAAACATTTGCATCCAAGAGCAAGAAGATGGATGTCACAGCAGTGAAGGAAGAAGAGGTAATTTTTGAAAATTTTGAATTCATTTATTATTTATCTTCAATGGTGGGAGTAGAAGAGGATGTCGAAAAAGGAGTGGTGAATGCAGGGGAGCAAATGGATGTATTCCATTTAGAGTTGTATGCAGATGCTACAGGTTGTGGTGTGGATGAGATCTATTGGGAAGAGAAACTTTGGTGGAGGAGGTCAGGTGATGGTGGGTTGGATCCCACGAAAGAGGAGAGAAGAGGAAAGAGTATTTGGAGGAGAGAGAGCCTTTTGTAGAGGAAGACGGTCGATAGCGGATGTGAGTCCACAAGATGAAGGGGGATGAAGGTGCACACTTGGTGGAGGATGACGACACGTGTCTCAACCAGATGTTGGAAGAGGTGAAGGAAGAAAATTTCCAATGAACCTATTACGGTGATGGAGATTGTTGTAGCTTGTTGCAACCCGGAAGGGTAGTTCTACTATACATATCCATTTTGTGAGCCCATGCTCACAAACGTTTTACCTGGCATGTCTAATGCAGGAGCATCTGGGTCCACAAGCAATCAACATCACCCAAAAAAATATTTTAGGTTTTTAGTTTCTATTTTTTTCAGTTTTTGTTGTGCTTTGGCTTCTTTTTGTGTTGGTTGTGTTTCTGGAGTAAATGCAGATTTATTTGGCCAAGTAAGAGATTCATCATGTAGAAGATCCTAAAGGGTATCCCTAGTTCCAATTTGGTGAAATTTGGATAAAAAATGATGAAGTTATGACCAGTCGGAGACTTCTACAGTTCATGAACTATTCAGTTCACCACTTCCGCAGTTTGCCAATTTTCTGGTTCGCCAATAGGTGATTTCCTCGACCAAAGCCTTTAAGGAAAGTTTGATTTTCTAATTCTTCTTCAGTTAGTCATTTGGATTTTTGGTGAATCAGAATGAAGCTTCTTCGTTGTTGATGAAGTTGCAAGATTACAAACTTAGTCGACAAAATGACTAGTTCGCGAACCCATGGGTTCACCGACGACTCACTTCACCAATAAGAGCTTTGAAGGTTCAAGCCATGGTTTCTTTAGTTCATGGGATTGGAATATTGCCAATAGAATAAAAAGTTCTAAGTCTTCGGTTAGTTCGTGGGTTTGAAAAGTTGTCGATTTGCCAACAAGTATATGAACGAGGCCTTTGAGAAGAAGACAAAGATTTTGTAAAAAAAACATGTTTTGCCGATAAGAGGAAGACTTTGTATTGGTGAATTTTCTGGTTTGAAAACTAGTTCGTAGTTTTAATAATTCACTGATATGCCGATAATGGTTCGGGAAGGGCATGTTTTACCAATAAGAGGAAATGTTGGCCAGTATGAAAGCAGGAGAATTTGTCGATAGAAGACTAAGGCTAGGGTTCAAAAACATGAATAATCACTAAAAATCATTTATAACTAAGGTTTGAAAACCCAAAATTTTGTTGATAAACATTTATAGTTGAATTGATTGAGGTTCGGAAAAGGCAACATTTGCCGATAGCATTTGAAAGGTTTTAAAAAGTTCATTTTCGCCGATAGAGGCAACAAAAGTGAAAAGATCTATGGTTTGTAGTATAACCCTTTTACCAACAATATTCCTATATGTGTGTCAGGGCACCGAGGAAAATGTGAATGATTCATGAAGAGATAAATTAATATAGTATTTTTATCAAAAGACATTTATTTAATAATCGAACAATGTCATCACTAGTCCATTTGGAGAATTGAACGTCAAGTGGTTATTTGAATACATGTCTCTTCAATTCCATAATTGAATAACTCCATAACTATTTCAACTTCCACTCAGGAAGAATAAAAGGTGATTGTCATTCTTGTTTGAGCAAATTTCTCATAGGGAGATTTCTCGAAGCAGATTCGGGAGGAGGGAGATTCCTTAGGAGGATTTTCCTCGCAGACGAGAGAGGGGGGGGATTCCTCATAGGATAAAGGAGTGTGGTTGTTCCCCATAGAAGGGAGGTGGGATGATCGTAGATCTGTGGTGATCTTTATACTCATTGTTAGGCGATTTGGTGTTGTAAGCATGAAAGGAAGCTAGGTGTGCAGAAATCGCTTCCTACACTAATCTAATGAGGGGAAGAGAGTGCAAATTCAAATTTACCCTAACTATTACAACAAAATTAAACCATTAACATGAGATATTGCAGAAAACACATAAGGAATAAATAATGATAGAAGAAGAGAGACACAAGTATACGTGGGGAAAATCCTTACAGGTGAAAAACCCCACTCCAAAACATTGCTCAATTGTATTACGTAAGCAAAGAGATTACAATAAAAATCATAGACAATGCTCTTGTTGGGGTCTTCAACACTCGTATCTGGAGATGATCTGACAGCATAACAGTACCTGTAATACATCACCTCCTCAAAGCACATTTTTATATAGAGTTTACAAGGCAGTTTTGGCTCTATCTTGGAATGGGTGTCCAACATGGCCTCATGGCCCAAAACCCATGCCTATGGACACTTGTCCAACCTTGTATAATGTTCCTAACACTTGTCAGGTCACCCCATCCCAAAGAGGTCGCCTATTCCCAAAATGGGTAATGACAGATCTTCTATGACTCTTATGACTATCATAGAATCTGTCATAGCATAATGACTTACAGCTGTAAGAGAATATTCCATACACATGCTATAAATAGCATATTCTCTTACAACATGTCATAACCCACATTGGGGCACCCAAAGATGCCTTCCCCAAAGATTCTCTTCAACACTTGTCTGTACCTGTCATAGAATCTCCTATTTCTGACTCTTACATGTCATAAAACTGTCATAGGAATCTGTCATGACTGTTTTGGTCAATATTCCCTTACACAACATCCAAGATGCCAACATATGGAAAAATATTCCTACTACTAAGTGGGACGTCTATCTCCTCATGTGAGGACAAAATTACAAGTTGTCATCTTCCATGTAGGATGACACATCACCATGCCACATCCCACAAGATGACAATATGAAATTTACAATTAATTTACATCATAGGCAATGAATAAATAAATACAATAAAAATAATGCAAGGAATTACCAAGGTTGAGACACCTTAATTCCCAACATTCTCCCACTTGTTAAACACCTTGTAAGATCCAATAGAATTAACAGGATTTAACTGCTATAGGCCGAGAGGCCCATAGACTCTGAACACCATCTGAACTTCTTTGTGTCCACTGGCTTGGTCAATGCATCTATAACATTCTTCAAAGTATCTACCTTCTCCAAATTTACCTTCCCATCCTCTACCATGTCTCGCATGAAGTGAAACTGTACATCAATATGCTTTGTTCCTTACAAGCATGAGTTGCAGCCATATACTCAGCTTCTATAATGGACAAAACAACCACAGGTTGTCGCTTACTCATCCAACTAATTGCACCACCAAACATTGTGAACACATGCACTGGTGGATCTCCTGCTGTCAATGTCACCTGCCCAATCAGAATCCACAAATCCATGAATACAAACTAAATGCGGAGGTCCTGTAGTACTGCCATGATAGCAAATGGAATACTCAGAAGTACCCCTCAAATATCTGAACACTCGCTTAACTGCATCCCAATGTACCTGTCCAGGATTAGCCATAAATCGACTAAGGACTCCCACTGCTTGGGCAATGTCTGGTCTTGTGCAGACCATAGCATACATCAAACTGCCAACAACACTAGCATAAGGTACTCTGCTCATGTCCTCCACCTCACTAGGAGATTTTGGACAATCACTAACAGATAACTTTGTTCCCAATGAAACAAGAACACTCACTGGTCTACAATCTGCCATGCTGAACCTGTCCAACACGGTCTTCACATACTTACTCTAGCTTAACCAAAGTTTTCTATTTGCTCTATCTCTTCTGATCTCCATTGCTAGAATGTACCTGGTTGCCTTGAGATTTTTCATCTCAAACTGTGCTGACAAGTGAGACTTCAAATCAAAAATCATATTCTTACCATTCCCAATCAACAACATATCATCAACATACAATGCAATAATGAGAATGTGATCATTGTCAAACTTGTAATACACACAATGATCTGATTTCGATCTCAAATAACCAATTGACAACACAAAGGCATCAAACTTCAAGTACCACATCCTAGGAGATTGCTTCAAACCATACAAAGACTTCTTAAGCTTGCAAACCAAATTTTCTTTACCTTTCTCTATGTAATGCTCTGGCTGTGACATGTAGATTTCTTCCTCCAAATCACCATGAAGGAAAGTTGTCTTCACATCCATCTATTCTACCTCATAGACAGATACAAGAGATAACAAAAATCTAATGGATGTCATCTTTGCAACAGGAGAGAAAATTTCACCATAATCAATTCCCTCCACTTGTGAGTACCCCTTCGCAACCAATCTAGCCTTGTACTTTTCAACACTGCCGTTTGCACCGAATTTCTTCTTGAACACCCATTTGCAACCAACGGGTTTTTGTCCATTAGGCAGAGGCACCAAGTCCCATGTTTTGTTCTTTTCCAAAGAAGCCATTTCATCCTCCATGGCATACTTCCAAGAACTTGCATCTTTCATGCCCATAGCCTCTTTCACAGTTCTAGGCTCATCAATGTTAGAAAGTAAAGTAAAAGCACAACTAGAATCAAGTAATGAATAACCAAACCTATCAGGTTGCTTTCTTGTTCATGTAGACCTCCTTAATGGCTGAGGTTGAGGTTCTACTTCTTCTTCTTTGCTTCCAGAGCTGCTAGAGCTCTCCTCATCATCAGGCCTCACAGGGTTTGTTAGTTCAGTCTTCTCAGGGGTAGAAGGAAACTAAACCGCATCTTCTTTCTTTTCTAACTGTTCTGGCTGTAGAACAATAGAAGAAGGTGTTAGCTCTCTGAAGATAACACTTCTGCTATACAACACTTTTTCAATTACAGGATTCCAAAGCTTGTATCCTTTCACACTAACACCATAGCCAATGAAAATATATTTAACAGCCTTGTTCCCCAACTTAGACCATTTCTTCCTAGGCACATGTGCATATGCCTCATAACCAAAAACACAAAGATGCCTTACTGAAGGCTTCTTACCAGACCACACCTCCATAGGTGTTTTGCCAACAAGAGCTGATGTAGGAGATCTATTTACCAGATAGCAAGCAGTGGCAATAGCTTCAGTCCAAAACTTTTGTTCATGGCTTGCTCCACTAAGCATACTCCTAGCCTTCTCCATCAGTGTCCTGTTCATCCTCTCTACAACTCCATTTTGTTGTGAGGTATATGGAGTTGTCTTATGCCTTTCAATCCCTTGATCCTTGCAGAATTTATCGAACTCTACCAAACAAAACTCACCACCGTTGTTAGTTCTCAAACACTTAATCTTTTTACAAGTCTAATTTTTAGCAAAGGATTTAAACTCTTTAAACCGACTAAAGACTTTAGTCTTGCTTTTGATAAAATAAACCCATGTACTTCTACTATAATCATCTATGAAAGACACAAAATATAGAGATTTTAAAATCGAAGGAACATTCACAGGACCAAACACATCAGAATGAATTAGATCCAATACACCAGAAGACTTGTGAGAACTAGAGTAAAATTGAACACAGTTTTGTTTTCCATAAATACAATGTTCGTAAAAGTTAAACTCAAGATTACAATCATTTAACCCCTCACCGATGTTTTTATTTTTCAGGGTATGAAGACCCTTCTCACCAATGTGGTCATATCTCAAATGCCATAACATAGTCTTTTCAGTAGGAAGCTTGGCTTCCATGTCATGTGCACTATCATCGGAACTGGTTACAACATATTTCTTCACTGCATGTTCATATGGTGGGGATGAAGTTATAGCAGCTCGTTTCCTTGAGTCAGAAGAACTATTGCACTGTGAAGTGCATGCCTCCAGCTGAAACAAAGTACCCCTCCAAGTACCCTTCTCAAGCACCATAGATCCTCTTGTCATCTTTCATCCATCCTTCGAAAAGATAACATGCACACCTGCATCATTCAACATACTTACAGAAAGCAGGTTTCGTGCAAGGGCTGGAATGTGCATAACTCCAGTGATCCCCTTCACTCGTCCATCAAGGAATCAGATTGAGACTCTTCCAATACCAACAATCTTTAGATGAGAGTCATCACCAAGGTACACCCTTCCACCATCAAACTCTTCATACTTAGTAAACTAGTCTTGATGTGAGGTCATGTGGAATGATGCACCAGAATCAATCAACCACACATCATCAGATGCATGGGTGGCTAGGGCTGTGATGAAGGCATGACCATCATCTTTGTCAGAATCTAAATCGGGAGCTTTCTTCTTTTTTTTCTTCTCTTCTTTGCATTCCTTTCAGAAATGCCCAAACTTGCCACAGTTCCAACAGAGAGCCTTGGACTTTCTAGGAGATTTGGATCTCCCATGGGATTTGGATCTGCCCTTCTCATCTTTCTTGTCTTTCTTCTTCCCTTTCTCCTTGGGTCTTCCACGAACTGCAAGAGCCTCTTTGGCTGATTCAAATGTCTTCCTCTGCATTTCTTTAGATAACAGCGAGGACACCACATCTTCCATCTTGAAGGTGGTAGTGGTGCTTCTGATAGCCATGACAAGGTGATCCCACAAATCTGGCAAAGAACAAAGCAAGGTCATGCAATGATCCTCCTCCATTTTCACACCCACAGATGTCAACTATGCAACAATCATGTTGAAAGCATTCATGTGATCCGCAACAGATCCTATGTCTTCCATCTTCAGAGCAAACAACTTCTTTTTCAAGAAGAGTTTGTTTACCAAGGACTTGGTCTGATAAACATCACCCAACTTCTTCCAAAGATCCTTCGTTGTCTTCTCCTCATGGATGTTCAACAAAACAGAGTCAGCTAAACAGAGTCTTATGAGACCCTTAGCCTTCTGATATTTGAGGTCCCAATCAGCTTGTGACATTGCTATAGGTTTCACACCGGATATAGTTTCCCATAGGTCACGATCAACAAGTAGGTCCTCCATCTTGAGTTTCCACAACTTGAAATTAGTGCCATTAAATTTCTCAACCTCTAACCTTCTGGATGTGGTTACCATCTCCTTGCTGCAACAAGATACAAAATACTCTACACAAGACTCCCACTCAACCTAAGATCATCTCAAAAAACCACTACCCAGTAGCTAGAACCAAAAACTGGCCAGGCTCTGATACCAACTGAAAGGAAGCTAGGTGTGTGGAAATTGCTTCCTACACTAATCTAATGAGGGGAGGAGAGTGTAAATTCAAATTTATCCTAACTATTATAGCAACATTAAACCATTAACATGATATATTGCAGCAACACATAAGGAAGAAAGAATGACAAAAGAAGAGAGACACAAGATATATGTGGGGAAAACCCTTACGGGTGAAAAACCCCACACTCCAAAACACTGCTCAATTGTATTACGTAAACAAAGAGATTACAATACAAATCAGAGCCAATGCTCTTGTAGGAGTCTTTGACACTCGTATCTGGAGATGATCTGGTAGCATACCAGTACCTATAAAACCTGTAATACATCACCTCCTCAAAGCACCTATTTATATAGAGTTTACAAGGCAATTTTGGCTCTATCTTGGAATGGGCGTCCAACATGGCCTCATGGCCCAAAAATTATGCCTATGGACACTTGTCCAACCTTGTAGAATGTTCCTAACACTTTTTAGGTCACCCCATCCCAAAGAGGTCACCTATTCCCAAAATGGGTAATGATAGATGCTTCTACGACTCTTACGACTGTCATAGAATCTGTCATAGCATAATGACTTATAGCTGTAAGAGAATCTGTCATACACATGCTATAAATAGCATATTCTCTTATAACATTTCATAACCCACCTTGGGGTGCCCAAAGATGCCTTCCCCAAAGATGCTCTTTGACACGTGTCTGTACCTGTCATAGAATCTCTTATTTCTGACTCTTACATGTCATAAAACTGTCATAGGAATCTGTCATGACTGTTTTGGTCAATATTCCCTTACACAACATCCAAGATGTCAAAACATGGCAAAATATTCCTACCACTAAGTGGGACACCTATCTCCTCGTGTGAGGACAAAATTACAAGTTGTCATCTTCCATGTAGGATGACACATCACCGTGCCACATCCCACAAGATGACAATATGAAATTTACAATTAATTTACATCATAGGCAATGAATAAATAAATACAATGAAAATAATGCAAGGAATTACCAAGGTTGAGACACCTTAATTCCCAACAAAGCACATAGTCGGTTGGGTATTACATTGTAAAGCCTGAGGCTAAGGCTAGGAAAGCCAATAAATTTGTATTTGCTGGTATTGTGAATTTTAATAAAATAGTTTCAGGTTTTGTTTATAAGTTTATATTTATGTCACATTGTTGAGCTGTGTGATTGGTTTGCCTAATAAGGTTCCCTAGTCACGACTACACCATTTTAGGTTATGACTATTTAGTACCTCTTGCTTCTAGTGTTCTAATTATTTGGACTAATATGTCTATGATGTTTGTAGGGGTGGCTCTTTTTTTCTTTGGTTGTCACTATTTTGTAATGACTCATCTTGAGTTTGGCCTTGAGCAACCTTGTTTATTTTATTATTTGTTAAAACTTGTCATGCTGTAGATCTTTATGCTTGATAGGTAACACAGAGGGATTCTCATGCCTCTCATAAGTTATTTTCGAGATTACCAACTTTGTCATCTATTTGCATGGTTTTTTCTCTATATGTCTAAATGGGATGGTCATCTAAGTGATTTTTTTATCTTAATCATTATGGTTCTCTAGCTGGGGTAGTTTAGTATGACTATATCTTAATCCCAGGCAAGTTTGTTGAAAGTTAATGATCTTCATAGCTCTTAGTGAGGACACTCACAATTAGATTCCTCATAATTGAAGCAATTTATTATAGGTGTCAGAGGATTAGTTGGCACATATCTTTCAAAGGATGGGACAATTGGTTCACTTGAGGGAACACTCCCATGTGGTCTATCCAAATCTAGCATATTTGAGGGTGTTTTGAAACACCTCAAATTAAAATGGAGTGGATACAAAAAAGCAATGAAAAAGTGGAAAAAAAGTAGGATGGAAAAAGCAAAAAGTAGAGAAAAGGCAAATTGGGATCTAAGCAATAAGGACGTGAAAAACTCTAGAAAAAGATTTTGTTGTTCATGTCAAGTTCACCAAAATATGTGATGTTCAAAATGTGACCCAAGAACAACGTAAATGATTCAAGCACCAAGGCAACACATGGGGGACTAGGAACCCTTGCAGAGTTGACCCTCTAGTCACTCCTCTTGTAGCAATAGTTAGTCAAGTGGCAAAAAAATTGAGGGGTTGTTTTTCTCCCTTAGGAGAGGGAATTTGCGGGTCTTGATCGGGGTGATCACGCTTGTCTATTGGGTGTCTATGTCATTGTCATTGTGATCACTATCATTGATTTTTTGTTGTTGTTGAGTTATAGTTCAGTTAACTCACATAATTGTTGAACTAATTTGTGAATTAAATTGAGGTCTTCATTGTCCTCTTATATTAAGATTCTTAATTTTTATGTAGCTTCTTGATGAAATCTTTTAAATATTCGATCTTGGATTTGGAAGAATCGGTTATTTTGAGTTCTTATAGTCTCTTGTCTAATTTCTTCCAAGATTTTTATATGTTCTCATATGTCTTCTTCTATGGTGTTTTCCTATTCTTGGTTTTCTATGTGGATTGGGTTTAGCTCTTGTAGGAAATTTTATCTCATCTCCTCTAAGACTTGTTTAACCCAATCCTCTCTCAGGCCAAGGTACATCAGGGGCTTAGCAAAGAGAATTTGAATGTTTGAAAGTTCATGGTTTACGCTGTGTTTTCTATGCCTTGAGATGAGACCAAGGGCTTATGTTGTATTGTTTGAGTTGGTTGTCTCATGATGAAAATGAGGGCTTAACACTTGTATCTGATAGTTTGTGTGGTTGAAGTGAAGTTTCTAAATGCAATTTAAACTATATTTATGCATGCAAATTTTGATTTTTTTTTGATAATTCAATATTATCTAATTGCTAGGAAAGAAATATGGATGCAACTAAATGACTTTTCCTAGATGCAATTTAACTATGCTTATGTATTTTCTGATGTAAGTAACTTAAAATAAATAAATAATACAATTTAATCTAAGAATACAAAAGTAATATTTCTCCTAGACTAGAAAGCAATTAAAATCAAGAAGAAACAAAGGTAGAGTTTATTTCCTCAAGAGCAATTTTGATTTTCTAATTACTAATTCTATTCTAGAAAGCTAATGAAAGAACCTATACTTGATGGGGATAGTGCTAGGAAAATAATCCTCAAAGGTACATCTTATCTAATTAATCTTCTCCACAGTAGTTAGGAACTCCACTTAATGAAAAGAAAAAGGAAAGGGATGTGAGGCAATTCAAAATGACAGAAAGAAACGAAGCTCTAAGGCTTTTATGGCTTAGAAAAAGAAAAAGAGACTCAAGGCCTATCTAAGAAGCTTAGATGGACTAAAGATACTAAGATATATCTATCCTAAATATATCTAAACAAAAAATTGTAAGCAAAAGGCTTGAGGCCTATAGAGAAGCTTGCAAGAAGCTTGTATCGAAAGCTTGTGAGATCACTAGAAAGCATTCAAAGCATGTAAAAAAATGAAGAATGAATGGATATTTATAGGTATAAATAGGAGGGAATGTGAGAAGAGATAGGATCAAAAGATAGGGCAACTCAAGGAGAAATGGAAACAATTCCATGAATAGCTAAAGAGATAAGAAGAAAACTAGAAGAAGAGTTGAGAAAACTAAAAGAAAACAAACATGAACTCAAAGATAAAATAGAAACTAATTAGAAGAGATAAGAATCAATCATGAGTTCACAAAGGAAATAAAGCAAGAAAAGGATGAGTTGGCATGGAAAATCACAAGTTAAAATGAGTTAAAAAGAAAGAAAAAAGGCTAAAACAAAGAATTAACACGTAAATTGAAAAATGACAAGGTTGCCCCTTTTGGAAATAGGATCATCCATTTTGCCAGTCAAGGTTACTCAGGTTACCCAGAAACACTAAGGGTGACCCTAAAATCAAAAGGAGCAACCCTAAACAAGAAAAAAGGAGAGGTTAGCAAGGAAACACGGAAGGAAAGAAAATTAATCAAAAGGAAAAACAAGAGGGACAAAAGGCAAAAATACAAAGGGGGAGGTCATAAAGGCAAGAAACTACTGGGAGAAGTAAAATCATGCCTTTGAGGGTCATGAGCCTTGACTGCCACATCATCATAGCACCACCACATAGGCCTAACATGATTTTAGTACTTCTAGTTCCCAAAGAGAAGAGATCCAAGTTAAATTTCCAAGTAGAGAAGTGCATCTTCATCAAATCCAAAGGTGATGTGAAAGGGTACAATGTTTGGAATCCTAAAATTGAAAGAGTGTACAATTAGAATGTGACCCTCAAAGAGATTAGATCTTCTTCTACTCATTCACAATGTGAAGTTGAGAAAGAAGTGGTACAGATGAAGTCAAAGATTGAGGAGTCTACACCTAAAGATGAACTAGAAGTTCAACAAGGACTTGATGATGATGTAGTTTAGAGATTTCAAAGGAGGGGGGAGAACTACCTCAAACCCACACTTGACGAGGTCCACTCATTAGAGAATGTAACTTGATAAGTATAACCCACCTAATTTTAGATGCATTTTTTCTTTGTGTTCTAATGAGGATGATCTCAAAATAGGGAAGGAGACAATGGAGTCTATAGATAGTAAGTCTTGTAATAAATCCATGGATGTGGAGATGCTGAAGCTTCCTAGGGATAAGAAACTCATTGACAACAAATGGATTTTCAAGAATAAATATAGTTCAAAGGGAAAAGATGAGAAGTACAAAGCAAGGTTAGGGCTAAGGGCTATTCCTAGAATGAGGGAATTGATTTTGGTGAGATATTCTCTCCTATTATGAAGCTAACATCTATAAAATTATTCTTATTTGTTTCTATTACTGTAAGGCCCTCAAGTATGTGTATGTTCCTCTTCTTTTTGTATTGGTATCTTGAAGTTATACAATACTTTTATATTATTTTGTGTTGGTTGGTTATCATTTGTGGATACCAATGCACTGGTTTGGATACTCAATATGTATATTTGGATCTATATAGAGATTTATACATGTGTATTATTTTATGTTTAAATATGTGTTGGTGTTTCAACTTCATTGTTTTCATTAAAACTAATATGCTAGTTGACTAGATTCAATACTTGCAATGTTGTCTTATTAAATGATTAAATCATAGGTTGATCATATTTCTTGGATAAATGATTTAACTAATATATGATTATTTAAACATAGACCTTATGGCATTGGGTAATGTTACCATTTTCTTTGTCTATTTTTAGCTATTGGGTAGATGCATGTAACATTTCATTGAAATGTGCAGGTATAAAGAAAATCCTAATGGTGGTTAATAGAAGACGGTGTACATGGTTTGTCTAATTCTATAAATCAATCCTACTTAGTGTAGAGTAATAGGACATATGACATTGAAACCTGTGAAACCAATTTCTGAATCGGTCACGATTCTGGATCCCCTTAGTGTTAGACATGTAAATGCATATTTCTTGGGTAAATATTTATTGTCATTTATGCATTTTCTTTGTATGTACAAAGGATTAAATAGTCTTGTCAAAATGCTATTATTCTATTAGAATAATTGAAAATAGAAAAGTATTTGATTAGGCAAGTAAAGTGGTTTTGAAAAAATTGCAATTTAAGTTGAAAATGTTTAAATTGCACATGTTAAGTAAGAAAATATTGCATTTTGTGTGAAAATCAATTCTTTGACTTTGTTAGTGAGATGGGGGTGTACAACTAGAAATGTAGACGAGAACAATAATGTATGAAAACAACAAAGCACAATGAGATCAACTACAAATCTAATGTACGTCAATAGAGAAAAGATACAATAATAATCATGCAACAACATAAAACATGAACAATCAAACCAAGGAATAGCTCTATTGTTCTTCTCGTGATCTTTGTGATGAATATGGCTATCAGATTTGCATAACAAGATTGCTTTGAATGAGTGGATGATCGAGTGATCAAGTGCTTTGATGAATGAGTGATAAAATACTTCACTAGTTTTAAAATCAAAACGACAACATAAGGGTGCAAATTGATGTGATGTAAAATGACAAAGGATACACGCGTTTATATAGTTTCCATGGAAAATAATGAACGATTGAGATTGAAAAGAACTCAAATATGATCAACGGCTCAGAATTCATGATACAACAAGCAAGAGAGAAATAAGGAATCATATCCATAAATCAGTGGATTTGAATGGGTTAACTAAAGAGTTGAGTTCAAAATTTAAGGAAATTGATTTGAGATGACTAAGTTAAGTCCCAAAATAGGAGGAATTGATTTGAGTTACATTTGAAAATTATGGAGATTGATTTGAGAACTCAAAGTCAGTTTTGGAGAAGTGGAGAACAAATAGACATGTGTTGAATAAATAATAATATTTGATTTTATTATTATTTATCATTCAAACATGTGTGAGAAATAAATAAGATTTTTAGAGGAAATAAAATAGGATATTTGAATTGATTTCAAAAAGCAACGTGAGATTGAGTTGAACAAATTTGATTTATTTATTTTGAGAGAGAGATATTAAATAAATTTTTGATTCATTTAATTTGACTTGAGAAGTGGGATAATTAAATAACTTTTATACTATTTAATCATGAGAGAGGAAATAACTGAGAGAAATAATTAAATATTATTTATTTAATTATTAGGATGATAGGGAAAATAATTAAATATTATTTATTTAATTATTAGGAGAAAAAGAGAGATAAATAATTAAATTGAGTTTAATTATTCTTTTGGACGAAATAGTTTGATAATTAAATAATTAATATTATTTAATTAAATAAGGAAAATCAGATGAATTACAGAAAACACGATTGAAAGGGCAAAATAACAATTTTATGTTATTTTTGGGTGTCTACAGGGGGAAATAGATTTAAAACAAAAGTTCAAAATATCTCTTATTAGTTATTTGGAATGTAATACTTAATTTTGCCAAATCTAGTTTTGAAAAAGACAAGTTTGAATGTGAAAGGAGGGAAAGGTCACTTGAGGGTTTAGGGATTTTTGGAACAAAATGGAAAAGATACATTCTTTTATTCATTCTTACCTTATGTGCTTGGGTTTCTTCTTGGAATTGCTTGGGGTTAGCTTGGTGCTTGGATATTGAATTGTATTCTCCTTAGCTTACAAAAGAATTGCAAAGAAAGGAAAATCTCTTTTGGAGGCTTGAGAGCAAGGTATTTTCCTAATGCATTTTGTTGTTTGATTTTGATAGACATGATTCTACATTAGGTAGTAAAGCATATAACTTTGGGTTGAGCATTAAAAATTGAATACATGGGTTTTTTCAATTGAATAGTTCAATTTAGTTGTAGGTTTTTTTTTTTTTTTAAATAATTCAATTTTGCCCCTATTACTATGTCATTTTTCTAAATTTGTATGTGATTACAAAATTGTGATGTTGGGTATATTTAGGCCATGAAGGTATTGTTGAAATTTTAATTAAATATGTTTTTCAATTTTTGTGAAAAAAGTGGAATTACTCTCTAAACTGGGGAAAATGTTTTTTGAAAAATATGTGATTAGAAAAGTGTGATGTTGGGTAGATTTAGGCCATAGGGGTATTTTTTAATTTTTAATATTATGTGTTTCCAAATTTTGAGAAAATTTTGGGATGGTAGCTTAAAGATTTGTTAATAGTTGTACCTAGATATTTTGAGAATGTCTTAACTTAATTCTTTCTAAAATTTGTAATTTCTAAAATATTATTATTTTGTGGAATCATAACTTCTCCAATAGAAATAAAGTGTGCTTGCATTGGGAAGCATGTTTGCACAAAAAATTAAACCTTACCCATCCTCAGAGCTTTCTATAGAAGATTGACCCTTGATTTTTTTATTAGAGGATACCCGTAGGAGGTTTTGGAGTGGCTAATTTACCTAAATTCTTGTAAATATTTTAGGGAAAGCATTGAACAAGTCCCTTGAATAAAGTAAACAATGTGAATTAATTAATGGACATTAAATATAAATCATGATTAAGTAAATTACATTAATGAAAGATAATGAATGGTGTAAGCACTAAAGAAGTCCCTTACACAAATGCAAGCACTAAAGAGGTGCCTTGAATAATGAGAAGCATATGGGAGTGGATGCTCACTATGAAAGCTTCTTGATCTACTTCACTTCCTAGGTTAGTTATGGAGAATCAAGGAGAAAGCCACTCCATGGCTTATCTACCCTCCTCTTCCTTGCTTGATTGGCTTGATTGTATCCAATCATGTGTTAAAAAAACCATGCTTATATGTTATGTGTGTGAGGCAAACTTTGTGTGATGTGTCTTTGTTTGCATTCATGGAGACCATCTCTTAGTTTAGAGGGGTGAGCCTCAGGGTTCCACATGGTTTGGTGGTGCTAATCACCATTGGTATTATTGATGGATTAGGGTAGCATCAAGGAGTTTCTCATGGATCTAGTCTTGCTTTTTAGCTTGTGGCCTTGTAACTATTTCTTTTTAGAGAGTTGTAATATTGATAATCAAGTTGTAAATTGTTACTACTAGAGCACCTTTGGAGGGGCTAAATAATGTTGTAATTATATATTCATATCATTTTTGTATTAGATTCCAATCCTTCCATGTTTTGGAAGTAACCTCTATCATGTGAACATGTAAAAATAATGTTTGAATTGAAATCAATCTTTGTAATCATGTTTGTGAATATATCATATATGTTGTTTCTTGTGAAGGAAATGATGGTTTAGTCATGTTAGTCCTCCAAATGTATTTCTTATGTGGAATCAATAGTGGAATGTGTATGTTTTCAATGCTAGAAATTGGAGGTTGCATGTGTTGTTTATAGCATTGTTGCATTTTGAGTAACTAAATGCTTGAATGTGAGTAGTGCATTATTGGTAAAATGAATTATGAGGTTTTTATTGAATGTTATGCATGGTTAAAATTAATCTTATTAGTATTCATATCTTTGGCTTGAACCATTTTTTAGCAGCACATAAAACAAGGAAGTTGTCACATGTTTTGGCGAAGGTTGTGTAGGCTTGTCTAGGCCTAGCTATTCTCTTATATTGAGTTGTGCATGCTTAAAAAAAATTATTCATAGGTAGATACCTTGATTTGAATTTATATTCATGTTTTAGTCTTGTATGTGAGGCCTTTAGTTTCCTCACAACCAATTTTGAATGTTTTCGAGAACCTCACCCTTTGCTTGGGACCCTATAAAGTGCCCAGAATTACTCATTTTTGAAATTGGAAACCTACCCTAGAAAATGGGTCATCCTAAGGTATTTTTGAAGTTACCTTGTCTAGTAAAAGGGATTACCTTGAACCAAAAGGGGTGACCTTGGAACAATGAGAACTTTTGGGCACTTTTCAAAAAAGACTATAGGAAAGTTCTTCCCTAAGGTCTACCTTAAGTGTGCATCTTTTTGGCTTGTGTGGTTCTTGTGTCCTTTGGTATTTGTGACCATTTTTGTGTTGTGTTTGTGTCCTTGAGTGAGCTTATTTAATCTCTAGAGAGACCTAGGAGAGTCATCATACCCCCTTGTGACCAATCACATGTGGCTTATTTGAGAGGATGTTTGGATTTCATGATCCATCTGTGGGTGATTAGTTAAAGGTTGGAATGTGTTATGAATGATATTTTGTGGGACTTATTCCTTTCCATTCATGCTCTTTTTTGGTATTGATGATGAGAGTCATGTGCCCTTTCATCAATTATGAAGAGAAATTATCTCCTCTATTCTTCATCATGTTGGTGTCAACCCATGATGATCATTGTAAGTCATTCGCTTATGTTTTCTACGTTTATGTGGATTGACTATGTGTGGTCATTACTTAGTGCTTTGGTGTCATATTCTAGAGTGTCATTGCGGGAACTATAGCATTTCTAATGTGTGAGTGTGTAATCATGACATGTGAGTGTTACAACTGCAACGCGAAAACTCTATTTGTCTGTGTTTTGTCCACTAATCTCCTAATGTCAAAGTTAAGGCATCACAAATATATTTATCCTTTAAGTTGAATAGATGGATGTGATGACAAATTTTCTACATGGGGATTTAGAGGAGGAGGAGGTCTACATGTCATAGCTAAAGTACTTTGAGGTGATGGGTAAGAAAGGTTTAGTTTACAAGTTAAATAAGTCTCTTTATGGTCCTAAATAGTCTCCCAAGATGTGATATCAAAAGTTCAACACTCATATATTTAAGTTGGTATATATGGTAGAGCTAGGTCAAATCATTGTGTTTACTTCAAATGGAGTGGTGATCAATTTACTATTATTTGTTTCTATGTTGCTGACATGTTCTTTAATAATAGTAAGGATTTCTAAGTTCATCTTAGAGATGGAGATTTGGAGAGATACAGTGAACATAAAATTTTGGATCAATTAGAGGAAGTATGTTAACTATGTTTTGTAGTAGTTCAACATGCAAGATTGCAAATGAATGAGTGTTATCATGCCTATGGGAATAAAAAAATTATTGATTAGTGCCTTGTGATACCAAATGAGATAGAGATCATGATCCACATCCCCTATGTGAGTGTAGTTGGTGATGTTATGTTTACTATGGTATGCAACATACTAAACATTTCCCAAGTAGTGGGAGTCTTAAGTAGGTGTATGTCCAATCTAGGAAAAGAGCAATGGGTTGCAATGAAGAGGGTATTTGGGTATCTTAGAGACACATCAAAGTGTTGGATTTGATACTAGTAATGATAGACTTTGAGTAGGACAACATAAATAAAGGGATCCATGGATTCTAATTGGGTGGGAGTTATGGATAGAAGGTTTATTAGTGGGTATGTGTTATATCAGAAAATGTCCCCTTAGGGGTTTTTCCCTCTTAAGGTTTAGCTCCCGGGTCCTTAGAATGCATTTAGAGCATCTTGCATGATAATTGTGAATACTGATGGGAAAACCCTAAAGTCTTATGGCAAATAGGACCTAGGGGGTGCTAATTTTATGTCCTCTGAACAAAAATGGGAGGGTGGACTTGGGCACTAGCACCCTAGTCCTGCCCTATTTTGGGTTAGCCCTAAATTTAAATGTCAGTTTTATGACCGTTACTTAGGTCCTATGCCGACATCTCAAGTTTGAATTATGAAATTCTTAGTAGGAATGTTTGTAATTGCATATATAAGCATGTTTAGGTTTTTATTTGTAAACTAGAAGATGATTGCAAACTTTAGGCATACTTGTGATTTTAGAGCATTCATGATATTCATTATTGCAGAGCAAAGCATTGTTATAGTGTTTGTGATTGCAGACATGACTTCATCTTCTCATGTGATTGAATAGCCTTAATTTATGTGAGATCTACACTTCAAGGTGATATCTATTTGTGTTTGAATCATTTATCATTTGGATTTTGCCTCTATCCCATAGGGATATACACTCTTTATCTAACAACGGTGTTCGAAAGACTTGAATGTCTCTCTGGGGCTTGACCGAGGCAAGCCTCTAAACACCACAACCCCCAACCACACTCCGTTGCGATTGCAGGTTACAAGTACTAAGTTTCACGGAGTGGAGTTGTAGAAGGAGGTTGCAGATGACAAGGATTCAAGATCTAAAAGGAAGAAGACAGAGTTGAACTTTTCGGGACACGGGTGCTAGTGGCAGTGTCCTCCAGATTTTGAAACACATAAATATTTTTGACAGTGATAATCAACATCCAAAGAGTTTCTGACACCTGAAGAACATCTGGCATTGGACTAGGGCTAGTGGAGGTGTCCTCCACATCTTTCGGGGCAGAAATAGAAGATACAGTGAATATCAGTGTCGGGAGAGGATCCAGATTCCATACAGAAAATAGTACCTTGGAGAGGGGCACTAGTGGAGGTGTCCTCGACTATTTTGCATCCCAAACTTTGAAAAATGGTCAATTATTAATCTCTGTCCTTCATCTTAATCTAAAAGGATTTGTCGTAATTCATCAATCTGCTTACTGTTTTGCATAATTAGGGTTTTAAGAGCATTTGAACATTAGATTGAGATATTGATTGATAACATCTGAGTTTCCGCATCATTCCAAGTGGTAGCCCAACCTATTAGGTGAATGCTCTTGCTTAGTAGAGATTCAACTCGGTTGATATGCCCTTGAATGTTTGTAGTGAAAGGAGGATTTACCCTTGAAACTAAAACCACCATTAACCCCTCCTTTTTCACCTAAAAACATTTTGGTGAACCCATGTTTTTGAATTTTTTGGCACCTTGCTGAGTGTTGTGTGATAGATTTACATTCATTCATCTTATTGCATTTGAAAAATTACAAAAAAAATGAAAAATTTGAAAAATTTGCATCTTAGGCTTGCATTTTGGCATAATTTGAATAATTGGAATCTAATTTTATTTAATTTCTATTATTTTCATCAGATCTGATTTCAATTATATAAATTCATCATTTAGTATTCATTTGCATTGCATTTTCGTGCTTAATTTGTTAAAAATTGCTTGAAATTGTGCATTTTTCATAAAAACCTAGTTTTGCATTAGCTAGGGTTTGTAGTTAAAATCTTGTTTCAGATTTTACTACCCTTTTAAAACACTCATTAGGACTGATTTCTAATTGTAATTTTGCATCATACTGTCATTCTTGCAAAATTTCATGTCTAGGGTTTGAAAACCTTGCATTTTCACTAGATTTGGCCTTATCGTCTCTCTAGAATTGCATTATAGGCATGTTGTAAAGGATTTTACTACATTATTTGATTGATATAATGGTTATTATCTACTTCCCCTCCTCAAATTCTTTACAACACCCTTTCTATTAGGCATTTACATTGAAAATTGGTGAAAATTTGCATATTTTAGGTATATTTTCACTAGGTTTTGACTTGTCATCACTCTAGATCTGCACTATAGGCATGTTGTGAAAGATATTATTGCATAATTGGACTTATATTAACTTTATTATTCACTTCCCCTCTTGAAATTTTTCACAACACCTCTTCTGTTAGTGATTTGCATTGAAAAAAGTGAAAAATTAAGCATTTTTAGGTCATTTTCATACATACGATTGCATTTGTTTCTTGCATAAGTGTTGAAAATATTTAAAATCTGATTTGGAATTTATTTGAAAAAATTTACATGGATTCTCATTACAACAATAATGCTAGGCTTCCTCCTAGGCCTTATTTGAAAAGAAAAGCCCCTGAACTTGAAATAACATTTACACCTCATGACAAAGAAATGGTAGATACTGAAGGGCCTCTTTACATTACAGTGAACATAGTGGAAAGACTTGTGCATGGAACACTTATAGATCCTATTTACATGACTAATGTGGTTACAGAAGAGTTCCTTCTTAAACATGATTTGGCACAAGATTATTATGAACTGTCAGATTTGAGAATTAAAATACATAATGGAGC
Organism: Cunninghamia lanceolata; assembly: GCA_027924645.1. NCBI lineage: Eukaryota > Viridiplantae > Streptophyta > Pinopsida > Cupressales > Cupressaceae > Cunninghamia > Cunninghamia lanceolata. The sequence continues at coordinate 11,498,726 of BSBN01000524.1, forward strand.
TTTGATGAATACATTTGGGAAGATAACCTTATTGGTCTCGGCATATGATAACATTGTGGATCAATTATTTGATGTTATCCCTTTATTTGACCTCTTCCATGTAAAACTAGGACATACATTGCTTAAGGCTATGAATGTCATCCCCTCAACTATACACAAATACCTAAAATTTCCTTTGCATGGAGAGATACATACTATCCGCCATAATTCATATCAACCTATGGCTAAGAACAAGAACTTCACTCATGATTACTTTTGGCTAAAACCTAATAGAGACCCTGAGCCACAAAGAGACCAATCTTTCCTAGAATATAGATGATACAAAGCAAAACAACTAGCTAGAGTGGTCAGGCCTCCTTTGTAGATAATAAGGGAAGAACAACATGCATTTGAAGATCTCCTTAGAGCAAAAGGAAAATGACAAAATGACATAAGAATAAAACAAGACTATTATGACTATGATGAGATAATTGGCATGATAGAAGTGGATAGGAAAAGTTTCATAACTCACCTCATCCACGGAGAGATGGTTTGTATGCTAAGGTTCCTCCCTTGTCATCCTTACAAGGATCGAGAGGTTTTCATCAACAACAAAACATTTCAAAAAGACGAATGAAATTTGAACATGGTGCTTCCTCCTCTAATATACAAACTCCTATGAAAAAACATAACAATGCCTTTGAAGAGATAAACAGTAAGACAAGAAGGAATAGACAAGTAAGAGAAAGGAGGAAGAGAAGACAAGCTTTTGCCCAATGAAATGCAACTCAACAAGAAAACATTCAACCTAACATTGAGTCAAACCTAGATGAACTTAACACTGAACAATTTGAAGACAAGAACAAAAGTTGGGATATGCTACCTTACACACCTCTCTCCTCTAGCATTCAGGATTAGGAGGAGGATGATTTGATCATTGATAACCTCTAGCATGAGCTTGTCTATAGGTAACTATTCATAACCCTTTACCTCCATGTTGTGTTTCCCCCGTGATGTGCTATGTGTTGTTTAGGCCTCCTAGGATGACCCTTGATTCTCTTGTAAGGTCAAGGATACCGAGAGACAGCCTCTGTTGTGACCCTTCTTCTATTTGTATCATCATTCTTCTTTATTTCTTCTCCTCTATTTTCATTATTGTGTGTTGTGTCTCAAGGACATAGCGTTGTGGTTGGTGACTTGGGGGCACCCTCCTACGTGATTGTCCCTGGGACACTTGTTTCTCCTCTCTTGATTTATTGTTTACCTTCCTCTAGTGGTTCTATCTAGTTGGTGGATGATGAAAAACAAATTATACTGATACGGACCTAGTGTCCCTTCAGCGAGAAATCAAAAAATGGACCTAGTCCATACATGACGAGGGGGTTGATATATATCATCCAACCCTTGGCTAGTAGAATCACTCTATGTGATACTTTGATGTTGTCTTATCGCACTTACAAAACATAACAATATTGTTGCTCCATGCAATTTGATTATCTTGGATCTTGCCTTACTTGGCTCTTTATGCGAATGATTACATGTATTGTTGTTTATCATGATTATATGGATGCTAACATCTTTTCTTGCAGGAAATTGTGTGTTTGTGGGAACATTTGGAAATCGTAAAGTACATGTCACCTCCAGGGGGCATGGGCTTTATGAGAGCTCGTGTTCCCTTGTGTATTTTCTTCCTACCTTAACGTGATTGATATTAGTACACGATATCAACCACCTTAAGGTGGGGGCATATATAAGGTAAGTTTTCTGATGATTTTGGTACTAACGAAGCATGTTTGTAAGCCCTCTATAGAGGTAGGATATTGTATCTCTGAGCAAGTGCACATTTTTTTTTAGTGCAATCATTAAGCCCTCTACAGAGGTAGGATATCGTGTATATCCTTTTTATTTTAAGCCCTCTGCAAAGGTGGGGATGGTGTATTTCTCGAGGAGATTGCACATCTTGTCATTTTCTAAAAGTCTTCCGAGTAGGCGGGGCAGATCTGAGACTATCCTAACCCTTAAGCATGTCTTCAGCAATTGTTGTGGTGAAGCCCAATCGTCGGTGTGTGCCTGTAATGTGTCTGAGATGCCTGCAAACCTAGCAATAGGTTTCTTCCATCACTTGTTTGTTGTGTTTTCTCTGTGTCTTCCATGTGTGTGTGTATGGCGTGTTTGTTCCCAAGCATAGTTTCAAGACTGGTGGTGATGAGCTCCTCCTATGCTTTGGGATTTGTATGGCGTGTTTGTTCTCAAGTGTAGTTTCAAGACTGGTGGTGATGAGCTCCTCCTACACTATGAGATTTGTATTGTGTGTCTGTTGCCCCTTATGTAGTTTCAAGACTGGTGGCGATGAGCTCCTCCTACATTTGGGTTGTGTGTTTACTTTCCTTGTACTTGCATTTGCATTTCATATATGAGAAAATGAAAAAAGAAATAATCATTGCATTCATTGTATTCACTGTGTTTTGTGTGTCTTCAATACTATCTTCTCCGTGTTTTACGTGACTGTAATTATCTTCTTTGTGTTTTGTATGCCTATTACTCTCTTCAATGTGATTTGCGTGTCTTCACCATGCTTGGCGTGTTTGATGTGTTTGTTGACCTTACTTTAATACATGTATTAGACTCACGTTTATACATACATTAAAGTTGGGGCTAAATGTTATGTCAGAAAATGTCCCTGTTACTAAATTTTGTTCACACTAAATTTAGTTAGACCTAAGTGCAAGTTTTTCTGAAGAAATTTTTTTTTTGAAGTTATGCATTCATTGAATAGTTGATATCTTGACAGGACAGAAATGGACTTCAGTTGACAGGCTAACCCATTAGTCTAATCAAGACTGATGAGTCATCATGACAAGAGAATAAGGTTACCAAGGTATCAATCATTCAAGAAATACAGTTGTTTTAACATGGTGTTATCTTTCAGGAGTTATAAGTCAGATTGGTTTTCACTTGATCACATTTGAAAGAAAGAAAGAAATTTGTTTAAACTGTTATTTCATGTCATTTTTTGAACATACATTCAATTATCTGTTACTTTATCCTATGCATTGATTGAAAAAGAAATATACATATATCAAGTGCATAAGATAGAGTAACTAATTATGCTTAAAAGAAGTGTTCAAATGTGTCCCACACAGGCCGTGGGAATAACTACACTGAGCAATTGCAAACATGCAAGCTATACATCTGAATGATAAAAGAAATAATATGAACACATGATAAAAGTAAACATCCATCATTGCCTAAGCAAGAAGGTTATTTTGTTGATGTTGGTCTTCAGTCTTCATCTTCAGCTCCTATCATCAGTTGAATCTGCAAAAAAATTGTGGAAAGTCCTGTTAGTGCTCCGGATGTTTAAAGTTATCATATGCTTTTATCAAGCAGATATATCAACTTTTCACATCATGCAATTCATATGAAGGATCAGATCAGTCATGTGCCATAAATCAGAATATCATGAAGAGGATCAGTCAATTCCATGAGGTGTGTTTTATGCTAACTTGTTTGTTCACTGTGCAAGTATAGGAAAAGTAATGTTGCTGATTTGAAGACATTTAAGCATGTGGAGGAAATGTGGCTCCCACGAGGGTTGAGCCCAACATGCTTAAGCACTATTATTAATGACAGTTTCTGACTAAGAAACATGTTTCTTTTTAGCCATGACGAATGATCAAATGATATGGAACAGTGATGAAGAACATATCATGCCATCAAGAGGTATTTCTATCATCCTTTATCATGAAAATAGCAATTTAGAATCAAATGATAAAGTCATGTATGGTACTATAAACAGATGAACAACCCTATGCTAGAAAATGAATTGCAAAGTAAAGCTAGGGCATATGGGACAGCAATAACAAATGATTACATCATATAATTGTATCATGAGGATGCCCATGTCTTTTGTGTATTTCATACATTGCAAAATTTCATGTTCAAAGAACATAGCTATCACTGTATAGGTGCAACAAGTTTATCATGTGCCTTATGCATTAAAACAACCATATCAGAATAGATTAAAATCCACACTAATGCACTCCCTCCACAAGACATGTCTTATAGGCTCAGACTAAATGATATCTTGACAAAACCATAGACAGTCATATCTCAATGACTATGATCAGTGAAGAAACAGTAAAGGGGTAGAGTCTTCATGGTTCAGTACTATTGAGGAACAACAGTTCTTTCAGGAAGGAACAACAATCATGATGACTGTAACAACCATTAAGAATAAGGTAACTGTCATAAAATGTGAGAATACAGTCATGCCTAAATAGAGGTCATTATCAAAGAGGAATTTCAGACATTGTATGTGCTTATTTTATTCAATGCATTCACTTCCTGCATCAGTTGGAAGGCAGTGTAATTAAAGAAAAGAAGTTATAGGCTATCATGAGTCACTCAAATCAAAGAATTTTGATTCTTTCCTAGTATCAAATCTATCATATATGTCATTGGTCTTCTGTCCATGACTTAACTACAGTATATAATGTATGATAGCAGCACTTTTGTTGATAATAAAGAAGGATAAAGTTGCAATAGTCAGGGATAGTCATCTAGGACTATGTGGTTGGAAATGAAAGCACAAAAAGTGTATACACATCCTTAATCATGTGCTGACCCCAAAGTATATATGCAAGTCTGCAAGGAAATTCTGATAAAGGTCTCTTTACAATTTGCTCAGCAAAAGATCATACACGGAAAAAATGAGAGAAGATATTTTTAGAGCCCTTATAGATACATTGTGAAGCATTAGGGCCTATCATACCATGAGGAACAGTCAACATGGACACAAAGATATTCAAACAATACAAGTAAAGACAATGCAAATCATAAATATGCTTAGGTTGAATCAAAAGAAGGACAACATGGCAATTCTAAGTCACCCTCATGTGCACAGGAAGAGGAACAAAGTTCATATAGCAACCTTTGAACTGAAAGAAGGGATTATTACAGTCATGGTTTCGACTGTCCTAACAAGCAAGAATAATAGAATAAATATTTACCACTTTTTGTTGTGAATGAGGAGTAAAAGTTGTTGATAAGGTTGTAACAGCAATCTAATTAGCTATAACAGCAAATCATTTAATTATATCAGTGGTTTTATATGAAAGAAGTATGGCAAGATTCACAGTCTCTAAAGGAGTAGTTTTAAAGTATGATAATACAGTTTACAAAAGGCAAAAGGTAGTTAGTCTCCATTTTCAAACTAGAAAACCATATTTTGTCTTATTTTGTCCATAAATAATACAGTCATTCCTGAAGCTTTTTGTGTTTTGCATCTCTAGAAAATGAAAGAAGGTATGGGTGCAAGATAATACTGTGGTTGTAACCAGAGAGAAGCTCATTGTTCAGAGAGATGAAAAACCCATATGAATATTTTGTAAAACCCTCACATATTTTGCATTTTGCAGATAAAAGACATGTACAGGAGGCAATAAAATGCCATGGCCATTCCAGGAGAGTATATTTCTTTGAAAAGAAATAAAATCCATTACATTTTTTGACAACCCTTGCTTCAACTTTGCATACGGTCGAAGGGAAATATAGAAATGAAGTCAAAATTGTGAGAATAATGCATATATATGTGCAGTTGCTACAGAGAAGCCATCTTCTCAAGAGAAAACAAAGATACCCACTGATAAAATCAAAACCCTTATCTCTTTTTGAAAAAATGCAAGGAAAGAAAAGTATCTACAGCTGAGGAAAGAGAGTTTACCTTTAGTTCGAAGAGAAGAAAAATGTGATGGCAGCGACTTCCTGAAGGATCTTATCTTTTCTTTCCTCAGTTTTTCTCATTTTTACAAGAAGATTTCAAACACAGAAAGCAAGAGTGTTGTTAAAAAATGTTATAGAAGGAGTAACAAATGCAGAGATGGCCATGGCCATTAGGATCAAGAAGCCTCAGAAATAAAAGAAGTAACAGTCTAAAATCAAAATGTCAAACTCAGCGACATTTGCAGCCTCATTTCACTCAGAAATGACAAAGAAATCATGAACTTTTCTCACAGATAGCTGAAGGGAGGAGCCAAAAGCTAGATCAAACCCTAGATACCAAGAGGTTGCAGAGCAAAGCGACGGCCAGTGAGGAGAACAAAATGAGAAAATGACAAGTGATTAGGGTTTGGCCACTTTTTGTTTGAAATTATCTTTTCTCATCTTTGATTTTTGACTTCACCAAATGCAAATTATTTCCATATCCAAATGTTGACCGGGGTCAACAACACTCATAAGTGTTTTCTAGTAATCATGGTAAGGAGAGGCTGATAAGGCCCTTTTTCATATTATTATTCCCAAGGTCAAATGGAGGTCGACATTATTAAAAGGTAATGCTCAAATGCCTTAAACAAATTCAAACAAACCTTTTACCATGGAGTCAACTTTCATATGATCAAAGATCCTCAATGCCACAAATGGTCGAATATACCCTATTCTCTTGCAAATATATGCCTTATCAAAGATTCGTCATAATAACTGATGCATGCAGTGACCGAATATGGTCAAAGAGAATATTCCTTATGCTTTGAAGAGTCATCAAATGAAGACAAAGGTGGTAGACAAGGAGATTGCAAGATGAAGATAAACTGACAGAGATATGATATTTTTTGCATGAAGGAACTATGAAGAGAATATGGTATTTTTGGCATGGTAAATACATATGGCAGAGTGACAAGGAGACTTATGACTTTTTATTTTGCATGATAAGTGTATGTGGCAGAGAGGTTTTTTTTGCATGTTGATAGGAGTTATAAGGCAAAGAGGAATATTTGTTTTCTTTTGATACAGTTATGGATTTATAAGGATTTATATGTAATGCCTTATCTTTTATGCATTCTTGATATGTATTTGGAGAGATAAGGGCATTTTTTCCTTAAGGCATATTGACATGCAAATAGATGTATTTTCTCACAAGGAGCTATAAGGAGATTATATTTTTTCTCTAAGTCCTATTTTTTGCTCAAATCATGCAAATTAGGCATGTGTATTTGGAGTGATAAGGAGTTTATATTTTTCATGCATGATTTTACAAATAAATCAATTGTAAATAAATAGTAAAGTAATATTCTCCAAATTACTTTATTATTTTCCACAAATTGTAAAATCAAAATAAGTACAAGTTGTAACCAATAACAGAGTAATTGTTTTAATTACTTTATTATTTACTCACAATGAATTTTGCAAAAGTAAAATCATGCAAATTGATGAGTTGAGTTAACTAGGCCACCTAGGAGATTTTTGCATGATTTGAGGAGTATTTTTAGGGTTCTTGGTCAACTTTTTGGTCAAGCATATGGAGAGGTCCAAATTGGAGCTATTTTTGCTCAATTTGTGACAGTTTGAGCCCTTATTTTTGGGGATTTTTGAGTTTGCTCGTGAATCACCTTGGAGATATTATTTTTAGAGGCAGCTAGATGCAGTTTATTTTGCATGCCTCTTAGTGAGAGAAAGCTATATATTATAAAGCAAAAACTTGTTTTTGCTAGTTCTTGCCTTTTTGCTCTTATACACTTTGAGAGAAGAAGGTTTTGTAGCTCATTTTTTTACAGTTTTATAGAGAAATCACAGCAGGTTACAAGTTCCATTTTTTTTGTCTCTCTTGCAATATTTCCTTTGTTCTTTGAAATCAAGTAGTTGCCTTTCCATTTAATGTTAATTGTTTGAAGTGATTTGATGAAGTTTTACTGTGTTTAATTATTAAACCTTTAAAATTATTGTCTCACTTTTGCTTGCAGTATTAAGCATAGTGTTATTGCAGGTCTTAGGTTATGTTAATGAAAATAATCCTTTTGTGTTGTGAGAAATCCTTTTACTTCATAGAAAGCATATTTTCAAGCCTTCCTTAGAAATACTTTTGTGATATTTGTGCCAAGATTGGATTGTGTGAATCAAATTTCTGAGTTATATTGTGAACCGGATTGCATATTTTTACCCATATAAGGTGCATCACCAAATTTTATAGTTTTTTCATTTCCTTATAGTTTCATTCTTACCCTTTTCCAAAACAAAAAATTGTACATTCCAATAGAATATTTTAAGGGAAGCCGACCCATCATCCGTAGGTCTAATTTCATTATAGGGCACCCACAACCTAAAATTAGTCCCATGTTACACAAAATTACAGAGCTTTTCCAATCTTGCATACGGGTGCAATTCCTAGTGATAACAGTCCCCTTGGGGGATTTTCCCTCTTAAGGTTTAGCTCTCGGGTCCTTAGAATGCATTTAGAGCATCTTGCATGATAATTGTGAATCCCAATGGGAAAACCTTGAAGTCTTATGGCAAATAGGACCTAGGGGGTGCTATTTTGATGTCCCCTAAATAAAAATGGGAGGGTGGACTTGGGCACTAGCACCCTAGTCCTACCCTATTTTGGGTCAGCCCTAAATTTAAATGTCAGCTTTATGATCGTTACTTAGGTCCTATGCAGACATCTCAAGTTTGAATTATGAAATTCTTAGCGGGAATGTTTGTAGTTGCATATATAAGCATGTTTAGGTTTTTATTTGTAAACTAGAAGATGATTGCAAACTTTAGGCATACTTGTGATTTTAGAGCATTCATGATATTCATTATTACAGAGCAGAGCATTGTTATAGTGTTTGTGATTGCATACATGACTTCATCTTCTCATGTGATTGAATAGCCTTAATTTATGTGAGATCTACACTTCAAGGTGATATCTATTTGTGTTTGAATCATTTATCATTTGGATTTTGCCTCTATCTCGCAGGGATACACACTCTTTATCTAAAAATAGTGTTCGAAAGACTTGAATGTCTCTTCGGGGCTTGACCAAGGTAGGCCTCTAAACACCACAACACCCAACCACACTCCTTTGTGATTGCAGGTTACATGTACCAAGATTCACAGAGTGGAGTTGCAGAAGGAGGTTGCATACGACAAGGATTTAGGATCTGAAAGGAAGAAGATAGAGTTGAACATTTTGGGACACAGACGCTAGTGGTAGAGTCCTCTAGATTCTGAAACATAGAAATAGTTTGGACAGTAATAATCAGCATCCTAAGAGCTTCTAACACCTTGAAGAACATACGGCATTGGACTAGGGCGCTATTGGAGGTGTCTTCCACATCTTCCAGGGCAAAAATAGAACATACAGTGAATATCAGTGTCTGAAGAAGATCCAAATTCCATATAGAAAACAATTCCTTGGAGAGGGGCAATAGTGGAGGTGTCCCCAACTATTTCGCATCTCAAACTTTGAAAAATGGTCAGTTATTAATCTTTGCCCTTCATCTTAATCTGAAAGGATTTGTCACAATTCATCAATTTGCTTACTGTTTTGCATAATTAGGGTTTTAAGAGCATTTGAACATTAGATTGAGATATCGATTGATAACATTTGAGTTTCTGCATCATTCCAAGTGGCAGCCTAACCTGTTAGGTGAATGCTCTCGCTTAGTAGAGATTCAACTCAGTTGATATGCCCTTGAATGTTTGTAGTGAAAGGAGGATTTACCCTTGAAACTAAAACCACCATCAACCCCTCCTTTTTCATACAAAATAGTATGTGTTTACCCTGTTTAGTGGTGTGATTAGTTAGATAAGCAAACAATAAGATGTAGTTTCTCTATTGACTATAGAAGTAGAGTACATGGTAGCTACTCATTCAAGTAAATAAGTGGTCTATCTTTGGGTATTATGATATTCAAAGTGTCATCACCTTAGAAAAACCCTTCCTTTCATGCACAAATTAAACACATCGATGTGCAATATCATTTTTTCATGACATGGTGGAGAATAAGAGGGCTATGGTTAAGAAGGTGTATACATTGGTGAATTTTAAAATGCTTTGACAAACCCCATGATTGCATAGAATTTTATATGGTGAGGGATGGCTATGCGATCAACCCCTAACATGTGATTCATTGTGTTGAGTACCACTTATGATTCTTGTAATGTATAACTAGGATTGGCATTTGATTGTAATACTTTTTCCAATTTGGTGACATTGATTTGATTGAAGGTTGTGTTAGTAATATTTTGGATGGATTTATAAATAGTATATGACTTATAAGTTTAGCACTTGATGATTTATTATTTTCTAAGATTGTTGATCTAGTTCCCAAATGGATTTATGGATAATCTACAAATTATCTTGTAATCTATGAGATTGTATAATATGTAAATAAATACCTAAGCTAGAATACAAACACACATTCATCAAGCATGAAATACTCTAAAGGGAATTATATTGCATAGGAGAAAATATGTACAATGACATGTATTCAATAGACTTGCTAATAGATTCTTCTCTACCTGTACCTTATACAGTGTAAGTATTTATACAAGTGTTCATTAGCTATGCCTCAAAAATATGTTGAAAAGTGTCACACATGTATGGTGTCAAATGTACTATAAGGTTTCTAGTGGATGTCAATTGTATGCTAGTTATTACACAAGAACATTTGGCACAAGGACCACTATGTGTCAAGAACTCATGGAGTCCAACTGCTTAATCATTGAGCATAGGCATATACATCCGTGTGTAGGGTAAAATTATGCAAACAAGAAATAATATGTATTGGTTTGCAATAACTCTACATGGATTTGCAATGACAATGTGGCACAAAGTTGCACTTGTATTGTGTGGCATGTGTTGAGAGTAGGTAAGTGTATAGGTGAGGATGTTGAATAGAATGGAGACCACAAATTTATGAGATTAAGGCTATGCACAAGGATACACTCATATCATTCACTCCTTAAGAAGAAATCATCTACATTGCATCAAAAGTGAGTTCAAGAAACTACTCATGGAGTTGTTGTAGGTTATACCACTTCACTTGACCAAAATACTAGATGGTGTTGACTTTGTGGAATAGCCAATGACCAATGTGAGTATGATTCATCATGTTGTCAATGATCTCATCTTTCAATCTAGATTGACATGAGCAAGATCCAAGCCTTTGAGATGTTGAGATTGTGTTGGCTTTAGAAGTGGAGGGAAGTAAAGCTTGAGTAATTCCACATTAAAAATACGATGAAGGCCCAAGTAATGTAGAATCAAGAACAAAGATGTTTTCTCTATCTAAATACAAAATGGACCATAGTGCAATAACTTGATCTTATGGTAAGGAGCCTTAAAGTGGTCTTTTTGAAGATGAAACCAAACTTTGTCACCTACTAAAAAGGTGTGTAACACACAATGTGCATCATAGTTCTCTTTGTATTTGTGTTGGATTAGCTAATGAATGTTGTAAATTTATTTGATGAAGTGCCACACTTTATCCACTTCCCATTCTTGTGTGCCTATCTTGGATGTCGATGGTGTAAATAGAGATGTCAAGGGGCGCCACTGGCTAGACCCCAATACATGTTATGAAAGGACTATGTGCCATTGAGTTATGTGGATATCTATTGTAGGTATGTTGTATGTATGGTCGAATCTCATCCCACATGTGCAAATGGCCACAATTGTAAATGCATAAGAGGCATACCAATGTGTATTTGACCACCTCTATCTAGTCATTGGTCTATAGATGGAAGGTTGTAGAGTAATATAGTTGTGTGTCCAACATGGTAGAAAGACTTTTCTAGAGAATAGTGATAAATCTTGGGTCATGATTAGAGGCAATGGACATCAAAAGCCTAAAGTGGATCCATCTATGGTGGAATATATGGAAATAGAGATGTCAAGCGGCACCACTAGCTAGACCCCAATACATGTTATGAAAGGACTATGTGCCATTGAGTTATGTGGATATTTATTGTAGGTATGTTGTATGTATGGCCGGATCTCATCCCACATGTGCAAATGGCCACTATTGTAAATGCATAAAAGACATACCAATGTGTATTTGATCGACTCTATCTAGTCATTGGTCTACAGATGGAAGGTTGTAGAGTAATATAGTTGTGTGTCCAACATGGTAGAAAGACTTTTCTAGAAAATAGTGATAAATCTTTGGTCATGATTAGAGGCAATGGACATCAGAAGCCTAAAGTGGATCCATCTATGGTGGAATATGTGTAAATTGTTCATTATGGTATTGGTCTTCTTATAAGATACCATAATGCCCATTTTATAGAACCTATCAACCATGACAAACACAGAGTCATTCTAGCTCTTAGTCTTTGGAAGGCCACTAAGGAATCAATATTGATTGATTCCAAAAGGAATTGAGGTACCTCTAAAGTAATGTAGATCTTCAATGTTTGTTGGTAATCTTGATAATGCAATAGGGTATGAAAAAATTGTTGTGGTGCTCAATGTCAATGCACATGTGAGGCTAGTAGAAGTTATACTAAAGAGAATCTAGTGTTTTGGTGATACCAAAGTGACCTATCATCTTTGAGTAGTTGCTTTATAGATTAGGCATTTCCTAGGTTAAGAACACAAAGGTGTCTAAGCTTGCATAAAAGCTCATTGGATAGATACAAATTAGTAGTAAGCATACCTCGGATGATATTAGTGTAGGGTTGTACAAAATCTTTGTCTACTGAGTATAGTGATCCCTAATTAGCAAATTTATGGTTGCATAATTCTAGCATGTGGAGAATGGGGTAAACAAATAAGATGAAAGCATATGTAAATAGTAAACAAATATGATTAATTGATTAAGGTAACATGTGATTAACCATCAAATTAACATAATCATGTATAAATGTATACATCAATAAATTAAAATTAGCAAACCATAAGAACATTGTATATACACATGGAAAAACCCTTTTGGGAAAAAATCCACCACCAGATACCAAGATTTTATTAATTGAGAAGAACATTGTTGCATCAATACAATCTACTCAAACTCTAATCTGATAGCATTTCAGAAACGTAACAGTACTTCACCTACAACACACTATGAAAACTATTTCTAGTGCATCCAATTTATAAAGGAATGAGAAATAGGAAACCACAAATGGTTTTCCAAAACAAGTGACCAACAAAACCATGGTCCACATGCAAAAAGCTAATGCCACCATGTATAATTATGAAAACATTCAAGATAGATATCCTTCAATACAACATCTTTGACCTATAACTATTAGCACACATTCCCAAGTCTAGTGCTCCATCATGAAGACACTAACTAATTTGGATCTCACCCATCATAAAAAGATGCTCCACTATAAAAAAAGTACCTCCCAAGTGCTACACAAGAGACAGAGAGATGCTTGATTACTCTTATGATAATGACAACTTTAACTCCTACCAACTATAACCTCTAAACTATAGGAAGCATGGTTATTTTGTGAAGGATTTTTCCGTTAAGGAACCAATGAAGGTCTTCTTTTTTTTGCATTCCTTCTTCACATGGCCTCATTTATTGTAGTTCCAACACTTCACTCTACTCTTCCCAAGGGTTTTGGACCACCCTTTTGATTTGAATCTATCCTTAGATTTCTTTCATTCCCATTTTGAACTAATTTTATTCTTTGGCCTTCCTCAAACATGTAATGAATTCTTTGAACCCTCTTCCATGGACTTTCTCCTCATTTCTTTGTTGACTAAAGTAGAAACAAGGGTATCCATCTTGGGCTTTATAGTACCACCACTAATAGAAACAATTAAATTTTTGTATGATTTGGGTAAAGAACAAAGTAGTAAAATACATTTATCCTCCTCATCTATCTTAACATCTACACCTCCTAGCTAACTCAAAATCAAACTAAAAGTATTTAGATGTTGAGCAATAGATTCTCCTTTATCTTCAAAGAATGCAATCTTCTCTCAAGATATAAGCTATTAGTCAACTTCTTTGTTTGGTAAATGTCACTTACTCTCTTCCACAGACTAAATGTAGTATCCTCCTATGAGACATTCAAGAGAATAGAATTTGGAAGACACAATTGTATGGTTCCCCATGCCTTTTTGTCCAACTTTTTCCAATCTCCATAAGACATATCTACAATCTTTTCTTCTTTCACAATAGCTCTCCAATGACCCCTTTCCTCCAAGAAATATTTTATTCTGAGTTTTCACAACTTGTACCCAAAGCTATTGAATTTCTAAATCTCTAAACAAGATGTGCTTGTCATGGCTTCAACCACACACAAATATGCAAAAGTCCTAAATCAAAAGCTCCCACTATAGCCACAAAAACCCACAACACTCTAACAAAGGCATCCCTCTCTAATCAAGTTGTATCTCTGACACAAAATGTTGGCAACATGGTAAATAGATATAGTGAAAGCATATGCAAATAGTGAACAAATATGATCAACTGATTAAGGTAACATGTGATTAACCATCAAATTAACATGAAAAATAATGTAAAAACATATATCAACAAACCATAATAACACTAGATATATGTCGAGAAACCCTTTTATGAAAAATCTACCACCAAAGAGATACTAAGCTTGTATTAATCAAGAACAAATATGTTACCTCAATACAATCTACTCAAACTCTCTAATCTAGTAACATTCTGGTAGCATAATAGTACTTCACTTGTAACACACTATGAAACCTATTCCCAAGCATCCGATTTCTAGATGAATGAGAAATAGGAAACAATAAATAGTTTCCCAAAACAAGTGGCCACCAAAACCATGGTCCACAAGCAAAAACCTCATGCCCCCATGTGCAATTATGAAAACACTCAAGATAGATATCCATCAATGTACAACATATTTGACCAATAATCATCAACACACATTCCCAAGTCTATTGTTCCACCATGAAGAAACTAACTAATTTGAACCCCTCTCATCATACTAAGATGCTCAATTACTCTTATGATAATGACATCTATAATTCCTACCAACTATAAACTCTCTTGCTAATGCCATTACAATAATATCATGAGAATCTGAGAGAATAATAATAATAAAATCTCTCAACAACCTATATGGGAATCCAAGTACCCAATTCCAAGATTATTGGAAATGCAAATACTAGACATAGGCTTGCAATAATAATATTACACTTAATCATATCATAACATAGTGGTGAACACATGGGTTGGTGGCCGACTAAGGTAGTCTAACACCTTTTTTGTGTCTTTTCTTATGCTTAATTACCAAGTGGATTTTTTGTTTCCAACTTGCTTTGTGTGTGAAGGAATTGGAATAGTTGACGGTTGGAGTGAATGATTGTCCTCTTGCCAAGGATGTAATAGTGTTATTACTTGAGAGCTTATACAATGGCATAGAGCTTCTTCTCATAAATGGTGTACCATCGTTTGGTATCATGACATGTTCCTAGTGATAGGTGATAGGGTGGCCATGCTAAAGTAGGATGGTGTTGAGTACATAGTTTAATGTGTAGATTTGAATCTTAAAGGAGTGTGTGATGTCTAACAATGCCAACACTAGCATAGAGCAAAGGAATTGTTTGAGCTCTTCAAAGGCATGCTAATTTACATGGATGTCAGAATGGTTGATAATATAGCCAAGGTACATATTTGTGTAGTGCCCAAAGTGCACTTTTTAAGGTTGGCTTGCAGCTTGTGTTGACATAGAGTTTCTAGCACTTATGAAACATGTTATATGTGCTCAACCCATGTCTTGTTGAATATGAGTATATCATCCAAGTATTCAATGATGGAGTTGGCAAAAGCACATAGGATGTAATTCGTCAAGCACATAAATGTTTCAAGAGCATTGGTGAGGCTAAAAGGCATAACCATCCATTCATATATTCCTTCCATCTTGAATGTAGTCTTCTAAATGTCCTCAGATTGCATTGGAACATAATGATATCCTAATCTAAGATTGATTTTAGTGAAGTAGTGTGTCTCATGGAGCTAGTCTAGGAGGTCATTAATGTGTAATAAGGGATACTTATTTGCACTAAGATCTTGTTGAGCACATAGTAGTTGATATAGTCATCAATTCCCATCTTTATTTGGTGTGAGAACAATTAGACTACCATGACTTGATCTTTCATTAATTGACCAATTCTTGAAATTGGCACCAAGTTTCATCATTCTCCCAAATAGACTTGCAATATGGGGAACTATTTGGAAGAGAGGATTTGGGAACCAAGTTGATTCAGTGTTGTATTGTACAGTACATTGGAAGATCTATGCAATTAGTGAAGACATCATCATACTAGCATAATACAATGTCAAGTTGTTTCTATGATAGATTGGTTGTGAGATTGCATGTTGTGAGTGTGTGTTTAGTTGATTGCATAGGTGTGTCTACATGAACCATCATAAGAACAAACATATGAGTGCAATAATTTTGCATTGTTTTATTGAAACCAAAGTGAGTATGGACTATGGAAACATTTCACAAAGGTTGAAGTACCTATTGCCAATATGAATTTTCAAGCATTATGCCTTTGTGTTGTAGATACCTCTATGATCATAGATAAAGGGTCTTCCAAGCAAGATGTCTTTTACCTATAGAGGTGTGACATCACAAGTGATTATGTCATACATAGGTTTAACAACATAAATGAAAGTACATTTGTAGCATACTTTAATCTCCTTGCTTTCTTGTAACCATTCCAAAGAGAATGGAATTGGATGTGCATTTGTGGAGAATCCAAGGCGTTAAATCACATGTTTCATGATGATATTCTTCTGGCTACTAATGTTGATGATGACATACTTCGGCTTTTTGTTGACCCAACACTTTATGTGGAAGATTCATCTATATTCTCTTGAAGTGTCTACTAGCATTGTTGCATAAGGCATTGTGCCTCTTGATCAATCTCGTCATTATCATCAAAATTTGGAGTTGTTTATGTGACAAAAGTTTGTTGAGAATGACAATCAATATCATTGTGAGAGTTGAAATAGTGGAGGTTGTAGCATTGTTCACCTTGTGGTTGCTTCCCTTTGTCCATATCTAGTATAGATATTTTGCAAAACTTATGCATTGGCAAAGGTGATTAGAGATTTTGTTACAACTTTGGCATTAGTGTGCACATGTGAAAGTTTGATTTTACACTGAGAAAGGCATTGTTGCTTCATCTTCGCCTTGGCTTCTATTTTGGATGCATGGAAAAATGTCTAGCCCAATGTATCTAACAATAGCAACTCCATCTTAATGTGAATAAGAGGCAAGAGTTTGCTGATGTATTTGAGGACTCAGAGGTGCTCAGGAATATCCTCATATATGTGCATAGAGTAATCATGGAACTCATTAGTTGTAAGATTCCACAATTTGCTCTCTGCATTGATGTAATTACTAGAACTTCATTTATTAGTCCTCGTAATGTCTAAGGGGATAATATTCATCCTATAGAGCACTAGAAAAGGAAATCTAAGTCTTGATTAATTGGTGTTCTCTTTTGCATGATGCATATAGTGCCAACCACTAGAGATGTACTAAGATGTGCATCTTCAGGATTGCAAAGGAGATCTTCTTGGTATCAATGAATTTGTTGAGGAAGAAGTATGATTTGAGTTGTTGAATCAAATAGTATAGTGCCATGATGTTGATCTTTCCTTCAAATTCTTAGATGTCAAAGTTAAATTGAACCCTTAATGGATTGAGGTGGTGTGTTATAGATTTTTGTTCAAAATGTGATGGCACTATTCCAATTTGAGTCATGAAATCATGGAATTGTCTAAAGAGTTCTTTCATTGTGTTTTTAAGGCCACGTTGATCAAGTGTTAAACATTTGTTGAAGCCCTGGGTGCTCATTTATCTACCATTGTGCTTTGTTCTCGATGTCCATATGAATGCTCAAATGTTGAACTAGTTTAATAATCCTTCTGCAAATATTGTGAGTTAATTTGAATAGGCATGAAAATGAAAAATTGCAAGCTCTTATACCAATGTTCAATTCCCAATTGGATCGCTAGACAATCTACAAGATTCTAATATTATGCAAATGAAACCCTAAGTTATAATGCAAATATACATTCATGAGAGACAAAAGATTTTGAAAGGGAAGTGTACATTGCATAAGAGAAGATGTGTAAAATGGCATGTATTCACCAGAGTTTCTAGTAGATTCTTATATGCTTGTACCTTGTATAGTGTAGGTACTGATAAAAGTGGTCATAAGCTAGGCCTCAATAATATGTTGATAGTTTTCGCACATGTATGGTGTCAGTTATATTGTCTAGGGAACTCATGGAGCTGAACTAGTTGATAATTGAGCATAGGCATATGCATCTATGTTCAGGGTCACATTATGCAAGCAAGCAACACTGCACAAGGGTGTATGAGAACTATGTGTGGATGTATAATAACAATGTGGTGTGAAGTTGCACTAGTAATGTGTGGCACATGTTAAGTGTAGACAATTGCATAGCTAGTGTTGCTAAATGGAACAGAGGTTGCATGAATGTAAGAAGTTAAGGCTATGTACAAGGCTATGCTTGGATCACTTTCTTGGAGAAATTTGTTTAAGCCAAGATTTGATTTCTTCCTAGTGATGAGTTTATTTGATAGTTTGGGATGAGATCTTGGTGATAAGAATGATTTTGTCTCTATATTATTGGATAAAAAAGATAATATTTTGAATATTCTTTCAAAAGAGAATAATTACTTGAATAGATGCATTAGATAAGTGTGTTTTCCTAAGATGTATTCTTGATTGTTTGAGTGATATTCGGGCCAACATTCTTTTTAAGAGATAGAGTATGTAATAGCTCATATCAATGATCCTTTTTGAATTATTATTTTACCCCATCCCAATGTAATTTGGACATCAAATGATAAGTTTTGATTTAAAATTATGCTTATGAGATAGACATTGTTGTTTTCAATGAGTTTTTATGTGTTATGATAATTAAGTGTTGTGTTTATATATGCATTAATGTAAGATTTCATTGTTCGATATTGGATTATTCTTATTTAACCAAATGCTACTAAGGTATGAAGAAGTTATGATGTTTTAAGAACACAAAAGGGGAAAGTTTGAACAAGGTTTGATACATGGAGTGTGTAAACATCTAATCCTAGTTATGAAACAATGCCCATATCTTAACAAAGTAATTAAGATAATTAAAATTAAATCAACTTGTTTTTTTTTTAAAATAAATTAGAGTTGACTTTGAAAGTACATGGATTTTCTTTAATTAGTCAAATTGTATGCAAATTTTATTTGAGAATAGTTAAAATTATATAAATAAAGAATAATATTCTTTTAATATTAGAATAAAAGTGAATAAATTAAGGAAAGTATATCTGGGGGATGGGAAGTCTTATGGAAAACCTTAAAGGTGTTATAGGAAAAGCTAATGGAGGTGTGGCAAAGAATTCCTTTGTTGCTCAAGTGAGTGGAAAGGGATTTGAGGAAGAAAAGGGGTGGATTTAGATGCTTTAGAAGAATGGTGGGTCCAAGATTTTTTGGGGGGTTGTGCCCATGGTGATTTCTATGGTTGCTCACTGAGAGAGTTGCATTTCTTGGAGAACCTTTGTAGTAGTAGTAGAAGGGACAAAGGTAAGGCTGAGGTATTAGAAACGTATGGATGGAAAGATACCTCAACGAATATGTTCAAGACTGTTGAGAGGAATCTTTTGGTGGAGATGGATGAAAAAATAAAGAAAAAAATTTGAGCATTATATAGAGCTACCAATTATATGTCTATTTAATAACTTCTAGTCAAGTTTGCAAGTGTTGAACCACTAGGTAACACAAGCATGGAAACCCTTAATATTTGGATCAACGGAGATCATTCCTTATTTGCAAGGGTTTTTTTTGTGTCCTAGGAGGACATAGATATGATCTTGGAAAAGGGCCCTTAGGTTTGTGGAAATGCCTCTATGTATACTGACACAGGAGCATCTAGTGGTGTAAGGGAAATCTTGCATCACCCAAAAATATTTGAATTTGGGTACGTATAGACCTAAAAATTTACCCCAAGAAGTGAAATTGTAAAAATAAGAAAATAGTGAAGAAATCATCTGAATATCATTTATAGTTTGAGAGATATTAAAGTTTCTATCTTGAAAAATTACTCCTAATGAACTTCAGATTTGAATTTGAGGCCTTTAGAAGCCTCATTGGGGTTCAAAAAGTGGACAAAATGATCTAACATTCATTTTGTGTGTTTTAAACCTCTTCATAAGCTTTCCAACGCACGATTTTGTTTGTCAATTGAACCTTTGGTTCAAAAGTTATGGCCTACAGAAGTTGTGTTACAAAATTTCAAAAACTTTAACATTTTCAAATTTCCAATTTCTTGGGCGGGAAAATGGACAGTTAGACTTGTTACACATGGTTCCTAGGGTTGTCATTGATGTCAACATTGTCACAAGGTTTCCATTGATGTCAACAGTATCTTGGATGTGTGATGGTGTTCATGGTTGGATGTCATGTCCTATCTAGCAGAGAAGGTACAATTCATGGTTGGATGTGATGTTGAATATAATGAGGTTATTGAAGTTCATGATTGGATGTCATGCCTTGATCAATGTAGAGTTGAGTATGAAGATACATTAACATGAGAATTAGAAGCCCTAAGATGATCAAATGTGTTGTTAATGTTGAGAAGATGTTACTGATGGCCTGAACCAAGTTTCATGATGATTGGATTACCGGAAGAGTGTTTTGTTGTTGACAGTCTAAAGATAGTGTTGTTCCTGTGAAGGTGTTCTTAGTAGGGCAATGGAATGCTCCACATTCCTCCATATTAGTAGTTATGGCTATGTAGTTCTAGAACTATGTTCAGGGTGCAGTGAAGGTGATAATTCCAAACATTCATATCATTTGTCCTTCTACTGTGAAAGTTATGCATGATAGAGTACTAGCATGTGTTATGGCAAAGTGAAGTGGTGTTAAAGGCCTGTTGGAATGCTCTGCATTCCTCTGGATGTGAATGCTTTCCTTTGCAGTTTTATGGACATGTTTATGGATGTGCATTACATGCTTCCTTGCAGTTTCAAGTTTCTTGGTGGTTTGCAAGCTTAATTTTCCAATGACAGTATGTTGCAGAGTGTTCTAGATAACTTGTTGTTCTCAGAGTTCATGATTGAATATGTGCGGCACAAAATATTTGATGTGCGGAGGTAAAGGAGTGTTTGGAGATGTTGTATGAGTCCTATAGAATTATCTGGAAAACTTTCATGAAGATCTTTCTTGTTTCCAGTACCGCATAAGGTTTTCAAGTTGTTGTGGCCGTTATGCTTCAAGTTTTATATGTCTTTGCTTAAGGATGTCTTATTTTCAAATAAACAAAGTGTGTGGATGTAATTCCTCAATGTTTGATGTTGTGAAGGATGTTTTAGACCTAATTAAGCAAGTGTTGATGTCCGCAAGGCATGGGTCTTCTGTTGGTGTAGAGTGTAGTCTTGTTTAGGACTTGTCCTGTACACGTTTCATATTGTGTGTTGTCTGGCCCGCTTGTAAATGTATTTTTCATGTTGTCTCTAGCCAACAAGCAATGTAATCAATGTAATATCATGTATAAATTGTAAATCAAAGTGAGTTAGGCAAGGTATGATTGCAAAGTGATTGATAAGGTTCACAAGCAAGAAAAAGAGCAGAATGACTGCACTATGATGTGCAACTGAAGGAGAAAGAGAAGTTGTAGATGTTGTCCTGATTCATCTTGAAGACTTATATGTAACAATGATCAAGTGTAGAGTGTGCCTAACGTATCTGATCATCAGAAGGAAGTGTGAAGAGGTAGTATTGCAATCATCAAAGGTGTGAATTTCAATGTCAGTTTTCATGTAGTAGAAAGATTGTCATACTGTAATCTGTTCTAAACGTGTTCTCAATTCAGGGAGTAGTTGCTTCCTTGGGAGTGACCCTAAAGCAATTTTTTTGAAGGAGTAGTTGCTTCCTTGGGTTGTAGCCCTAAAATAATGTTGTTATTTTGAGATTCATATATTGTGAGTTAATCCTCACCATGGTTTTTCCCTTCTTGGGTTTTCCACGTATATCTGGTGTTATGTGTTGATGTGCATTGTGTTAATCTTTCATGTTTTGTTGATGTTGTAATGCTTAAGTTTTAATCTGCTCTGGAGGACTTGAAGTTTAATAAGATATTTATTCACCCCCCCTCTTAGTATCCTGGTGTGTTCAACAATTGGTATCAAAGCCAAGTTCCTCTGAAGGAAGCTTAACCGCTTAAGGAAGGTCCGGGATGGCACATAATTGATCTAGCAAGATACCTAGGTTCCATGGAACAAATTATGCTTTTTGGAAGCTAAGGACGGAAGGCTATATCCATTCTCTAGGATGTAGTGTTTGGCAATCTATGAAGACTGGTTACAAAGTTCATGCTATTATTCCTATAGATCTAGATGAAGTTAAGGAATATGATAACAATGCCAAGACAAAGTTTTCTATCATGAGTGGGTTAGCTAATTCAGAACTTTCAAAGGTAATAACTTGTAGTTCTGCTAAAGAAGTTTAGGTTAAACTTGAAACAATTTATGAAGGAGATAAGAAAGTAAAGCAAGCAAAGATGCAAATCTTCAAAAGTAGATTTGAGACCCTAAAAATGATAGAGGATGAAGAAATTGTTGGATATATGCTCTGAGTGAATGAAGTGGTCAGTGGCATCACAGGTCTTGGTGGAGAAGTGAAAGAAGATGAGATTGTGAAGAAGGTTCTAAGATCTCTTCCTAAATCTTACAGTCATAAGGTATCTATTATTGAGGAGAATGCAGACTTGGATACATACACTATAGACAAATTGTTTAGTTCCCTTACTGCCTTTGAAATGAGAGAGTTTGGAAGTGATGCTCCAAAGAAAGAATTTGCTTTCAAAGTTAGTATGAAGACAAAGGATGAAGTTGTTGATGAAGATGAGAGCTCTGATGAAGTTGAAGCAAATTTTGTGAGAAGACTGAAGAAAGGCACTGGCAAATACAAAGGTAAGTTACCCTTCAAATGTTTCAATTGTGGAAAGGTTGGTCACTTTGCTTCTAAATGTCCTTTTAAAGAATCAAGGAGTAGTAACAAGAGACAAGTTCAAAAGAAGTTTGTATTCCATAGAGAGCAGTTGTTCTTCAAAAGATGAGGATCATGATGATTCAAATGATGAAACACTTTTCATGGCCTTGAGTGTTGGTGACAAAAAGGATGATGTTGGAAAATGTGAGAAGATTGATGCCTTGCAAACAAATCAAAACAATGACAGATCAATGGTTGTATGGACTATTTTTCATGCAAGAGAAGAAGCTAAGGCTTGGGTAATTGACAGTGGTTGCTCAAATCATATGACTGGTGACAAGGAGAAGTTTATCAGCCTTGGGAAGTGGGATGGGAGTGCTGTCAAGTTTGGTGGTGATGAGTCAACACAAATCTGTGGAAAAGGTGCTATAAATATTGATGGGAAGAATAGGACTGAGGATGTCCTCTATGTCAAAGGGTTAAAACATAATCTTCTCAGTGTTAGTCAGATGTGCAGCAAAGGTTATAATCTCACCTTTCATGCCAAGGGTTGTGAAATCAGGAAGGCAGGGTCTGGAAAACTAGTTGTAAAAGGTATCAAGACATATGGTGATATCTATCATCTGAAGGATGTAAATGGAAGAACATGTTTGTTGGCTCAATCTAGTGAGTGTTGGCTATGGCACAAAAGAATGGGACACAACAATTTTGATAATATGGTAAGGATCAACTCTACTCATGCAGTGAGAGACATGCCCAATATAATCAAGTCTGCAAACACAGTATGCAAGGAATGTCAAATGGGAAAGCAGACAAAGACAATTTTCAAAAGCAAGGAGTACTCTTCTTCAAATCCATTGGAGCTAATTCACATTGATCTATGTGGCCCTACAAGAGTAAGAGTCAACAAGGTGAGAGCTATTTTATGTTGCTTATTGATGATTATTCTAGAATGACTTAGGTTACTTTCTTAAGAGAAAAGTCAGATGCTCTTGATAAATTTAAGGTGTTCAAAGCTATGGTTGAAAATGAAGTGGATGTTAAGATCAAGTGCTTAAGGTCTGCTAGAGGAGGTGAGTTTACTTCAAATGAATTTGAAAAGTTTTGTGAAGATCATAGTATTAGGAGACATCTATTAGATCCTAGGACCCCTCAGCAAAATGGGGTAGTTGAAAGGAAGGATAGGATTGTGCAAGAGATGTCTAGGGCAATGTTGAAAGATGTAGATCTTCCTAATATGTACTAGAAGGAGGAAGTTCACATTGTTGTCTATCTAATTAACAGAGTGCAACTGAGGGTCAATAGCTCTAAGACCCCGTATGAGCTATGGTATGGAAGAACTCCCACTGTCAGATACTTCAAGATCTTTGGCAACAAATGCTATCTCAGAAGAGATGAAGAAGACTTAGGAAAGGTTGATTCAAGAAGCGATGAAGGAATCTTTCTTGGTTACTCAACCAGAAGCAAGGCTTATAGATGCTACAACAAGAGGTTGTGAAAGATGATTGAAAGCACAAATGTCAAGGTAGATGAAGACCTGTATCAAATCTCACAAGAATTAGAGGACTAAAAATTTGATATCTTTCCATGCATTGAAGATGAAGAAGAAGGAGTGAAAGAAGAAAAAGAACAAGAACCAGAGAAGATGCCTAAGACTCCAGCAAAGTATGTACAGAAGAACCACTCAGCAGATCAAATCAATAGAAATAAGGATGAAGGTGTACAGACAAGGAGAAGGCTTGCTAAGACACATGAGCAAGTAAACTTATGTTTGTTATCAAAAGTAGAATCCAAAACCTTTGCTGATGCTAGCAAAGATGATGGATGGATAAAGACAATGGAAGAAGAATTGGATCAGATTGAGAAGAACCAAACATGGGAATTGGTTCCCAGACCAGCCAATAAGAATGTTATAGGAACAAAGTGGGTGTTCTGAAACAAGCTGAATGAAGAAGGTGAAATTGTAAGGAACAAAGAAATATTGGTATGCAAAGGATACACACAAGTTGAAGGCATTGACTTTGAGGAGAATTTTGCTCTGGTAGCCAGGATGGAGGCAATCAGAATGTTCCTTGCTCTTGTTGCTCGTAAGAACTTCAAGGTATATCAGATGGATGTTAAGTCAGCTTTCTTGAATGGTGATCTAGAGGAACAAATTTATATTGAACAACCAGATGGTTTCCAGCTATCAGAAGATCCAAACATGGTGTGCAGACTCAAGAAGGCTTTGTATGGTCTCAAGCAAGCACCTAGAGCTTGGTATGCTAGGTTGGATAAGTACTTACTTTAGCAGGGCTTCAAGAAAGGTACATCAAGGAAGAAGGAGACATGATAGTGATAGTTGCAATATATGTTGATGACATCATCTTTGGTGGAGATGATGATATGTAAGAGGTTTGTAGAGGAGATACAAAAAGAGTTTGAGATGTCTATGATTGGTGAGATGTATTTCTTCCTTGGACTTCAAATTACTTAGCTAGATGGTGATATCTTTATTTCACAAGCAAGGTATGTCAAAGAGTTGTTGAAGAAGTTTGGTATGGAGGATTCAAAACCAGTGAGTACTCCCATCGTCACTGGATGTCACTTGAGCAAGGATGATGAGTCTTTGGAGGTGGATCAGACTTCCTACAGATCTATGATTGGAGGATTGTTGTATCTAATTGCTTCTAGACCTAATATTATGCATGTAGTTTGTATGGTTTCTAGATATCAAGCCAATCCCAAGCAAACACATGAGAAGGCAGTGAAAAGGATATTCAAATACTTGAAAGGAAATTAGGATTATGGGTTATGGTATCCAAGAGGTAATGACTTTGATTTGAGTGCCTACACTAATGTTGATTGGGCTGGTTGTGTAGATGATAGAAGTACAAGTGGTGGTGCTTTCTTCTTAGGAAGTAGATTGCTTTCATGGCAGAGCAAGAAGCAAGATTCAATGTCCTTATCAACTACAGAGGCAGAGTACATTGCAGCAGCATCCTGCTATACACAAGTGGTGTGGATGAAGCAAACCCTAAAGGATATCAAGGAATTGTATGATGGGCCCATTCCTATTTTGTGTGACAATACAAGTGCTATCAATATTTCCAAGAATCCAATGATGCATTCTAGAACCAAGCATATAGCAATCAGGTATCACTTTTTGAGAGAGAAAGTTGCAAATAAGGAGGTGAACTTGGAATATGTTCCAACAAAGGATCAGATTATAGATATTTTCACAAAGGCTCTTGCAAAGGACACTTTTGAGGATCTTCAGCAGAGGTTAGGGGTAATTGCCCCTCCTTCTTCTTGCTAGATGCATAGTGGTGCATCTGTCCAAGGGGAGTTCATGTTATATCTTGTTCTTAGATTGATGGTGGCTACCTCTCAGGAGGAGCAGGTAGTGGTTGTTGATGATAGGGGGAGTTTGTTTATTGCAAGAAGAAGTTATGCCCTAAGGATGAAAAAGTTGCCCTTTGTCCTTGATGTCAAAGGGGGAGAAATGTGCAGGTATGTGTTTCCATCAATGCCAAAGAGGGAGAGCGTTACACATATGGTTCCTAGGGTTGTCATTGATGTCAACATTGTCACAAGGTTTCCATTGATGTCAACACTATCTTGTATGTGTGATGGCGTTCATGGTTAGATTTCATGTCCTATCCAGCAGAGAAGATACAGTTCATGGTTGGATGTCATGTTGAATATAATGAGGTTACTGAAGTTCATGGTTGGATGTCATGCCTTGATCAATGTAGAGTTGAGTATGAAGATACATTAATATGAGAATTACAAGCACTAAGATGATTAGATGTGTTGTTAATGTTTAGAAGATGAACTATTGATGGCCTGAACCAAGTTTCATGATGATTAGATTACCAGAAGAGTGTTTTTCTATTGACAGTCTGAAGACAATGTTGTTTATGTAAAGTTGTTCTTAGTAGGGCAATGGAATGCTCCACATTCATCCGCATTAGCAGTTATAGCTATGCGGTTCTAGAAATATGTAAAAGGTGTAGTGAAGGTGATAATTCCAAAGGTTCAGATCATTTGTCCTTTTGTTGTGAAAGTTATGCATGATAGAGTACCAACATGTGTTTTGGCAAAGTGAAGTGTTAAAGGCCTATTAGAATGCCTCGCATTCCTCTGGATGTGAATGCTTGCCTTTGCAATTTTGTGGACATGTTTATGGATGTGCATTACATGATTCCTCGCAGTTTCAAGTTTCTTGGTGGTTTGCAAGCTCATTTTTTCAATGATAGTATGTTACAAAGTGTTTTGGGTGACTTGTTGTTCTCAAAGTTCATGATTGAAGATGTGCGGCACAAGATATTTGATGTGCTAAGGTAAAGGAGTGTTTGGAAATGTTGTATGAGTCTTGTAGACTCATCTGGAAAAGTTTCATGAAGATCTTTCTTGTTTCCAGTACCACACAAGGTTTTCAAGTTGTTGTGGCCATTATGTTGGCCATATGTGTTGTCATTGATGTTAACATAGTATACATTGATGTCAACATATCAGATGGAAATGTATAGACAGACTTGTACAAGGAAGGAATTAGTATAGTCAAGGCAAACCAGTCTGGGAGAAGAGTAAATAAGCCTAAGTATGGATCAGTTTTGGATTTCAATATGATGCGGAGGCAAACACTCATATCCTAGCATGACTTCTACATATACACATACACATCTTATCAATTGGTAGTACCGCAAGTTCAAAGGTAAGAAGCTGAAAAGTGTCTAAGGCATTCACAATGCACATTCTAAGGTAGAGTCAACTTGAATTGGTCTGCATCTCTCCGCAAAGAAAGATTTGGCCATGCAGTTCTAATGATAGATTATGACATGAATTGATATGACATATCCAAGGTTTTAGCCTCTCACTCACTCAGCATGAAAAGTTACAAGGGTTTGTACATCAGCCATCACCCAAACAGAACAAAGCAGTATTAAGAAGACAATGGAATGCTCTACATTTCTCTAGAAGAGATCTTTTTGTCATGCGGCTCTAAGGAATGACTGAGATCGGTATGCTAAATGCTTTAATGAAGTTTCAAGTGTTCTAGTGGTCTGCAAAGGTAGTACTCAAGTGACAGAGGTATCACACTATCTTCCAGAGCTGCAAACACTTAAATCATTTCTGAATTCCTCTAGAAAATCCATGAGGAGTGTGAATCCAATGAGTTGCATAATCTAATATCTTTGATCACTTCCAAAAGGTTTCAGGCCTTATACTTTAGCGCAACTTCATATTCTGGACTGAGAAGAATTACAAAAGGTCCAGAAGACTATGTTCTCTACAGAGTAATACATTTCTTATCTTGTAGATGCATAACCTAGCATGATACTTCTCTGGGAAGGTGCATGAACATTTTTGATCTGGTGTATGATTAAATCATTGGTCCACATTGAAGTTTTGGCTTCTCCCCGACAGTTGAAATATGAATAGTTGACAATGTCAAATAGTATGAGCTGACTGGTTAAGTTCCTGATGAATGCAGAGGCTCCTAATCCATTTCTCTAAGTTTGAAAGGTATGGAATGATGTGTTTTGACATATTCATTAAGGCCCTGAGGTTCGCAACAAGTTAGTTGTCAATTTACATATGTTGTGGCCAACCTATGACTTGCTACACGTTACATTCAATATTGTTTTGGATGCTGGCCTAATCAAAGTTTCAAGGTGTTGCAGAAGATATATATAGAAGATATAATTCATTTAAAAGGTAATTAAGGTGAATATGAAGATAGCAGAGCAAATATGAAATGTGCAGAATCAGTTTGAGGACAAATATTGAGCAGAACCATCAGCATACAACAAATGTATTTCCACTAGCAGTCCTTGTATTTATACTATCATTGTAATAGCAGTGAGCTAAACTTTTAGGGAGTAGTGGCTTCCTTGGATCATAATCCTAAATCAAAGTTGTAATACTTTTGCAGTGAGCTTACTATATTGTAAGCTAATCCTCACCGTGGTTTTTCCCTATTTTAGGGTTTTTGACGTAAAAATATTGGTGTTATGTGTTGACTCTTGATTTGCATGTTTTATCTCATGTTTTCAAAGCTATTCAGTTTTATCAGTAAATGTTTGGCTAAAGTTTTTAAGTGTGTTGAAACCTAAGACATCAAAACTATGTTGCCGGTTGTCTAAGTTGAAACCTGAGACATCAAAACTATGTTGTTTACCAGACCCTTATACCTAGTCTTGTCGATCACCACTTGGTGGGGAATGGGTCAAAATATTTCATCTATTGTCTAAATCTCGACCCCCTATTTTATGTTCCCATGTCTCGTTAACCTAGCAGGGTCCACTTTTTAAATGCTAACTATAGAAGAATAGGAAATATTTTAGTAAATATTTCGAAGCAGCCTTAAGAGACTTAAAGGGTGAGCTATTAAAGGTTTAAATAAGACACATGGGAAATTCCTCGGCAAGATGTTTTAATCTTAGCCATCCAATGTTGAAGAATTTAAGCAGACAGCGGATGGCTTGAGAAGTTAATGTGCAAGGAGGTTGGAGGGCCCAGGTTAATCCTAACCGTTCCCCGCTAGCCCATTGTCAAAAGATGCACGGGCGATAAACCCAACGGACTAACAAGTGAACGCCACGTAGCAGACTTCACAGCCTAAAGAGAAGGTGGGGTCCACTGAAAGATGAGTAAGCAATTCCATGTGGTAGAAAACTTCATCATGGTCGTCCATCTTTCCATCTCATCAAGAGATCAACGGCTAGAGTTTGAAATTGAGAAAGTGGTCATGGGAGTCGTTCTACTTCACGCGAGCGAGCAGTAATGGCAGTTTTAACGCCATAAAAGCAGTCTTTTTGCATAATTGAAATCTGTCTAAGTGTTTTAAAGCATCTGGAGGCAATTTCAATCTCTCAAGGCAATTTCAATCTCTCGAGGCAATTTCAGTCTCTTGGTGATCAAAACTAGGGTTTTCAAAAGCGTTCAAAGTCGTAAGTTAAAATCTCACCTTCTAAAATTTGCTACTTGTGCTCACTCTTGTGGTTCTGTCAATAGGAATTACTTGTAAATTTTCATTTCTTTTAGGGTTTTGCCTTCTTAGATTGTTGAACTGCAAAATTTGAGCTTTATTGTTGCTGTAAGTCCGAACCCTAGTTGTGAACCTGCAATTCTTGCTAAACTAAAAGCCTAATTTGCAAAATTCTCACCATAATGACACCCCCATGAGCCCAAACCTCAAGCTCTGGAGAGATGAAAAGGCCCATAGTCCAAGACCTTCTTGATCAATTAAAGCCCTCCCCTAACGACAAAGTAAAAGGTCTACTTCTATTCCAGGGTTCTAAAATTAAAGAAGGCCTCGTAGATAAACATATCCATATCAAGGATGCCACCATACCACTTATAGGATGGTCATTGTTCAAGAACTGGTTTGGGAATAGGAATTTGAGTGCTCCTATATGTAACCCCTGGAGATTAGACATGGGGAAATTGGTTGTCCCAAATGTCTACATAGAAGTGGACTTGTTGAAAGTTGTGGCAGCTAGATATGATCCTATCTCTAGAGTTGTCAAGACGTATAATGGGATTGAAATGGTAAAGATCAGTAGGGAAGAGATTGCTGAAGTTTTTCAACTTCATGAGTGGAATGAGGATTTGGTAAAAATTGATTTGAAAGCCTTTAGGAGTGAATACGAGAAGACAAGACGCACCTTTAAAATCACAATGCTGCCAAATCATCTAGCATCAGTTGGAAAGGGAAAGGGGAGAATTGTTATTGGTCCATCAGATAAGGAAACCTACCCAATAAAGTATTTTGCTCCATATTTTCAGAAAACCTTCTATTCTTTGTGTCAAATCTTGGGGTTTGATCCTACTTCCGGTATGCCAATGGGTTTCATGTATATGGCTTCTCATATCCAACACCTCACTTACAACATAGTATATGAATTTGCTTCCTACCTGGAAAATAACATTCATGAGGGTTTATTATCATTAAAGCATGGTTAAAATTGGGTTCAGTTTTGGTGGTACTCACTGTTAATGCACATGTTTTTATTCAAAAGGTCAAAATTCTTTGAGAATGCTATGAAGTTGGAAAAGGAGGAGGATGATGTTGAGCTTCCTGTCCAATGTTAGACAAGAATTCTAGACAAGGATGATATGAAGTTTAATTTTGTGGTGTTTGAGAATGTCTTTGCATCAAAGTTGAGGAATGACCTAATCCTGAATCCACCAAGGATTCCAACTGAACTACATGATTTTCTCAAGCCAAAAGAAAGGAGGTCTAATTTAAAAATTGATCACAACTGGGGAGATGTCATCCCCTATCCAGATTGTACAATTCTTAGAGTATATGGCACTATGGTTAGACCACATGTTCTCCCAAGAGATGTGACACTGAGAATTGGATTCCTTGAGGTCATTTGGCAGCTAGGTAATGTTGAAGATGACCACTTGTTAAACATGAGGAAAGGAACCTTCTTCCCAACATGGACAATTTTTGCAGACTTTGTGATGACTGGTGGAGGGAGGAGAAAAATGGATGAATTGCTTGAACCATACAACATGAGGAGAATGCGCCAAGAAATCATGATCCTGAAGTTTTCATGGTTGCACTGAAAGCGAGGATTAGAAGCAGCCAGTTCATACATAACTTCTATTTCCCTGAAGATGTTATTAGGAACATCTTTAATTACCAAATATAGGAGGACAAGAAGGAAAAATGGATTGCCTATGATAAGATGGTAAGGGAAAAATGGAAGACCGATCCCCAATATGACCCCCTGCGGCTGCCTCAATTCAAAAATGAATTGCAAAAAGTTGAATATATGCTCTAGAATTTTGAGCAAGTGATTGGTAGGATGAAAGGAGAGAGATTGGTTACTGACAAAGGAAAGGATGTGGTTTGGGAAGAATAGGAAAAGGATAAGGGGAAGGCCCCAGTGTTGGAGGAAAGGCCTACCTACCAACCACCACAAAAGATCAGAGTCTTTGCAAGGAGAAAATATATTGTGAGGAAGCAACAATCTATTGCCACCCTAACTGCAGCTGAGGATTCTGAGCCTGAGGGGTCAAGAGCTTCCTCACCATTACATGAAATGCCACCACTGTCTCCCCCAAGGAAAGCAACTCCACAAGTGATTGAGGTGGATTCACCTCCAAGAAATCCCTCACCACCAAGACAACCACTACCAAAGAAGCAAAAGGTTGAACAAAGCAGCTTGGTGGATTATCTAGATGACTCAAATGATGATATCATTACACTAAGGAGGATATGAGACAGGGAATGCCCTCTCCCCCTAGGGAGATAATAGAACCAGAAAGCAGCCTCAGGTTGGGCAAGGTAGACCTCTGAGGGATGAGCAACACAGATGACCTTAGGGAGGAAGCTTGCATGACCTTCATGACAGATGATTCATTTGTCCAGACCACTGCTTTTAGAGAGTTTGCTTGGAGGGCAAAGAGAGATGAATATGTTGATAATGTTGCCAAAAAGAGAAGCTTGTACCCTGAATTACCTGAAGTAGTTATTCATGCTGAGGTTAGAAAGGAAATGAAAGAATAGTTTCAGAAGATAATAGCTGAAAAAGGCAGAGAGTTGGTGAGGGAAAGTGGTATTTTATTGTTGCCAGAGTGGGATTTAGCCTCAGCAATTGCTTTTGACACAGTGAGTAGGCATGATAGACCCTTGTATCAAATAGAGGAGGAAGCAAAATTGGATTTGCAAGGGTTTGCTTTCAGCAAAGAATGGGAAGTACTTTCTATTTGGGCATTGGCCCCGGGTGCAAGGAAACCTATAGTTGCTGAGCCTACTCCAAACATAAGTGGAGGGCTAATTATTAAGAGAGTGTCTGATACCCCAACAATTAAGGTAGCAAACATGTCAGTGAACATTGCCAAATTCACAAAGGAAACAATAGAGAATATCACTAAGGAAAGAGATCAATTTAGAACCAAGTATAATAACATGGTTGTAGAGTATAATGAGAATCAGCAAAAGGATGCCAAGTTGGAAACTGAAGTGACATTGTTAAAGCAAAAATTGCAAAATATGCATGCTCATGCCCCAACACAGATTGACTCTGTTGTTCTTCCAGAAGTTTCAATGGAAATCATTCCATACAATCTTGGAGATGCACCCCTTGCAGTTGAGGAGCCAAGCACATCAGGTGTAGCTCCATCAAGTGAGCCTACTAAAGAGGAATTATTGGATCAAATTGAGGTGTACAAGAAATTGTTGTCACAGGTCAATGAATCAATTTATTCAAGTAATATGAAGATTGTAACTATAGTTCTTGAACACTTGAATAAAGGGATTGATAGGAGATTAATTAGCATTCATTCAAATTATTCTTCTATGTTTGATGCCATAAAGGATTTCGATAAGAACAAGGATGTTGTAACATCATTAATGGATACATGGATCCCTAGAGCCCAGGCATTAAGAGACATGGCAATTGCAACCAAACATGTCAAGGATGCACCTCCTAACATTGTCCCAACTCTCAGGCTTGTAAATTCAATTAAGGATTTTCAAGGGGTGGTAGGTGGTGCAGGAGCACCTACCTGACAGCTGGCCTCCATGAGGCAGTTAGTT
Organism: Cunninghamia lanceolata; assembly: GCA_027924645.1. NCBI lineage: Eukaryota > Viridiplantae > Streptophyta > Pinopsida > Cupressales > Cupressaceae > Cunninghamia > Cunninghamia lanceolata. The sequence goes on from BSBN01000524.1 coordinate 11,531,977, forward strand.
TGTTTTAGGTCTGGTTAATGTTTCCAAGAAGGTCTGATAAGACCAATGCATGTAATAAGGTCATGTTAACCATACTTTACTATTTTTAGGTAGTTTGTTAGGACAGCTGTTATGCTGTGTGTTCGGTTGGATCCTCCCAGCCGCTTGGAAGCTCCCAGCCACTTGGAATCGAGTGGTAGTACTCGTAGGAGATCCTATTTATGCATGAGGATCGGTTGGTCTTAGGACAGATTGAGATATAGATGTTGAGAAGCTAGATTGCAGGGAGTGAGACAGAGTGAGACAGAGTATTGTATTGCATCTTTTGAAATCAATAAAGATCCTGTTTGTGTTCATTTTCTGTTTGATCTCCATTGTGAAATCAAGTTTCTAATCTGGTGGTTTCATGGATTCGCTGATCCATTCCACCGGTTGATTCGTCGAATCGGTGGAATGGCTGTGTACCATAGGTTAGGGTTCAGGTTGCATTTTCTGTTTGTTTGCATGCAGGTGTGCAGGATCGTCGTCGAGATGTGTTGAGAACCCTAGCATGGGTATGTGCTAGGTCGTGCTGGTAGTTCGAGTCTGGAAAGTTGTCCAGGAAGCGGATCGGGTCACCCCAGGAGGTTTGGTGGATTGAAAATCTGCTAAGGTTGGAAAATCCATCGCAACGGCATCATCAGGATATTTCTGTGTATATCCTGCAGTTACTTCGGGCGTCATCCGAGTAGACGGAGGTGAGCATGGTGCAGTAGTTTGCATAAGGTGAATGTGCATTGGGGTGATCATCATTAGGTGTTACCGAGGAGGAGCGTATCGGCATAAGGTAGAAGATCGGGTTGATAAAACCATCGCGGGCCGATAATGTTAAGTTTGGCCGACAGCAGGATATTGAAGGAACTGCATGTGACGTCATCGTCATCAGGATAATCGTCATCAGGATATCGGGGTGACGTAAGCATCGAAGGAAGCGTGCATGAAGTTGTCGTCATCAGGATATATGGAGAGTGAACATCAGGAGGATGTTTGCGCTTGCCGAATATGATGATGCTGCTGATAGCCGGATATGATGATGCTGCTGACAGGCGAAGGGTCGAAGGTTTGTCTGCAGGAGGATATCGGTCGGCAGAGAAAATATGATGATGCTGACAGTGTTAAGGGAAATATGATGATGATCAAGGGTTGCGGACATACATGCTGTATGTCAAGGTTTTAGTGTGGATGCCTCTGCATCATAGTGGTATCAGAGCTCAGCAAAAGGTCTGGGCTGTTGTGTGTTGATTCTATCACCGAAAGGGCAGAGGTAGAGTTGATTTTGTCACTGAAAGGACAGAGGTAGAGGAGTGAGAGGTTGACAAAATGCCTCCGAAAGGTAGTGGTACTGCAAGGGAATTGCAGGAGATGAAGGAAAAACATGCCAGAGAGATGAGGAAGATGAAGGAGCTTGCTGAAGCACTTCAAGCCAGGCTTGTAGCCCTAGAAAAGAACAAAAAGAGGGAAGTGGAAGACAGTGAGTCTGAAGAAGATGAAGATACTGTTGAAGAGTATGAAGAGGTAGCTGAAGATCTGGATGCTGAAGACCAGAGATTTGCAAAACTGTTAAAGGCAGTGCAGAGTGATAAACCTAAGGTAAAGGTTGATGTTTCCAAGTATAATGGAAGTTTGAATGAAGATGAGTTACTGGATTGGATTGCTGCACTTGATAATCACTTTGAATGTGAAGATGTTGCTGAGGATCAGAAGGTAAAGATTGCAAAGACCAAGTTAGGAGGTCATGCTTTGGTATGGTGGGATTATGTACAATCCGAGAGAAGGAAACAAGGGAAGTCAAAGATCACTTCATGGGATAAAATGGTAGCAAGGATCAAAGGTAAATTCTTGCCCAAGGATTATGAGATTCAGATCTTTAAGAAGCTACAATTTTTAAGGCAGAAGGAAATGGATGTGAAGGCATATACTGAGGAGTTTTATAAGTTGAGTATGAGATCTGGTCATCATGAGAATGAGGTAGAAAAGGTGGCTAGGTACTTGGCTGGTTTGAGATTGAACATACAGGATGAGTTAGTTTTAGCCAACCCTAAGAATGTGGAGGATTGTTACCAAATGGCAATCAGGATTGAAGAAAAGATGAATAGGAGACAAGATAAGTCCATGAGAGGAAGAGGCAGCGATATGAGGGGAAGAGGATCAGCCCCTACAACAAGGCAAACCAATGAGGGTCAAGAAGACACTGGTAAAGGACAGGGACAGTCTGATTTCAGAGGTGGATGGAAAGGTAATAGAGGCAGATTTGGAGGTGGTAGAGGTTCTACTACATTTTCAGGAAAGTGTTACACCTGTGGTGAGTTTGGTCATCCATTTTTCAAATGTCCAGAAAGCAAAGGTTCATCATCCAGAAATGATAGAACGAATGACAAGAGAGTACAACTTGTGCAAGAAGAGAAAGTAGAGCAAAGTGTGCAGAGTTCAAACACTTATCAAGGAGATAGAGTTCCTGACGGTTATGGATATCTTGAGGAGGGAGAAGCATTGATGCTTAGGAGAATTAGTTTGCAGGCATCAAAGGATATGATGCAAAGAAGAGCTCTTTTCAAGACCACATGCAAGAGCAAAGGTAAAGTATGTAAGGTTGTCATTGATACTGGTTCAACAGACAACATGGTATCTCAGGAGATGGTGGATAAACTAAATTTGGAAAGGATTCCACACCATCACCCTTACAAGGCATCTTGGGTGAGTGATAGTCAATCACTTTTTGTCTATGAACAGGCATATGTGGATTTTCAGATTGGAGCATATCATGATAGAGTTTTGTGTGACATTTTGCCCATGGAATGTTGTCACCTACTGTTGGGTAGACCATGGCAATTTGATAGGAGGGTACTGTATGATGGGTATGCTAATACCTACACCATCAAGAAAGATGGGAAGACTATTATGTTGATGCCATTGCAGGAAGATGCTGCAGCACAGGGGGCAGCCAAAATCATTTTAGTGGGAAAGAAGGAATTTGTGCAGATGCCTATAGGAGCAGGCATAAAGGCAGTTGAGGACACTGTAGGGACAGGAGTTGTTAAGGACAACAGGTTGAAGACAGTTTCCGTTGTGACTGACAGAGGTCAGCAGCAGGTTCAGAAACAGGTTTGCAAACAGCAACCAGTTGAGAGGAATGACAAGGATGTTGTCATAGTTGGGACTATTGTTTGTCCTATAAAGGTTGAAAGGAAGACAGAGTTGAACATTGCAGAAGTTCAAGAGGCAGTTCCGACAGAGGTTCTGGTCAGACAACCTGACACACACAAGGTATGTGAGAGAAGGGCCTACATTGATAGGCATGAGGATTTACTTGCAAGAAAACAAGTTACAGTTCAGAAGTCTTGGAGCAGCCAAGAGCCAGCAGAGGATAAAGCTGGAACAGGTCAGAACACTGACATGACAAAGTGTAAAGGTGGAGGACTTCCACATCCAAACTCATGGGACATGAGTTCTTTTCTGTTGGGGAGTATGGTGCAGGAGCACCTACCTGACAGCTGGCCTCCATGAGGCAGTTAGTTTGTTTTAGGTCTGGTTAATGTTTCCAAGAAGGTCTGATAAGACCAATGCATGTAATAAGGTCATGTTGACCATACTTTACTATTTTTAGGTAGTTTGTTAGGACAGCTGTTATGCTGTGTGTTCAGTTGGATCCTCCCAGTCGCTTGGAAGCTCCCAGCCGCTTGGAATCGAGTGGTAGTACTCGCAGGAGATCCTATTTATGCATGAGGATCGGTTGGTCTTAGGACAGATTGAGATATAGATGTTGAGAAGCTAGATTGCAGGGAGTGAGACAGAGTGAGACAGAGTATTGTATTGCATCTTTTGAAATCAATAAAGATCCTGTTTGTGTTCATTTTCTGTTTGATCTCCATTGTGAAATCGAGTTTCTAATCTGGTGGTTTCATGGATTCGCTGATCCATTCCACCGGTTGATTCGTTGAATCGGTGGAATGGCTGTGTACCATAGGTTAGGGTTCAGGTTGCATTTTCTATTTGTTTGCATGCAGGTGTGCAGGATCGTCGTCGAGATGTGTTGAGAACCCTAGCATGGGTATGTGCTAGGTCGTGCTGGTAGTTCGAGTCTAGAAAGTTGTCCAGGAAGCGGATCGGGTCACCCCAGGAGGTTCGGCGGATTGAAAATCCGCTAAGGTTGGAAAATCCATCGCAACGGCATCATCAGGATATTTCTGTGTATATCCTGCAGTTACTTCGGGCGTCATCCTAGTAGACGGAGGTGAGCATGATGCAGTAGTTTGCATAAGGTGAATGTGCATTGGGGTGATCATCATCAGGTGTTGCCGAGGAGGAGCGTATCTGCATAAGGTAGAAGATCGGGTTGATAAAACCATCGCGGGCCGATAATGTTAAGTTTGGCCGACAGCAGGATATTGAAGGAACTGCATGTGACGTCATCGTCATCAAGATAATCGTCATCAGGATATCGGGGTGACGTAAGCATCGAAGGAAGCGTGCATGAAGTTGTCGTCATCAGGATATATGGAGGGAACAGGATGTTTTATATCCTGCTGATGAACATGATGTTGAACATCATGATGCTGAAGAAAGAGTTTGGCGGTAAGATGAACAGTGAACATCAGGAGGATGTTTGCGCTTGCCGAATATGATGATGCTGCCGATAGCCAAATATGATGATGCTGCTGACAGGCGAAGGGCCGAAGGTTTGTCTGCAGGAGGATATCGGTCGGCAGAGAAAATATGATGATGCTGACAGTGTTAAGGGAAATATGATGATGATGAAGGGTTGCGGACATACATGCTGTATGTCAAGGTTTTAGTGTGGATGCCTCTGCATCAGTAGGTCCTTTGGAAATAAATATCAGGGAGCTTGTCAAAAAGTTTGATGAATGGAATTTCATTTTGCTTTCTGTTATTTTGAGTGAAAATGGTGGGGTTAAACCTCTACAATTGTGGAAGGACCAGGCAAAGCAAATAATATCTGCTCAAGTTAATCTCATCTATGACAATATTGATTTAGATATGTTGAGAAGCAGCATGGATAAACTGATTCACACTGGCATTTTCTTAGAGGAATTTGACAAGGAAGATAATCGAGTGGTTATCAAGTACACACCCTACAGGACCAAAGCATACAAACTTGTCAATTTCAGTTGGCCAACAGAGGAGTATCAGCTATAGAGGTCCAAGTATGTTTGACACTTTAAATTTCTAAATTGCTGAAGTTATAAAAGGAGATACAATACATGATCGAGTATAATGCAAGTCTGGCCTTTGATATTATGAATGGTGAAATAGACAAGACATGGGAAGGCTGAGGGTGCCTAAATTTACCAAGGCAACTTCCCAATCCACAATCCCATCTCTGGAGTATGTAGGCCATTTTGTTATATAACAGTATATCACAATGGCTATTTTTCACTTTCAATTGAATAGCTTCATATAAAATGTTAAGAGATTAGATTTGTCAATTAATAAAATTTTCTAATTCTAGTACAGAAAGTCATTACATTCGTTAGGAAATTCATGTACTAATAGTAAATCCTACTTTTTATTTATTTACTTACTATTTAATTACTATTTACTTAGATGCAAATTGCAAAATGTTAAGTATATGTAAAGTATTGATTTAGGGAGTGTGAACCTAAGGTAGTATATGTAAATGTTAATGTTTTGGTGATTATTGTATTATTCATTTATTGAATATATTTGATGATGATCTAAGATGATTTTGTTGAAATTAGAAAAAAAAAAAAAAAATTACTCCCTCTTTTTACAATATTTATTATTATTTTATTGTATATAAAATTGGTCGGATCTTACATATCAATTTACAAATATTGTGCTCCTTTTAATTCAAAATTGGTGACATGTGTCATGGATTGCATACGTGGAACATAGTTTGGAAACTCTATTAAGTATTATCTATATACTTAAGTCAAATCAAGTATAAATATTTGCATGTAGATTAAATTCACTTGAACAGATATATCATATCACTTAAATATTGGCACGCTTGGAAAGATATCCCAAAGCTTTGAAGTTGAGCACCATTAATGAAGCCTGGCTCTATTTAATGGAGCCCAACAACACTTTCTCATACCAAAGATTGAATCTATCTTAACAAAGAAAATGGATACGCCAATTTGCCTTATAGTGTTGCGAAGGCAAATTACTTTCTTGGGATTCATCACAAACTCAAGGCTTAAAGCGATAACGAAGCCTCACAAAATTGCCCGTTTGCACTTCCTGGAGTTGGAAGCCATGAAAATGGTGCTTGGGAAGGATTTCTTAATAGATAGGAACATATATAGAGTGAATTCTGACATAGCTTCTTGGTTCTTGGCGTCATTGTTGGACCTTGGAGGTGTGAAGGTGGATATTCTCATTCTGTTGCGAGAAATTTTCAAGCCAGATTTTTTGGGTAATGATTTGGAGGTGGTTCTTGGCACAGAGATGGGTGTGGGGATTCCACAGTCTTCTGACCTATCATTGGTGGTTTTTGGGGCAAAGATCGGTGTGGGGGTTTCACGGCTTCTCTTTCTTCTCAACATGACAAATGGGGCTCTCGCCCGCCACCGTCACTGGACCACCATCGGCCAGAATTTTCTAAGGCACTCTCAAGCTCTCGACATGGAGCTGAATGTGGAATGGGTGTTGCGCTTTGCAGAGCTGGTGGAAATAGGTGATTTCTATGGTTTCCCTTAGCCAGTGTTTTGATTTTTGCTATGTAATTTTGATGTAATATTATCGTATCGGTTGGGAAAGAATATGTATGGGAATTTTTTGTAACCTAATGATATGCCAGGGGCGTAGCTATCCCCTAACTGTAAATTTTTTTTGAATTAATATCAATTGAATACCTGCTTTGTGGTTTATCGAAAAAAATATATATTTGCATGCAGATTTAAAACATAAATAAATACAAATGAAAAAAGAAAGTTGGCGGCAAATTGACAAATTACATTATAAACACTAAAAGTTGTCACTAAAAGTAGATCTATATAAACAAACTATATGTTTATTGTTTATATCATAAATTACTCGACCGTTCAATGAACATTTGATGGATGGTTGTAGTTGCATTTCGGAATGAAATGCACAGAGTGCTACACTTGCGAACTTAAATCTCCGGAATCACCCTATAACCGTTAGATTTACAAAGATCAATGGTTTAGAAATTGTTGTGAGCTATCAATGCAGGACAGTTGTCAGCCATGTACTAATTGTGTAGTCCAGAAGCAACACGTTGACTTGATGTTTCATTCACTTTAATGTTTGTAAAAAAAATTCACTTTAATGTTCGTAAGAAAAAGCAAACTTTCTACTGCTAAGTGATTTTATTTTTAAGTGAGAGGGTCACCACACGGGGAGATTTCAGATTGTTCATTACAGTGCACCAGGGAGATTTCAGATTGCTCGTTGCAGTGCCACTTCCAACAAAGCTGATAAGACAAAAGACAGAACTCCTAGGCTACGTTTCATCATTTTTAAAATCTTATTTTGTCAAACTTTTTTCTTAAAATCTTATTTTATCAAACTTTGGGTTTAGGGTTGAGAGACTTAATAAAATTAAGGAGGACTTAAGAGGGAATTCACAATTTCACACTGTATAGGCATGTCTACCACCACTAGCAGACTAGACAAAGTTTTTGGGAAAGGCAAAGTAAGTTCGGATAGAAAAATAGATTATTTTAGATTGCTTAAAACCTCAGGTTTGACTAATGAATACCATGATATTTATGATCCTAAAATCTATGGTAAACTTACCTTAGAACTTAGATTTTCATGTGAGAATAAGGCTGCAAACCAAAAGTAAGTTAATAGTATCAATACACCATGGGTAAGTAGATTAGGGCGCATGATGTTACATGAGGTTTTCCCTTGTCCAGAATTTATCATGGTCTGTGCCCACAATTATGATGACAACAAAAGAGCAATTGTAAATAAAGATACCAAAGAAGAAATTTTATCCATTAATGCAGAAGAATTTGGAAAAGTGTTGGGGTTTACAACCGAAGAATTTGGAGACATCCACATTGACCTAGAAAAGCTTGCTAGTGATTATGAAGCAGTGGAAGAAAGGGACAAAAATGTTTTCCTAACTAAAATAGTTCAAGAAAGAAACAAGTTGAAAGGTAACCATAAGCCTCCTTATTGTTTGGAAATTTTTAAATCATGGGCTCAGGATACTATTTACATGCTAGCATTTTGCCTCGGACTGGATAGCAATAGGGAAGTGGATGCAAGCCTCCTTGAAATGGTATATAATATCCATTATGGTATTGGTGTACATGTCAAATATAAATTTATTGAGCACATTGTAGAATCCATGCATAAACATTTTTTAATGATTAAAGGAGGTTCCACCAAGACATTTAGGTTCACAACCTACTTGTGCTATTTTTTCTATTCAAATTTAGTAGAATGTTTCAGACCAACAAGCTTCAGATTTAACCCTATAGTAATGCTGAGGAAAAGAAAATGGCTCCAGTATATGATTGGACCACTAAGATAAGGATGCATGATTCTTGAAGGAACTACAAACATTTTGTAGACTACTTTTTGGCTCCATTGCATCAAGCAATTACAAGTAGTCCAATGCCTAGATTGCCTATATCATGTAGAGATTGCATTCAACTAGGAAAAGAAATACAATTGGCTGATTGGTACTATAGACACCCAAAAATGTCCACCTTGTCATAACATTACATCTTGCATCATGTTTTGCCCTAGGTAACCCCTTCGCCATCCTAACTAGCATCTTCCTCTAATAAATTAAATAAATCCAACATTTATTTAATTTATTCCCATCCCTTTTACCATTATTAAATAAATAAATTTTATTTATTTATTTAATCCCTTTCCTCTTAAATAAAATAAAATAAATCTTTTATTTTATTTTTATTTATCATTTTATCCTCATTTTCCTCATAATTTAAATAATATTAAATTATTTAAATTATTAAGCCCACCTTCCATCTTTGTCTCTCAAGATGACTCTAACTATCTCTCGAGTTAACTCTTTTACCTTCCAATTTCCACTCAACTCATCTCTAATCTCCAATTCAATTATCACATGCAAAATGGAAGTTTTAACCTTCCTTCCTCTCATATTTTCCTATAAATTAACCCATTTGCATGCCATTTGCATGGATGAATCTTCTAAGTACTGTTACTCTACTGAGATTCTGCCTCTCATCCATCAATCTTCCTCATCATCCATCATCAATCTACCTATCTTCCACCCTATCAATCTCAATCCAATCGTCATGTTGCAGATTGTGAGCAATCAACATGCATCCATCTTTCAAGATATCTGAGGTATTCATAAAATTTGGGTAAGAAGGTAATTTGCATGTTATGTTTTATCTTTCGATTTATCCAAATTTCTCGTATACTTATTGGAAGAATATACTATGCTACGATTTTATGGATCAAGAGTAGAGCCATACAAACTTCCAATACGTGTGACAGAAAGGGTTTTTGTATTGGAATATGTAAGGTAGATGTAGAGTACTGATGAACTACACTTTTCCAGTCAGAAAAAGAAGACCTTATTTCCTTCTTTACATGTTTCATGTGGAGGGTTCACATTGGAGAGAAATGCATTTAAGGTGGTACATGATCTTTTTAAAAAATTAATTTTGATGATGTCTGTCACTGGCAATATGATCCATGTGACACCATTAAAACAATTATTGTGGCCAATAGGAATGCTACAAGTAGAATTCAACATCAAAGTAAACCCTTGCTTGAAAACTTGAGAAACAAGGATTCTTGGGATGAGGTCAAAATAGCAATGGAGAAAATTGTTGCTAAGAAAGGTATTTATTTTGAACAATTGTCAGTAGAAATTATGACATTGCACCAAAATACAAGAGCACTAGTAGAGAATCAAATCAAGAGGTACAACATTTTTTATGAAAAAAGTGATAAACCATCTATTAGATTAAAAATGCCAGAATCTCTAGATATGTTTGTTACAAGAAAAAATTGGTCACGATCAAAAATTACTGCCTTTTGGTCTATGAGGAAAGAGCTAGGTGAACCAAGAATTGTTGTAGAGTTTAGAGAAATTGATGAAGATGATGAGTTTAGCAAATTGTGGAATATAGAGCATCCCAATGAACATGAAGATGAAGAAACTGATAATGAACTTGATGATAGAGATGAACAAAGTAATTTCAAACCTGGTTTAAGTCAGGCCACAAAAGAAGCATATACTTCAGGAGAAGCCATAGCTGAAAATATGAGTTATCATGGTGGTGGTTTGGGGTCCCAAGGATAAGGCATTTGGAACCCAATAGATTTAGTCACTAGAAAACTGGTTTATAAACGAGGCCTTGGAGTTGAATTAGCTGATAAAATAAACCAAGGGCATACAAGTACAGCTGAAAGAATTAATTTTGTTACAGTTTCAAATACTAATCCTCATGGTCAGATGCAATCACAACTTGGACATGCCCATGGTGGAGAGCCTAGTGCGACTGGCACTACCACTGGTGGAGAACGTAGTCAACATGTGCTACAACAACATCCAACAACAAATTACACACAAGAGGATGCCAATACAAGATACCACACAAACACTCGGTGATCAAGGGATACAGAAGAGACAAAGGATTATGACAAGTCCAAGTCCAACTACCAGTTCTACCACAAAGGAGTTATTTCCAGGCACTCCCCCAATTAGTGTGGCTGCAATAGAAATTGCAAGTACTCCTATTCCTTCACCATTCAAGCATTCCCTTATTCATGCATCCCCAAGTTTTGATTACATTCAAGAGTTTAAAAAGAAATCAGAATTGTATAAAAAAGAAAAGAAGCAACTAATGGATAGTGTGTCTACTGTAACTTCAGACCCTGCAACAACCATGATATTACCCACATTTGACACAAATTCAGAAATCATGGAGTACACAATTGTTGTTCCCACAGTTCAAAATGAACCAGAAAATCAGATGGATCGATCTAAATTTCAGGGAGTAGTTTGCAATTTGATTTTTCTGGATTAAAAAATACTGACAAAATTAATATATCAAAGAAGAACAATGAATTGGTGTACACATCATTGCTAAAGCATGATAGAGAGAAAAAAAAGGTTGCAGAATCAAACAAAAAAATTATAGGCAAACTTAGCAAATGAGAAAGCAAAGAGGAAAGCAGCAAATAACAAGAGCAATGAATTAGAAAAAAGAATAAAAAAATCTACCTCTACATCAACAAGCAAAGAGGATAAACAAACAGAGGTGGAATTGAATGGACTAAAGCAAAGGTTAGATGAGAGCAAAAAGAAATATGATGAGGAAAATCCACTTTAGAAAAATTAAGACAAAGCATTGGGAAAGCAAATGAACAGTGGGAACAAAAATTGGAGAAAGAGAGAAAAAAAAAAGGAAACATTAGCCGTAGAGCTTATGGAAGCAAAAAATGAAATAAAATCTTGTCAAAATAAGTTAACTAAATTTTGTAGACAAACAATGAGGCATATGAAACAAAAGATCTGGGAGGAAATAATGCAAAGGATTGATCATTTGTTTGAATTGTTTCAATTGATTGATGCCATGAGACTACATCATAAGAAGCTGAGCAAATATTTAATGGACAACAAAAATGTGCAATTGCAGGCAGAAGAGAAATCTGTAAATCAAGTTCTAGAAACAGTCTACAAAGCCAGTGACAATGAATTGATTTCAAAAGGCATTACTAATTGAATTGAAGACTCAATGAAGGTGACATCTATCATTCAAATGTGTTCAAGAATGCGTGAAATAGCAGAATTTGTGATTGAGGTTGCAACAAAGATTAAGGAGGATGAAAAGGTAAGGAACTTGACAAAGCTTGGTTCGCCACAGGCTTTTGACACAAATGAGTGATTCATTGGAAAGGATAATTTTAGAAAGAAGATGGAGGATGCAAGGAAGATTGATTTGGACCAGTTTCCTCAGAACCCAGATGAGGCAAACTTTTTGAATTCCATCAAACCATTGATAATCTTGAATGTATCTTTGGCTGAAGCATTCAAGTCAGGATCCAAATTGAAATTCGATCATACGTTGTTAACAAAAATTCAAGTCAGACAACATTAGCTAGACAAAAAGACAATTCCACCACCTGAACAATGGAATTTGCTAAATAGCTGTTAGAATAAATTGATATTGATAATATGAGATTCCAAGTTCCAACTCAGCTCTGTGCAGAGTTGTCTTTGAGCAAGATTTTACATTGCCTCTATGTACTCCTTCATTTGAAAATCAATAGAAAACTCAAATTCAGTAATGTGTTGATGTTCAATTATCTGTATTATTTATTTTATCAATTGAATAAAAACTCTGGTTTCAACTACTAGATACACATTCAACGATTGTTGATGGTCATTGTTCTATTTGCTACTATTGTTAATATGTTAAGCTAATGTTATTTACCATTTCAAATGTTTTATTCACATGCAATTGAGACCACTCGCTATCCCTCTGACTTCAGCAGTGTTTAGATCTACGACATCAGGGTAGCAGGGAATCGTCCAGATTAAGTTTGGGCCCATCAACTTACATGTTATTTAACCTCCTTAGTCATCCACCTAGCAGCTTAACTTTTTTATCATCGAACGGTTAATATTAAAATATCTTACCACATATTTGCCCATGTGCTTTATAATTCCTTTAAGTAGCTCATTGTTTAAAACCCAATGCAACCCCTTTGAAATATTTGACAAAAAATTTCATGTCATGTCTTCTAAAGTCTCTTCAATGCTCCAGATGAAGACATGCATCATCTCCCCGCTATCCCTCTAAGAGATGAAAGCTTTTGGTGGGCCCCCCGCGGGCTAGCAGGGAACGACCCAGATTGACTCTAAAGATGTTGATTTTCACTGCTTTGATGTTCAATGCCTATAGTGGACGATGGGTCCCACTTTGATAGGCAACAGGTGTCACTAGCCCACTATCCCTCTGGATTTCTTAAAACATTATTTTATTCAAGCGGACTGGTGGGAAGAAGTCAGGATTCAATCTGCAAGATCCAGCAGCTCCCATTAATGTTCAAATATGCACATGCAAATTGTTTGTGACTTAAAAGCGGACATCCCTAGGTTGACGAGACAAAGGGACATAAAAACTTTGGGGGTCAAGACTTAAGATAAAAGATGAAATATTTAACCCCTTTAAACATTTTGACACATAATGTTCCCAACCAAGCGGTGACCAATGAGACAAGGCAAAGGGGCCGGTAATACTAACGGGTTCGATGGCTTAAGTGTGAACTTGGATGACCGGTAACCAGTGGTAACAAGTCAACTTAAAGTTATAATGCAAAAGGCTAAAAGGTTAGGTTTATGTATGAAATGAAGACAAACCCTAAACCCTAAACCTAAAACCCTAACCAGCGGATCAAATGGTTTGTTGTAGGAGTATATTTAATTTTCTAAACTAGTTGCAGATAAGGCACTGATCAAAATAATTCATAAACTGTGAAAAAGATGCAGAATCACATATCAAATTAAAAACCAAAATTATACTTTACTGCAAATTTTATGTTTTATGCACAAATCAACGTTAGCAAGGAAATATTAAGCATTGAGTTGAATGATGAATCACTGAGTACATGTAAAACTTATCAGTATGACACAATTAAAATATGAAATAATTAATAATATGTTAATGTATTCAATTTGATTCATAATTTCAAGGAATACAATATAAAATATCATCAACTATAGTTTTGGAATATGATTCATGAAATGCAGTATAAATACCTAAAAACTGCTAATTCACTTCCATTTCCCAAGTCAAGTCAGGGTCCTCAAACTAACATTCAGATAAAGTAAAAGAGTCATCTTGATTCTAATTCTGGTCTTCATTTTCTTCATCTTGATTTTGAGTCTCAAATTCATCAGTCATTGTGTCACTATCATTTATCCCACCACCACCAGCATTTGAAGTGTTGCACAACCCTCTTCTTTTGCATATGGACTTCCAAATTTTGAGTGACCTTTCATAAGGAAACTTTTTGACATTATACGCACTTCCTAACACCCTCAAGAAATTTACCAAATTCTTGTCTAGTTTGTTTCTTATCTTTGATTTCAAAAACCCTAATGCACTGAAAACTCTCTCATCTTCCACCGAACCCAATATCATTGTTTGACATAAATCAACAAGTTTGAAATATTCTGATATCGAATCACACAATATTTCACTCTAACCCAAGTTTTTCCAAGCCTTTGTTATTGATCCCGCTTCAAAGGGATTCTCCATGGCATTAAATTGGTCTATCATACTTCTTGCAAACTGACTACGTTGTTCTCTAAGCTTATTTCCATCTATAATTCCTTCTATTTTCTGTCCATTGCATTCTGCACTTTTCAAAAAGTATGCGGTCAAGGTAGTTACTTTTTGATAAAAAAAGCTTGGGCTATCTCGGTGGCCTTGAACCCAAAATTAAGGATACACAATAGACATGGCTTCAAGTATTTCTTCTCAAGGGAATCAATTATAAATCTTTGTTGAAAGTTTGCTTGCAATTTCTTTCAAATTATTACTAACAAATTCAACAATGTCGTCAAAATCTTCCTTTCTAACAGGTACTTCTCTGATAGAGCGCCTGACCATCTTAAAATGGTGCATTGGTATCTCAAATCCACGTACAAATGCACATAACTCCCCACTTGTATTAAACTGTAAATAATTTTTAGGATGATTCAAATCTGTAATTTTTTGCCACCTATAAAAATTTGGGCCTTGAGAAGTTAGATCTAGATATAGATTAGCGAGGGCCATGCATGTCATTCTACGTAGTTTGGTATACTCATAGATATACATAGTTCTGTCTTGGGATTTCTTCACAAGATTGTTCATTTCATCCAACACGGGGAGAAGACTATCTAAAGTTAAGAGTGTCTCTATATCGCTTAACCTATGTAAGAGGTCAGGAGCTTTGTCTACTGTGTTGTGATGCTCGTACATTATTCCAATCAAGGATGGATATTCTGAAAGAACTCATTGCGCTGGTCCATGCAAGGAGATCCATCTGGTATCAACATCCTTAATAAGCTTGTTTCCTACTGTTATTCCCTCAACAAAATTTTGAAATTCTGCAAAACGTTTGGGACTTCGGCAAAAGTATGCGTGGAGCTCGCGGACTAGATTTTTAACTTTTGATACTGTAAGAAACTTGCTTACAATTTTAAATGCTAAATTCATTATGTGGGCCATGCATTGAATGCCAAGCATGTATGGTGCACAAGTAGTTTGAAATTTTGTGCAAAGACCAGTCCTATGACCTTGCATTACTGCAGCTCCATCAGGGTCTACACACACCAACTTTTTGGCAATTGTCAAGTCATCCATACCTGCAATTTCATTCAAAGACTTCTTAACTAGTTCAAATAGATTTTGCAATGTTGAATTGTCCTTCATTTTATGAACACAGAGTAGATGAGCTCAGCAAAGATGTTCTTTTACAGTATACACATGCATATAGACCCAAGAAGTATTATCTACCACAGTAACTTCATCTAAAGATAATGCAATGAAGTTTGACTCTTTTATATTCTCCTTTAAATCTTGTTTTTCCACCACAGCGAGACAGTTTTCCCATTCCCATCCAGCGTTTATTGACCAATGTGTGCTAGGATAGTGAGGAACACTCAAAAAAGATAATAAATTACTATACTATGGGTAATCTGTCATAGGATGCCTTCTGGACAAAATATGAAAAACAACACTCATCTGAATAGTTTTTTCCAGTTGTGCTCCTTCCATTGCTTTTCCAAATTGAGCCTTGATTGTACCTCCACTTGCAGCAAGCTTCGTCATTCTTTTCTTATGCTCATCATATTCCACGGCATACTTCACATGAAGACATTCTTCCTTTGATTTCCATCTTACTACCGATGTTTCCTTTCCGTCTATGATTTGTTTTTCATAAACTTTACCGATATGCTTTTCTATAGTGTCAAGATTTAGCTACAATTTCTTGTCTCTTACATTTCCAACTACAAATCACACACTTGCATTCTATTGGTTGTTCATCTTTGTTTGCTTTCTCCACTAGTTCAATGAATGGGTACTTTGACACCCAATCAAGCTAAAAATTCCTTGACATTTCCCATTTGCACCCCATTTTCTATTTACATTTTCTTTTCTTCTTACCACCATCATCTACAGCACCAGCATTTTCATACAAGTCAATTATCTCAATCTGGCTAACCAGGGTATCCCTTGGAACATCTGCTATAGTATTGCCATCCTCATTCTGGCTAACCAAGCTATCCCTTGGAACATCTTCTGCGGTATTGTCATCCTCATTCTGGCTAACCAAGGTATCCCTTGGAACATCTTCTGCGGTATTGCCATCCTAATTCTGGCTAACTAGGGTATCCCTTGGAACATCTTCTGTAGTATTGCCACCCTCATTCTGGCTAATCAGGGTATCCCTTGGAACATCTTCTGTAGTATTTCCATCCTCATTTGACTCAATAGAAATCCCACCTTCTGGTGGTGGTGAGGTATTGTGAATGGCTTCTTCATTAATATTTGGTGCAAGAGTTGATGATGTAGCTCCATCTTGATTTGATGGATCAGAAACATTGCCAATTCCAAAGTAAGATTGTATACTAACTCCACATTTTCAGCGTTTTGATGGCCTCCCAGTCCCTTCACCACCTTGAGGAGTCTTACCCTTGTCGCACTTGCGGCTCGACATCTTGATCTCTCACTTCAAATAAAAGTTGGAAAAAAATGTCTTCTTATTTAAGAAAGACATACTCATAGAATATAGATCCCATTCCCTACTAAATATCTTCTTTAAGATTGAAGCAAGAATGGAAAAGAGATAAAGAAATCTTATAACACTACTAATATGAAGAAATGATTACTCACCTTTAAGTTTAGGTTTTCACTGACTTGCTATTCGTTAATGCAGGAATGCCTGTGTTGTAAGTTTGTAACTTTGCCTATGATCAACTTCAAGGTTCCAACTCCAACTTCCAAAATCCAAATCGAGAGCTCACAAGTTTAGAACTGAACAAAATGTGTAAGAATAAATCATAGTTTCGATTGTATTTATATCAATCCATATTTGGCTAATTCTGTAGGAATTCCTAATGGTATATTAAAACATTTGGTGAATCCTGCATGATTATATAAGGAATATGTTTAAGTGTCGATGAATCAAACCTCAACGGACTACATACTTTGTAATTTCCAAGGCGAATATGGCCCTAGGATTAGCATGGAGGTGTCATGGAAATTGGCAAAATGGCCCCTCATAATCAACTATTTGTAAATTTTAATTGGCGAAATGGCCCCTCATAATCAACTACTTGTAAATTTTAATTGGCGAAATGGGTCCTCACGTGCAGTGACCATTTAATGGCGTTGGCGAAATGGGTCCTCAGTGATAATTTAATGGAGTTGGCATAAACATGTCCCGATACACAATGTTGTTTTAATTGTATACACCAGATATAAATTTTATTAAAAAGATTTTTGCAATTAAAACCCCAAAAACTTATATCAAATGCAACAAGAAAGATTAAAGATATAGCTATATAAACCAGATAAATGTTACCAAATATTAAAAATATGGTTTCTCGTATTTAGCATAACTCCAATGTGGTTTTGGTCGGGGAGAGTAAATGAAAATGAATTTGATTTTTATAAAGTTTTGGGGACGGTTTCAAAAGTAGTTCGAATGGTTAAACGAATTTTTGGAACGGTAAAAGGTGGTTAGGGTTATGGTAGGTAAATAACGGGTTTTGGTTTATTGAACCGTAAATAATAAATTATGTTTATTAATCTTAATTTATTATTTATGGAAGGAGTTTAGGTTTAGTAAATAATAAATTAATTTTAATTTATTATTCACAGGATATGGTAAAAGATTTAATTAAATAATTAAAATAATTAAACTTTAGGAAATTAAGGGTGGATTAAAGATAAATGGAAATTTAATTAATTAATTAAATTTCATGTGAAGGGAGGACTTACGAAATTGATCATAGGTCAATTTTTCATGTCTACATTTTGTCCCTCTTTGAAACGATGTTGTGAAGCAATATTGTTGCAAAGAAGATTAAAACATAGGTTGGAATGGATTTCAAGTAGGTTGAGGCTTCACATGGGGCTCATAAAAATGAAAGAGCAATAGATAATGCCCCCTCAAGAGGATATGCAGGAACGAAGGAGATAGATAGGCTCTTGAAAAAGGAAACGAAGGGCAGGATGTGGAGTTATGCTAGTGAAACTTTGAGCAACCTGATGTTTGATATAGCACCTAACCTTATGCACCATGGTATAAAGACCAAGGTGACGATGTGTCATGTGCCCCAGCATAATACAACCTTGTCTAACGTATGAGGAAGTAAACTTAAAGCATTAAAGTCCTAATGCACAAAAGGTATGATATGACCTTAGATGCAAAGGATAATGCAAAAAGCTATTCCAACATACACAAGATATGAATATTAGCTAGAATGATATGGATGTGATTCAAATGCAAGATGAAAAGATAACACACACAAGCAAGAAAGCATGCATGCACAAATGATTCAAAAACAAACAAGGTATTACCCCTGTCAAGCTAAAAATTGACGATCAATTGGATTGATTGATGCTGATAATGATGGATGATTGTTTGATAGCATTGTTGATGTGGGAACAATTTATCCTGAGAACAATGCGAGGATTGTGTTGTTGATATGGGATCGATATATCCCAAGAACAACACTAGGATTGTGTTGTTGATATGGGAACGATATTTCCTGAGAACAACACTAGGATTGGGAAGGATGTATCCCATTGATGATGATGATCAATCGATCAAGTTCACAACCAGGCTAGGAACCAAGACCATGGATGCAATTGGATAATTTGACTTGACCGATTTACTTGATTGGATCATTACTGCTTAGAATGATTTGATTGATTGATGAATGATGATTTGAGAATTGATTGGAAGAAGTAGTTTGAAGATTTGGTTGGAATGATTTGTTTGATTGAAAGAAAGAAGTGATATGAAGAATTGATGTGATTGGAGTGGATGTAGATTGATTTTTTTTATTGGATATTTGGTTAATTTTTGTATTTTCAAATATTTTGATTTTTTTGGTTTTTTAAATGTTTTAATTTTTTTTTTGGATTTTCTAGCAATATTTTGATGTCAAGCATTGGATTTGGCGTGGATAGGATGGTGATCTCTAAATGATAACTAATGACAAGGGAGCACCAAGTCAAGAAACAAGGATGGGAAAGTTGGGTGATTTAGGCTAATGAATGTATTGGATGGGTGAAGGAAGTAGGGATAAGAAATGGATAGGAAGTGTGTAGGGATGATGGGTGGATAAAAAGAACGAATGATAGGATAAATGTAGGATTTGGATGGATAAGAGGAGTGGCAATAGAAGCATAATGGATGGGAGAAATATGATAGGATGTATGGAGGGAACCTAGGATGTGATCTTTAAGGACTATATTGCATAGGAATAACCTGCCCCCACTCTAGATATGATGCCTTAGGATTTAACAAGGTGGTTCTTATTAGGATGCATGATGGGGATAATGCTTACAATGGATGAATGGACTTAGTAGTAGATGGATATATGGAGGATATATATTTTTTAGAAATGGATGGATGGAATTTGGAGTATGACAAGAGGTGTCTAAAAGCATTTTTCAACATTTTGCCCCTGCGCTCATCAAGATCAAAAGGAGGAAGGGAAGATGGATGGTGCAATGAGGAAGGTATGATAGATATGATGGACACGATAGGATGGAAAATGATAAGATAGGATATATGCGATGGGATACATAGGATGGGATAGATTAGACAACATGCCCCTAGGTGTAAAGCACATACATAATCACCTACACATGATGCTTGTTTGCCACGTTTTCATCATGGTACTTATCGAAGGCACCTGTTTACTAGGTTTTCACAATTAGACGAAATGGTTTCTCTTTACTATTTTGATTTTTTTTTTGACTTTTGACTATTGACTTTTGGGTAGGGGATAATTGGATGGAATAGGTAGGAACTCAAGATTTTGTTCCCATAGCAAGGTGGTAATGTCTCATGATGGATAGAAGTCACTTAGAGACCATGTCAAATGTCATTATGCTCATAGATGTTGGTAGAGGATTGCAGGAGAGAGATACAGATTAAGTGGATAGTGGATTTTGATGTGGAATATGAAAGGTTTATGCAAGGATGGATAGGGGATAATGGATTATGATGTGGACTAGGATAGAAGGAGTAGGATGGAGATAAAGAGATAGATATGAAGAACTTATGCAAAAGCATGGACCATAGGGACATGATGGAAGAAATAAGTAGGATAGTAGATGGAAGATGGGGAGATGGAGGTATGTTGGAATGTTGTGGAGTGGAAGGGAACCAAGACCAACGGTTGCACACACCGAATTAGATTTTGAAGCTTTTTATGGGAAGGGGGATTTTGGAGTAATGGAGATGTTCTCTGAGGGAATTGCCTATTTAGGTCTTTAGGAACCCAAATGGACTTATGAATTTTAGTGTTTTGCGATGGGGAACAGGATGTTTGGGATTTTAAGATTGTGGATGCTCCATTTGAATTGGGTGCTTTTTGCTTAGGGACCCAAACCACTTTGGTTGTGAAATTATCTTTTTGAGATGTGGAATTAGATAGCCTTTTTGAGTTTTGATTTTTCTTTGATTCTTTACATCGATGCCCTGTGGCATGAGGATTATTAGGATATTTGGCTTTATGGGTGGAGACATTTAAATTTTTATTTTTGAATCCTATGGGGATGTTTGGGATAGCTTCATGTTTATTCAATGTGTGCATTTGTTGATCATGATTAGGAATTGTGGGGGATTTATGATAAGGAGATTGGAGGATAGGAATATTAGGAGTTGGAAGGAGTGGAGGTAAAGTGGATGGAGTAAAATGAATGTTCACATACTTTTTAGGTTCATAGGATAACGGAGGAGGGATGGAAACATATGTTTTATGGGTGCGATGAGGTGCACCTAGTTTGGGCTTAGATGGAGTGGATTTAGGAGGTGGAAATGTGGTACCCACAGCTTGAGATACATAACCAATACCATATGGTTTGGGAGAGACGTTGACATAGATGCGTTCCAAGTTACCTTGCTCATGAAGGCCTAAGCCTTTACCTTGGTAGTTCATATTTTGGAACATATGATGCGCATTGGGATGCTTATTTTTCAGGATACAAGACACGAGTTCCTTATTGGATGAGGAATGTGAGGTGGCAGATATAGGTTGCTTCTCTCCTAGGGAAGAACATTCATTTAAGAAGGTAGTAAGACCAATAGGACATGAGGGTGGATTTGAAATGGTATCAATATGAGATGGTGAAGGAGCAATAGGATCTTGATTATGCTCATTATCCTCATGAAGATTCAATGTATTTGTTTGATTATCTATGTGCTTATGGGGACCAAGTGTCTCATCAAGGGAAGTGGATGTTGTGGGATGATGGACAAGAGTGGTGGAGGTTTCTTGAGCATGGATAATACTGGGACCGTGAGTGGAAGGAGTGATAAGCTCTTGATCACAGATAATATCTTGATCATAGAAAAGATATAAGTTATGAATAGGTTGAAAGGAAGAGCTTTGATCTTGATTTGGTAAGGAGCAAGGTTGATCATGCTCTAGATTTGACTCTTGACATAAATCTTGAGTTTGGATAGGAATGGAGGTCTCTTGGATAGGTTTAATGTATGGTGGGGAATGAATTGGGTTTATAGTAGGTGGATCTTCGAGAACATTTGAAGGTTTTTGCATACTTTCAAGGATAGGCATTTGATGGCATGAGGGTGGTAGTTGATTCCTTGCTAGTATCCAACGGATCACATCCTTCATTAGTATACGAGTGGATGCACAATATAATAGATGGATAATAAGAGTGGAAGGTGTAGGATTAGGATGCAATGGAGGGATAATGGGATTAGGTGTGATAGGAGTGGGATTAGGATCGGGTGGATGGACAAGAGGATTGGATATAATAGGATTGGGATTTGGGTTAGGTGTGAGGATGATAGGATTGGTTGTGATAGGATCAAGACTTGGATTGGGCTTAGGTTGATGGATCATAGGATTGGGTTTAGGTGGAAAAATTGATGGTTTAGACTTTAAAAGTGTTTGGGATTGGCTTAATGGATTAGGATTTGGAAGGTTGGAAGGATTATATGATGGAGTTTCCATAGGGATGGATGGATGAGGAGGACTAGTAGATGGATTGGTGTATGATTCCAAACTGGTATCTCCCTTGTCAAAAGTATCATTAAGAAGACTTGCAAATTCATGCTCATGTTGTGGAGGATTTTGAGATGGATATTGAGGAATATTCATGAGATTGGTTGATGTGGAGGGACTAGGTTGGCATGATGATGGGGGTGACTCATAGAATTTAGATTGAATTTGTTGACGTTGTGTGGATGATGGTGGTGAAGGTAACGAAGGGATTGATGAATGAGAAGGCTGGGGGACTAATGGATTAGGATTGGAATTAAATGGAATTTGTTGTTGTTGCATGGATAAAGGTATGGTGGATAATGTGTTAAATGAAGGTTGTGGTTTTTGGGCTAAGATTTGTTGTTGTTGAAGGACGGCTTGTTTTTGTTGAATTTTTTGTTGAAGATATGAGGTGAGGGGATTTGGTATGTGTGAAGATGAAGCATGGATAGGGATCTAGACTTGTGAGGTTTGAGGTAAAGTTATTGTTGAATAGGTTTGGGGTATGGATGAGTTGGGTTGATATGAGTGGTAGATTGGTTGTGATAAATATTTGTATGAGGTGGATGGAGATGACTCATAGAGTTGGGGTGTTGATGTGGTAGGATGTTGAAATTGTGAAGACAATTGTGATAGTTGTGCCAATTGAAATCTAAGATCAGCCTATTGTTGTAGTGATTGAGTAAGTTGTTGTGATTGAGCGAGTTGTTGGAATTGGGCGAGTTGTTGGTGTGATTGGGTGAGTTGTTGTTGTAGCTGAATGACTTGGGGATTAATGGATGTCGAGGTTGAGACCTGGGTAGGATTATAGTTTTGTGAGGTTGAGGGCATGGAAGGAAAATCTTGGGTTGTTTTAAGATGATAAGAATGTTCTTGTGGATAATGATCATCATAGATATGTTCTTGTATTTCCTCATATTCGGAATGATAGTGATGTTGGTGGAGGCCAATATGGGGAGATATATGGGTCATGGGTATCGAAATATGCATCATGATCTACCAAATTCTCGTCATTATTATAGCTAGGAGGGCCTCCACAGAGTATGAGTTTTGGTTTTTTATTTGTCCTAGATTTGTTGATGGTCACAACCATTTTGACGAATAAGGATTGGACTAGGTTAAGGATGGAATGTGAGGAGGATGATGATAAATGAATTAGGTGGGAAATGGATGGATTGGATGATTTGATCAATTGAAAGAGCTTCTTAGGATTCAAAGTGACAAGGTTCCACTTGAGATGTGACACTGAAGGATGATAGGTTCCTAATTCTAAAGGCCAAGTTAATGATATAGGGGACGAGTTGTAATGGTGATTAGAAAATGCAATATGATGATTTGAAATGAATGGATGGAAAGAATGTCTAAGGGTGAAGATCAGACAAGCACACGCATCAATCATATAAAACACACAACAATCAGATTGGTTGTTTTATTTTGATGATATCTTGATGTTTTGCAATCACTTGTAAACATGCACGATCCTAGGCTAGGAAAGAACAATACTTGTTGAGTTCCCACTTGATTTTACCCAGCCGTGCCTACTTATGGTGTATAGCTCTAGGAACTTGGGGCACGGGCTCCCCCTTACAGTGCACTCACTTCTCAGGCACACCAAGTTCCAAGTCCTTAAGACACACAGATCTTAAGATACTTTGTTATCTCTGCCATAAGCTGCAAAAAAGTGGGATGGCTATCAAAGTTTGATCATCCAACCTCCTGTATCAACAAGTAGAGGGTTATTGGCCACTAAACAAAGGTTCGTAGTGAATATCCAAGGGACCGACACCTTACGAGCATCCAGTAAGCCACTAAAGGCTTTGACTAACCCTACTAGGAGTTTAATATACACAAAGGTATGCCTCCTTTCGAGCTAGCACTGTACGGTAAGCGCTAATACCGGTTAGACTTGTATTTCACCTTATCCTCAATTTATATAGCAGATTGAATGAAAGTACCGCTTGGGGTCACAAATGAGTTCTCCTTGTGGATGTGTCTCAAGAGCAGGCCCACTCTAAAGGGTAACAAAAGCAAGGAAACATGTCATTTTTGATCTCCCAGATCACACAAAGCGCAAGGATAGAGCATACACAACGCCTTTGCCTCACACTCGCATGGGGTCCATTTTAATTCCAAATCCAAATGTGTGTGGTTATACAAAATGTCAAAGGAATGCTTTTGATTCTCAAGATCATCGAATGGCACAAGAGACGAGCATACGCATTCAATGACAAAAATGCAAACCACAAGACATGGAAAACACTTGTTAATTTTCACCCTTGCTTATGATGTGACAATCGAACCTACAACACACTGATTAGTAGTTTGCAAAATAGTCTTTGACAGACATAAAGTTGTAGTAAAACAAACAAATCCTACAAAAACCACACAAAAATTGTTAAATGCTAGATGATAAATATTTGATGCCTTAAAATGACTAAATTTCAAACAATTATACCAGAGAATATGAGATGAATTTGCAAGAAATGGTAGCATGATTGTGTAGAGCTTGGAAGTAGCTTTCCAATGCATACAAAAACATGAAAATATGACGAAAAATGCAAAAGTTATGATAGTTTGAATAAAATAGCCTCCAAGGGCTAGGGATAGGCACTCTGGTAATTATCTTTGTTGTCTGATGGTTTGGTTTGAATGTGTTCATATGAAGCAATTTGATCCCTGATTATTATGACTAGCAATTAAGCTCTAGTTGTTTGAATAAACCACTAGCGGTTTGTTTAGCTTTGATCACATTTGAAAGATTTTGAACCTCGCTGGTTAACATTTTATAAACCGGCAACAACAAACATTAAATATGAAAATGCTCATAGAGAAAAGAAATAAAATGAATATTATTTATGACATGAGACCATTTTTCCACACACATGAAAAACAATGTGAATAGCTTTTATCATGTAAGATAATTTTTAAAGCATTATAATGTTTACATGTTAAAGAACAACAATGAATAGTTTTTTTGCCATGTGAGACAATTTTTTTTAAGCACTGTAATGTTCACATATAAAAGCTTTTAAAACAGGGTGAAAAAAGATTTTTCGAGCACTATAATGCTCACATATAAAAGCTTTTAAAAAAGTGTGAAAAAAAAAAGATTTTTCCAGCATTCTAATGCTCACATAAAAAAGTAAAAGCGGCTTGAAAAAGATAATTTTTCTAGCACTATAATGCTCATAAAAGAACAACGGATATATTTTCAAAGCACTATAATGCTCACGGGTTAATAAAAACAATTATCAGCAAACAATGATTAAAGTTAATTACTCAAAACATTTGAAACCATAATGATCTCTTCCAAATATTCAATACCGTAACAAGTTAAAACCGTAAAAGGTATGCTATCAACCCCAAATATCCAGAAATGCTCCAAATCCTACAAGTTCTCAAACAAAAACACTTGCAAACAAATGATCAAAGAGGGGTCTTCACGTCGAGCTCGCCAATGTATACACCAGATATAAATTTTATTAAAAAGATTTTTGCAATTAAAACCCCAAAAACTTATATCAAATGCAACAAGAAAGATTAAAGATATAGCTATATAAACTAGATAAATGTTACCAAATATTAAAAATGTGGTTGCTCGTATTTAGCATAACTCCAATGTAGTTTTGGTCGGGGAGAGTAAATGAAAATGAATTTGATTTTTATAAAGTTTTGGGGACGATTTCAAAAGTAGTTCGAATGGTTAAACGAATTTTTGGAACGGTAAAAGGTGGTTAGGGTTATGGTAGGTAAATAACGGGTTTTGGTTTATTGATCTGTAAATAATAAATTAAGTTTATTAATCTTAATTTATTATTTATGGAAGGAGTTTAAGTTTAGTAAATAATAAATTAATTTTAATTTATTATTCACGGGATACGGTAAAAGATTTAATTAATTAATTAAAATAATTAAACTTTAGGAAATTAAGGGTGGATTAAAGATAAATGGAAATTTAATTAATTAATTAAAATTAATTAAATTTCATGTGAAGGGAGGACTTAGGAAATTGATCATAGGTCAATTTTTTATGTCTACATTAATAGTATTGGCGAATATATAGGTGATTTAGTACTTGCTTCTAAGATTCCAAGTGAAAATATTAGTCGGCCCATTTGAAACGCATAGTTTGTTATGGTGAAAATATTACTTCATTGATTCTCATAAATTAAATCGATGGTGAATGGATATGCATTTGACCGATAATACGTAAAATCCTGGCGATTTGACCACCCTATTGGATGTGATTTATTCACCAATTCTGACTTGGCCGATCTGCAATATTCGCCAATTGGTGAATATTTGCCACTAAAAAATCTCTACTCTCAGTACCCCATTGTGTTTAACAATTGGTATCAAAGCCAAGTATCTCTGAGAAGCTTGACCGCTGAGGTAGATCCTCCACTTGAACACATGGAATTTGAAGTGTTGGACAATGAAATATTTGCACCTAAACCTGATCTAGAAGCAATAGATCATGAAGGTTGGGACTTTGAGTCTAATGAGTGTGAAATAGATCTTGAAGAAGAACTCAAGACAACTCTTAATGATCTTGAGGAAGCAAAAGATCTAAACTTAGAATATGAAGACATGCTTGAAATGGCAAACGAGATAATTAAAAAGTTGAAAACAAAAGCCAAAGAGTCAAAAGAGGAAATTAGGAAACTAAAAACTCTAATAGAAGGAGATAAAGGAAGTGACAAGCTCAAGGAGGCTGAAGACATGATCTCAAAGTTAAAGGTCATGGTTGAAGAAGAAAAAAGGATTGAAGATTGCTTAAATATCAAGCTCAATGAGGAATCAACTAAATGTTCAAAACTTGAAGAGGAAGTTGTCACTCTGAGGAAAGAACTGGAAAAGGTAAAAGAACAGATTGACAAGGGGCTGAAACTAAAAGGAGGAACTGATATCCTTGATGAAATAATAAGTTCTCAAAAACTAGCTAAAGAAAAAATAGGTCTTGGTTTTGATAAGGGAAAGAATCCTATGACCAATGTCTCTACAAACCTATATGATAACTTTCATACAGCAAGAAAGTCTGAATCTAGGAGAGAAGAAACCTACACTGGAGATCCTATGAGAAAAACTTACAGAAATTCAACAAAAGATGAATTCGCTCATGTCCAAAGACAAAGGAAGAATGTAAGGAAGAATTTCAAGCCTCCTCAACCTACAAGGCAATCAACTCACTTTAGGTATTCTCAAAGCTTCAATGGCAATTGTTTTATTTGCAATAGGTTTGGTCACAAGGCTATGGATTGTAGAAACAAGATGAATCAAAATATGTTAAGATGTTACACTTGCAATAAAGTTGGCCATAAATCTATTGAATGTAAAAGTAGGATGAACCAGAGCTCTATGAGAAGTTATGTATGCAACAAGTTGGGACATAGGGCAAATGAGTGCAAAAGAAAAATACCAAGGTATAACAGGGATAATGCTCAATCTTTTCATGGATATTGCTACACTTGTAATAAGTTTGGCGACAAAGAAGTTAACTGCTGATCAAGGGAAAGGAGTGGAAATTCTCAGCAAACTAAGTGCACCTGTCATGAGTGCAATCAAACAAGGAATTATGGAAAGAATGTGAAACCCATTGATATTGCTCCGCAAAGAATAGGAATGAATAAAGTATGGAAGAAGGAAGTTAGTGATATTTCCTAACCTCTACCCAGCGTAGGTGGGTCCTCCAATAATTAAAAGATAAGATATTGGGTCAGGGGGAGTTACAACAATAAAACTTTAAAACCCCTAAACATGCAAGATGTTGAATTCTCAACACATGGATTAGTGCCGGCATGAGAATGATACGATTAGGGAATTAAAGGGGTCTGATGAAAATTCTAAAGGAAAATCTCTAAATGCAGCAAAATGCAGAGGATTTTAGGATTCACAGTAACAAGAACTTCTACCAAGAGGTTTTATGGGCTCAGGGAGAGTTACTTCTGGAAATTCACCATCATATCTTCATGGTGATGCAAGCACACAACATATAGATAATCTTGACAAAAATTATGGAGCATTTGAAGGATTTGTGGATCATTGTTGAAGAATTACAAGGTTATGTATATGGAAGAAAAGCAAATTAGGTTAAATAGGAACTGTAATTATAATTAATGCGGAAGAAAGTTATTGGTGGAATAACTATATAGGTGATCCCTGATCATTCCTAATCACTTTTGAGAGAAGACAAAAGATTGGAGAGTTAAAAGGAGATCTGAAAGTATGCAAGGAATTGGTCGAGTAAGATCTGTTACCACTCTTCCAGGTACTTTTCATCTTTTTGGTTAAACCCTAGCTGTGAAGATATTGCAATGGCAACACCAATGGTAATAGACATAGTTGAGAGGCCAAGGCCTAAATTCAAGAAGCATCCTTTTAAATCTACCATAACTGATGAAGCTAGGGCATTTTCATAGGTTCATGCAAATGTATTACACACAGAGGATGTCCGGATCTATATTCACTCTCAAATTGATGAATTTGACCATCTCAAACTCGAACAGTTCAGAAATGAGTGCTTATTGGGGGATGATTTCCAACTAAAGTCTGAGTTTGCAAACATTGCCACCAAAAACCTAGACATTTGGAAGGGTTTGTTGAGTAGCCATCGACAAATTATTCCTTGAATGATTGGTTTGTTGAGTAGATATTTCAATCATTCATGGTCAGTGTAGAATACAAATGGTGTAGACAAGAGGTAATGTCTGGACAAGTCTATAATGCATATACCATTGCTAGGGTTTCTCTTTCAGTTGTAGTGTAATTCTTCTCTACTTTTGACAACTTCCTACTTGCAAATGATATAGGATGATCCTTAGAACCCATTGGTTGAGTCAGTACTGCTCCTACTGCAATCCCCGATGCATCAACATGAACATGGAATGTAATGTCCCAATCTAGAAATATGAGTATTGGTGCTTCTACTATCTTTTGTTTCAATGTGTCAAATGCCTTTTAGTGCTGCTCATTCCAAGTAATACTTTTGCCTTATTTTTTCTTCAATAGTTCTTCTATAGGTGCTAAGATGGTTGCATAACTCTTGATGAACTTCCGGTGGTAACTGGTATATCCTAGGAATGTTTTGACATCAAATGCAATTTTTGGTGGTGGTAAGTTTTGAATAATTGCAACTTTGAGGGGATCAACCATCAAGCCTTCTTTCCATAACCCAATAGTGTTCCAAATGGTACCGCGAAACTACATTTCTTCAAGTTCAGAGAGATTTGCAATCTTCTACATCTATTCAGCATCAACCTCAAGATCTGTATGCGATCTTTTACTAGTCCAAAAATAGTCCAATTATCCAAATAGACTTCTAGGAAATCATGTATAAACTCCTTGAATGCATTTGTCATAATTCTACTAAATATTGCATGTGCATTTTTCAATCCAATTGGCATGAAAGTATACATGAAAGATCCTAGTTCAGAAGCAAATGTTGTTTTAGGTTGGTCCTCTTTTCTAATTTTTACCTGGTGGTATCCAGAGAATCCATCAGTGAAGGAGTAAATCTCCCTACCAGAAATTGACTCCAAGATTTCCTCTGTGAATGGTGTAGGTAAAGGATCATGAACATAAGCTTTATTCAATTATCTAGTCTCCGTTGATCCTAATTTCTCTTGTTTTCTAATCTTGTACTACCATTGGACTGATCCACTCTGCTTCTTCCACTGGTTTTATGATCCTTGCTTCAAGCATCTTATCAAGTTCTACTTTAACTTTCTTCTTCATGTTTGGATTCAATCTGTATGTCCTTTTCTTGATCGCTTTACGACCTTCCTTTAATTGAATTTTCATTGTTCCCACCTCCTCTTTGATTCCCTTCATCTCTGTGAATTTTCTAGGAAACAAATTCTCATACTTAGATAAAATTTCTACTACATGCGCCATTACCTTCTCATCCCAATAGTCTCCTATTTTGGCTAGCTTAGGATCTCCTTCTTTGGCAATGTTCTCTTTCCTTAGCTAGATGGGCTTATTGTAGTATTTTCCTTAATAGTTGTTAATTTTGCCAGCTTCCTCTCTCCTTGCTTAATCTTTATTTCTGGTTCCCTGCTCTCTTCATCCTCATGTTGTGTTGTTTTGTAGCATTTGTGTTTCTCCGGATATGATTCCTTATCCATCCATTCTATGATTTTCCATATGCCTTATGTTCTTGCCGGTGGTGAGATTTGTTCCAGTTTTGCTTCTTCTTCTTCTACATCCTGTTGAAAGATGATCTCCCTGATTCTGAGGAGTGTTGTGTGTATGTTCTTGTCCGGACTAAGGAATGAGAATGTGTGAATGAAGTCCTCTTGCAGTTCTTCCCAATATCTAGTTTCTTTCCTGATTTATATACCATGTCTATGCAATTGGTGATAGTGTCCAATAAAATAAATGGGTATATAGTATCTCATTATGTTCATTCCTCTCTCTCCATACCATTGGACACATGGATAAATATTCTTGCAGTAAAATCTGACCTGAGTATTTGGGTATTATGTCATATTCTCCTTCCTCCAACAAATATCTTGTCTTGATGAGTATTTTGAATATTGGTCATAAATTGATTGTGTATTTGTGTGTGTTCCACCAATTTGCAGCATTGCATACCAATGTGTGTTGTACAAGTTGTAATCTTATGTCTTCATCTGAAAAAACTACCTCCATTTCTGCTAGATATGTATGTAGATTTTGTATTCCTGAAAACCTAGGCAACTTGATATGTGAAATTCCTTTCAAAATGTGACTTACCCGGTGAGGTCTTTGCTCCATATATTTCATATCCTCCACAGATGTGCCGCATGTGATCTTCAGTGAGTTTTGATGAAGATTGGAGGATTGTTGTATGTCTTCCTCGCCAATTATGACCATGAATAGCCTCTAGTAACAAAGCATTTTCTATGTTTTTAGTTTTGGTTCTTCTCTCAACCAGGCTTCTAGAACTTCCTCACTATATGTGTTGTAATGGTCATCCTCTATCTCCACTTCTCCCTTAGAGTTGTACACTATTATATTGTTTCTTCTACCTCCAAACTTGAAATTGTGTAGATATTCTTTGAGTCCTTCTCACTATCTTTTGCTTGATTGAATTCTTCTATGTATGCTTCTTCCATTGATGATCCCAAAGGAATATGTATAATTTTGTTGTCATTGGCAAATTATAGCTCTTCTTTCTGGGATTCTTTGATACTGTTTGTAGCTACAAACCATCTCAACCCCAATAGTGCATTAAAAGCTTCCCCTTGATCCTTCCTAGCTACAACAATAAAGTCTAAGACATGTTTAAGCCCCATTAGGTTAACTTCCACTCGATTCCATGTTCCCATTGCCTGCATTTTAGATCCATCTACCAAGATTATATTGTAGGTTGTCTCTATCAGTTTAGGTCTTCCTAATTGTTCCCAAAGCTTCTTTGTTATCATGTTGACATATGCTCCCAGATCTATCATGACATTCAGGACCTTTACGTGATTAATGTGAACATCCACCATAAGTGGCTCTATCTTCCATTCTCTATCTGTCCTTCCCATCCTCCAGAGTTGACTCATTTGTCTTTGCTTCTTATTCCAGTATTTAGATAATTGCTGCAGTTTCTCAATGAGTCTATGTTGTTGTGTCAATTGGTCTAACTGCTTGAGAGCTTCTACTTCTTCTTTGGTGAAGGACTTCTTGTATTGTTTCTCCTTTTCTTGCTCCTTCCTTATTGTGTATTTAGCTTCCTTCACAACTTCCTCATGCTGCTTCTTAGTAGGGACAAATTCTTCTTCCTCCTCACCGTCTTCCTCTTCTATCTTAATGGTGTAGTGTCTTCTAGTATTTATTCCTTGTCTTGTCAGTACTACAACTTTCTCCTTCCTTCTTCTTCTATCTTTTTCGACATGTTTTGACTTGCTTCTCTGGTAATACTCTTCGTATTCTGTAGATTCAGTTGAAGATATGTCAGTTTCCTCCCTACTATTCTTCCAACAAGTTCTTGTTCCTTAACCCTTAGGTTCTCTTCTTATGATCCTAGCCCCTTTTTTGTGAATTCAGGTTCTATAACTCATCACTCTTAGATTGTGGTGGTACATTCCAGAAGTACACGAAAATAGATCATGCTCTCTATTACTACAAAATGAACACTATTTTTCCTTTCGCCCCAACATTCATTAGTAAAGTGTCCTAGCTTACTGCAGTTGAAGCATGTGGCATCCTCTCTCCTTTAACCTCTACCACGGCCTCGGCCTCCTCTGTAGCCTCCAAACTACTCTCTGTCATCATTATTATAGCTATTCCCATAGGATGGACCACCATAGTTTGAATTTTGTATTGCACTAGCATTCCTCTGATTTCTCCAATTTGATTGTCTGTAGCCTTGATCATATGAGTTTCTTTCTACTGTGTCGTTCACATATGACATGTTGTTGCTCTCTGTCGAGTTTGTGTTACTATACCATGTTTCATCTTCTTCATCATCAATATCTCTTTTCCTCTAGAAGTTATGTGAAAGACAATCTAGTGTTTCATGGTCATCTCATTCTCTGCATAATCCACAATATACTTAATTTATTCTTTTTGTTGTTCTGATGTCTGTCTTTATTGCAGCATCTTGCCTTTCACCTTTTATCCTAGGGCATTCATTTCTCAAGTGACCTTCCCTTGTACTATGAGCACCAAATATTATGTCTTTGCTTCTGTGTATTCTCCTCCTGCTTGGCCAAGATCTCTTGTCTTAGCTTCAATTGCTCTAATTCCAATTTCAGCTTCTCCAGTTCTAGGTTTTCCTTCACTTTGTCTTGTCTGCGCTAGGATTGAGACTCTATCCGGCAGGCTAGTGTCACTACTTCATAGGTTTCAAATGTTCTTCCATCCAGGGTTGATCTTATTTCAGAGCTTATTCTGAAAATGAACCATTATATCTTTTGCTTTTTAGTCAGTGGTTCCTCCAACTTCCTAGTTGTCTCATTGAATCTTTTATCAAAGTCCTTTATTGATTCTTTGTCCAGTTGCATCAAATCTCTCATCTTACTAACCCCTTCTGTAGGAATATCTAGAACTCCAAAATTCTCCAAGAATAGTTTCTTGATATCATCCTATTACTTATCACTAGTTGGACATGTCTTTCTATGCCACTTCAATGCTTCATTCCGTAAGGTGCCTATGAAGTCAAACGGCTTGATTTCATCTCTTGTTATCCCCTTCCAATTCCAAATAGACTCCAAAACAAAAATGTGCTCTTCTACTTCAGTAGTATCCTCAAATATAGGTAACTTGATAGGAATATCCATGATTGATCTTCTTAATGTCTCCAGTAGTTTGCGGTAGGTTTCCTCTAGTTAGGTTGGATATCAAAGTACTCAAAACTTCTGTGAAATTACTCTGGATCTCTTCTATTATGTTTGCTTCCTTGTTTACTTGAATGTTTTCCTTCTCAACTAAAATTCTCTTTACTTTATATGGCACTCGGGGTGACTCATGGTCCAAGGGTTGTGTCTCTTCACAATGTCTCTTCAAATTAGGCGATACTCTTCTATTTGTGAACGACATCATGTCGACATCCAATGATGATTGAAATAACCTTCCAACACCCTCAAAACTCCTTTCAATGTTTACTGCATCTTCTCCTCCTCTGTGGCAAATTAGCTCCTCTATATATTCCTCATCCATCTTCAAAAATTTTGGTGTTAATTCAGATTTTTCAGTAGTCTACAGCATAAACCCTAATTCACCTCTTTCTTCCTCTTCCCTTCCACTTTCTTCTCTGACAGAACCCACAGTTGCATCCTCAACAGCATCCTCCATGATGTGCTCTATTTCCTCTCCTTCTAATCTCCTTTCTCCGATAGCACCCCCATTGGTGCACTCAGCAACATCCTCCATAACGTGCTTGCCTTCTTCTTCCCTTCCGACAGCACCCTCCACGGTGTGCTTCATGAATTCTTCCTCCTTTCCATCTGCAACTTTTGTTGTCATCTCTTTTCTACTCTCTTGTGCCCTTTCCATCCTTCTGCAATAATGTTCATGTCGCTCCTCAGTTTGCTTTGTTCTTTCTTCCCTGCTTATCTCCATTCTGGTTCTGATTTCTTCGTCGATCTCTCTTTTCTTCTGCGTCTCCCCTTTCGCCATGGGTTTTCTTAATTTGGTGTTCCATTAGTCCTCTTATAGCCCATGGTATCCTTATTTGAAGAGTCACATCGTTTGAAAGGTCCTTGCAAACCCTATTCCCTTTCCACTTGCCATCTCCTTAAGTGTCTGCCCTCTCTCACAGAGGTAGTAACTCAAGGAGACTCAATTATCTCTGCAAATTAAAAATTTTCTCTGCCAATCTAGCCTTTTCTTCTTTCTGGTACTCTGCGTTGCTCCTTTGAATGTTTTGCCCCTTCGATCTTTAACTACCTTCTTCCAAGGTCCTGGCAATAGAACCAAATGTTGGCAAGAAATGAAGAGGGATACCGATTCGAAGATCCAATCCTTAATCAAGTCTTTGTAGTCAGTTTATACCCCGGTCAATTAGTTAGAGATTGATAGAAAAACACAAGGAATAATCGAAACAGAGTATCATATACATATCATAACCATAAGACAACATAGAAATATATGGTACTGGCAGATCTCCATATATATCTAAATAGTAATCAAATATCATACATCTATCCTCTGGCAGGTCTAAGTCTTTGCCTCATCCATCTACATACAAGCTCATCTGACTTCTATGTCAGTATCATATCATCCTATCATACTATCTCCTATCATCATATCATATATCTATATATACTATATCTATTATATCTAGGGGTGTGTCTTCTAGCATCTTATGTCAGCTCCAACCTCCGCATGATGTATGCGCCAGCTTTCTGTTGGCTCTGCTCCATGCCCTACATCCTGCTAACAGTTTCATATGTGCAGGGTGGCTCCGAATTATAGAAATCCCCGATAGAGTAGGAATTTCTCTGTTGTGAAATAGCCCATGTTGTTGTAGCATGTAATACTGGATTTTGTACTCCATTTTACTAAAGAAATAAAATTTGCATGAATTCATTCCTCACATTTTTGGTGAGAATCTATGTTGTTTCATGAGTGAGTGTTGGGTGGAGTAGCCCTTCATCATATACAAAACCCTAGTTCCTAGATTTTAACCTACTAAAAGAAAACTTAAAAGTTTTGTCAATCTAGGTAACACTACACAATCTACCCTTGCATTTTTGGATTCCATCTACTCTAGAAAGTATAGGTAATTCTTTGGGAAAATTTGTTTCTATCTCTTCTAAAACCAAAAATCTCTCTCATTCTACTTTTGCCCATATCCTTGTAGAAATGGATTTAGCTTTAGGTTTTCCAGCAAACTTTAGTTGAAAGTATAAAATAGTATATGGAAGCAACATTTGGATTGTGAAAAGCAGATTTTCAGATGTAGAAATTGTGTTGGAATTGGTCATTTGTCTACTTCATGTCCTAAAAGAATAAGGAAATCTTTTGGAAATGCATCTTGGCAGAATAATGTTGAGAAATGACATATAACTGAGATAAATTCTCAAAGTTATACTTCATTGCCCTCTTCCAATATGGTTTTGGTGGTGGATACCATGGATTTTGTGGGTGATATAGCAAGGGATATGAAGAAACCAAAGACAGAGGTGTCTATTGGCCCAAATGAAGATACAAAATTTCAATTTTTACCTCAGAAGTCTTCTGCTATTAAAGTTTTAAGTAGCAATACTCTTGATTTGAATCTTGAGAATATATCTCCAAATTCTCAAGGCATGCATTTGGAAGAACTCAAGAAAAATGAGGAAGGATTTCAAGAGATACCAATGTTAAAGTCTTGGGATTGTTCTATTTTCAGGAAATTTGGAAGGTGTGATGGACTTTCTCTTAAGGGAACAAGGTTATGAAGATATAAATCTAGAAATTATTTCTCCAAAGTTAAATGGTTGGAAAGTTGTATCAAATAGGAAAACTAAATATCATAAGAATTTAAGATCTTATGGTAAAAGAGGATGAGATTTAGTGTAGAGGATGTAATGATTTGATAGTTGCGGGATTTGGTTTTGATAATATTGTTAAATTGTGAGAAACCTCAACTAATTTATCTTTAAAAAATATTAGAATAAAAGCAAAATCTAATTTAGAATTAAATTGATGATAATCATTGGAAATAGAAATAGATATTAATTAAATATTATGTTTCTTTTATTTAGAGATTAGTTGAGTATTGATTTATTACATTTAATTGGATATTCTTAAATAATTAAATAAAGCAAATTAATTTTCCATAAGTAGGGTTCCTTCGAAATCAAGTAATTGCATGAATTATAGTATTGAACAATTATAAAAACATAGAGAAATTTATAGAACATTACACTGATAGGTTTTCAACAATCAACTTGGAAGAGAATTAAATAAGATTGTTAATGAATTTTGAAGAACACTGTAGAGAGAGAAGGCCTCTAGTTCATAATCAACAAAGATTTCAATTAAATAATTAAAGGTTGGATATTGATCATGAAATTACCTTAGATTTGGTGAAGTAGGAAGGATTGTTGTACAAACCCTAGAAATTGAATTGAAACCCTAGGAAATTTAGTCAAAACAAGATTGGAACTTGATTCCAAATCATGAAATAAGATTCATGAATGGTTGAATTACTATTTTGATGTGATTTATAGAATCAATTTGATGAATTTCGATGAAAGAGGGCTTTGGTCAAAAACATAGTCCAGGATAATGTTTTGATCAAATTGAAGGTGTGAGGTTTGGGAATTTAATTGTTTAATTATTAATGAGTGTTGATTAGAGAAAATGGAAATTTTGGATGCTTTTTTTTAGAAATTCAATATTGTTTGTATTCTACATGCATAGAAAAAATTGTTTTGCTTATTCTCTTTTTTGTATTTTTTGTATTTGAATTTTAGGTTGTACAAAGGCCTATAGAAATTTTGTGTGTCATATATGAGTGATTAGATCTTTAAAATTGTGTTTGCAATAAACTCATGAAAAGGTTTGGCCATAGTGCCCATATAGGCACCTTGTTCTAGCACTAGAGTCTACACATGCACCATGTTCTAGCACTAGAGTATTTTTCAGCACCCTATATTAGCTTTGGTTTCTGCAGAAGCACCTTAGTATGGCGCTCAAGTCTGTTGGAGTGCCTAGATTTAGCCCTAGTGTCTGCACTAGCACCCAAGCTTAACATTAGTGACCTCTATTGAGTTATTCTTAATTTTATTTTGGCAATTCTAATTATGTTGATGTATGATTTCTATAATTATACCAAAGTTTATCATAAAATAGTGTATACTTCCCTTAATGTAAATGAGTAGGTGAATGTGTAGGATGAAAATTTGTATTGATATCCAACTTTGACCAATACAATTTGGTGAGATTGTTTCTCATTTGAGAGTTATAAATGGTTTTGTGTGTACTGGGTGTGACTATGTGAACCTTAGTTGGATCACAATCTTTGTTATACAACTACACCTCAATATGATTGAGTTATCTTATGAGTTTGAGGTGTAGGTAGATGATGTATTCAAGACCGCAGGTTCTATTAAAAGACTACCCAATCTTGCAGCCTACCTAATATCCACACACATCTACACACAATGGAAGCAATCATATAATAAAAATTGAAAACTTCATTAATTTATTGGTTGCCTACAGTAACAAACAACTTGCATTACAAAAATATTAAATTACATCAAATACAACTACTCTTGTAACATGTCATTCATCTCACAATGGAGCTTCTCACAACACTTCGCTCATTAGAATCCTCTCTTCAATTGCAAGCATTTACACTCTTTCTTAACTCTAATAAATAGAGTTTTTCCTTTCTTCTACTCCACCCTCTCTCACTCGAGAGTTCCCAAGCTAAGAGAATCTACCCTCTACCTCGCTTCCTCCTCTATGTCTAATAATAAAACTATTTACCTATGTTGCCTCGATCAAGAAGCTTTACAGCTCATGTCACCAGCCAAGGAAAGGAGCAGTCACGCATCCCAGAATGGAAACCGTCCACCAAGATCATGAAGTAATAGTAGCCACTTGACAAGGAATGAACTAATAAGTCGATGTAGCAAGGAGAAAGGTAAAACAACCCAGGAAAATATTGCCATGCTAAGTTAAAAGTAAACTCAAGCCGCCAGTTGAAAGGATTAATCAAGGTAAGAAAATAGAATACCGTGTGGCCAAGGAATAGATAACTAGCTTGATGTAGCAATCACAAGTTTCAAAGGCCAAAGTAATGGCCTACTATGTGGAAGGAAGAAATCAGCGCCAAAAGGAAAACCTTTAGCAAAGCCAATGATGAAATAAAATAACTATTGCGTGGCCGCCAAACTTACAGATTTTGGCACTAGCCAAAATAACTATCACGAGACCCAAAGATGCAACCATAGCTTAAAAAAAAGAAAGGTAAACATCCCACGTGAGCATCTCAATTGCCAAAGAAGAATGTGAAAAGGAGCGAGGCCCAAAATAGAATGCATAAAAAGACCGCCCAAAAATTAGCTACCATGATTAAAAAAGAAAAAGAAAGCATTTTAAAATATGATTATTTATTGCATAAAGAAATAATAATGATTTATCTAATCAACACCAAATATAACTTCAACCCTTAATATGTCTAACACCACCTTTTACTTAGTCATAGCCTTGAAACACTAAAAGTCAAACCAAATCATTACATACTAAAACATATACACAATTCTCATGTATTTGTATACACAGAATCTTCATGTAGCTAAAATGTTCAGTCCATCTCACCCTTCTATAGCAACTTAATTTAATCTTGTAGCAACCCATAAGAGTCATGTAGCAACTTATAAATATTTTGTAGCACAACTAAAACCTGCAATCTTCATTTAGCTCTTCCTAAGAAGCAAATTGATAGGCTACAAACAACAAACACACCAAAAGGAAAGCAAAAAACTGAAAACATAACCTTCCATGTTTTTGGTGATGCAGGATTTGTGTGGCCCTGGATACTCCTGCATCATAAATGTTGAGTGAGAAAAATCTGTGAGCATTGTCTCACAAAATGGAGTTGAGTGGTCAAACCAACCTTCCAAATAATTAACTATCTACAACAAACTCCATCATTGTAATAAGTGCATGGAAAACTTTCTTCCTTCGCATCTTTGAGCATTTAGTTGGAAAAAATCTTGTCCTCCTCTGCCAAGAATGGTCATCCATAATTCTTCCTCTTGTGGACCTTTGTCCACCATAGCCTAACCTCCTCCACCAAATATAACTCCACTTAATTCTCCCTCTTATGGGTTTCAACCCACCACAAACCGTCCACCTCCACCAAAATCTTCTCATCCCCTTTTCTCTTTTTGGGGGATTTAACCCACCACTATCTGACCTCCACCAAAAATATCTCGCATTCTCTACTCACCACTACACCCACATACAAATCAACATAATTAATATTATGAAAATTAAAATTTCTGATCTCCATCTCCTCATACTCTTCTTCTTCTACACCAATCACTTCTTTATATACAAACTCCTCAAGTACAATTCTTACAAAAAAAAATTATCCTACTGCGACTTCTTTCTCTTCACAAATCTCGACTACAACACTATCCCCAAATGCATCCTCATTCACCAACATCCACATGCCTTCTAAAATGTATACTTCTAATGCAATCTCATTTTTATCTTCCTCATTATCTTCTTGCATGAGGATCACTTCTTCTTTTGCTCCACCTTCTTCCATACCTACACACAAAATAGTGTCAAAAAAATCAAGGGACTCAACATCTACCATCTTTTCTTTTATTCTCTTCTTGCTCACCTCAACTCTACTCTCCTATAGGACTCCTAACATCCCACATATTTCAGCATACATGCTCTCAACATTTTTCCAACTCCTTCCCTCCGAAGCTCTTTCTCTTCTTTCTATAAAAGAAAATGTTAATATATAACCCTTCTCAAGGCCACTCCATGCTTCTCTCTTGAAGACATTTTCACTCATGTACAACCCAAAACCCAAAAGGTAATGATCTAAGAACTACAAGACACAATATTGACTCATGCACTGAGACAATACACTATCATTGTCATTCACAACCTACAATTGAGTTTCCCAATAACCTGCACATATCCTCTACCCAACAATGACACTAGAAGATGTACTTAAAAACTCCACCTACCCACTTTCCACATAGTGGAGAACATTCATGCACTTTCTACCTAGCACTATCTTTGTTGGAGGATAGCCAACACACTCTTACACATGACACATCTTCTCTAACACTATTTATTTTCTCACACAGCTCTCTGTAGTTATAAGATTCTTCCTCATGCCTACAATAAAATTCTAGATCCCTTACAAACAAAACCCAACAAATAAACTAGCTTTAATATACCTCAACATAGTCTTCACACACCTAGTGAGTGCACTAGCTCTAATACCATTTGATATGATCAAGATCGGGTTCTACTAAAAGATTACCTAGTATTGTAGCCTACACAATCTCTAAGCACATCTACACACAACGAAAGCCATCATATGATAAAAATTGAAAACTTCATTAATATGTTGTTTGCTTGCAGCAGCAAACAGCTTGCATTACAAAAATATTAAGCTACAACAAATACAACTACTCCTGTAGCCTGCCATCACTCTCACAATGAGGCTTGTCACAACCCTTCTGTCACTACAATCCCCTCTTCAAATCTATAAGAGTTTATACTCTTTCTTAAATTTGATGAATAAAGTTTTTCCTTTACCTTGCCATTTATCACTGAATCTGCCAATAGAGAGTTCTCAAGCTAAGAGAATCTATCCTCTACCTCGCTCTGATAATAAAACTATATATATATATATATATATATATTCCACAATCAATAAGCTGTAGAACTCTTGTCACCAGCTAAGGAAAGGAACAGTCATGTAGCCTAGAATAGAAACCATCCACCAAGATCAAAAAAATGATCATGACCATGAGGTAATAGCACCCACGTAGACAAGGTCGATGCAGCAAGGAGAAGGTAAAACAATCAAAGGAAAATATTGTAATGCTATTAAAAGTAAACTCAAGCTTCCAATTGAAAAGAACAACTAAGGCAAGGAAACATATTACCATGTGGCCAAGGAATAGATAAATAGCTTAATGCAGCAGTCAAAAGTTTCAAAGGCCAAAGCAACACCCTGCTATGTGGAAGAGAGGAATCAGCACCAAAAGAAAAACCTTTAGCAAAGCCAAAGATGAAAGCAAATAACTATTACACAGCCACCAAACTTCTAGATTTTATTGCCACCCAAACCAGTTCAAACCAGTTATCATAGACCCATAGATGAAGCCACAGCTCAACAAAAAGATATGTAAACATCTCACACGAGCAACTAATTAGTCACCACCAAGAAAAATGTGAAAAGGCATGATGCCCAAAATAGAATGAATAAAATGATCACCACCAGAATTAGTCGCCATGATAAAATAGAGTGCCAGAAATCATAGAAAATCTTCTATCAATTATAATTGCTAGAGCAATAGTAATCATTTTAAAAACTCGACCTAAAGATAAAAGGCAAAATCCCTTTATCAAAAAGTTGACAGCTAGCAGATAAAGAGTTTAAAGCATGTCATTTTAATATATGATTGTTTATTGCATAAAGTAATAATAATTGTTTATCTAACTATCACCAAAAACCGAACCAAAGCATTAGATACTAAAACATATAGATAGTCCTCGTGTAGTTGTATATGCACAGTCCTCATGTACTTGAAATGCACAGTATTTGTCACACTTTGTAGCAGCTTAATTTAATCTTGCAACAACCTGTGAGAGTCTTTTAGCTACAAACTTACAATCTTCTTGTAACTCTTCTTAAGAAGCAACTTGATAAGATACAAATAGCAAACACAGCAAAAGGAAAGTACAAAACTAAAAACACAACCTTTTATGTTTTTGGTGACACGACATTGTGCATGGACCTAGATGTTCCTGCATCAGTAGATGAGTATCCTTCTAGTGGATGATGAATTCTAATATCATTCACTATACCTTACATCTTAAGAACCTAGGACATCAATTTCCCTTGATGTATATGGCCAAAGAATACTCTTCTTGTTATATATACATGTTGCATCACATAAGCCATAGTGGAGTATCGGATAGTGGTTCCACAAGTTATTTATACATTATGCCATACATCTCCCATATGTGCTAGGAGAGTCTTCGAATGAAGACTCATGGCCCATTTGTAAGAATGCATTTTGATTATACCTAGGAGGTACGTTGCTTTGTGGGTGATTATAGTTTTTCATCCTTGTACAAGGGTGGAAGCACAATAGTGTGTCCCACTTCTAAGGCATCTTGATTTTTGCCTAAAATAACTTTTTTTATATGCATGATGTAAACCTACAGGGTTTGATCAAAGGGGGTTCAATTAAACCTCCTTAGATAGAACCCCCTAGGCTTAAATCAAACCCCCAATAGTCTCCTCTACTCATATCAAAATGCTAATAAAAAGTAATTTCACTTCCCTTTTTGGGGGATTAAATGAAGTTATTTGAAGACATCAATTTGCAAGTATGTAACCCTCAATGTTATCTTTCTAAACTGTATACAATGTTATGTTGTTTTATATGTTTTTTAAAAAAATTATAATGAACGTAGGTCCATTACAAAAAAAAAAAAACCAATGACCATTATCCAAGGTGCTAGGAAAATTAATAAACTTTGTCAAAAAAATCTCAAAAATACACTACAATCTACATGGATGCCCTTATTTCAATGAAAAATAATTTCAATACATATGCTAAGAGAAATCTGTTACGATAAATATACACCTAAATTTTTTGTTAGTATCAATTAAAAAACACTAATAAATAAAATATTCAATAAAAATTACCAAAAAAATTGCACAATAGACATTGAGTTATTGATCTAATTCCAAAAAATCATGAAAAAAAATTATTTGTAATGAAAGTTAAGTGTTACAATAAAATGTCACTCAATAAAAAATAATAGAAAAAATAAAAATTTAATTTAGAAACTAAAAATGATAGAAATAACTCTTAAAAATGCAGAAAAAATATAAATAGAATCTACGTGAAAATGCCACAATTCATTAGTTTACATCTTCGCAAAATTCTTAACCACTTGTTCCATATAAATAACACGTGTTGAATGCTAAAAAAATATTCATTTTAGTGGCCAAATAATGCTAAATAGTGGGACACACTATTGTGTTGTCACCCACAATTGAGCTATAAACCACTTGATGTGAAATGGATCTTGGTGTTGTTTAAGATGCCTTCATGAGTCTTCTAATGTGCTCAC
Organism: Cunninghamia lanceolata; assembly: GCA_027924645.1. NCBI lineage: Eukaryota > Viridiplantae > Streptophyta > Pinopsida > Cupressales > Cupressaceae > Cunninghamia > Cunninghamia lanceolata. The sequence continues at coordinate 11,575,472 of BSBN01000524.1, forward strand.
TAATATTCATTGCACCTAGTTTGGTGTGCTTTTGTTGAGATATCGATTTCAATAATTTTGAGATTGTAAGTTTGTCAATTGATAACATAGAGGAGAAATGAGCTCTAGGGTGTTTGTCATTAAGAGTGGACAATGGTGTTTTAATCCAAGTCATTCCAAATATTGTCTCATGTTTTATTCATGTCTTGTCTTCATGTCTTGTTGTTTTCTATTCATGTGATAGTATGTCTTGTAATCGAACTTGAGTGTGTGTACTCTTGATTGACATGTATTCTTTTTTAAGTGGTTGGTGTGTAATTTTGCATATCTTGTTTGTATGTGTTCTTATGTCAATTTTAGGAGTAGATCTATATGGTGTGTAAGAGATTTTGTTCTAAGGTGTTAAAAAATCATATAGTATAAGATGCATGATATTCTACCTTGAGCTTAATGGGATAATTAAGATGTATAACATTGAAAAAAGGATGCACTCATAGTATGGGATGCAAATAGTGTTCATTTCAAAGTGTTGTATAGTCTTGTGATGTGTAGAGTTAGTTATCACTATTTGGTTATGTTGTGTGCTTTTACATGAAATTTGTATGAATGGTGTTAATTGTAGATGACCGTTGTAAAGTGTTGCAAAAATCTGTATAGTTGTTTGTGATGTATTACAATATGTTGGATAATGTTATGAAGTGTTGTAAATATTGGTAGCTTAGATTGATGTTTTGAGTATGAACATGTGAGTTGGAAATATGAATATGTAAAGAAACTATGAAAGATGAGCATGGTATACTTGTTACATATTAAAACATCCTTCTAAATTATTCTAGCATGTCCCATATAGCTTGCTACTACAAGTAGTTTACTAAATTGTCATAAAGTCGCAAGAGTTTTCAAGGCTAACAAAGTGGTTATGTACCATATTTTTCCTCTCTAGATTACCAATAAAATAGTAATAAACTTTCCTCGTCTTGATCAAATTCTTATGATATTGAAATCTACAAGTTTGAAGGTTTCTGTAATAAGCTATGACAAGGCATTAAAAGTGTGTCCACTATTAAAAGTCCATGCAAACAAAATATACCTTAAGTATAGACACAAAGCAAACTCAACAAATTTTAGTGGACAAAAATGCCACTAGTCATAAAGAGGCTACGAAAACACAAAAATGAAGGTTGCAAGATCTAGGGCCACAAGCTACAAAAATAACCACAACACTTCTTGGTCAATATATAATATCTCCAATGTTACAACATAGTGTTCATATATTGAATCCTAGACATTTGGGCTTTGCAATTTTTAGCAAGCCAGAGTTGACTAGCAAAAGCATCAAACCCTAACAAAGAGGTGAGCCTTCTCTTCAAAGGTTTTGTACAATTCATTTTACACTGCTAATATTAGTAATTCTTTTACCTTAAAACATTATTTTGTCACTTAAATGACTGTGGCAAGTCTCCTTTAGTCAAATCCACAATACTTCTCAATGTGTTTCTAAAATGATGCAAGATGCTTTGAATAATGTCCCTATGTCTCAACCCTTGAGTGATATGCAAGTTAACCTTTCTCAAGGATTAGGTGTGGTTGTGAGTAGAAGGTTTTACATTTTCTTGCCATCCCTTGTCCCATTGTAAGTATCATTTCCCAATTGTCAATGCCAAGTGGGACCAACTCCACACATATATTAGAAGAATTGAGCATTGGCCCAACCACTACATTCAAACCAACATGCCTTGATTAATGAGATAGATGAGTTCCCCTCTCCATTCTATAGTTATCCCAATCCCTCATTCTATTAGATCCCCTCTTTCCCTCGCACTTCCCACCTCATCTTCTCTTACCATGATTTGTCAAAAATATATCCCTCAACCTAAAGTTGCTTAGATTATGTCAATACCTCCTCTTTCAAATATGTTGAGCACACACCCAACTCCACTTAATACACCCAAGCCTCAAGTCAAACCTTTCTCTTCTTAGTTCTCCACTTCTCCATTATTACCCAATCACTAAATCTCATCGAAAACTCCAACTCCATCCCTTCAACATATTTGGGAACTAGTACTTTGAAAACAATATGGAACAATAACTCATATTGCTAAAAGACTAGCTCTATATTGACTAGTTATTGTTTATATACCAACCGCATGAGACTACTTTGTCCTTTAAACAAAACCTCAAACTTAAAAAACCATCTTCTTAACCTTTCTCTTGGAAAAGAATCTAGTACACATTCCAAATTCATTCATTATCAAAATATCACTAAAATCCTTTTGGTATTCCTTTACTAGAGGTAATAAAGTGTTTTCTTAAGCTTCGAAGTTGATAATCCTTTCCTAATTGACAAGTCACACGTCATTTAGATGTTTCTCAACCTTATAACATAAAAATTTCTTGTCAATAAAACCAAATGAAGTCTCGTCAATTCTTAATTCAATTCCTCTGATGTTTAGAGTTGTAGTTCCTATTTATAACATCTATTCAATTTTTTGGTGATATGATTTCTTGAACATTTCTTTCATCTAGATGGTTGTTTTATAAATTTTTAAACCTAAGTCGTCCAATACAAGACTACATTCATCAATTGTCTCCTTAAAAAAATATTCAAGTCTCTATTTATCAAAAACATTATCATTTATGATATTTGAAATCTAAAAAATTAATACAAATACCAATAATGATGCTATCAATTAAATTTATATCACAAATCAAGATTCCTTCACACATTAATTTCATTATTGTCTAAAATAGAATATATTAAAAAATCAAATAAAATAATACAATTTAAAAATTAGATTATTTAAATACTGAGAATTTTCATGAATCTTCTTACCAAATGTCTCTCAAATCAAAACTCGTTCAATCCTATTTTGGTTACAAAGAAATTTAAAACATAAAATTAAACAAAATTAAAAATTTATAAAATTAATTAATTAAATTAAAAAAAATTCAAACAAAGAGAACTGAAATGCAATTTTGACTAGTTAAGATGAGAGGACTGATAGTAAAGAGTTGAGAAGTAATGATAGTTTATCATAACATGATGATCGAGAGGATACCAGGGCAAAACATGGGAATTGTGACACCGGATGAACAAAGATCACGGAAAGACAAAAGCGTTTTCTTTTTTTTAAATTAAATAGTTTCACTATCTTAAGAGTATATATATATTGTGTGACGTGTTAGTCTTGTTGGCCTGATGGCACTCTTTTTGTGAATGATATTCCTAAACAAACTACATTCATGTCTTAAAATGACAAATCATTTACACCGAACAAAGAAAAGTTTAATGAAAACAATTAAAAAATAGCGTATACAAACATGAACCATTCCCCATACTATTATGCTTTCCGATTGCAACCGCATGCCTCTTTTCCCAAAGACAAATGCTTACGTCCTTGCAATAAACCAGGAATCCCAACGGCTTCGGTCTACCTTGATTACTTACATTCTTTCTCATTCATGAAATATGAATGGACCAACAAATATTTTGCTCCAGATTTTCCCTAAAATGACTTAATAACTCTGCATAATACATTACATACGTGCTTCACCAGCGACTGTGAAGTAAGATGAATTTCCCCAGTGCCCAGCTTCGTGGCTTATACCAACCTCATCACCATACAATTAACTGAACGATAGAAAAATCAAATGTATATGGAAATCTCTTTTTACCTGCATACTAACTGGGGAGTGATAGCTCAGCTAGAACCAGCAACCACAATATATCAGAACAGCATTGTAAATGAATATCAAGAGTCAGCTTGATCAGTCACAACCACTAATGTGATGATAGCATATATTCCACTTTCCATCTTCAAGAGCAGTCAATATATTTGGCCTTATTATAATTTTCCTTACAGATTTTTAATCCCTCATTACTATACTGCATCGGCAGCCCAATAAATAATGAGATAATGAAAAAAATTTCATGCTTGTTATAGAAGGAAGGCGGACTCTTGTGTTGTTGATTCATCATTAGCCCAGTGAACCTTTTGGCCTAAAAAGCTGTATGCTAAGAAGCCCCGAAGCACTTTGTATAGATACTTCATATTGCAAACAAGCTTCAAAGAGATGTTAAATGAGTACATCATTGAGCTGGAGAATTCGATGCATCAGGAAATCTGTTAGTGATGCGAGATACATATTTAATAATGGTCGGATCTGGAGATTGACGGAGGCGCATTAGAACTTGGAAGAACTCGGGTGAGCGAAGGAATTGTCTACATGGTGCATGGATACACATATTACCCAGAGAAAAAAGGGCTATTTTGAGGGGTGACTCACTGCTTGCATCCCTTCTTCCGGGTGTTAATGCAGTAGCTGAGTAGTCTGAGATTACTCTCAGTAATGCCTACACGGATTACAGGAGAAAAAAAGACTCAAACAATAAATTTGACCATTTCAAAATACACATTAAAAAACAGATCTAAATGGGATGTTTTTGTAACATGTAAATACAAGTTTGATGTTCTGACCTGCATAGCCCCCTTGGATATTATGTCCTCACATAGTCTGCTTGAATTTCGCACAAGATTGCTTAAAGCACCTGCTGCATTCGCTTTAGTTTTGTCTTCTTCCTCTCCAAGCAAGAGATTTGTAAGATGCGGTATGGATCGTCGGAGTTGATCATATAAATAATCACTGTGATAAGCAGCATTGCCAACCTGGTTTTAAGAAGTATTGTCCAATTAGAGTCCATAAAGCATAGAATTCTCAATTAGACGATATTTTCGTATCTAAGCCGTACCGCAAAGCAGGCAAATTTTCTGGTGCGCCTGTCTGGGTCTGCACATCTATCAATGAGAAGATTAATAATATCATGCTTGAGCTGCAAAAACAACATCTATCAGTATGCTTTCCGATACAAAAATTCATGAAAGCTCGCATTCGTTCAGTGATAGAGCCCAGAGACAATATAGGAAAAGGGACTGTCTAAACAACGAATGTATATGGAAGAGAAATATTGATCCTCTAGTTCAAGAAATATTCTATAACTTACAAGAAAATCATAGAAGTAAGGTGTATGACGACACATATTGCCCAAGGCACTGCAAGTTTTTGAACGTATATTGGCATCTTCATGGTTCAAGAAACATTTCATAGTCCCAAATAAATTTGCTTTTTCTATTGGTTCGTAGAAGTCCTGTGTCAATCATCAAAAGGTATCAAAATTGTAAGGCTAGACAAAGTCCATATTGTAAAAGGTTTCACTAACTATGAGAACGAAGCAACAGCAGACACAAAACTAAAATGCAAACATGAAGTATGAATCTTACTTTTGACATTCGAGCCAAGTCTGAGATGATCATCAAAAGATCCAAAATGACTTCCTTAGGACATGCACTATCAAGCATCATCCCTATTGTGCTGGGGCTCAGGAGACTGCTTTTGACAAGCTCGACAGCAAGGGTCTTCGAGCTAACCATTTTAGCAATAAGAGCAACAGGCCTTCCATAATCTTTTGCTTCCAAATGTTCCAAGCACTTCAGAAGAGGAACAACAACGCCAACCTGGTTTTGACCAAGAGATAAAATGCCTGAGTTTAGTTCAAAATCTCATTTGTAAAAGAGCCTGACAAAAACTAACTGATGCTAGACGGTAGACCATTCCCATCCTTCGCAAGCTCTTCATAACATGTCCTGGGAACATCATTTTGTATAAGAATTTCTTGATAATTAAATAGTTTATCTTTTATTTTCTATATCATTTATCACAAAAAGGAAATAGGGCATCTAGAAAAAACATTGATACCATGCATGTATTTTTCTATAAACTTTCTAACTATAGCTTGTGTTATGCTGTCTCAAACCTCAAGAAGCATTTGTGAATACTGAGTCATACTAGCAGAAACCACCTTTATGATATCTGCATTTTCACTGCCCACTCTTCCACCTGGAGAGCTTGAGTTTAGAAGCAAACCGCTACTGATGGATGCAGATGTTGAAGGTAAACCGGGAGATTGCTGAGAGATGATAAAAGGAAATGCTAAAATATTAATGATTTCATTCACTAAGTTTCTCAAACCAGCGCTGCCCCCACCATGCCCATCCCAAAACTTCAAGTACTTGAGATGTGGTTCATTCATCAATCCTATAATTAAACTAAGAGGCTCTCTCTTTAAAAGAATATCACGGAATGCACCACCAGTTAAGCACTGCGCTATTACCGACAACGTCCAAACAACACCTGTTGGAGAGAAACCAACCTTATCCTCTAAGCAACTGCCTACTTCATGATTTATCTTTGCAGGCCCATCTGCTAACAGAGAAATAAGTAGACTGGGAATACCATTTGAGCATGCTTGCTCTACAGCCAGTGGTCCTCCCCATTTAACTCGTGTTTCAAGTAAACCAACACAACCATCTCTCAGTCCGTGCCAATGTGTGAGCATACCAATTCCACTGCTAACCACAGCCCGCTCTTCTTTCCTATCACATGCCTTTGATTCTGAAACAAAAGGTAGCCTGAGATGGACACGTATTGTAGCTGTTGGAGGAATCAAGGCTAATGCAATTTCAGCTACCGACGATGAGTTGATAGGTGCATGTGCATCATGTTCAAGGGACAGGATAGAAGCCAAAGCTAACATAGCTGCTGCACATCGATGTTGAGGAAAAGCACCAGTTGACCAATCATCAGAAGAAGATTGTTGAGCAAGTACTGCAAGACGAAATCGCTGTTTTTGTTGAGATGCAGTCAAGACACAGGAAGCATTACGCCTTCCACACAACTTCAACCCCTGGGAAATGGCTGCAAGAGTAAGGCATGTATGTAGAATAACGGCCTCTTTAGTGGAATATTTGGCTGCATTATCCAATTCATTAGATTCGTTAGAAGGTGCTTCTTTATTGGAAGTTGATTTACTGTGTAGCGACAGCAAATGAAACATAGTCCCAACAACAGTTCCATCTCCACCTCCATTCACAGCACTAGATACAGGCTCTTGAACCGGTATACCACATAATACATCACAAGCAGATGCATTGTAAATGCAGCAACGCATCAGAACCTGATGAAATCATGTGATGTTTGGAATCAGTGCAAAATTAGAGAGGATATAAACTCAATTAGCTGAATACTAAATGAATAACATAAACATTGAATATTGCTTACATGCATATTTAGACTTCATGATATTAAGTACCACAATAAAAAAAGGGTTGTTTAGAGGAGAATAGTTCTTTAACAAGTTACTGAAATATTTATATTCTATGGCAATTAATGAAATGAAACTGGAGAGAAAATGAGTATCATTCAGCAAAACATTTAGGACACCTTACAAGAAAAAGAAAAATATGCGAAAGGAGTAAGGGAGCGATAAGGAAAGACTAAAATTTGGCACCCCTGTTATACACTAAGTTGAAGAATATTTGAGAATGGCATACAGGTGGAAAAATAGAATATGGACAATTCACTTACCATTTGCGTGTCCATAGAGAGTTCCTTGTTTGAAAAATATAATTTTACACAATGTTTGAACCATTCTGTTCCAAAGTATGAAATTCCATTCAGTACTTTCAATTTAAAAAATTATAAGCAAACTTCTGGAATAGATGATTATATCATCTTAATATTCAAGAGGTATTATCTAGAGACAAAATACTAACCTGACCTTGAAACATAGGCTAAACGAATCAGACTAATGACCTTGTTCCAAAAACATTTGTCACATCAGTATACTGAGAACAGATCGGTGCTTCAAAGTCAATACAACGGACCACCTAAGTTACCAGAAATGGGCAACAGATTTTGAACAGGAAACAGGAAACATGACCAACGGAGGGCTTGAAAGTTTTGACAGAAAATAGTAACGCTTAACACCTATGTTGCCTAATTCTTATGTTCAAATTGCTGGCCATAAAATCATCTGTCTGCTGCTACAATTAAGAAAAAAAGAATCATTGTGCAGAACTTAAACCAGTTGTGCTGGTTTGCCAATATCTGACCCTGGTGGTTGGTGTTCATTCAAGAGGCCCTTTTGTATCTTGCTCAATCGGCAGCTCAACATTATCGATATCCATTAACCACATATCCTACTGAAGCCCATTTGGTATTTAGGCATTGCTTGGGATAAAAAAGCAGAGATTCAAACAAAAAATAACCAGATCCTCCACCTTTTTCTTGCCTAACAAGTTATACTTCATCAAATGGATGAAGTGTAATCAACCTAGTTTCATTCACAGGTAGACAAGTTGATCAATCTATTAAGTGAAAAAAAATATTACAAAGTTGAAACTTGAAACATTGAAATCAATTTTGACTTAATAAGTCGTTGAAACTAACAACCAAACTTTAAAAATTGAATAAACTGGTCAGAAAACATGAATAGCTAACAATTTTAGCATAGGCGCTCTTCCCCGTACTGCTCTCAAAAGTCCACTAAAATAAACACAACTATACGGAACATTGGCATGCAAAAATCTGACATATTTGCCCCAATCCTGCCCATTGCAAACCAACCGTCTTGAAGAACATAGCATCTATACACGTTTACCTATGAAAGCATTTGGGATTAAGCAAGAATGCCACAAAGAATGGGGTGCATGCATCTTCCACCTCACCCCACTAGGTAGGTGGACAATACCTAAAGTAACAACAAGAAAAGAACATGAACCAGACTTTAAAACCTCCTGTAGTTTCTCCCTCATCAAACAAAGTTGGCTGTAGATATCACACAAGTATGGCTAGTCACTCTCAGTAAATTGTATTAACTCGTCAATGACAATGGAAAAGGTTTTAAAAGACCTCCACAAACTCCCAAAAGAGAGCCGAACTACTGCTCCTAAAAAGATCAAAAATCTCATTTGTTGTATATGTGGTGATGATCATTCCCTCCATCATTTCCAATTCGTAGATGTCACTATCAATAGAGCTGTCAAAGAGGATATATACAAGCAATACATTCAGGTCACGCTTGTTATGTGGATGGTAATGTTAGAACACAAGGATATAATGAGAGGGGGGGAATCAGTATATATCAAAACTTATTCCAGTTTAACATTGTCAATCAAACTTCTAACTGCTTTAACCAAAAGATCAGCAAATTAAACCAGTTAAAGCACAACACATAAGCATACAACCATAACACCAGATTTACGTGGAAAACCCAAGAAGGGAAAAACCACGGTGAGCAAGCTGCTTGGATCTACTGTCCAAATCCAGCCTCAGAAATGAAAAACAGGATTACAATATTATTTATGGGCTACAACCCAAAGGAAGCTGCAACTCCATGAAATACAATTCAATAGCAATTACAGAATGAGGCTACAACTTCTGGATATTACATTCAACAGATCTTACTGAACAAAACTCCTCCGCATCATCCGCACACTTCACTTTGTCTCAAAATCTCACTTTCTCTGTACAGTGAACTCTGCTACCTTCAACACACCTTCAAAAACATACTCACATCTATTCACATATCTTTGCACACCCTCACACACTCTACCTTCCTCAACAAACAAGATATTTCATTTATACCTTTCGCAAATTCCAAAATCCTTCTCCCATGTCGGCCAAGATGAAACGTGTATAATTGAAACATGCAAGGCCACACCAAGTCGGCATCCAAAAGATGTAGAAAAACAATGTGGTTCAAGCCAAGTGATAACCAGGACCTATTTTTCATCAACACATTCTTTCAAGCAGGCGCACACTTCAAAACATTTGGCGGGAACATCAAAACACATGAAGTCGGCCCAGCAAACACTTAATCTTCCACACAATAGCTCCAGACCTAAAGCGGTACCGGAGGGATCAATTAACATCATGCGGATCATCACGAGCAACATAAGACTTACACAAACCTTCTCAACCAATCCTTCTTCTGAAATATATGTTTTCTTTCTGGCGCAAACAAACAAAAACTGAGCCCGGTATCACAAATGAACACTAAAAACACAGTCTTAAGATAGAGCATTGAAAAACCAACTTGCAGTGCACTACAACACCTGAAACCTGAATTGAATCATCCATCTGAATATCTTAACTCATCCTCCAAACATCAAAGCCAAAGGATGAATTGCGATGAAATGCGGTGGCTTTTGCTTTCTCCTCCAGACAACCCTAGTCAACAACAAGATGTGTCTTTGTTCTGTTGACCCCGAAGAACCTTTGTGGTACACTTTAGCAGTTAAAACTTGAATATTATCATCTTCCCATCTATAAATGATCATCCTTCAAACCGCAGGACCTCAACTTCAAAAGAACAACGCATCCTGGCTACAACAACTCTAAACACTTGTCTTCACTCTGCGAGCTCTAGAATCTTCTACGTTAATCTTTAAGCTCTGAAATCAGGAACATACAACCTTCACACATGTCTTTGACACACTCGCAAACCGCAAGGCCGAACCTTCAAATGTGGAGGAATGCGGAGCGTTCTCCCAAGCTTATTTTGTGCAAACTCTAGTGCCTTGGACAACTTGAATCTTTCTTTCAAGACTAAAGTAATGTTTTTCCTCAGGAAACAATAAATACAATATTTACTACATCAGAGACTTTCATTCTCAACTTCGTACAACAGCAACAAACTCTTTTCTCTAAGCAGGAATCTTCATGTTAGTACAATCATTGTCTTTGAACTCCAAGAGATAAGGTACAATTGTGTTCAAAGTATATGGCATCCATCACCTTATCCTTCTCATCACAACTTCTTCAATCCATCTTCTTTGTCTTCTTTTCTGATCACATTGCCACAGATTACCTTTGACATTACTTCTTGTTCACTTTACTTCCGGCCTTCTTCATTGCAGCACTACTGACAACTCTCCTGAACCTCACACTGTTGACATCAATGACAACACAAGTGCAACAGGTAAGCATTTCTTGTTATGTGAATGGTACCATCATTCAACTTGACTATCTCCACGATCATTGGTCACACAGTTTGAGAATCCCCCTTGGCCAGCTAAGGGAGTGATCTCACCTGCAATGGATAGAGACTGACCACCATAGTACGCATAGCAACATGATATATTATCTCCACTACCTCTGAAACATAGAGATTAGGAAACATTTTAGTTTCAAGATTCTTGTCTACTACAAGATCTGAGAGAGGTCTCACTATCTTTAAGGAGACTGGACAGTTATATATCCAGTTTCTTCCACTATCCTAATCAAAGGTGTGTGGCACTTTATCTTTGTGAGTTTATTGCTTTTAGTTGTTGGTCCTTAAATAGGGACCTAGACCTACCAACTTGATCGTCTCCTTTTCGCTTACCACAAATGTTGGACGCATTAGGGATCTTTTAAATATTGATGGTTCTCAAAAATATTGGGATAGTTAATTTAGACCCTATTCTTGTGTGTACCAACACAACACCACACCAATTATTTAGGCATTAGAAATCTACTTCAATTCAGCATCAAGGATCTACTAGTTCACTTGGCTCACAGTCTAGCCTACAAGGAAAGCACTCCTTATCATCTTTTTCTCCACTTCCTAAAGTTTGCCTTGGGGTTTTAAACAATTGAAGGTTTTGCACCTTGCTTCCTCCCTGCATTTTCTAGTCCAGTTCATTAGCACTGAACATTACCCAAGGGATATCATCAGATCTTGCACTGGACCTCTCATGATAGTGGATGATGATGTCACTGGTTCTTGTGACCCAAGCCTTGCTACAAACATGACAATGCTAGTTACCAATCTTGGTCTTGGACTTTGCTCTTTTGGTCCTTGCTCCATTTCATTGAAGGGTTCTTCCCTCATATGACCATTTCTTCTTGTACTTAGATCATATTGTTTGTGGTTTCACACCTTTTGGTTCACCCCTCTATTCATGTACAATTAGTATTTTAGTTAGTTTTCAGAACCTAAATGTCTTCACCTTAGTATTTTCCTGTTGTAAACTAAACATATTCTCAAGTTCCATTGACCATCTTCGGGCACTCATGGACACATTCTTTTATAAAAGATAATTGTATTAATATATATAAAATATTACAAAAAACCCAGTGGAGCAGCCATGGCAAAGTCATTGACAAGTGCAAAGAGTTGGAAAAGAAGATAATTACAAAAGAGGAGGAACCGAAAACCATAAATCGTTATAGTAACTAATGGAAACTAAAGTAACAGCCATAAGCATTTAACAATAAATCAAGTATAGATAATGAGATTCAATATAGAAGTAGCAGTGAGCAAAATAGACCAGTAGAAAAATTGTTCTTCATTGTTTGAAACAAGGAGAAATATGTGTATCTCCTAAAATGGGGTGTGCTTGTGAACATTTTGTCGTTTGTTGTGTAAAGACGTCCCAATGATAGGTTAAGATGTTATAAACATCGGCATCATCAGTTTGGATGGAAAATAAGAAAGAAGATGCAGGGCCATGGCCTCAAACATAGTAGCATTACACTACAAAAAATTGCAATTAACCCCAAGTAATCACCACTTGCCTCATTTGCAGTATCATTTCCTGAGTTTTTCAAAAAGCAATTCTGAATTTTTTTTATGTATGCCTTTCCTTTTCTTGGCAATAGGAAAATTTAAAGCACAGGAAGACTGGAAATTTTACTTTAGTATTAAGGCATATTCTAACTTTTCAAGTTTAACTTTGAATAGATTAATTCTTGAGTTAAAATTTTAAACACTAATGACGATTGCCCCTAAAATAGTACATTATGTTTGATGACGATAGCACTTGCCTGCTATTTTAGGACCAACTGTATATTTACCACATAAACCTTCTTGTGAAAGTAAAATAATTGTTTTCAAAAATCCTATTTGTTTTTATAATTGAAATTTTTTAGTGTACTATGTTTATTTCTAATCTCTATGCACTATATTTGACATAAAATAACAAAATCAAATTTTTCTATTTTTACAAATATGATATTTGTTTTTTAGCTACCCAAGTTTTTGCTGAGTTTTTCCCATTTTAAACTCGCGTAATTGAATTCTATTTAAATTTTTGCCACCCTATGTCAATGACATGTAAATGGATAGCCACCATAGCCTCAAGAAAGCGCGGGTGACAAAATAGAGTTACAATATCATCCCACATTTCTGGGATAAAAGGTACTTTCAATATTTATAAAGCAAATTACTTATGTCTGAAGTGTCTTCATTTTAAGACACACCTTCTTTATGTGCAAACCACCAATTCATTCTGACCACTTGCCTTCGTGGCCCACCAATCTACCCTTCATCGAGTCCACCTTCCCTCCATTGTGCATGCACGTCTTTACTCACCCCTCACTTTCTATCCTTTTTTATATTTCTAATAGTCTACAAATATAGCTCAAAAGCATCTAGGCCAATTGGTACTGATACTTAGCTCCTTACAAGCAATACAATGCTTAGATCCTTAAGAGCATTAATATTTAGATAACAACTTAGAAATTCCTACTAGCAGCTAAACAATGTAAGACCAAGAGACCACTTAAAATTTCACCTTAGATGTCACTTTGGGGATTTGAACTTGGGTCTCCACAATGAAAACCCAACACTTTAACCACGTGATCTCCACTCCTTCGACACTTTTGTCCTTTCCCACATTAACCCACATGTAAAAGAACAAAGGATGAAATGATGCTTATAAACGAGAGAAGTTTTGTAACTAAGTGTCGTTGTAAAATGACACTACCTCAAGCTCACTCCTCATGTGCCCTTCCTTGTACTCAATTTGCCCTTACACTTGCATTGTGTCTGCTTTGTCAACCCCACTTACACCACCCACAAATTGCTTGCTAGGCTCATCACGTACTTCACTCTTTCCCCATACTCGGGTCTACTTCATTGACTTGCCTCACCTTGCCTTAATCACTTTGCAAATCAAACAATCATGAAAACTACATGTTGTACGCCTTTAAGTCTCATTAGCTATGTTGTCGGGTTCTACAATGCCTCTCCCCCTCGCCCCCCCTCCCCGTATCCATATGGGTCTCGTTCGATGCTAGGATGACCTGATGTTTGCCCAAGGTCCACCCTAAGTTTGGACCCACAAGGAACCTAAGGCGACCCTTGGACAAACCCAAGAGGAGTTGCAAGCCACCCAACATTTTAAAAAAGGCATTTTTTTTACATTTTAAAAAACAAAATAGAGCCTAAATACCTAGTTTTGCCCTAAAGTGAGAGCTCTTAACCTCTTTTGCCTCATTGCACAAATATAAGTGAGTAAAACAAAATTTTGTCTCCAAGCTACGATTGTTGATTTTAGGTTGTTGCATTTTTTCTCAAAGGTGAAGGCTACGAAAGAGAAAGAGTTGCACAAGAAAGATTTACCTATCAAAGGTGAGTGAATCCAATATTTTTTTTCAAGTTTTGAAGATTTTTCAAATTTTTGTTTTTAATGTTTTGTATAGTTTTTTAAACCTTTTATATTTAATATAGGGTTTATAATGCATTTCTTTTGTGTGTTTAAGTTGTAGAGTTGTAAATTTGTAATGTTTTTTTTTCTAGATATTTTTGGTTATTCATACAAAATGGTTGGTAGTTCTAGCTCAATTGGCCCACATATAGAGAGCACATTTAAATTTGATGCACTGTCACCTCTTTGGCAACATACAACCATGATTGAGCAACTTCCTAGTGGTGGGGGTTATTGTTGGCGTTGCAACCAATGTCAAAATATGTATTAGAGTTCATATAATTGAATGAAAGCTCACCTATGTGCTATAATCGACTTAGGAATAAGAGTTTGTCTAGGGCTGAACAAAAAAAAGGGTTGCCAAAGGAACAAATAATGGGATATATCAAAGAACAAGAGGACGCCAACATACTAAGTAACAAATCAAAAGAAAGAGTGCATCCTCTTTCTAGGAAAGGATCATAGAAACCTCCTAGTGGCTTAACACAACTAGTTGGCCCACATCTATTCATGCCACCACCATCTTCCCAAGAAGAGAATACCCCTTTCTTTCTCATAAACGAGGCCCATTAGAAAAAGCCTTCAAGAATGAGGTGAGGGAGGTTGTTGATGAGAGTATTGCTCGTTGCATTATAGCAATGGACTTCCTTTCAACCTTGTTAAATCACCATATTGGTAGGATGTGGTGACAATAACTGCCAATGCACCTACTAAATATATTAGTCCTAGGTATGAAAAAGTGTGCGCCATTTTATTGGCCAAGAAAAAAACTTCTATGGAGGCATCATTGAGAGCAATCAAGGATACATGGCCCAAAACAAAAAAAAAGTCCATAATTTATGATGGATGGAAGGATAGCCAAAATAGACCACTAATTAATGTTATTGCAGTGTCCCCTAAAGGGGCGATGCTTTTTAAGGCAATTGATTGTGAGGGCCAAGTGAAGGATGCAACCTTCATTGCCAATATCCTCATACAAGCCATTAATATGGTCGGCCCTAAAAATGTTGTCGAAGTCATAATGAACACTAAAAATTGTAGGGCAATTTCTTCAATAGTGGAGGGTACATATGGGCATATTTTTTGGACGGCGTGTGTCATTCACTCTCTCAAGTTGATATTGCAAAAGATTGGCACACAAATCAAGTGGGTCAAAGAAATCTACATGGAGGCAGAGGAGATTCAAATGTTTGTAACAAATTATCATGTCACAAACCATTTTCAAGACCTTCTCCAACTTGAAGTTGTTGAAAAGTAATTTTATTTTTCATTATATTTTAAAAATGTTAAATTTTTTATGTCATCTACTTTCTAATTTTTTTATTTGTTTTATGTTTTACACCATTATGGTTGTCAAGATTTGATTCACATCATACGCAATCGTCTTGAGACGACTTGTAAAGGTGTGCGAGGCATTGAGCGCCATGGTCATCAACTCTCATTGGAGTGTATGGAGGCAATCACATACAAAGAGCCCAAAAAGTCAAAGCATTGATCCTAGATGACGAGTGAAGGGCTCGTGTGGAAAATGTTGAGTTTCACAAAGCCCATTGATTAGGTATGTTAATATGGATTGACCATGTTTGGGTGACATTTATGATGGCATGTACTCCATGGTTGAAAAAATAAGGACCATAATAGAATCCAGGGAGCATGACCCCACAGAAGCATTTTTCAAAAGAGTGCAAGATATCACTAATGGTCATTGGGACAAGATGACCATGCCCTTGCATCTCTTAGCATTCGCTTTGTCCCCAAAGTATTATAGCAAAGAAATACTTTCCCTACCGAGGAGGGTGGCACCATATAGAGATGGTGAGGTTGCTACTAGGTACAACACTGCATTTAGAAGAATATCCCCGCAAGTAGATATACAACACATTGTCTTGAGTGAGTTTGGCCACTTCGTATCTTCAAAGAATCGTGATGTTTCCGCTCTTCGAGACAAGTACATGAAAGACATTCATAAATGGTGGTAACTACATGGCCCAAGCTCCATTTACTTGCAGCCTTTTGCAATAAAAGTTCTATCTCAAGTATGCATCTTTTTATTTTTTAACTTCCTCATTTTTCTTTCGTTGCTATATAATATTATGTTATAATTTATATTTTATATTGTAAATGTTGTATACAAATTCAACAGGTTGTGAGTTCTTCTTCAATTGAGTGGAATTGGAGAACATAGTTCTTTATCCACTCAGTTAAGCGCAACCGATTGGGTGCGAAAAAAAGATTACGATTTGGCATGTGGGCACACCAACTTGTGTCTCCTGTCACATAAGAAACCTAATTATAATGAGAGGGTGATGAGGAATTGGGATCTAACTCCTGAGTGTGCTGACTTAGACACTACTGTTGCACAGATTGCCAAAGTCTCTATAGATGAGGCAGGTACTACATATGACATGGCTAGTGGGAGTGGCATTGCAGCTGATTGTGGTTCAAATCAAATTGAACAAAATGTTGACTTCGATGCTCTCAATGAAGAGCAATATAAAGATTTCTTATTATTGAATATTGATTCTAATTTTCATTTTGTATTGACATTTAACAAATCACAAAGTATGAAATTATGAGTATTCTTTATTGCAAATTATGAGGTATTTAAATATTTTATTTATTTGCAATTATGAGTACAGTTTTATAATTTTTAATATATAATTATAAATATGAATTATAGATATACAAGCTCGTACCTGTAATCGAGGAAAAAAGTTGCATCGGCGTACCCGTCCCCGTACCAAGACCAACAACTTAGCTCATTAGTTTTAAAGGGAAAAATGCCTCAAAATTCCTACTAAGAGTGCAAAACAGGTCCATCATGTTTATTGCATCCTTTGAACCCAAATTTCTAAAAACTGACTTTAGAAAAGTGTGTTCTTGTGTTTGTACAACTACTGTGCTTTTGGAGCCAATTTGCCAAAAAAAGCAGAAACACCCAAAATCTCTGATTTCTCCATTTTTCATGTCTCTTTTTTTCAATTTTGTTGCACCTTTCTAACTTTTTTGCTCTAAGAAAACATTAAGATTTGAAAGGAAACAAGGTACGCAGAAATGCCTCCTACACTAAACTTATAAGAAGAGTGTTGTGCAAATTTCAATCTTTTCACAATTATAGAAAGAAGGAACGCAAACATAAAATAAGCAACATACCATAACACAGGTGTACATGGGGAAAACCCTTTCAAGAGAAAAACCCCACACTTCAAAATAGTTCAATGTATCATTTAGTAAACAACACAGTTACAATACACTTGCAGAGCAAGCCTTCACAAGAATATCACCAACCAGAGATATGGAGGAATTCTAACAACATAACAATACCTACTAGACTCGCTATCAAACCTATCTCTCAAACACCCAATAAATAGTAGATACAATACATGAAACCATCAAATGGTAATTAGAAAACCATGAACTAAAACCACCCAAAATAGTGGTGCCCAAATCCTTAGTTGTAAACCCACCACCCAAATTCCAAGATGAATTTACAAGCTAAAAATAGCATATTCCTTCCGCATGTCATAACCTCATTATAATCCACTCACCAAATTGGGTGTTCCATTTTGGCTTCATTATCCCCATCCAAAGATGCCTCATTATGTGTTGGTCAACAAGTGTAACTCCCCTTTACAACTCATTTATGTGTTGATGGTTTTACATTTCCAATGGAGGAGGCCCAACTTCTAGAGACCGTAACTTTTGATCCAAAAGGCCAATTGGGTCCATTTTTTTAATTGTAGAGCTCGAAGAGACCCACGTGACAGGCACTTGAGAATCAGTGTTGAACGTAGAATTTTTTTTGGCCAAAAACCAAATTTATAGCCCAGAATTGAGTTCTTCTATTTTTCAACCTAAAAATCGTATTGTTTATAATCTTAACATTAAGTGCAAGGTTGAGACATTGTTCCTAACAAGAATTTTATCATGTTTGTTGCAATTATCACACTTATCACACCTTCAAGTCTTATTTGCCAAAAATGACTAAAATCTCCACTTTTCCCTCCAAATGGCCCTTTTCCATTCACTTCACCTACACTCTTTTTGCCCATGACTTTTGCATCCACACTCCATTTCCCTTCAACCATTAGAAATATCTTTGTGTGAGCTACACAGTGGAATGGTTTTTAATTTGCTCAGACATATAGATGGTAGGGATATTTTTTACAAAAGATGCTTGCTCCTCCACCTTTCTTCACAACGTTCGAGACATTCAAACACCATAAGGTCTTCCAAGACTGGAGATAAAGTTTCCATCTAGGTATGATCATGTACAAAGATTGTTGAGGCTCTCCTCTGCCCCAAGTATGTGACGCAATCCTCAAACAAAGACAATTGTTATCCATTATTTTTTTGTAAATGGTAGAAAGTAACACCCCTAATCTCTCCATTTCAAAGCAATCAAAGGCCTTTTCCAAATTTTGGTGTCTACGTTTTCCAACTTAGCCATGTAACAACACTTGGGTACATGGTTTCACCATGTTCGAACCCATTAAACAAAATCACCTTCTTACTCTTCATCATGGTTAAAGTTATCTATTATGGCAACTTGTTTCAAATAAAGGCATGGCATCAATTTTGGTTCATACATTTGATATGAGAATAGTGTGACACAATATTCATCACCTTTGTTGCCTGATGGATAAAGCATTTGCTTGTTATTCTACTTCACACCACAAATTGGTGAACCTTCATTGATCATTGTTAGTGTTTTTATTCACACCTTTCAGTCCAACACAAAACAAATCATATGTGCGGTAGAACTACTCTTCAAATTAGAAGGGGAAGTTCCCTATAAAATAAAAATGAACGTACTATGAACAATGTGTACTTGCAACTTACAATCCTTACAATGTTTTTCTAGGAATTTCACGTTCAAACTAAATAAACTTTAAATGTCTATCCTTTTGGGTTTGTCTAGCGTAAAAGGTTGAAACGCTCTTTCAACACAAAGCAAAAGATTTTAAGCTTTCTTGACTAAAAATAAAGCCCTAGGCTAGATGCTTGTGTTGTTCATTTAAAAGCAAAGACTAAACAATGCAAGTACACATACAGAGTTACATAGGCTAAAACACATAAGCATGAACGTTGTGGTAAATTAAATGTAGAACCTAGTACAAAGCCATGATCTACACCTTCAAGCTAACCTACAATACAAAGCTTGCAAATACGCCAAAACAATTTAACCATCAACACACATAACAAGACATCTTGATCTAGACAATATCTAGCGTTGAGCCTGTGATATTGTATGCACATGTAAAAACAATGTACAATTGAGTTTCTGCAAGTAGGCAAACTCGTTGGGAGTTATAATTTGCCTCCAAAAACTATTTTTATTCATTCATATTCGAAATATATACATTGACATAAGATGTGAAGGGTCACATTACCCTTGGAATTCAAAAAAGAACTATTGGAAGGTGAAAAACTGTTTACAAAAGTTCAAAATTTCTAAAAATTATGAAATTTTCAATTTTCCACTTGGTAGGGTCATAACTCCTAGCCATTTTGTCGGAATTCAAACTTTTTGGACTCGTTGGAAAGATAAACTAGTTCTCTAGTTTGAGTAGCTTCGAAACTTGCCTGCACCTACTGTCCTAAGCAACCGATGAAAGTCTTGAGGCCTAATTCCACTCCGAAGGCCTCCGAAAATGCAATTTACTGAGATGTAGAAAATACCAAAAAACTAAATTTTCGGTATTTTCCAGTTTCTGCCTCATAGATGCCACTCAAATGATCATGGACCTGATCACATCTCAAAGCATTTATCAGCAAGATAGATGTAATAAATGTCATTGAGTGAATAACAAATCCTAGAAAACAATAATATTGAATATTCGATGAATAGCGGCTCTAGCAATATACAGGTGTGAGAATTACAATTGATACTATTTACAAACAATTGCATGAAAATAAATAAATTACACTAATGCACTTCCACCCTAACTACAACTACTTGTATGACGTGCAAGCTTTATTACAAATTACCTCGTCCTATAATTCTTATTTGACACAAGTGACGATCAATTCAACTAACACTTGAAATTATAACAATTATCCCTTAAGCTCACGTAACCATAAATAGAGGATATTAGAAATAGCAAAAAGCTATAAATAGCTTTATTCTAGAATATGCTCTTGAAAATAATGATATAATGACAAATCTTTGAAGACATTAAAATTTTGACATTCTGACAATTCTTCTTTTCTCTATCTCTTCCAAATGATGAAAATACGATTGCCAAATGATAGATTTGTCACAATTAAGACTTAGCAATCTCTCCCCACTTGCTTTGGCAGTTACAAAATACTTACTCTTAAAACTTCAATAGGCTGATATCCATTTGAAAACTCACTAAAACTATGATTGTGAAGTGTTGATTAGATTGTTGTTGTATGAAAACCCAAGCGCCTTGTTGCTGCTATATAAATAAGTCACTCTCCAAAATCCAAGCATTGCTATTTTAAATAGCTTTTTTTGCCTTTGAATGATACTCTTAACATATATTTATAGTTGTTCATTTTTTGAAAAGAGGCAACTTTTAAAAGTGGCACCTAAAAATAGTGGAGTTAGCCAAAACAAAAAATGTCAATGCCTTTAAACAAGTGTGTTGCCCTTTGGCTAGGCACACTTTTGGCGTATGAAGTTCTCTATGTATAGGTGCACACTTGCAGCCACATGCATGCCTATCCATTAGATGAAAAATTTTAATCTTTGATGAGTTTCTCTAAATTGGTGCCCTTCCGAAGTCTCACATCCATCTGTGGTTTTTCCTAGTATTGACAGGTTTCAACTAACTTTTGCTCTCATAATCCTACACACAACTATGCTTAAGACTCGAAACATTTTTAGAACCCATCCCCTGTGCGCACCTGGGACCTTGTCTTGCATACAGTTTCTTTGTTGTAGCACACACCTATCTAAGGCTTTAAATTTTTTTTAAGGTTTGACACCTTAAACTCTTTGGTAAGGCACATGATTTCTCCTTGAAACATGCCTAAGCATGGATGAATTTCCTTATACTGTCACATTTGTCTCTGTCCTATGTGCCTGAACATTTGTTTTTGTTGTCGATCTTTTGATCCTATTTGCATTGATGTGTCAGCTCTTCTAGGTGCACGCTTGTTATTTCACATTCACCTTCTTCTGGATGCTTTGTAAGGTGCACGACTTTCCTGAAGTGTACACCCATACACTGACCTGCAAATTTTTTGAAAAACTTGTATATTTTAATGTGGTGTGTACCATTTCCTTTATATGTGCCTATACTCTATAAAATTGCCTTTATATTTATGTGTTTCCAATGTTGAGCGCATGTGTGAAATTGAGTGTTTTGTATAGGTGCACACTTGAACATAGACTTTAAAATGCTTCAAAATTTTGCCTTATTCCTTCAAATGCACACTAAATCTTTGTCACGTGCCTGAAAACTGAAGTCTGCAAATGTCATCGAAAACTACTTTGTACAAGTGTATTGATGCTCTTAGGTGCATGCTCAAACATTAACTTTAAATATTTTGAAATTGTATAACCTTTGTTGAAGTGTGTTCTCACTTTGAGGTGTAGATCTGTGTATGTCACTTCTCTTCCTTGATGAAAGGTTTTCCTCTATATTTGAAGTCGAAACTTGACCCTCGCTTTCTGAGGTCGTTTTTGTCGTGAAGTGTGTTTTTTGATCTTCACATGCACCTCTTAATACTATTTCAAAAAATTTCCTTATGAGGTGCATGCCAAGACCTATGCGTGCACATGTCTTCATGACTTAGCTAACTTTTGAATTTGAAAGCCTCCTTTCTTCCATCAAGACAGATTCCTCATTCCTTGATCCTAAAAAACAAAAAGAGCAAAAAGACAACAAGACAACGTAGACTGCAAAGACTTGATCATGACTTTGTGAGAAAACAATAGACTTCAATTCTTCAAAATTGACATAATATGAAAGTTTTGTATGTTACAACAATCATCAAGTGTTTTAGTGGTCTTATCATCATGTTAAGTTGGTCTAGTGTGTTTATCATGAAAGTATTATTATGTACTTTATGACATACAAAAGGCTCAATTTTAATTTATATTTATCATTGGACATGGTGAAGTTTATTTAATTCATTTTCGAATTAATTAATTATTAAAGCGCACAAAGGTTAATTTATTGTAAATGGACCAAATCATACAATAATTATTATTTGTAACTAGAGGTAATGATTACTAGAAATGGTGGCACATTGTCATTCCACAATTTCCATCATAGAATGTAATTGTTGGATGTGTTGTATGCTTTGCATGTCCAACACCCCTGATAGACTTTACACTCATCCATAATCTGTGCAATCTTGTTTAGTGATTTTTCAGCTCATAGTTTTATGCCCATTGTATTGTAATATTGCTTAGCAGTTTCCTATTGTGATGTGCCCATAAATTCTAGCACATCAATTAGGGTTAAGCACAAGCAAGAAATAACTTCTTGTATTGCAAACAATTGAATTAATACAGTAACTAAGTGTTGTTTTTGCTAGGTTTTTCCTTGATAGGGTTTCCCGAGGTAAATAACTGCATTATATTGTGAGCATGGAATTGCTTTCTTTCTTTTGCATTAAAGAATCTATTAGCATTATTTCTTCTACTTTGGTTTATTGGTATTATTTCTCTTCATTTGGTATCAAAACTAAGGTTTACCTAGAACTTTAAGATCAAAAGCATATTGACCCTCTAATAAACCTTTTCTTGACTAAGTGTAGTGATTCTTATTTGTGAAGGAAATGGCAAGCATTGCAAGATGGAGATAGAGAAATTTAATTACCAGCACTTGGAGTTATGGAAGCTTAAAATGGAAGGTCTTCTTGTGGATAGAGATCAATGGGTTGTTTTAGGAAAGAAGCCCTCCACTATGATGATAGAAGACTAGAAAAAAATTGATAAGAAGGTGAAGAGTTCATAAGTTTTTCACTGAACAATAGCGTTGATCTAATCCTGCTCCAACAGACAACAAGATTTGGCAATTTGAATAGGTTGATACGGGCAGGAATTTGGGGCAGCAAGCAAATCATCTTTTGTGCTGCATAGCAACTAACTTGATAGATATGGAATATATTAATGGGCTTTATTCTTTAGTGGTAGCAACTAATCCTGCTATTTTTCCGCTTGTGTGGAATAGAGACCTTGTTGTTCAGTGAAAAACTTATGTTCACTAGAAAATAAAAAAATAAATATAATAATCAAATTAAACTATTCAAAATTATACTCTTTGGAAAGTGTATACAAAGGGCTACATAATTAAAAAATATAATTTATAAATGACTTCATTTGACCCCTCCAAAAGGTCAAGCAGAGTTGGTTTTTATCAGCATTTTGATAGGTGCAGAGGAGACTCCATCGAGGGTTTAATTTAAGACTAGGAGGGTTTTATCCAAGGGGGTTTGATCTAAGGGGATTTTATCTAACTCCTTTCAATTAAATCCCTTTAGATGGAACCCCTCAAAGCTTAAATCATTAATTTTTCTAAAAAAATATGTGATTTCAGGCAAAAATCAGGATGTCCCATAAGTGGGACATAGTATTGTGGGATAGCCCTGGGATGGCTTTGGCTTGTTCTGCTTATGTACAAACATTTGCAAAGTAGTCATGTTCATGGCCGATCTAGCATCTGAAGGGGATATTTTTGAAACCTATCTGTTACTCTCACTCAATTCCTCCTAGTTCCAAAATGGTTCAGTCTGCTAGGTGTCTTTCGTGATCAATATTGACCCAGAATCTGGCATACTTCAAGACCCCTAGGTTCACAATGATTTCCAAGGTAGTGACATATTCTCTTTTTGCTCCTATTTTTCTTAATAGTATCTTATTTTCAATATTGACTACAAAATAGAGGGAATCTTACTCAGTACTGGCACAATGCTTGGCAGGTCATCTGTTGGGTTTGAGACTAGGGACCAGTGCCTTTTCAGGAACAGGGGGCCACCTTCGAAGATTCAGTTTTTGCCCTCTTTAGAAGCGAAGACCACCATAAAGCATCCCTTTTGCACTAAGTGCAGTTCTATTGAGCCCGAGGGTTTCTAGTTATCTTGGACCCAAGCCTTCAAGATTTTGGGACCAGGAAAAGCTCCCAGTAAATGATAATTCAGGGCCTATTCCTTGTGCAGGCAGAGCCTATCCTCCATTTCCTCTATGGTGAAGTTTATTTTTGGATGTAATTCCATTTTCAAACAAAACAATTTTCCTTCTTTGAGGGAAGGATGGACTTAGACAATGTTGCTTGGGCTTGTGAAACTTGGTAAAGATTTGGCTGCTTCAGTGAAACTATGAAATCACCTTTCTATGATCTATCATTGGATTGCAGTACTTTGAAGATGGAGGGAACAGAGATTTCGGATCTAGTGAGTATGCGAGCTAGATTAAACCAGTTCTTAGGATTATACACCTTGAATACAACAAATATCCATCTGTTGATGTACCCACCATATCCCTTGAGTTGTATAATCTCAGCCATATTTTTGTATAGTTTCAATTTTCAAATGTTCATATATTTGAAATTAATTTTGTTGGTTTAACCACTATCTAAAAGTTGACATGAAATGGTAATAGTTGAATGTTATAACTGCTAGTTGTATAATTAATGTTATTGCACTTTGTTGAACCCATTAATCCTAGATGAGATTATTGTAAATTGTCTTATTACTAGACATTTAAGGGGGTAATGTTGTTTCTAATCCCAGTCAAGACACTAAGAGGTCGTCCGGTAGAGATATTAATGGCTTTAATCCTAGTCAAGAAACACAAGGCATCTCATAGAGATGTAGATTGGTTGATCCCAATTGAAATGCACAAGTTGTCCCATGGGGATCTTGATGTCAATATAGAGGACATCCTGATTGTCCCATCGAGATATATTGACAGATTGTCTCCTTGAAACTGCATGTCTATGGAACAACATTTGTGATTGAAATTACTTAAATAATTGTGTGATTCAGTATATGAACTATTGTTAACTTACATTTTGTCTCAAGCTAGTCTATTAAGATAAGTTAGCCAAAGTCCCTAATCAATGATGTTCAGTTAGGGATGCCAATATTCAAACATGGTTTTGTGGTAATCTCCATCCATCCTAGACCTATTAGGATTTTGTGACTCACACCATCTCGTTTGTGTGCAAAGATGATCATAGTCCAGCATTGTTTTCTTGTATTTTGGCATTGTGTCCAGGTATCAAAGTGAGTTAATACACAACAAGATTACTATAAGAAGTAACAACAATGCATTGAGCGATATCATGTATGTATACCACTAATATGATAAAGTGATCAATAGCACAAGCCAAAGGTGCCAAATTGCACTTCAAGACAACTCAATAAACTTGAATATAAATATAAAATTTAAATAAGTGAACAATATTACTAACCGAGATACAAGCAAAATATTAAGTATGCTAACAGGAATTAAAAGCTTTCAGGATAATAAGACGAAATACAAGTACCTGCATACAGGAAGACAGGGCAAGTTCTGATCCTTGCAAAAGTGCATAGCAAAAGCCAAACTGCATTCCCTTTGACTTCAAAAGGCAACTTGTTACAGTTTCCACAACTCCTAAAGATGCATCCTCAGCTTTCAATTCTTCAATAGGATCTTTAGCATCTAACAGCTCCAAAGCGTAAGCTTTGAATGCATTAAGTGGAAATGTGCGTTTCTTGATTTTTCCAAATGCAAAATTAAATGAATCGATTAATAACCATAGTGCTTTACAAGCTTCAGCAGTTGCAGGTGCCAAATTGCAGGAACCTGACATTAGACTTGTTCCTGAAGTAGCCAAACATACACAGAGATGATCCGCCGTTCCTAAGGCTTTTGCCTGGCCTAAAATTTGGCTCATAGCATTTTGTTCTGTTGAAAAACCAGATACAGCTGAAGCTGCTTCTGGAAAAGGCGATTTCCTAAGCCCTGATGCAATTCGTGCAAGCATGACATTCACACAAGCAGTTGACTCGTACAACACTCTAGATGAGTCGTGTGCATAATTGACAGCCTGCACATTTTTGAATGGCATCGTAGCAAGAAGTCAACATTTACTAATATAAGACCTGACTCTTTATTGTATCTGTGCAGTACCATAAAAATGTAGTTCACAATAACCTGAGCATAAATTCGAAGCAATGCAACACAATGCTGGAGATATGAGCTCTCTATTTTGCCTCCACCCAAATCCATCAGTTTTCTGAGTATTGCTAATCCCTGCAGAAAAGTACTGTTATTGTTTATTTTCAGATTAACTGCAAATTATAAAAACAGCATGCTTGGAGTATAAGCTTCAAATTAGATTCAGAATTATTGTAATCTAAAACTAACCCCGAGCTGAACCCAAACCAAGTATTTCTATATAAGAAAATGCTATACAGGCATTTAATAGTTGCACTTCATTCTATTTGAATTATCCTGGAGGATAATAGCAATGCAGAAATACCTTTGTCAGGAAGCCAGTAAGCTGTGAACTAGATGCACTTAAGGTTGCAAGAACGAGACCTAACACAGCAGGTATAACATCATCTACAACAGACTTTGGTTGAAGAGCTCCTGCAGCAAGTAAATTTGCAATAACCCTCAATGCCTGGTTCACATTTGCATGAGCCTGCTCACTGCAGCAATTTATACGGATAAATTTGAGTAGTTAGCCTTAAGTACTTGGTATAAATCAAAATACACACCAAATTCAATAACAAAATGACAAAGGTCATGACATTAAAGTATAATCAGCAGTATGTCTATGACAGTATAATAATGTTGAGGTCATGTTTGAAAGACAATTAATGTCAAAACATCTCTTGAAGATTCTCCTAGGAAACATTCAGAGTTTCGAACTACATAACATTATTCTGTTACAAAGTGTTCTTTAAACTACTTAAAACACAAAGGACAACCATTGATCTGGCCCTTGCTAACACTACAAGCAAAAACATTGTAAAAATGTTCAATGCAAACTTTATAATGGATTCCTGGTAGTAAATTTATCACTCATATGCAAGCATATAATCTAAATAGTTAAATACAACATACAGTTAAAGGTGGGCAATTGAAAAGGTAATCAAGTATGGACAATTTCTTCTAATAGATTTTCCAGCTTAGTAGACAGAATCATGGTTGTAATGCTTACTATCTAAACCCATCCACACATAGTTATAACTAAGAGACTTAAAATAGGACTAGTAAATTTATAGTCATATACAAACATAGAATCTAAATAGTTAAGTATAACATCTGGTTAAACCTAGGAAATCAAACAAAAGTAATCAAATCTGGACAATTTCTGCTAATAGAATTGCAGCTCAATAGACATTGAATCATAGTTGTAAAGCTTACTATCAAATATAGTGAATCATAATATACACTAGTGACCATACAGAATTTAAACTATATTTGATACTTGATACTAAAAATAAGTTAAATAATAGAATAGAAAATACATTTGATAATTGTCAGCCTTAAACATCATTATACTTACTTAGGCTCCTGATTTACCCAGGGATGTTTGTTACCATGGATGAAAATATTCCAACCCACCCAAAACAGGCGGTAAAAAAATGTACAGTAAATTCATGGAAGTTAATTTTAAAGTTTAAACTGAATTCTCATCCCATAAATAACAAAACTCTAAGAAGCCAAATGCATTTGTAGCTCACATTCAATATGGAGAATCTTCACAACAAAATGGCAACTTCGAGATCTGCTCAAACAACAGCCTTTGCGTTCTGAGCTGATACTAATGACCTCAGTTCTTTCAAATTGGAAAAATTTCACCATAGATTTGAACAAATTTTATTTTCTAATGATGCAGAAAACTAACAAGGGGTTTGCTCCACAAATGTTGTTCAAAAGCCGCACAGATTTCAATTAGGTGTGCACCTCAAAGCAAATTATTATTTTTTTATATTCTTGAATCTCCATATAATTATTGTCCGAAAACTACACCAAGAAAAAAATCTTGAAAGACTCAAGATAGGAATGCTTGTGAAATGATATCAGAAGATTCATTGTACATTTGACGAGTTTTGAGGAAAGGATGGCGTTGTGCGTGGCTGGGAGTGCCCAGGCACGTCTAGGGACGGCCAGGGTACGCCCCTGCCACCCCAAGTACCCACAGAATACCCAACGCAGCAAGGGCTTACCCTGTCCATCTCATCCTCACTCCTGCACCTGCTCCCAGCTGGTCCCGTACCAGAGGCAAAACATGTCATTTCCAATAACATAGGTGTGCATATTAATATAGTTTTTAATCTAGGCTCAGTTTAGCTTAGGTTTAGATTTAGTTTAGATCTCAAGGACCTTCCCATTCTAATTTGAAGAACAGTTATACCGTACACATTGTTTCGTTTTGTGATGTCTTGCAAAAGAAAAAAATAAAACGCTAACACACACCCACAAAAAGTTAAAACTAGAAGGCTCTTAAAAAAGGTTTAGTATGTTGCCTTGCAAGGACTGCTATGTCTTTGATATTGAAGTTTCTGAAAGAATGCAAAATATGTGCTAAAGCACCACGATCTTGTCCAATTGCTTGTGCTCCCTTAACTGTGCGAGAGTTACTCTCCAACTTATCAAGCACTGAAATTTCTGCAAATAGAGCACAATAAAGAAAATAATGACTAGATGAAGCATCAAGTTCATAAACATACAATCGAGACTACCATATTTGAACAAAAATATAAGGTGGATTCAACATAAAAAACATGTATAGCAAATGTAGAAAAAATTGAAGGCTGTCAGTAATTTTTGTCTGATAGAGTAACCACAATTTTCAAATCCCAATAAGGTGCATTTTTGTTCAAGCATTATAAATTTAATGGAAATTCAAAGGACTGAACACATCGATCTATTCACATAAGCAATCTGAATGCCATATCCACTATTACATTAAAATGTATCCATAAAATTCTGTGATGGAAACAATTAAATGAAAAATAAAATGAAAGACAAAGAGTGCCATACATGTTTCAAGAGTTATTTTGTAACCATCATCACATCATAAAGAATAAATGGCAAGCATCAGCAAATTATAACAGTTTGATGTCAAGTGGGTTGTGGTCAAGTGGTTGGGCCTTGTTGATGTTTGTTTTTCGACAAGTCAACAATAGAGTAAAACACTAGAGTATCTAACCCTCTCTTGAGCAAAGCCTGCCGAATGCTAATCGAAGTGATCAAACAAGATGACTCCAAGGTTCCTATTTATGATTTTATGAGGGATAACTCAGTGACTTACTATGATTATGCTAGTAAACACAAAGGGACTTACGCAATTGTTCGACAAGTTGTTGATTCAATGAATGAAGAGGACTTCGGAATACCTAAGGACTACTATTATGACGTATGATAAGGCAATCAAGTGCTTGATCCTAATTCTAACCAAATTGATAAAAGAAAAGACAAAAGATGAAAGGTGCAGTGAAAACTAATCTAGTCCTAGATGTAAGGTATGATTATTGTCCAAGTGAAATCAAACCAAATCTTGCTTCGCCAAGTCAGACAACTACACAAGATTGATGCAATCTTCTAAGGTTATACAAGATACTTAAATCATTTATGCTCATGAAAGATTCAACAAACATAGAGATCAAATTGAAGCTCAATTTTGTTCACACCAACCATACACTGCAATTTGCAAGCCACAAACTACAAATGGTGTGAACACAAAGATTTCACCACAAACAATAATGAAGTCTTCCACCCACTAACATATACTTAAAGGAAACTTAATCTAATCTTACTACTCGCTTGAAGAATTCCAAACCATGCAACACTTAGAAACATATATAGAATCACCAAACAATAAGTCTTATATTATTCCAGAGATCTCTTGCAACAATTTTTAGAGTCTTCAATCCTACAACTGAGAGCAAAAGGAGCCCTTTTATAGACCCCAAGAATGTATAGAGGGTCGAGATCGATTGGCAAAGCCAATGGACCAGATCATGCCACATCACAAGTAGTTATAACAAACTCCTATCTTTATTAAATGAAAGAGGCTATCTTTAGTAAAGGAAGGAGGCAATGAAAGCACACTTCCCAAGAAGATAAGGATGCCACATCATATCGCTGTCACATGAAAGTACTATGAGATGCAATGAACCTAGACACAACTTGATCAACATCTCCCATTGGTATACGTGTCGCAGCATTAATGGATCCTTTTGCCGTTGTCACATCTGACTCATAAACGCCAAGTGTCTTCTCCCAGTCAGCTATCCAAGACTGGTTTGCTCCAAGGTGAAATGCAAGTGTGAATATGTTATCCAACTGTCCTTCATCAATCCCATCATCCTGAAAGTAGAATGCCTTGACTTGTTGCTTCATGTTTTCAATGGTAATATCTCCATAAGGATTACATATTGTGGTCAATGAAGTATGCACATGATTCTGTGTCCTTAGAAGAACACTTCTTATTCTGGACATATCTATTTCAATCTTGTCAATCAACTGCCTGTTGTTGTGAAAGGAGAAATACCAAGTGTTAAAGTCATATGGAGTATTTTAATCAACCACTTTATCTTGAAATAAATCTTCCATTGGAGTTTCCATCAAACTCTTGAGATGCGGCATGTATTGCTCCTTGATAGGTTTGAACTCAACACATATCTTTAGTAGAGATTGAACTCTATCCTTGAGACAATTGATTCTATCATAAATTTGCATAATCTCTTTAAGGTAAGCGTATGCTTTCTCTTCTGTCTTTTCTATCCATTCCTTCATTATCTGAGATGAAGTCCTCATATTTTCAACTTGAGACACTGTTTCTTGCGGAAGAATGGACGGAGGTATTGGAGTAGCTTCCTTCCGCTGGATGGGTTGCATGACTTGTTGAATGTATTGTTTTAGTGTATTGAAGTCTTGTTCTAGCTTTAGTTTAACTTCTCTTTCTTGTTTTAGCATGATTTTTACACTATTCACTGATTCTTGAAGTTCCTCCTCTATCTGTTCCCCTGTGATTGGACCCATAGTCACTTTGTAATCTTCGGGTGCCATGTCTTCTAGATCCTTTTCAACTCTAGGAACAGCTACATATACCTCTCTATTTCCAGAAGGATCCTGAGTGATTTTCGAAAAGACAGTTGCTTTCTTCTTTTGATTACTCTTCTGTGTGCTTATGAGCAATTCTTCTACCGGAGCAGGTTGATATGTCTCTACAACTGTACTTTCTTCAATTCTTTGCCTCAACCAAGATGGAAACGCAGAGAGATCTTGTTGCCTTTGTACTTGATTATATTGCACACGTGCTGCTTCTTCATCAAATTCTGCTTGCCCTTCCTCATCTTGATCAACAATATCATCTTCCTCAATTACAACAGTTGGACTTGAATGAATTTCTTCAGATGGAATCAAGGCAGTTTCTTCCACTACTTCAACTTCTCGTATTGGATTCTGAATATCTGAAGTACCTTCCTGTAGACTAGATGAAGTAGATTGGCTATTCTTCTTCTTAGGTCTTTGACTTGATTCTCCTTGATCTTGACTAGGCCTTTTCCTTTTTCTAGTTGGATTATCACCTTGATCACTTCCATTGTGTTGGAGTCCATTATGTGCACTATGTTGTCCTGACTCTTCGTCATCCATCTTGTTGTATGTAAGAACTTGCCCTTCATCATTCATTTCTTGTAAGAGCTGAGTTATACATGCTTGTGTCATGGCTAGGACTGGCTCGATCAACTCCTCTTCGGATACATCCCTCCTTGACCAATCAACTGTATAAGGTAAATCCTTTATCTTGTCAAACTCATCTAACAACATAGTGCCATCCTCTATGAACTGATCTGGGATTCTGAATGCTTTGGATGCTCTAACTAGATCCCATGTGAGTCTTGAGCAATGGAGTGTTCGAAGATCATCTTCATCTTTTACACTGGCCCAATGGTCTTCTAACTGCATGACATGCTTGTACTCTCTGTTGTATTTCCAGCAAATTGTAAAAGGATCAAAATTAAGCCTCTTGGTGCCATGAGTTTGTAAATGATATGCCTGAAGCTCTGTCTCAGAATATTCAGCTGCTGCTAATGATGGACACTCCAGATTCTGCCCAAGAAGAAGTGGAAACTGGATCCCTCCTTTCTTCTTTAACTTTTGCAACCTGATGAGTTCTAGGAGTTGCCTTGAGACTTCTAACATCACCATCCTGTTAGTTGGGTATCTTGGTAACCTATATGGATAAGATGTGAAACCTTGGATCCTTATGTATGTGTACCTTTCATCCTGAGTATACCAATGTCCATATGCCGCAATGAACTCCCTTGCTGGATTTGACAATCTTTTGTGGAACTCTCATCTTAATTTCTTCAATATAAACATAGCAAATGCATCATTGAACCTTGTATAATGATTGATATTCTTGAAATGCAACTGAGGGTAACACTGATGTGACAAGTACTTATTAGGCCCAATTCCAACTTCTCTTTTTCTAGTCAGACCTAAATAGACTTCATTCCTTGCTAGAAGATATACTACATAAGAACTCATATGGAATAACTTGGTCCTTGAAAAGTTAATGAACTGTTCGTGTATACTTTGACTGATAAGCCCAGCCCAATCAATCATTTTCCCTTTGAGGACCAGCTTGATGAAAGAATACATCCAGGATTGGAAAGTTGTTGATTGTGGCATTCTTGTTACTCTGTTGAGGAACATGATCAAGTATCCGATTTCTGGATGAAAATCTGACTTGTGAAACGTGGAGGATTATTTGTATTGAACTTCATGGATGGATTGGCCATCCAGTCCCTCTTCATCTCCTGTAACCTCTTCTTTGAATCAGCATCATATTCCTGTTGACCTTGCTGTATAGAAATGCTAACCATCCTGTCCTTAGTTGGAATGTTGAAGGTATCTCCAATTGCCTCCTTTTGCAAATAAGCTAACACTGTCCCATCCTTA
This sequence comes from Cunninghamia lanceolata, assembly GCA_027924645.1. Taxonomy (NCBI): domain Eukaryota; kingdom Viridiplantae; phylum Streptophyta; class Pinopsida; order Cupressales; family Cupressaceae; genus Cunninghamia; species Cunninghamia lanceolata. The sequence continues at coordinate 11,608,661 of BSBN01000524.1, forward strand.
GCCACAATTTGCCTATTATCCATGTCATACTTTTTAACACATTCAGTGATCATCTCTGAACAAGGTAGAGCTGGTGGAAAACAAGCAGCTTCAATAGCTCCACTCCTCATAATGGCTCTAGCAAGACTACCCCCAGTGGGTTCCTCAAGCACGGACTTGATATCTTCTAGATTGTTGTTGCCCATGTTCGTGTCTCCGACGTTTGTCCACCTTGAAACGAGCTTTGATTCCGGAACTTTGCCTTTAGCATCCATGCGGATCCTTGCTTGCCTCTCCTTCGAAGTCATTGCATGATCCTACAAACTTGACGTGAATAAGCAACCTCAAATATAACTGATCAACAATCTACTTCTGCCTTCTTAATACATTATGTTTCTGATTTCTATCCTTTCAACATAAAGTTTTTTGCAAGAAAGTAATGTTGTCTAGACTCAAGGAATTTATCATAAACATGCTTACCTTCCTAACATCTAACAATTTTCAATGCACCTATTAAAAAATAGAAGAAAAAAATAGATCAAATATGTTCAGGTCAGACCTACCAAACAAGCTGACTTTAGATGGGAATCTTCAAGATTTGATCTCAAATTTCAACTCAATTTTGACGAAATCAGATCTGCACTTTTATGAGAATTACCTTATTTCTGCTCCCCATAGTGAATTGGCTCCTTATTGATGATGAAAATGAGGGCAACAACAGCTATAAATACCAAATTTGCATTAAAATTTGTCTTAACTGTCTAGGCCGACCCTATTAAATGAAGTGCAAATCATTTAATTTTAATTTCTCTGTATTCAATGTAATGCGAATTTCAATAGAAGTTAAAATTGTATTTGGAAAATCTTGAGAAAATGCCAAAGGTGCAGTGGTTGGGACTTTTGACTTCCTCCTACATCAAGCGCATTTAGTTAGTATTTTGGGTCCCCTAAAGGCTAGCGCATCGGATCATAAGTTTGAGATCTCCTTGCAATTCCATGAATATGAGCTTTGATACTTCTACCTTATTCCCCCCTTTGGCGCATTGCATGATGCATTTGAGTTCTTCTAGATCTTTATCTCATCAAAACATAGAGCATCTTAGATCAGGTTTTAAACTCTTAGACCTTTCCTTTAAAAGATACTTTTAGTTGAACTTCTTCTTACAAGGTGGCGCATTGGATTGGAATGTTAGGATCTTCTTGTCTTGAGACTTCTAAAGTTTGCATCCTATTCTTAAGAGTTGGAGCATCAAATTATAAACAAACTCTCCCCCTTGGTGCACTAGATGATGCTTTCCAGATCTTCATCTTATTAAAGACTTAAAGCGCATCAGATATGTATTTTGACCCTCTCTTTAAAAGTGGCGCATTGGATTGAGAATGTAAACCCTTCATAGTACTGGCGCAATGGATCAGGAGTTTGGAGTCTTCATCTCTTAAAAACAAAACAAACCTTTTCTTCCTCCTTGGCGCATAAGATGAAGAGTTTAGAGTCTTCTTAAGGATCAACATACTAAGGATCTTAAAGGTCTCTGTTTTTCTTGAAGAACTAACTTGTGACATGAAAGCACATTAGATCAAAATTTTCAGATCCCCCTTTTCAAGTTTCCACCTTACCCATAGCGCATTAGATCCAAATTTGAAGTCTCCTTGATATGGCGCATCACTTCATGATTTTGGGATTTTCCTCTAAATGCACATCATAAAAGACTTTATCCTTCCAAATTATTCTTGGCGCAATGGATCAAGATGTTAGGACCTTCTTCAAATGATGCTAATAAATTATACTTCTAAGCTCTTCTGGGTATTTTTCTATGAGGGTAGCGCAGCAGATAGGAGGTTTAGACCTTTATCAAATGAATCTTATTTCCCTACTTTCTTCTCTTAAATCAGATTTTTCATTAAGGCGCATGAGATGGGGCATAATGGATGAGGTTATAGATCTTTCTCCTTCACCAAAACTCACTATAAATCATTCCTCTTAAATCCAACCTCATTATAAAGTGGCGCATTAGATAAGGGTGATGAGTTCTTCTTGAAAACTTAAGTCTTCTTCTATATGTGGCGCAGCAGATGGCATTTTCAGATCCTTGATCCTTGAATGCATTAGATGACTTCTCCAAAATCTTCTACAAGTTGGCGCATCAGATTGGAATGGTAGGATCATCACTTAGAGGAGCGCATCACTTGAGGAATTTGAATTCATCTTAAAAGATTATCAATTACCAACCTCCCTTCCATATGCAGCGCACTAGACTGATATTTTGAATTATTGTGAAAACCTCTTGAAAACTTTACCTTTTCACTTTCCATTGTAGCAACGCATTGGATTGAAGATTTAGAATCTTCTTTGAGGTTAGTGGCTTGAGATGCCTTGATCTTCAATTCACAGGCCCTTGGACTTGGCGCACTAGATAAAGATTTTAAATCCTCTATATGGTTGGCGCAACAGATGACATTCTCAAATCCTCTTGAGATTGGCGCATTAGATGAGGTCTTAGGTTCCTTATAGAAACTTAATATACTTCTATAAGGGTGGCGCAGCAAATGGTAGTTTTCTTCTCCCCTTGAAACTCACTAAAACCTTTAATTCATCTTCATGAGCCTGGCAAATTGGATGAGGATGCAAAGTTGGCGCCTTAGATAGTTTTGAACTCTTATTTCACCATACTACCCTTGGCACATTGGATTGGAAATTTCAAATCTTCCTTAAAAGATGCTCTAGACTTCAATTTGAACTTCCACCACAAGATTAGGACAAAGACCTGAGTCTTGGTTAAAGATTTAAACATTTTCATTTGATAATAGTTCATCCTAAGTTGCCGAATCGGGTACGAGCACTGGTACGGGTACGTGATTCCGGTACGCTGGTACGGCAATTTTTTTGAAGGGGGTTTGGGTACGTTTTGGGTACGTTAGTACAAAATACATATAAAAAATTTAAAATATATATATTTGCAGCCTAGAAACAGAATTAGCTTAAGAATCTGAGAATATCAATACCACATGCTAAACAAAACAATTACAAGTTTTAAAATTCGAAATATAATATACTAATTCATTATCAAAGTTCAAACTTGAATGTCATGATAGATAATCATTGTTCAAAATTAAAATGATACAATTATTAGTCACTGATCAGCATCATCAAAATCATCATCATCATCATTAACATCATGTGATGATGTATGTAGATTACGAGAACCACATGGAATCCCACTACTCGCACTAAAAGTATGCTGACTGGACTCCTCAAAAGCTGCAGCTTGTGCAGTAGAAGAAAGATCCAAGTCAGTTCCCTCTGGATCTACATCTCACAACTTTGCTGCCCCTTCCTTGTAGTCATCAACTTTGTAACTTAGAAGTCACAAGTTCGAATGCACATAAACTAGCTCCTCTGCTTTACTTGATGCCAATCGATTGCGCTTCACTGAGTGGATGAAGGAGTATGTACTCCAATTCCGTTCAGATGAAGAAGAGCTAGCAACCTATTGAAGCAAAGGGAGATCTTGTTAGAGACTAGAGTCTTTAAATTTGAAATGGAAATTTTTAAAATGAAAAAATAAAAGTTTGAAGGTGGGTAAAATTGATAAACTTACTTGTGATAAAAGTCTGATTGCAAGTACTTGAAGGTGTGGCATTTTATTGGCATGGACGTACCACCAACAGTGAGGATCCTTCTTATACCTGTTGCGGAGAGCAAAAACACTTAGCCCATTGGAGGCTGCAAACTCAGCAAACTCAGTTGTAACTATATCCTCTAATTCAGGATCAGGATAGAGTTTAACAAGTGCTTTATTTAACCCCTCGCTGACTTCTGAATCACAGTATGGTGGCACCCTTGTTGGCATAGAAAGGATCTCATCACTGTAATATTTGGGAGTCAACGCAAAGGCAAGAAGATGGAGTGGGGTGGTCATTTTGTTCCACCGTTCAACACAAACCGATTGCACCTGTTTGAAGAAAGTCTCTTCAGGATCTTGCTCTTTTGCATTTATGATGGATCTCATTTGCTCAATCATTGAGTCAATGCCATCATAAACCTCTCCCAAGCATGGCTTATCCATGTCAGTAAAGCGGAGCATACTCATGATGGGCTCAGTGAAACTAAGAAGATACTGCACTCGATCCCACCAAGTGTCAGTTAGAATCATTTGCTTTACATTAGCTACCCTGTCAATGTTGGATTGCCTCCATATGAACCATGAATCACTGATGACCATGTCAGCAAGTGCTTTTCGCACCTTCACAAGTCGTCTCAAGACGATTGTGTTGGATGCAAATCTAGTCTCAGCAACCTATTTGAAAACAAAAAATAAAAAAATTAAAGACAAAGAAGAATGCAAACTTAATTTTTTTAAACACAAATGATAAAATTAAAACTTTGCATTGTTTGAATAATGAATTACCTTCAGCAACTCTAATCGTGAGAATGATCTAAAAATGGCCTGTGACATGTGGTGGTTTGTAATGAACATTTGGATCTCTTCGGCTTCAGCATAGACTTGTTTGATCCAATCTATTTTCTTACCCAGCTTTTGTAGCATGAGGTTGAGTGAGTGGACAGCACAAGGTGTCCAAAATATATGTGAGAACCGTTGCTCAACCAACATACCAGCTGCTTTGCAATTCTTTGCATTGTCCGTTACAACTTGGACAACATATTGAGGACCCACTTCCTGAATGCACTGTATAAGGATTTCAGCAATAAATGATGCATCCTTCACTTGCCCCTCACAATCCACAGCTTTCAAAAACATTGGCCCTTTAGGACACACTGCAATCACATTGATTAATGGCCTATTTTTTGCATCCTTCCATCCATCAGAAACGATGGACACCCCTGTTTCTTTCCATGAGCCCCTAATGGGAGACAATGAAGATTCTATATGTTTGACCTCCTTTGACAATAAGGTGGTACGCACCTTCTCATAACCTGGACCTGTGTACCCTTTTGGAGCTTCACTTATTTTTCTTACCATGTCTTGCCAATACGGAGATCAAACAACATTAAAGGCCAAACCATTTGCATAGAGACATCTTGCAATGGCTTGATCAGCAATCTCTCTTGCATCATTTTGAAATGCCCTCTCTAATGGTCCCTTTGCTCTCTTCACATTTTCGGGCTCAAGTTCATTGACATTTCTACCCAAAAATGGGTGGCTCTCAAATACAACTTCAGGGGCAACACCATGAGTATCAGATGAAGAAGCAAGTGGCCTTCGTGAGCCCCCTCCTCTCCTCAAAGGATGCCCTCCTCTATTAAGAACTCTTGCATCTGCATCCTCTTGCTCTTTGATATATGCTGCGATTTGATGAGCTGGGATAGGTGTTCTATTCTTTCCTGGACAAGCTCTGATTCCCAATCCAGGAATGGCACACAAATGGCCTTTGACCCGACTATATGAGCTTGTATACTGCTTGTCACACCCATTGCATTTCCAAACAAATGTTCCGCCACCTGGAACCTGTTGTAACATCTCTACATGCCTCCACAAAGGTGAATTTGGATCAGTATTGAAGGTAGGTTTGTCGACGAAGTTAGAGCAACTGGCTGCCATAGTAACAAACTAGAATCCCTACCTGCAAGCCTGCATCGACAAGATTGAGAAACAAATATTTTATATTTAAAAAATTAAAAATTAAAATTACAAAATATGAACAATTTTGTCAATTTATTTACAAATAAATTATCAATTTGAAATGAAAATTAAAAATTAAATGATTCTAAGTTTCTAACATTAGTTTTAAATTTTAATTTTTAAACTGTAAAGACTTTTAAATTTTAAATTTTAATGATAAATATTAAATATATTATAAATTAAAATTATAATATAATAATAACTATTATAAAAACAAAAATAAAATCTATGTATTATAAATTTATAATAAAATTATTAATAAATATTATAATTAAATATTATTAATATTAATATTTAGTATTTACGATTCAGTCTAAATAAATTAATAATTATTATAAATGCATAAACTATAAAAAAAAGTTAAAACTATACAATAGGCCCATAGGGTTTTTTATTTCTATCGATCCAGCAATAATAAAATTAATAGTATACCAAAAAAAATTAAAAAAACTATACAAATGTCAACAAATATGAAATATACCAAAGGCAAAAACTATAGAAATTTGAAAAAATGATTAAATGCAAGCCGAAAAACCAAACCTGGAAGTGGAAAATGGAGGCGTCGTGACTCGTGGGAGTTCTGCTGGAAATTCCGCTGGGGCTACCCTTGAAAAATGGAGGCGTCGAGGGAGTTCCGCTAGATAACGAACACGTCGGGCGTCGAAAATACACCAAAAATGCAGAACCTTGGCATCGTGGTTTGAATTTCTATATGTGTAAGGTGTAGAAATGCTAGGGCTTCGACGGAAAAATGCAGCACGTCGGCGTCGGGCTTTGAAAATGCATAAGAAATCGCTACAAAAATCCCTAAAACAAGTTAAAAAAAAATGCTTTTTAGGTTTTCGCGACGGTCAGAAGTCAACAATAATTTGGATTCGGTCTGGAATCGGTTAGGAAGCGCCACGTCACGCGTTGAATCGCCCGGAAACGAAATAAAAATATGGAATCGTTTCAGCAGAGAAAAAATCGTGCCCTGCCCGAACCCACAGTCGATTCGGCCTAGTACCTGATTCCGGACGTTTCGTACCCGAAATCGGGCTGCTTAGCAGAGCGATTCGGCAACTTAGACTTCATCAACTACTATGGCCCACAGGGGAATCAAGAAGATCCCTAATTCTATCATAAATTTCGCCAAGCGAGGATCCAATCAGATCAAGAATCAAATAGCCCTCAAAAGACAAAGATACAAACATGCAGTTCCCTTCAAAACTCAAAAAACAAGATCAACAGCAAAACTCTAAAAGACTCGATCTAACCTAAGACAAAGAGGGGGGTCCCTCTTCCAAATGGGGGTGATGTGTGATTTGGTCACAACAGGCCTCTTGGTTCTCATAGCGCTCGTTCCACGAAGTTGGTTGGCAGCATCATGTTGTTTGTGGCAGCTCTAGCTGCATTAGTCTCATTGTTTCATGTACAAGGGTTTGGGCCCTTTCAAAAACCCATCGGTTCAAAGCTCCAATAAAAAGTGATTACCCATAAATCAAACAAGCACTTACATGTGTGAAATAGTGCAATGTCCCAAAGGGTATCTGCCCTAAAATTCTGATTTCTGCCCTAAATTTCTGCACTTTTAGTTTTCTGCTGAAACCCTAAATTCTGATCTGATTTTCTGCTCTTAAACAATTAATTCCAATGAACATAAAACACATCCAAACATGGCAAAAATGATGGCAAATGACACTACACCTTAATATTCATCATAAGCATGAATTACACAATGTAGGGCAAACAAATGGGCAATACAAGTCTGATTTTCTGAACTGAAACCCCGCTGCTACAAAATCAGAATTCCGAATATGCAAATTACATCCAAACATCTAGGCCAAACATGCCCAAACTTCTCAAAGATTTCTGCTATTACAATCCAAATCTAATGATAGGTTTATACATACCAAAACATGACAAACGAGTAGCAAAATGATGGAATCGCCCTCCTAGGAAGTGGCGCCAATTCTAGGGCATGAAACCCTAATGCAATGTGTCATAAAACACCAAGAAATGCTGCTCCAAAGTGGCGCTCAGATCTGCTGCTAGGATGTAATTCCCAAATGGGGATATTTGGCCCAAGCTTGGATTTACGGGCTTTCCCAACTTCTAAGACCGATTTTTCTTATTCTGCCCTAGATTTCTGCTCCTTGGTTTTCTGCTGAAACCCTAAGTTCTGATCAAAGTTTTCTGCTCTAAACAATTGCTCCCAGAAAGCATGAAACATATCCAATCATGACTAATATTGATGACAAATAATATTCACATTAACAAGCATCATAAACATGAATTACATAATGTAAAGCAATCAAACCAATCTGATTTCTGACTGAAAGAATGCAAGATATATTCAAATATTTAGGGCAGACCTGCCCAACACAGTTTCATACTTCTGCTGTAACAAATCAGACCTTAAGGACTAATAATTACATTGTATGAGGTGTCCCAAAGCAATCCCTAGTTGGCGCGAATTGTATCACTTGCATATGATGACAACAAGGCAAATGCTGATATTTATACCTCAAAACCCTAGGCCTGCTCCTTCAATCTGCTCCGGTCTGCTGCTCCAATAAAATGATGCCAAAGATGTCACCAATCACAAAAGCAGTCCTCCAAGGGTGGTGCTCACTAGTTAGGGCACTTCTCCTTGCAAATGATGAACTATCCACATCAAGAATGCCTCCAAAGATGATCTTCACAATTTGATCTACAGTCTGCTCTTCTTTCCAATGATGCACAAGTAGATCCCCGTCAAGGAATCCTCCAAGTGGATAAGCTACGATTTCGCCAACCTCTCCAAGGATACTTGAGGTTTTCGTCCCAATATCCTTATGCTAGACATAAACTCCAATGTATGAATGAGTGTTGATTGATTGATGATTGGATGAATGCCAAATGATCTCCTATATATATGCAATTCATCTCTCCTTCAACCTGGCCGACCTAGACAAAAGCATTATGTTTTGAATATAATTTTCCCTCCAAGAGGGCCGACCCACGTGTATCTCCCAATAGGTGCCTAATTCAAATTGAAGATATGAATTAGAGTATCAAAGGGTGACAACCAAGCATAATAATAGTTATTTGTTTTATCTTATAATACCAATCCATCAAATGCTAGTGTGGATGCAAGGAATATTATATTTTATCTCCTCATTGAGCGCTAAGGTGAGATGTAGGAGAGTACTTGTCCTTCGAAGTGCAAGTCATCCAAGATAGTAATAACAATAACCTCCATAATGATGTATACCATGTGATCATGGAGGGGTAAGCAAGGCACCCGTAAGAGAGCATCCCAAGATGTAATGATGGCATCCATACAACACATGATGAAGTCCACACTCTTTAACACAATCCATATGAAAGGTCCTCCAATTAGTTGGCTCCGAGGAAGACAAATCACCATATCCCCAATAGGTGTACCAAAGGTAACATACAAATATGACAAGTCATCTCCCTGGCCTGTGATGTCCTCCCATCATCCTGGAGCAATGTGAAAGACCCAAATCAACTCTAATGGCGACCATTCCAAAAATGGGGACATTACATAGGAATTAGGATTCAAGAACCTATATGATGGTCAATGAAGCTCCAACAAACCCTCAAATGATGGCACTCCAATCTGCCCTAGATATATGCAATGAATGATCACCAATTGGCCGCCTTCAAAGATGAATTCGCCCTTCCTCAAATCAGGTCTGAAAATGCCGTTGCAAGAACGGCTAGGGTTTGCTGCTCCACATGCAAAATACTCCACAATAAGCCTAGCAAGCCTCCTCAAATAGTGGCGCTCCAAGTTAGAGTTAAACCCTAATCCAATCCACACCAAAAAGCCACCAATCTGCTGCTCCAATCTGATCCAAAAATCTGAATATACAATCTGCCCAAAAACTTCGAAGATCTCCAATGAAGTGCAAGTAGGTCTCCGTTATGAAACCTTCACAAGATGAATTAGGTTTTCGTCCAATTCACCCTATATTCTCAAGGGTGTTCGTCCTTGGAATATGCTGCTCTAAAGTGGAGCCAAGAGAGATAAACTCCAAAATGAAATTAGGATTGAATGATATGCCAAAATGCCACCAAAAGATCTTATAATTATACATGACCTTTTCTCCTCCTCTAGGCTGACTTAGGCATGAAGTTCTTCTTTTTCTTTTATTACTTTTATCTCCAAGTTTTGGCCGACCCTTCCAAGGTAAGTTAGGTGCTCCAATTAAAGATTTGCCTTTTCTTTATTTTCTTCCATATGAGGCCGACCTCATGTTAGGCGCTCCATTTATGTCTTTCCACCTCTTGGCTGACCACTTCAAGGATATATCTTCTTTATTCTTTTGTCTTCTCTCCCTTTGGCGCCCATACCAATAATTGTTTTGTTTTATTATTTTTTTTCTAACTTTCTCTTCTCCAAGGGCGAACACTTGTGCATAAGAGACAACACCAATTGACCACAAATGAAGTCGTCATCAACAATAAAAATCATTACAAATCATTTCTTAATTTTTCCAAGGCAATTTCATATTTTTCCTCCATCTTTCATTCTCCAAATGGGTCGCTTTCCATTAGGGCAAATTATTTGACCAAAGTTGACTTTACCAAAATTACCACAAAATTATGTCAAATCAATTCCCACACTCAAATTGTCTTACAAAATTAGCAAAGTGTGAAAATTGGCCCATTAGGTCATCATTAGGTGATCACTCCGAAAAAGGGGACATTACAAATAGAGAGCATTTATAAAAGATTGGAGACTTGAATAGATTGATTTCTTCTACAAATTAAATTCTATATATCCTGTTTCCAGGAATACCAATCCAAAACATTCACAAATATAGGTTGCATAAAACCAGCATATTACCTTCAATATTCTATTTAAAATTAGGGGCCTTTTTAAAAGTAGATGTAATGTGTGCCAAACTAAGTGCTTGTCAACCGAGCTAGGTGAGCAGATGGAAAGCAAGGAACTGAAGTTTTTATGAATGTGTAATGCATGCCAAACTGTAGTATAAAGGTGATCATTTCAACAAATTCATCTAAAAGATGACAATGGATACAAAGGTAAGTAGTACTAAAATCTCATCCACTTTGGACAGTGGATGAGCTAGTAAATTGCAAAATGTTGGTGGCATAAACTAGCATATGGATTGCCTCCCAAAGATTAATGTCATAGTTGGAAAACTCGACTCGCCAAAAAACTCGGAGAAAACTTGGCAAAAAACACGGGAACTTAAAAAATTGCTAAAATTTCATTAGAAACACAATTTTTTTGCAAAATTCAATGACAAGATGAATCCAATGAGTCCATAAATGAGTACAAAAGTGTTTTCTATTAAATTTGATTGACTTCAACGCAAATTGATTACAAAATCGCATTCTCATGCGGAATCCTAATAGTTGAAAGCCTGATAGTCTGATACAAATTACAATAGATAGCTGAAAATAAAAATAGTAAAACTAGAAGTAAATATTAAAAGTAAATACAACATATTACACCTTCCTCTTCCCTAATTTAGCCAAAGCTAGGGAAGAGGCAGATGCTCTAGTCCTGCGAGTGTGCGGTGCCGATGGCTCCTCAGTTCGCATGGAAGGCTGTGGTTGAGGCTCGACCACCATCCTGGAACTATCTAGCTCTGGCAATGACTCCTCATGCTCATGAATGTCCTCCAACCCTACATCTCCTGTTGCACCCAGATCCTCCATTGCCTGTCTCTCGAAATCAAGAATTTCGTCTATGGTAAACTGCATAGAGCGGTGAACTATTTTTGCTTTTTTTTTGGGGGGGGGGAGGGGGGTTTGCTATGCAGAGTTGAAAAAATCTATTTTTTGATTGTGTTTTTGCTTTCCTGGCCGCAGATGCCTTTTATTCAAACACAAGCGAGTTTTTTCCACGGACTCAACGAGTACTCACCAAAGACTCGTCAAGTTTTCGGCAGAAACTCAAAAAAAAAAAAAAAAAAAAAAAAAAAAACTCTGCGAGTTGAAGTCAAAAAAATCTCGGGAAGGAAAAAAACTCGCGAGTTTTCCTTGACTCAGTGAGTTTTCGACGAGTTTTCCATCTATGATTAATGTAATGACCTCAACTAAATGCATACAGAAATAAAACCTAGAAAGACTCAAACAACAAATATTTTTATATTATCTTTATGAAAACACACATTCAAATGGAGAGCAACTCGTCTAATACAACTCACTGGTATAGATCTAAACTTCGTCGATACTCCTAAACACAGTATTATGCCAAATCGCCCTGCTGATGTTGGATGCTTTACACAATCTTGCTATCATTCTACACCACGTTGTAATGTCCCCATTTTGGAGCTAGAAATGATTTTGATTTTGGCTAAGTTTTATTTGGTATTTTTATTTATTTGGCCAAAATTATGGAGGTGGTTTCAAAATGAAAATGTCAATCTTTAATTGCATTTTCAAAAATCTATATGATCTCTATGATTGGCGCTTGGAGAAGTCCAAATGAAATAAAATAATGTTTAGTTTGTATTGGACCTTGAGCCAACGGTCAAGAAGGAATAACGAATGCAAAAGACAATTGAAATTTTGCTTAGTTTTGAGTGCCAACGGCTAGAAGGGAAAATCGACGCCTAAGCAAGGAGATGTTATTTGAAACAAGTTTTGTTATTAAGCCCATGTGAATCGCCGCCCATGAGAAGAATGATTTTAAATGCAAGATTGTCAAGTTTGTTTTGGGTTCGCTTTCCAAGGAGGTTGTTGAAACAATTTTAAATATTTTTTTTGTGTTTATTGATTTGACTCTTGGTGGGCCACGCTCAAGGAGGAAGCATTTAAAATGTTTCAACAGGTTGTTATGGCTAGGCGTTGGGATTGGAAGGAGCTTTCATTTAATAAAATCAAAGAAAGATTTTAAATGTTGTTCTCATTGATGCTAAACATTTAAAATTGTTCAAAGCCATAGCATTCCATTGGTGGATTCCAAACAATCACTAAATTGGAGCTAAGAGGATCCACTAGCCAAGGAAACGGATAAATGGAGGTTTTCAACATCAATTAGTAACTTTTGAACCCTTGGCTTTTAATGAAGGTGTTGGAAGGAGAATTGAAATTTTGATAGCAATTGAAGCTCGTGTTCATGTATTGAGACTACCAAGGGTTTTATACATCAGATATTGAGGGTTTGGTAGCTTTGGAGCATCCCAAGAGTCAACTGCTTCATTCCTAGACCAATTGCTAGCTTGGAAAGGCACCATTTTGCATTGGTATTGGTCATATATTGGAATCTGGGCAGAGGAACAGTTTGATATAGGTCTGATACAGAGGTCTGAAACATCTCTTTTGAAGCATTTCGAGGGCTGAAAGCCATTCTTATCTATTATACCCTAGTCGCTCCATTTCTATGAGCTATCGCTAGCATTTTGGGCACTTTGGAGGTACATTTCACAAATCTGGGCAATCACTTTCATGATCAGCAGTCATATCAGAGAAAAATCAGTCAAAGTGTGAAGATACAGCGAGGGTTGAAGATCATCTACATTCATAGTTTCATTCTACATTGGATTATCTTCATTGTACTTCATTGACATATCATTTCATGCTTGTATTTGTTCCAAATCCACTTTGTATGATGACTGATGCAAAGTTCAGTCACTGCTGATATATCAGACCAGCATGTTCGCAATTGTATTTTACTATTTTGCTCATTTCGATCAATAACAAGCTTTGAAGGTTCCAGGTACTACTTTCTCATGTTTCATTGATGCAATTATGTGTTTCATTTTGATGATTGGTTGATGATTTGGCAAAAAAATTGGTATAGATAAGTAGGGTATTTTACACACGTACTACTCCTGAGGGTTTTTGTCCCCAAGATGACAAGATTCATGCCTCAAGGGTTTTGTCCTCAAGCACCAAGCTGCTGTAGCAGCATCACCTTCCTGCTGCTGAAGTTGAGATTTTGGTTTGTTAATTTTTCAAAAGATACCATCTATTTTCCCTTGTGCATTTTGTAATAATCCCAGCTCTAGCAATTCCCAAATCATAGGACGTCAATCCACAAACAGTAGCAACTAATTGACAACTAATTCCCTCGATCGTAGATAGCCAACTGAACAATAACTCCCTCAAATTGCTGATGTTAACTAACAAGAACAAATAGGTAGGAGACCAATACCCAAACAGCTGCCTTATTTCATTAACTAACTTCCTAACTGACAAATTTAGCTCTTTGTAACTGGAAGCCTCAGTTGCTTTATTCTGACTGAAATACTTGGCCCTTTTATTCTAACTGCTAACTGAGCACGCACTCAATGCTGCAGACAAAAGGGGTCATTAGAATTACAGACAAAAGCAGCCATTTCATAAAAGGAACCTCCCTTAATGTGGAGGGTAAGTTATAACTTTGGTACTCCGTCATAGAGTTTTGTACAAGGATGGATAAGTCCAAATTTATGACATTTACATGCATTTTATTACCAGGCCAGTGGTTTATAGGCACAGTTACAAAGTTTACAATACATAAGCACGGATTTGCCAGGCAACAAATAACATCTAAAGTTAAATTATACGATGCAGCTCATTCAAGGCAGCCTTGCTTTGATTTCCTTCCATAAAAGAAAGTGTGGAATAACTGCCTCTAAAGGGAGTAAGAAATTAGGCTGCCTCCAAAGAGAAGAGGCATCATTGTTCAATGCATGCACATAAAGTTTTTTGAATTCATTGAGCCAATAGATGTGACCTTGAGCCCAGAGGTGATCCGGGGAAGAACCCTCTGAAATAGAGGTACAATGTGTTGTGAGTGAAAACATTACCATGACATCGAGAATGAAAGGACACAATGGACGATAGGTCATATTAAAACCATAATGCCAGATTGTATTTCTCCAGAAATCTGCAAACCATGTACAAAGATCTAGGAATCAAACATAAGGCTCAACCAGAAAAATTGCATATCGGTCCCAAAATACAAACCTATACAATGAAATACTATTATCCATGCTTATATAAATGTGAACTATAAATATATATAGCTTAACAATTACAAGAACTGCACCACACACTCTTCGTTGGTTGAGATTCCAATGTTTATACCAAAGCTGGCATACTCAGCAAGGAATCGCCGAGTTGGCGAGTTCTTTCAGTGGCGAGTAACTCGCCTGAAAACTCAAGAGAAAAACTCTGCAAGTCAGAGTCTAAAACTCGCCAAACGCTGATAACACGCAGAAACGCGTCTAGAACACGCCTGAAACGTGCCAAAAACGCGTGTTTTTGGCCTTTATATACATGGACGCCCCTCACTCATTTCACACAGCAATATTGTGTCAATTTCAACTTGATTGGAAGGATTTTTAGGCCGATTTGAAGGGCAAATTTGAAGAATTTCAAGGGCAAAAGATATATAAATAAGGCAACTAAGATGACATTGAGCCCGAGTAAAAGTTGATTAAAGTTGTACTTTAAAACTTTTATATTTCTACCATTAATGTTGAACAATGAGATTGAGTTCCTTCTCATTTTGTTTACTCGTGCTAGATACATGGTGAAAGAAATCTAGTGCTAAAGTGTCAAACCTTAAAAAGATTGTCATACATGTCTTGAGCCAACCATGGAATGCTTCAAGATGCAACTACAATTGGAGTATGTTTGAACACATACACATCAAGAGGCACAATAGATTGTCAGTGCAAAGGTTGAATGACCTTCTCTATGTTCATTTCAACCATCACCTTCATCACAAGCAAACCCTGGTCCCTAATTTATCTCCCATAGCATTAGAAATAATGAAATTCAATCATTGAGGCTGTGGATCTTATCATTACTAAAGATAGCCACACATGGGTTGAACAAGTTGATATTGAGGCAGCAATAGTAGCCAAGGCAACAAAGGAGGAGAGAACATGAGCAAATCCCTTGGATGTTAATGACACACACATATATATCATGGATGCAACAGCATTGAGGACGTATTCAAGATGTGATTACAAGACCCACCACTAAAGCTATTGACACTAGGCCAAGATTCAAGCTGCTCTCTACCATAGTTTTGATCTTTGTTTTTGATGCCATGGATATCATAATCAATGAGTTTTGTACACCAAAAACGTGTAAGAATATTTATATATTCAAAAGTCTTGTTTGCTTCAATTTTAATCCACTTTTGTACTCATTTGCTCTATGTATACTTGCACATGTGATCAAAGTATATTGAAATTGATTAGTTTTTATGTATTTAAAGTTGATCTAGTGAAGACTAGATAGAAAAATCTTCAAATCCTTAAAACATCTCTATATTTCATGTTTTTTTCAATCTAGCGAGTCTAAATACCAATGCAAATTTGATTCCAAAATCAGCCTCTCAAGTCTGTGTACAAATCAAAGTCTTATAGCTAAGCATAGAGAGTCAAAAGCATAGCATGTTAGCTTAACATCTCTTCTCAAAAAAATACACCTACTTTGCATTGATCAAAGTTTGTTGTAGGTTCACATATATTTTAATAGATTTGTGTAAATCACAATTGTTGTAATTAATCACTTCTACCTATAAGACATCTAAGTTGCAATAATTTAGTGTTTTGCCCATCCAAATAAATGCAAATGTAACGTTTACTCATATATCATAACCCTTTTAGCCTTAGTTTTTGCTTCTTGTTGTTTTCACCAAATCTCCTTATCTTTCACTTCTTCCTTTCACATTGTGTACTTCATGCTTTTACATTTTCTTCTAACATTTTTTCCATTCATTTGTTTGTCTTTCAAATCTTCCTTCTAATGGAGTTGGCTACCCTATTCCATTCCCGTAGGCTAAGCTGGAGGGCTAAGGGAATAGCCTAATTGACTAGATTTCATACTCAGTCAATTTTATTAGGGCAAATTGATGATGTGAGATGAGTTTGTGTATTTTTGTGAACTTATTGGTGAAGTCAAAACAACTAAGATAATTTGCCCTAGAGATGAGTGACCAAGGAGAGAGAAAAGAAGAATGAAAGGTGAAGAACACACAATTATACTAAGAGCGGGGGGGTGAATCAGTATAATACAAACTTCTACTTTTCACAACTTAACAATCATAACATTATCAATCACACAAGATCTATCAATGATGCACCACAAGAAGAATACAAGATTTACGTGGAAACCCTTACGGGAGAAAACCACGGCAAAATATTGCTTATATATAAATCTCTTTTACAAGATTCATAGGCACCAACCTACAGGAAACACCAATCCCCTCTTATATGATTTGTGAGCATCAACCCACTGGAGACACCAATCCCCACTTGCAGATGTCGTGAGTACCAATCCACAACTAAGCACCAACCCAATAAGAGACACCAATCTCTCGTTAAGGCACCAACCTTCTACGGATCTTGATCACTTTCTTCTACAAATTTGATCGTAACTCACACAATATCTTTCTTCACAAATCTGATCCAAAGCACACAATGTTCTTCCTTTCAAATCTGATCCACAATATGCACCAATTCTTTTCTCAAATCTGGTCACAAAGATCTTGTAGATGATGCGCTCTTTACAAATTAACACATTCTCTTTCAAATCTGAACATACATCCTTTAGATTTGCATGTATATCTTTCAGATCTGCATATACAAACTCATACCTCTGATGCTGTAACTGATTTTATCTTCAACACTTCACATCAAACCGAAACTTCACTCTTGAATACAAAACATCAAAGTTGGACGCTGATTTCAAATAATAGTGATCAATGACTAATGCCTACTGCTGTTCTTACACAAGGATCACTGTCGAATACATGGATTGCTGCATACAAATATCACTGCTCATATGTTAAGCCTTCCTCATAACATCATCGCTGCTCCTTAAATATAATCTGCCCTAATTCGTATGATGTTGCATTGTATATTCTGAACTGATAACACTCCATTCATCTTCTATTTATATCTCTTTATGTCTCTTCACCAAAAGAGGCGACTATTCCATTTCAGGTCAGCCTTAATTTATTTTAATCTTCCTTATAGGGAAGTCGGCCTTATCACAATTTAACTTCTATTCCCTCAAGAGTAGCGCCAATACATATGAAGTCGGCCACCTCAGTATTCCTTTATGCATTAATCGCTGTCCTTATACTTTATGAAATTGCAGCCCCTTTACTTGTTTTAATCGCTGCTCCTTATAAATTGATCGCTCGCCTCTAATACAAGAATCTTATCTTATATTATAATTTGTCTCTTTCTACACATCATCTATTAATCGCACTCCCTTATGTATATATATCGCTGCTTCTTAATAATAAATCACTAGTCATAGTATGTATTTGGACTAAGACAATTTCTCTTATATAATTGTTGTCTCTTCTAGAGGGAGGTTGGCATCTTTAAGGGAGTTGGCTTAACGCTTATTAAAACTTGGATTTGTCTTCTTCTAAGGCGCTAAGATATATGGGTCTTCTATACATCTTCAATGGTCTTAACAACTTCTGCCTTCAACGGATACAACATTTGCACCTTCTTGACATTAATGATGTTTAATCTTGTCTATGCACTTGACATTAATGACAACATATTCCATCGATCTCAACATCAAACTCTTTAGCGTCAATGACAACCTTCGACAATGTCTTCAACCTTTCACATCAATGACATCGTTAATAGCTCTATATCTTGCATTCAATCATATTGCTATGTTGACATCAATGACAACCATTTCTTATACTTTCGTTTGTTCATTAATGATAACAATCATGACTACCTTCTTGACATCAATGACATGTCCAACAAAAGGAAAGAAGAAAAAATCGAAATGCCCTTCGAGATTTCGAAGAAAAATAAGAATAAATTAAGATAATTTCCCTTTGAGGTGGACGACCTAATTGGAGGTCAAGAACACGGCATATCAATTGCCTAAGTGGTTTGCTCCTCTTGGAGAATGAAAAGAAAATAAGAAAAGTGAAATACCTTGTCTAGGTCGACCAAGGTGAAGGAGAGAAAATAAAATAAAATATTTTATTTAGTTTGGGTGCCTAGCATGAGGTCGGCCCTATGAGAGGAGGGAACAAGTTAATAAAATAAGCTTTGTGGAGGAGGTTGGCCAACTTGAGGAGGGAAGAGATTTGTGTATAAATACAGCCATTTGTAAGTCATTGGATCATCATTCACATCTCATTTTCTCTTGAGTTTCATACTCTTTGGCTGCAATATCGCTAGCCTTCATTCCAAGGACGAAAACCAGAGTTGCAGGATACGGCTACCCCCTATCAGCGTCGTCATTTCCCTGTCGCCAAACGTTTTGGCATATCTTTTCTGCACCGATCGCAGAAACTATATCGCCATTTATATCGCAAGTATGGTTTATAATTTATATTTTTATTTTTATTTTATTTTATTAAATTATGGCACATATTTGGATATGCCATTTATAATGCCACATATTTGGATACGCCATTTAAACCATACCTACCATAATTTTACAATGCCACATACTTGGATATGCCATTTATATCGCAGGTATGGTTTATAATTTTATTTTTATTTTTATTTTATTAAATTTAAAATGCTTATATAATTTTTAATAAATTTCATATATAAATTTCAATGTAAAATGTTTATTATTTATATTTTATGACTTTAGAATTTTAATTTTATTAAATTTAAAAAGTTAGAAGTTTATATTTTTATTTTATGAGTTTCTATTTTTATTTTATTAAATTTAAAATGTTTATATAAACATCAAACTTTAGAATCTTAGATTTATTTTATTTTATTTTATTTTAGATTTAAATGTCTTATTAAAATTTTAAGTTTTAATTATTCTGATTTAAATGTCTTATTAAAATTGTAAGTTTTAATTATTCTAGGATATTATTCATGGCATCATCGTCGTCCAATGTTGAAGTATCAGAAAACAATAAGTGGATCAAACTGGACCCTAGATCTCCGTTGTGGAAATACGTCACCATTGTTGAGAAAATTCAAGGTGGTGGAGGTTACAGATGGATATGTTAGGAGTGTTTAAAAGAGTATAAAGGTTCCTATCCAGGGTTCGTGGGCACCTTTGCCACATAACAGGGACAGGGTGTGTTGTATGTCCTGGTCCGAATGTTGATGACCGACCGGGAAAGGGGTTGTCACCTGCCAAAATTGCAAAATATCAAAAAGAACAAGATGAAGCCAATAATCTTACTCAAGCAGCAAAACAAAAGTCAACTCTAAATAGACCCCCTTTGCATCCACAATCAGCTTCAGGGACATCTGCAGGTCATAAGAGGAGCAATTTAGGACCTCTTGAAAAATTGTTTAATTTGCGAAGTCGAGAGGATACAGATCAAAACATTTCTCGTTGCTTGTATGCAAATGGGATTGTATTTAATGTGGTGCGCTCTCCATATTGGCAAGAGATGGTTAGGTCAATTAATGAGGCCCCAAAAGGATACAGAAGTCCAGGTTATGAGAAGGTTCGTACCACTCTTTTGGCTAAAGAAAAAGATATTATCGATAGACAATTGCAGGTGATTCGGTCTTCATGGAAAATCTCAGGAGTTTCTATCATTTGTGATGGATGGAAGGATGCTAAAAATAGGCCACTGATCAATGTGATTGCAATGTCCCCAAAGGGGCCAATGTTCTTGAAAGCAGTTGAATGCAAGGCTGATGAAAAGGATACTAAATTTATTGCTAATATTCTAATTGAAGCAATTGAATCAGTGGGGCCAGAAAATGTTGTTCAAGTGATCACAGATAATGCGAAGGTATGCAGAGCAACAGGGTTGGTTGTGGAAGCAAGATTTCCAAACATTTGGTGGACTCCATGTGCAATGCATTCTTTGAACTTGATGGTACAAAAAATTGGCAAAATATAATGGTTACAAAAGATTTATGACGATGCCAAAGAAATTCAAATGTTTATTTGTAATCACCACATGTCACAAGCCATTTATAGACAATTCGCTAAGTTGGAGCTAATGAAGGTAACTTTTCTATATTCTAAACTATGTTTTGTATTTTGAAAATTGAAATATATCATTTTGTAATTTGAAATATATTCTAACTATATTTTGAATTTTTTTTAATGTTTAAATTGAAGGTGGTCGAAACTCGCTTTGCCACGCACTACATTGTTCTTAAAAGGCTTGTGGATGTAAAACAAGCCTTGAAAAGCATGGTGATTAGTGATATTTGGGTAGTTTGGAGGCAATCTCAAATAGATAGAGCGAATAATATCAGGACAATCATTCTTGATGATGATAGGTGGGCTAAAGTAGACTATGTGCTTTCTTTCACAAAGCCAATATATGCCCTCATTCGTCGTTGTGACACAGATAAGCCAATATTAGGGGACATTTATGATTGTATAGATACAATGGTGGAGCAAGTTAGAGACATAATCATAGCAAAAGAGCAAGACCCCTCAGAATTTTTTTATAACCAAATATATGAGATAATCAAGAAGAGGTAGGATAAAATAACAACTCCTTTGCAACTTTTGGCATATGCTTTGAACCCCAAGTACTACCATGCTGACATGTTGGCAATGCCAAATAGAACAGCACCAAATATGGATATTGAGGTAGTTGACGGATATAAAAAAGCTTTCAAGAAGATGTTTACAGATCCTAGAGTTGCAACAGAGATTCGAGATGAATTTGGGAGCTTTGCATCCTCTGATGGAACTTATACGGATGTTGATGCAATGGCAGATAAGAAAATAATGGACCCTGTGAAGTGGTGGAACTTCCATGGTGCCACGACTAAACATTTGCAAAAACTGGCTATCAAACTTCTATCACAGGTTTAACATTATACAAATTATATTCTATTTCAAATTATTTCTTATTTTATTTTTAGTTGATTATATTAGTCTTTGTAACTTGTAATATCACTTTCTTTTTCCAGGTTTCAAGTTCTTCAGCATCTGAGAGGAATTGGAGCACATATGGCTTCATCCATTCCGTGAAACGAAATAGGCTAGCAGCTAGTAAAGCAGAGGACCTTGTATATGTCCATTCCAATCTTCGTCTCCTGTCACATTCCTCCACAGACTACATGAAGCGACCTAGTAGATTTTGGGATGTGCAGCCCGAGATGAGTGACATTGATGTATTCATAAATGCATTGACACATCTCAATCCCATTGTTGAGAATTCTGACACAGCAGGAGGATCCTCTAGTGCATCTTCATTCAGTTCTGAGAGTGTAGATGATGATCTAGAACTCCAACATCAAGAGAATAGTGATGACATTTTTGATAATATATGATTCTATCAAGATTCAGTATATTTATATTTTTCTTTGATGATGAAACTATATCTAAATATGTGGAATTATAAAATTGTGTTATATATGTATGTGTATATGTCCTTTTTATGAATGGCGTATCCAGCCGTATCCATATTAGGGGCCTTGAAAAATAGCCATATCCGTATCCAATACCATATCCGTATCCATGCAACTCTAACGAAAACCCTTGCGAATGTGGTGAGTTGGACGAAACCCTAGCTCATCATTATGGAGGATTCATCACGGAGTCCTAATTGTGCTTCAGTGCCAACATTTGGAGGAGAAGAACTTCATTGCATAATCAGATTCGAAAATCAATTTTGGAGCAGCACTTTGGTGGCATTTTGGAGCATGTTGCATTAGGGTTTTACCCTACTTTGAGCGCCACACTTGGGCAGATTTGAGCGCCCATCTTTGACGGCAATTTCACTTGCTTGGAGGGCGATTTTGGAGCAGCAAACCCTAGGCGCACTTCATGGAGAATTCGCCCATCGAGTGTTGATCATTTGCTTTTTATTTTTGCATGTATTTGGTATGTACAAACATATTTTATAAGTCTGATTTATAGAGCAGAAATCTGGGCATTGTTTGTCATGTTTATGCCCTAGAATTCATTGTAAAAATCAGATCAGAATAATCAGATTTTTAGCAGCAGCGTTTTCTACAGAATATCAGAATTGGTTGTTTCACTTGCATGCCCTATGTTGTACTTTTCATGGTGGAATTCATGCTTGTTATGAATGTCAACTTGTAGCATTATTTGCCATGCTTATTTATCTAGTTTGGCCACATATATGTTCGCTGTAATTGAATGTTTGTAATTAGAAAATAAAATCAGAATTTAGGGTTTTGAGCAGAAAACTAAAGTGCAGAAAATTAGGGCAGAATTCAGAAATTTATTTCCATAATTTTAGGGCAGATCCCATTGGGGATACTACACAAACAAGCATTGATTGAAATTCAATGGGTGTATAACTTCAATATCCTACACAGCTGTATTTCTTGTATGTCGATCATGCAATGTAAGGCACTCAACCCAAAAACAGTAAAATTAGAATTTGTCCAGTATTCAGTGTCAAATGAGTTGCCTTGGAAGTCCTTATAGTATAATTTCCTCTAATACGAACCAAAAAGGGGAACAAAGTAAAAATCCATATATTTTAGCCATGTAGAAAAAGAAAAAGAAAAAGAAGCCTTTAACATCTAATGAAATTTTCACAGCTATACAACGTATTCTAGCATGAAAATCAGAAAAAGCATATATTTACTACTTGCAAGCTCTAATACTGGATATCTAAAGCAAACACTAGTTACAATTGGAGCTTACAAACAAATGGGATTACAAGAAACAAACCAGCATCTAAAGGAGCTGGACTTTGAGATGATGGTGCATTTTGTTGCTGCCGTTGAATATTATCATTTGATGGACGGGGGACAAGTGCCGGGCGATCACTAGTAGGAGTTTCAACAACCTTTTCACAAGCATCACCTGTGTGTACCTTTCCTGAACTCCGTTGCAGCCAGAAAGCCACTAAGCAAATTTGCTATCATTATCCTGATAATTAAATTTAGCATATAAAAGATAACAACTGGTTTTACCTATTGGACTACTATTAGGTACAGTGCCAATGTTTCGGGCTGGTGAGGGAAGTTTAACATTGACTTCACCCCTCCAGGCTGCATCACATCCTCTTGCAGCAGCAGTTGCCGCACGTACTTCCTGAACTTTGCTTTCAAAAACATATTCAAGCAAAGTTAATAATTCCACAAGTTCCAGTTGGAATATCTTTTGAAAATTTCATCATCAAACTAAAATGTTAAAAGTAAATATTAGCCATAACCAATAAGATAATGTAAATGGCTCATATCCACAGTCTGTTTCTGTTAAAGAAAATTCGTGAAAAGGAGGCCTGCATGATAATAACCCACAGAAAGACTTACTCTAGCTTCTATCTCCTCTTGGCTCTCTTTTACAAATGGATGTTCCAATAGGGCAGGCCAAGTTAATCGATTCTGTGAAACCTACATGAGATAGACATCCGATATAAGAGTTTCATTTTTGAAGTTATTGAAAATAGTAATCACAGTTTTACAAACTACACAATTCTCTTAATACTTCGATTTGTCTTGGAACTAACCTTATTAAGGAGGCCCTTCAAAAAGCTTTTGAAGTTAGGGCTAATATTTTCAGGATACTTAACTGGGTCCTGTTTCACAGCATAACATAAAATGCTTCAACATGAATTCTAACTTATTCCAAGCCAAACTCCATGAAAAAGAAAAGACAGGCAAACAATATGATATGTACCTTGACAATGTGTCGGATAAGTGTGTAAACAGAATTCGTGTAAAATGGAGGTTGACCAACATACAGTTCATATCTAAGAAAGACAATTCAAGGAACTTTGTAAGTCTATAATCATAGACACACAACAATATCAATGAATTTCTCAAACATAAATTTTAGTTTAAAGCAAAAACATAAAAACAAAACCTTCATTCCAGAGGTTGTCTCATATGATATGATATGATTCCTTGTTAGAAAGGGTTGCCGCTCCTAGATTTACATATACTTCAGGACAACTACATTTTTTACAAGCTATTTCTATTTGGAAAGAATGAAAGTGTACATGGTTAAGGATCTCTATATAATGTACAGAAAAAGAATGGTTACCTGACACATGACCAAAGTTGAGTTACCAACTTCTGGAACAAATTCAACAGTAGCACTAAAGTCCACAAAAAGCAAGACTAGCAGATCGAAAAGATGATTTTTGTAGCAAGTCTAAGCATAGAGAACTTGAGTGCAATGCTCAAGTCACTGCAGAAAGGAAAGATGTTAACCCTATTCTACATTGATTGGTTCGGTTTACAATCTACTACTTGAAGCTGCTGATAAAAGATTCATATCCAAATTAATGTGAATGCCATGAATAAAAATATAAGTCTCCAAAAAACATAAGTAATAGGCATGCAACTTAACGAATTAATAATCCTTCAATCACAAATAGTCTGATAGTTGATAATAAGGCAGTCGTTCATAGTTGAGGGCCTCATCACTATAGGTACTATCCCTGTCTGGGCATTGTACCCCACTTCACTAATAACCAGATATTCTATATCTCACTTGCTTATTCAATTAAACGCCATTAGGCCCATTACACTGACTATTTCAATATGATTGAGTGTGCCCTCCCACTGCATAACGATGATATTGAATATTTCCCATGAAAATATACATATCAGCATTACCAATAAAGCAATATATATAAAAAGCACTTAAGATACAGCATCAATATGGCCACAGAACGTATTGAGGTTCCAATAAGGTTCAAGTGTTGTCAGAAGTAAATAAGGTATCCCACTTTCAAAGCAGTACAAAATGTTAAAATTTTCAAGACTGCAACTTTAAAAAACTTAAAAAGGTAACCCATTATAAAAGTCTATTTACTAATGTTTTGCTTATATACAACAGAAAAGGCAAAGGTTATTTTTAGGTAATAGCCAAGCCAAAACCCAATTTAGCATATGAAAACCTCTGTGTAGGCTTACAAAGGAATTTCTTTTTCTACTTACGTTAAGCCTTAATTATTGCCAAAAGTGTTTACCTTCAGATTTCAATCTCATGCCCAAGTACAAGAGTAAACTGAACCTTTCCAATCCATCGAACTTAACCTATATACACGTATGTGTGTATATTGTATCTACACAGTAAGATCCCCCTCACATCTCACTTTGACCACCTCCACACTTCCCTTTACTCTCCTACAATACACTTTACCCATTGTATATACATGTATGTGTGTTTATTGTATCTATACAGTAAGATCCCTCTCACATCTCACTTTGTCTACCTCCACACTTCCCTTTACTCTCCTACAATACACTTTACCCTCTCTCCCTCCCTAACCTGTCTGGCCATCTAGGTAGAGACCTGCAGCCAACAAGGTACTCAATCTCTATCTTTTGTCAATACTCTACTTTCCATTATATTTGCTAACGTTACAACTAGATCAGTATACCTTCCTTTATATTTGCTAATGTTACAACTAGATCAGTAAACCTTAATTTCAAATGAGTTTAGTTGTATGCATATACATGTTCCCTCCCAGTTGTTATGTTCAAGGATATCTAAAAATTTCTATTATTTACAACTGGGTGAACCACTTTAGTTCTTTAATGATTTCTAGATTTCTTACTTCATTCCCTCCCGGTGGGGTGGGGATCCACGGAAAGACCAAACAATCATGATAGCTCAGAACCGCTAGTACCACTATGGCCCAGGTGAGAGGGAACTATAGGGCTTGCCAGATGATTGAGATTTATAAGAAGCTTTCTCTCTACCGAGTGCTATAACGACAAGATATCCCCGAATTGGAGTGAGGGACTTTGTTTGGTTGGCACTCTCAAGAAAGCCCTTGCCTGGCTAGGACAATTTGAACCATGTGGTGCCATCTATTGATTAAGAGGAATTGGAGAAAAGAATGAATGTTTGTCTAACTTAATTCCCTGGTTTTCAATTAACTAAGAGACCTTAATTATATATATAATGCCTCCACAAAAGAGTAGGGAATGATAGGACCAAGAATCATAAGATAAAGTGGAACCAACTTAAGTTTGATGGGGTGCCCTAGGGGAGGCTGGTGGTGCTGGAGCCCTTAGGGATCATGCAATCAACATTGAACATTAAATGAGTAATATATCCAAAGAAAAAGGTTTGCAAAGGTTTGCAATTCACTCTAGAATTAAATTGGTTATCATTGTCACTTGATCGTAGAGGAAGACTCAAGTAAAGGCCTTCATGCTATACATCACCACTTACATATTTTTCTATATAACATAATTTAATTATGCATTACAAGTCAGTTTGCTTCCAAACCCTACAACCTTGTTTGAGGTCATTTTTCTTCCATTACAGATAAAACTTTCCGTTCATAATCATATGTGACTAAAAGCAATCAATAACATTGGAGAATTGTCATCAAATTTAGCAAGGGGGCACCTAAAGCAACCACAACCTAAATAAAACAAGAAGAAAAAACAAAGGAAAGACAACCTATCAAAAGGACAATCACACAAAAACATTAGTCTCACAATATTAAGGCAAATATTCATGTGCAATTGTAAGTGGTTGAGAGACCCATCCACCCTTAACAACAGCAAAATTCATCAAGGCCTATTTTCAAATAAAATATAAGTACATGTATATACAAATAGTTTCTCTCAAGAGAAAAGAATCTAGAATCTTATTGTCCTAGTTCGCAATATAATCACCACCTCAAATTTCCTAAAAAAATCAAATAGAATGAGCTATCTCATCATCCAGAGTTGCATGATAGTAATGGTAGCATTGAGGTACTACTTTTTGAAAGCTCAAGTCATTGCTAAAAAAAGATACATTTTCTCTTCTAGTGGTTCCAATAAAAGACACGATGAAAGTTTGTAGACTTACAAGATAACACCAAGGGACCACAAATCTGCAGTGTGATTGTAAGGTTGCTCACGTACCAGTTCAGGAGCCATATAGAGTGGTGTTCCTGACAGGTAAAGAAAAAATTGTAAGACTTCAAGACGTATCAACAAACATCATAACTTACAATAAGTAGACTTACACGATTTATTCAAAAGAGTTAATCATTGACATCATTTTCAACTCAAACAGGTGGGTGCTGATTTAAAGTTTTAAACTAGCTAATTCCCATTAAACATGATGTAAATGCATACAGGCAGATTCATATTTATGCTCCTGCAAAAGTAACATGTTGACATCTAGCTTTGATCAAATATCATTCAGCCAAGTATAGTTAACTTGTTTATCATGATTTTCAAACTAGTTTACATTTATATTTGTCTGCAAGAAATTTGTAAAGGTTACCAACTTTTTAGAAGAAACCTATGTTACACCAAGTTTCTAGGAGAGGGATGGAGGGGATGGGGGGATGCATTTTGGGGATGGATTTTTTGAAGACCAATTTTAGGGGACAGCTATTAAAAAAATTGAGAAAATTTAAAAATATAGGGAAATTTCAAATATTTATATTATAACATTGATAACGCATTCATCATATACATTATAGAATCTTATTACATAAAATT
This sequence comes from Cunninghamia lanceolata, assembly GCA_027924645.1. NCBI lineage: Eukaryota > Viridiplantae > Streptophyta > Pinopsida > Cupressales > Cupressaceae > Cunninghamia > Cunninghamia lanceolata. The sequence goes on from BSBN01000524.1 coordinate 11,636,583, forward strand.
AGAGCTGAATTGAGATATCACATAAGAGTCTACATACAAATTAACAAATGTCAAATTTTCATTGCTTTCACTGTAAATGTACATTTATATTATATAAAAAAATACAACAAAATGCCTAAAGGATGTGGTCATCTATGTATGTATAAAAAGGTGTTTGTTTGTCCATCCAGCATGGCCCAAATTTTTTTATTTTTTTTTTTTAAACTAGAGTGGAGATTTGGAGGCAGCGGTCCCTAGCAAAATCAAGGGCAACACCCCTCACAAGGGTCTGGGGGCAACACTACCAGCGGAGTTAAGGGACAACCATTTTTCATAATTTTATTGCTTTTGTGTCGTATTTGATACTAGTATCACACTATAACAGTATGGTCAATATAAGCAAAACTCAAAATTGTTTATAACCTACTGCTACAACTGAGAACAAGAACTAATTGGACCCTATAGCATTAATAATGCACTTTTTAATTCAAAGTATAAAAGATGTATTCAAGAGAACAAAATAAATTTTTATTAAACTTGGGTATTTTTAGACCTCTTCTGTGCAAGGACGGTCGGCCGTATTCAAGACGATCAATGGACGTTATTGACATCCCCAACCGTCTGGAGGACAACTGGCCATCCCCATGCTGAGCCCTCGTTTCCAGAACATTCCCTAGAAAAAAGTGTTGACAATGGACAATGAGGTGACGTTTCTGAGGCATCCCCACATCCTTGGGACATCCCAACACAGGAACGCATTCAAAAGTGCAAGGAACATGACCCCGGGGAACATAGGAAGAAACCTATAAAATCTCTTTTGTCTACCAAACCTGATATGTAATTATGTAATATCCCACCCCCTGATAGGATATTTAACTAACAATTCTGCCTTTAACTTTTCTGTATTTTTCACAAGATATTGTTAGGAAAGAAAAGAGATGCAAGTATAACATATGCCCATGCAAATTGAAGGAATATTGAATGTAAATACTAAATGTTTTGAATCAGATTTATGATATCCTTAGCAATGAACAATATACTTCCAATATAGATTAATCTTTGCATTCCATTAACCAAAACTCATACCCGGATTTCAAATACATTGAAGGCTGGTCTAAAACTTAATATCAATAAATCTGAAATTGTTCACCAGCAATAGAGAAACCCTTATATTGGACACCTGGCACAAAATGTTGACTTCTCCACCATTAAATTGCAGCAACTAATATCATAAGTTGGGACGCCCTCAATGGTGTTGATAGCAGCACAAAACTCAAGACATTTCCTCCAAGAACTCACACACCAACTTCAAGGAATAGTACGGCCTGGCTGGTATTATCTTGTACGGCCTGGCTGAAGCAATGGTACAGCCTAGAATAATGATAACAGCAATTAAAACAACCTGTAGCAAATGTATTTCTGATTTCTGTTGATAATCTCTTCAAAACCCTTGCTGATTTCATTGAAAACTTCACCAATTATGCACAATCTGGACCTCTGTATGAAGCCCACAGTCAAGCAATGATTCAGCTGGTCTTTCACAGCCTCAAGATTGCATAAACACTAAAGAGATTTCGTTCTCCAATGCTGATAATGAAGAAATCTGAAGAAACCCTAGGTTTCCTTCACAATTCCCAAAGCTCTCACAGAAAGCAAAGTCAAATGATCATCATTAATGAATCTATTTGCCTTTTGATGCCCTTTTATAACTTCTCCAAATGAAGTGTATTTAATTTGCCTTTGAAGTCCACTTTTTAATTAAGTCCTTATGTCTCCCTTTCAACATATAAATTAATAAAGTATTATATCACTTTATTAATTACCATTTAACCCTTATATCACCTTTCATAGTAAAGTCCTCTTTAAATAATGACCTTATGTTATAAAATGAACCATATATTATAAGGTCATATAACTCATTAATTGTTTTTAAAGTCAAAATGGCCCCACTTACATAAGGCTAAGTTATAACCTTATAATATACCTTTTATAATTAAATATCATTTAGGCCACTTTAAAAATTAATAACTCCTTAAATACTTATGATTTCCTAATTCCGTTTGAACAAGGAGGTTCACCATGATACCCTCTAAGTAACCAACTAAATCCCTCATTATCTGACCAAACCAATTGAGTAAGGGATCTATATTGCAATCAAGACTTGTCTAGGTGCTCTGCTATATATAGAAACACTAACTCTCCTAAAATGGTGACTTACTATAAATAGTAAGTGTGTATAACTGAGTCTAGGAACATCAAACGAAGGCCAAACCTGAACAATACCCTGCTCTGGAGAAGAATAGCGCCACCAAAAAGACCAAGTAACTGCCACACAGGACCCCCTAACCAAGAGTATTAGCCTACGAGGGTCAATAGGATAGGCTAATCCACCAAACTCTGATGCTCGCGAAAATGGGGACATTACAATTTGCATAGATATTCCTTAGTTAACTCGCCAAAATGAATCACTCCTCATCCTGATGATGGATCACTAAGCGTTGGTCCAAAACGTTGATGCAAAAAAACTAACACAATTGAATCCAAAAGCTCCTATTGTCATCACCAATATGAATTTTGTCTCCCTGCAAATTCATCTTAGTTAATTATATCTTTTGCACTCTCAGTGTTTGATTAAGAAAACACTAACGTGCCTTAGAAATGTGCTTTACATAAGAGCCGAAATTAATTGTAGGCAGTTTTGTAAACATGATAGTAAAAAAGCATGCACTGAAATACACAGCAAAAACAGTACTCACAAGGGATTACCTTGGAGAAACTTAATATAGAAGAACTCCGAAAGAGCAAGGATGTGCCTTCTATTGCAACTTTACAAGCCAGTTTGATTTGTTAAGGCATCCAAGAACACCAACAACACATCAACAGTGTTTTGTAGATTTTTTTATAAAGAAAATATTGTATTTATGTAAAAAAGATGATTACAAAGAAGGGCCATGCATAAAATCAGACCAGTTTCAACAAGCTATCAATCAGCTGGTACAGAGAATGAATATGTGAGAGATACATCTGAAGATTGCAAAAGAGCAGAGAACTTATTTATGAAAACAACCAGCCAAGACAATCCAAATTGCTGTTGTTAGAAACATGTCTAGTTTCATCTAGAAAACCACAAAACAACAAACTATGAACAACTTAAGTATACATATATGAATTGCTATCGATAAATATCAGAAAATAGTTTTTTTTTAGAACAATGATAGCCATGGGGTCGGTGTGGATGACTTTCCTCATGCATGGAGTACAGTTGCTAGGGGTTGAGCATAATTTGAGTATGAACAGAAGTATGCTGCCAGTTGTTTCCATGCATAGCAATTCTAATGGAACAATCACCTCAGAAAAATTATCACTTTGGCAAGGGAAAGAGTTCAGCCTGCTCCTAGATTATTTTGACAATCCAGTATTGTGCATTCTTTAAAAGAAGGAAGAAGTTGATCACTTGGAGTGAATGCATATGCTTCTCAATTATTACAATAAGCATGTCAATACAGTTGATCATTGAATGATGCAAAACTCGCGAAAAATTTGTGCAACTTGCTAGTCGAAATGGCTGGCAAGTTAGTCACAATATGACTTGTCAAGAAGTTATTCCCAAGTTTTTGTTTAAAAACTTGGCAATATCGTGCATTCAAAGTTGTTAGGGATTCAAGCCAATCGTTGTCTCCACAATTACAAGATATGCCACCCCCTATCCCTTGGTACGTGTATCGCCATATCGGATATGAATACTCATAGGATACAACTCAAATATGTCTTGGATACCGTATCCGGCCATACCAAAAAAAACCCTATATTGTTCACATGACAGATACATGCAGATACAGCATTCTCATGATATATGTGCCCTATCCCAAAAGTATTAATCCTAGAATGTTAAAAATTGCCGCAAGGAACTGCTCCATGACCTGGCATGCTGATTTCTTGTTGCGGGGAACTACTCTAGCCCAACACGCACACAATCGGAAATATGTCTTTCTACGCGATCGTATTTACTCAAATAATTGTGTTCATTCTAAAGTTCGAGATATAGTGTCAACAAGCAATGGAAGAAGAGGCAAATTTTATTAATTGGTGATACTTTTTTTAATTTTTGACTTTTTTGTTTCACTTTATATTGTAAACTTTTATTTATTTATTAAGTTTAATACATTTAACTTTTAATTTAAGTTTAATTTATTAAAATTTTACTAAGCTTAATATTGCTTATTATTAGATTGCAATTTTTTTAATTAAGTTTATTGTTTATTAAGTTTAATTTATTAAAATATAATATATTTGTTAAATATATATTATTTATATTAAATTATATTATTATTAAATTTAAATCATTTAATATTATTTATTGGTAATTTTATATATATGTCATCTAGCCGTATTCACATTAGGGATCTTGAAAAATAGCCATATATGTATCCGATACCATATCCGTATTCGATACCATATCCATGTCCATGCAACTCTAGTTGTTTCCCTCAACCATTTTGTGCTTTACCAAACTCTATATTACGTTGCGAAGGACCAAGGTTTTGCTGCAAGAATGTAACGATGGAAGCAACTTGTGTGTTGGTGCAGGTGAAAATCATGGCATTTCAATTTCACAAGCTCACATAAGAGACTATGATGACTCTAGCCATTAAAATTGTTAGATGTTTCCAAGGAAGTGCAGGAACAAATGGAGTTGCTGCAGTGATAGGTGAAACCAGCCAAGCTCTCTATTGCTCCTCTCAAGAGCTACAAAAGGATGTTATTATAGTTCTACATGAATTTAAAAAGAAAGTTACTTCGGATTCTGCTAAACTGCAAAAGTTTTACGAGAACATGGAGATAAGAAACAGGGATTGCAGAAATGAGATTTAATTGTTGGAGGATGAGATCAAGAACTATTACCAAAAAAAATTACAAACTTATGCGTTTTCAATGTTCACAAAATTTGTTGAGTTTTTAGTTTTTACTAAGTCAAAGTTTTTAAAATATTTTGGGTTAGCCAAGTTATTGCCAAGTCAAAGTTTTTAAAAAAAATTGGGGTAGCCTAGTTGTTGTCAAGTCTGACTTTTTGAACTATGGTTCATTGAATCAATGCACTCGTGCTACCTGCCCACAAAATCTTTAATTTGTAATATTGATAATTAATCAAAGAAACATCTATTATGACCCTATAGGTTGTATTTGTCAACTACCCAATTTTCAATTTGAAATTCTATCTCTTGCCCTATGTTTACCCTCTAAGTTGTTGCCTCAATTGTGTTCGCTAGTAAAAGTTTATGGCGACCTTTTTGGTGTAAGTCTTAAAACTAAAGTCAATAATTGCAACGTGACATGCTTTTGTAATGGCATGAAGTCGTTTCTTGTTACAGAAATGTAAACTTAAAATATATTGATCAGAAGAATGTATGTTACAAGATACAACGGAGCTGTATATAAAGATTGTCCAAAAGGCTAAAAATAGCAATAAAGGAAAAAAGCAAACAAGATAAGTATTGACCATTAGGAATTAACTAACTTTAGTTTAACACCCTCCCATAATGGTCAATCGGTCAACAACACCAAGATGCCCCCTAAATTTGATAAACTTATCCAGGCTCAGAGATTTGGTGAGAATACGACAGTTTGGTCTTCTGTAGGAACATACTACAACACAACAGATCCAACTTCAACAAGCTGGCGAATAAAGTGACAATGAAGATCAACATGTTTTGTCCGCTCATGAAAGACAAGATTTTTGGCAAGTTTCAGCACCCCTTGATTGTCACAATACAGGGGTGAAGGGCCTGTTGGAGACATGTGCATGTCTGAAAGCATCCTTCGAAGCCAAACTGCCTCACAGGCTGCTTTAACAGCTCCTCTATATTCAGTTTCTGTGGAGGAGAGAGCCACTACCTGCTTCTTCTTGCTGGTCCAAGTGACTGCACCTGTGCCCAAACTGAAAACATATCCAGAGGTAGACTTTATGTCATCCACAGAACCTGCCCAATCTGAATTTGTAAAACCGAGCAGCTGAGGATCTTTGCACCTGCCATACAGAATGCCAAAGTCGGAAGTGTCGTGCACATATCACAACACACGCTTGGCTACAATCCAGTGTTCAATTTTAGGGGCTGTCATGAAGCGAGAGATGTAGCTGACTGCAAAACTAAGATCAGGTCAAGTGGCAATGAGATAGATGAGACTACCCACTAATTGCCTAAATGCGGATTCATTTTCTACAAGACAGTCTGAATTAGCAGAGAGTTTTAGGCCTCTCTCCATTGGTGTAGAAGCAAGTTTGCATTCTATCATCCTGAATTTGTCCAACAGACTCCAAGCATATTTCGATTGAGAGAGAAAGATGCTGTCAGATGGCTGCCACACCTCAATACCGAGGCAATAATGCAGGAGACCCAAGTCTGTCATGTCAAATGTGTGACTGAGATCATGTTTGACCTGGTGAATCAACGATTCGGAGCTGTCGGTAATGATCAAATCATCAACATACACAACAATGAGGAGTCTATCATCAACATACTAGTGGACATACAGATTGGGATCAGAAGGACTCCGCTGAAAGCCACGATCGACAAGATACTGATCAATCTTGAGATACCATGCCCATGGAGCTTGTTTTAGGCCATAGAGAGCTTTCACCAGTTTGCACACTTGATGTTCTTTCCCAGCAACCTTGAAGCCAGGAGGTTGCGTCATGTAAACTTCTTCCTACAACTCTCCATTAAGGAAGGCACTCTTGACGTCCATTTGATGGACTTTCCACCCAAATTGAGCTGCCATAGCAAGGACAAGCCGATGGTGCTCATTTTTGCTATAGGAGCAAAAGTCTCCTCATAGTTAACACCTTTCTGAGAGTAACATTTGGCGACCAACCAAGCCTTATATTTGTCAAGAGTCCCATCAGCCTTGTACTTGACTTTGTATACCCATTTGCAGCCAACGGGCTTCTTCCCAAGAGGAAGATCAGACAGAACCCAAGTATTGTTCTTCAGAAGACTCTGGTGCTCAGCATCCATAGCCTGTTCCCATTCAGGTACACCTTGAGCCTCATAATATGTTTGAGGCTCTAAAATGCTGCGAAGATTGGCCATGAGGGCAAAATTGACAGGATTTTGCTGCTTGCTCTTCTTCTGAGCAGATCTACCCTCGAGAAGTTCATTATCATGAAGATCACCAATGGTTTTGGCCCACCATTTCGGCCAGAGAGAAGATGAACCAGCATCTGAAAGAGGGACTTCAGTATCACCATCTGAAGGAGCCGAAACAAGATCAGGAGGATCCAGAATATCCTGAGAAGGGGTGGGTCGGGGAACACCAGGCTGAGATGCTGGCAAAACTGCAGGAACCCTCCCATCAGATGAAGCTAGAGGAATGCGAACACCTAAATCTGAACCCTTCAAAGGCTGATCCTCAATAGGAATAGATGAAGCAGATAGAAGGGAGGGCCCAATAGTCTCATCAACGACTACATCACAACTGAATATGAGACGGTTAGTATCTACATCAATCAGTCTGTAAGCCTTATGATTTTCACTATACCCAGTGAACATGAGTTTCTGGCTTTTGGAATCCAGCTTAGTGCGCTTGGCATCTACGATCCAAACATGAGCAGTGGAACTAAAAATTTTTAGATGGTTGACGCGAGGCTTACGGCTGGACCAGGCTTCCTCAGGAGTCATCTTTCGAACGACATAGGTGGGAGATCGGTTCAGAAGATAGACAGCAGTGTAGACTGCTTCAACCCAGAACTTCTTAGGAACACTTTTATGTTCCAACATAGACCGTGCCATCTCTGTAATAGTGCGATTGCGACACTCAACCACACCATTTTGTTGAGGTGTGTATGGTGTAGTCAGCGGGCGTTTAATGCCATGTGCAGCACAGAAATTAATGAAAGAAGAAGAACAAAACACCCCTCCATTATCAGATCGAAGAGTGACGATTGGACACCCTGACTCTTTTTCCACCAAAGCCTTGAACTACTGAAATGTACTAAATACATCTGATTTCTTTTTCAAGAAATACACCCACATCTTTCTGCTGAAATCATCAACAAACAGAAAAAAATATCTCCATCCAGTAACAGGAGTGTTCATTGGTCCACAGACATCAGCGTGAACCAACTACAAAACCTTGGATGCTCTCCATTTGTCACCATCTGGAAATGGAGTACAATGTTGCTTGCCAACCTGACATGCATCACAAACACCAAGAATTAGAGTCTGAATTTCTAGAAGACCACCAACCAAACCCTCTCGAGCTAGCTGAGAGAGATAGTACATATTGAGATGCCCATAACGTTGATGCCAGAGTTTGCTGATGGAGGTATTCCTGGCTGCAATGGTGTGCTTGTGAGAATCACCAGAATCCGCGAGCCTATAGAGACCATGATCCTCAAGACCCTTGGCAACAATGGTGCGTGTCTCACGATCCATTATGTTGCATGTGTGCATGCTGAAAACAACATCCAAATGAGGTGAATGCCTCATAATCTAACTGATAGAGAGGAGGTTCAGCTTCATTCCAGGTACAAAATATACATCGAGAAATATTAAATTTCTCCCGCAACACTGAATATGTACGTTGCCTTTTCCAACAACAATGTATTCTTCGCCTCCTTCAAAGACGACAGTCTCTGAATGGCGTGTACTCAGTGAACCAATCTCGCCGATGTGTGAAATGGCGAGAAGCACCTGAATGAATGTACCAGCCAGAGGATTTGATATGATCTGCAGGGCGTTTAGCCATAAAAGCGTAAAACTCAAACTTCTTCTGTTTGGCACAAGGCACTATCTTCATGATTTTCCGAGCACAAAAAACGAAACACCGAAGGATGAAAAGGAACAAATAGTACAAAATCCCAAGAGCTTGGAAAACACTCAAACCCTAGTGCGGGTGTCGAGGAAAAAAACCAAATGAGCAAATGCTCCATCAGCTTCATCATACACTGCCTATCAGCTTTTGCAATGGAAAAGTACAGCAAAAAGTGGAAAATAAACCAGAAAAGGCAACCCGAAATATAGATATATGCCAATAAGATTTAATATCTGCTAATGCAGATCAGGAATATTGGCGCAGAAATACAGAGGTCACCACCGAATATCATATAAGACAAAGAAGATTGCGCCTTATCCAGTCAATCGCTTTAGAATTCGGATCAAAACATAGCAGAGGCGACCAATCACAAACCAAACCACGTGTTGGTGGAATCCACGGGTCTGGCGACGAAACCTTTAGAGATGATTGCCACAGATGCAGATGAGCACCACAGAATCGAAAGCAAACGCGACGGGATGAAATATCCTAAAGTAGCGACCATAGAAGATGACGCGACCAAAGGGCGCCTTGAACAAAGACGACAATACCGATAAAACTGCAACCAACGGTTTGGAAACCACCAGACAAGAAAACCTGCAAAAGACAAGGTTTGGAAGCCTCCGCCTAGAAGAAAGATACGGCGAAGGAACAAAGGCACGAGTACTGAAGATGAAACGTTACCACACAATGATCCAAAAATGCACCGATAATGCAGAAGCCAAAAATGGTGACCTTCAGACAGAACGACCAGGAAAAAATAAATCCTTCCAGAAACAAATCGCGATTAGCAGAAAACGGGATGAGGACAAGAACAGACACAATTTTCTTCAGATCCATAGGTCGTACGACCTATACGGAATACGAACAGAGGATGAGAAAAAAAAAATTCATAAACAGGGTTCCCGCCTTCAAGCTCTGATACCATGTTACAGAAATGTAAACTTAAAATATATTGATTAGAAGAATGTATGTTACAAGATACAGCAGAGTTGTATATAAAGATTGTAACAAGGCTAAAAATAGCTATAAAGGAAAAAAGCAGACGAGATAAGTATTGACCATTAGGAATTAACTAACTTTAGTTTAACATTACCAACCAAAAAGGTTGCTCATTTTCTATGTGCCTTGTTCTCTTTGCTTATGTTGATCAACAACCAACTTCTTAACTTCTTTGAATCAGCTAGGCAATCAAGGTTCATTTGCTGATATGTCAAAGTTAAGCACATCATTCATATAAGTACATCTGGCTTAAAAATTTTCAGCAATAATATGCTGATGTGTCTTTTTCCCAATTGGATCATGGTAAGGGCGGCTCTACATACAGAAGTGTACTTGACAGTATATGGTGGGCCCTTTTTGGCTTCAGGACATGAAACAACATGGCATGTTATAATTGGCTCCTACTGACCTAAAGATGGTTGTGTGAGCCTTTCCAACAATCTTTCAATCCACTAAAGTCGTTGATCTTTTGTTAATGCAAAGCAAATTGTGCCATCTGATGTTCTTTAATGAGCTTATATAGATCTAAAGATCAAGATGGCAAGCACTTTACTATCCAAAGATCTTCTGAAGCAATTGATTTCAGAGGTGAAAGATCTTAACCATTGGTTGTGGATGGTAGTTGAACAAATTATGTGAGGTCGTCATGTGGTTTCTAGGAAGGACAGTTGACATGATATGATTGACTTCTACGGATTGGAAGATAACTTTGAGGGACCTCCATGGAAGTTTAGATCCATTGAAGTAAATAGGATGATGCCATGTGGAGTCCAATGCTGGAGTTGGTGGACGGCCAATTGTATTGAATCATTAGGCATTCAAACATTAGTTTCTCCTTGATGGTCTTACAAAATCCACACGACACGTTTTGATTGCATTTATAGATCTATAGATTGGTCCTTGTTACTTTCTTTATCTATAAAGGATCTAATATCAATTTGGACCATAGATTTCTTTGAGGAATTTGCCATGTATCTCAATTTGATTAACTTCTACAAATCTATAGATAGGTTTGGAAGCTCCTTTTATGATCTCCCAATATTTTAAAGCCATTGATTTCTTTGATTAGATACAGTGGATTGTGCCATGTGGCATGAACTTTTGTGAGGCCGAAAAATGTATACAATAAGCACTTTACATTTCATAAAGTCCTTTTAGCCATTGACCCTAGATGTGGAATAGATTTCAGCTATTGATAACAATCAAAGTTTAGACATGTCAAATGAAGTGTTTGTTGTTAGAATTTCAAATAAGGAAACAACAAGCAATTGAGCATTAATTTGAAGTGCCATACATGCATAACCCGCACATTGCTTGGGCTATGATGGAAAAAAATTCAACCATAATTCTTATATTTTTTTCTCATTACACGTTGATATTCAAATGAATCAAACCTAATTGTGAACTAGAGCTTCTACGAGCAAATTACCATGCCTGTGATGATAGAAATCAAGCTATTTCTCTCAAGTAAGTTTGTAAACTCTCCTCTATGACCTTGTTATTTTAGAATTGCATGTGCAAATTGCCCCTAGTTAGCTATTGAAATTCAAAGAAAGAAAGTTGGGTAGTGTTGATGATTGTTTTTAGACAAGTCAACAATAGAGTAAAATGCTAAGTCTCTCACTCTCTCTTGAATAAAGCTCCTCAAAGGCTAAACTGTGATCCAATGAAGCAACTCCAAGGTTCCTTTCTTATAACCTATGGTGGATAAACTCATTGATTACATGTGATCTTGCTGGTAATCACAAAGGGACTTACGTAGACTTCTTCTTCATTCATTCAACTTATTTCTCCTTTTAGTGTGGGTGAAGTATTCATGATGTATCAATGATAAAAAAGGAAAAAAGATAAGGGTTTAGGGAGCTAATCTAAGGTCAATGAAGCAATGATGATGCATGAATAGACAAACTCCTGAATTAACCTAACTCCACTTCGCCAAGGATGCCTACAACTACATAGAGTTGGTGCAATCTCCTAAGGATAGCAAAAGGTTTTCAAATCATGAAAGCTTATATAAGCACCCATTGAATGGCGTAGCTCAAACAAGCATCCACGATCGAACTTAAGCAAATGAAAAGGCTCAGACTAGCTTTACATAACACTTCACCAGCGATGAATGTTAAAAGCATGAGCTAGGAGTTGATCAAATATTCAATACAACATGCATAACATCAATGAACTTCTAATCTACTTAGAAACACCTCTCCACTTCATCAAAATACAAGAAACCATGTGATTCCACAAGACAACACTTAACACCAAATGAGCTCCAATGTTTTTGCATTAATCTTGAGAAATATGTACAACTTCAAGTACTCTCAGGAAATTTCGAGAGTCTCTTCTACTCTACTCCTACAAACTTTCTAACTGAACCATCTCTTTACAAATGAGGCAACAAGGCCTTTATATAGAGGTCTAGGATTACAATGAATGGCCTGGATCAATCCAGATAGCCAAGGGTCAGATCATGCCAATAAGGCAGTTTGTTACAACAAATTGCTATTTTTAGTACATAAGAGAGGCAATGAAGGCACGCTTTCTAAGATGATAAGCTTGCAATGACATGATGTGGCGAAACATAATTGGCTTGATGATGATGTACATGCCACATAGGTGCCATCTCAACAACTCTCATGGATTCCAATCATTTATTCAATTTGTTCTGTGGGCATATTCCCAAATTGTATCATCTGTATGATGTCTTTGATGTGATTGCTTGAATGAACTTGTACATTTAGGAATGCTTAGGAATGTATCTTGTTGATCTCGCCTTGTTCATCTTCTTGTAAACTGGAGGTGTATGATGTTTGTTGCTCATCTGATTTAACACTGTGATGTTTCTTCTTGTAGGTAGGTTGATGTTGATCTTCTTTGGATCAATCTTAATAGAGAGTAGTAGAGAGTAGATGATGATGATGCTTCATTCATGACTAGAAGTAGGAGATCTCTCTTAGCCTTGAAGATTGAAGAGTTTTGAAGCTTGATGGGAGAAGTCCTTGACATGATGCAGATGATGAAATGCTCCAACTTGATGATCTTGAAAAGGTCCTTTGGAGCGTAGATATTGATGATAACACCTTCTTTATATGTAGAGTAGCTGACTTCTCAAGGAGGCTTGAATGTACCAGAGGAACTTGAAGCTTTATAGATGTCTTTGGAATGCTTGATGATGATGAGAAGTCCCTTCGGAGCAGCTACATGTTGATCTTTTAACCTCATTCCTCGCTTGAAGATGACTCTAATCACTTAGCTCCTAGGATGACTTCCTTAGCTCCTACAACACAAACAAGGAAGCAATATCAATTCCTTGATCTTACAACACAAGATAATCATCAATTTCTAACCTTTCCAATCTTAAGTGCATTGGATGCCAAATTAGTTGATGCAATCATAAATTTTAAGTTAAGTATCATATATGGATGAGGCCTTGGATGCCAATTTCACTCCTAGCCTAGAAACCTTCATAAAACTTGAATTTAGTCTCAATCCAAACTGGCTAAATTTAAGTCTGACTTCATTAAAAGATGGTGTAGCAGATTTGAAAAGTGTTCTAAAACTCGCAATCAGCAACCTCTTCATGTGCATTGGATCATGATCTTGATATCCACTTAAAATGTTTGCATTTGAACATCCAAAAGAAACTTCTCCAACTTAAGCGCACTAGATGAGAATTCTAATCTCCCTTTAACATTCACTAAAGCTTAACTTCATTTTCATGTAGATGGCACAAATGGATGGAAACTTAGATTTTTGCTTGAGATTTGTTGTTGAAATTCACCATTCTACACCTTCATTCCTTGGCGCCATGGATGTGGCGCTTGAGATGAGGATTTTGGTCTCTTCTTGGAAGGTCTTAAGGGCCCCTTGGATGGGGGTTTTGTTCTTTGCTTGAATGTTCACCAAAAGTTGAAGTAAGCTGTCCCTTAATAATGCCGCATCAGTTCTGTCACAGCAGATCAGCATTTTATGCTTCTCATGAGATCACACTTGAGATTTGAACT